>LR738712.1:562033181-562062556 GCA_902687465.1 Secale cereale
CCCCCGACTACTTGACGATGACTCATCACAGGGAGGTCGAGGGAGAGGTGCCCCTAGAGGAGGAGGGGTGGGGGAGAGCCCCTAGAGGGCGAGGAGGTGGTGGGAGAGCCACTACAGGGGGGCGCGGCCAGAAAGAGCGCACCCTCACCAACTTAGGGGTGTTGTTTTCGAGGCGCTCCTCTAGTGACTTACCCTCCTCTAGCTCGGTACCCTCTGACGAGGAGGAGGAGGAGGAGGAGAGGAGGAGGTTGGCGAGGGGGACGAGGAGGAGGAGGAGGCAGGCGAGGAGGAGGGTGGTGGCGGGGATGATGGTGGTGGCGGGGAGGGGGTTGGCAACAAGGGGTGGCTGTGTGGTAATGCAAAGCTACCAAAACAGATTCCTGATACCGAGGAGTAGAAGTGGCTCATTGAGCCCACGGGGAAAGAGTAAGTGGCACTTTATAATTTCATTCTTTTGCTTGTCACATGCTCATTCTGATAGTTCTTTATTTTGCTTTCCACATGCTAATATTTCATTCTTTTGCAGCAACTGTATATATCCTAAAGGGGCCCGTATTCCCAACGGCCTCATCACCGTCTTGCTGAAAGTATACTGGCCGGGGCTGTACTGTCTAGATCCAGTCAGGCACCCAGACCGTCGGATCATGGGCACAAGCTGGGACCACTAGGAAGCGGCCCTCCACGCGGACCATGAGACCCATGCCAAGGCCGTGATCACTAATTTCTGGGTGAGTTCTCTTCAGAAGCACAAGTCCATTCTGGTTTCATGAATGATTTATCTCATGGCTTCTTCCATTTCTTGTTTCACAAATGATTGTAGAAATACTATCGAGATCTTCCGGAGCACAAGGCCACTGCCGACCAGATCGTTCTGTGCCAAGCCAAGAAGAAGGCCCGCCAGCTTCAGTATGAGGTGCGCTGGGTGGCCATCTCGACATACTACCACGACGCTCTTGGTGTGAAGATGACTAAGGAAGAAGCGCGGAAGGAGAACATTACCTTGGAGAGGCATGAGTACTTGGCGGTAAGTATAAAAGATTTTTCATTCCGATGTTTTTGGTCCATTTCACCGTTTCGTGTTTACATGCCATTATGCTTCCATTATGTAGCTGTGTCCAAATTGGTGTTATGGAAAGGACGAGTCCTGGGCTGCATTGGTGGATCTGTGGTGTGATAAGGATGGAGCCTAGGCGGCTACAAGCCTTAAAAACAAGGCTAACCGATGGAAGGAGGGAGTACATGCTTAGGATACCGGAACCACTTTCTCCACAAGAACCTGCACGTATGACTGACCTCATTAAACAATCTTATTGTTCTATTTACCGTCACTTTGTTATGTATGACTAACCTCTGTTTGGTGGTGCAGGAGGAGAAACTGAAGCGGCCACTCTCACACATGGAGGCGTGGGAGATCGCCCATATGCGGAGGAATCCCAAGCCTGGCGAGGCCAAGTACTACGGCAAGACCGCGGAGAAGAAGCAGGCCTACTCTGATTAGTATCTGAGGTTACATCCTGGCACATCTGACCCCATTAGTGCGGACCTAGACGAGACGGTGGTGGTGGGCATGGGGCCCAAGAAGCACGGTCGGGAGCCGGTTCTGGATGTTGTGATCACTCCTTCTATCTCCTACACACAACTTCGAGCTACCGACCCGAGCCTAAGCCAGCGCACGAGCACGCCCATGACTAATGCGTAGTCACAGTCCCTCTTTCAGGAGCGACAAACTGTAAGTATTTTTCCGCTTATCTTCATTGCTCACTTTATTTTTAATATTGAGATATTTTATGAGTTCCATCATGTCATACCGTAGGCCTACTTGGAGTACACACGCCAGGAGACCTTGGCGTGGTACACAAGCCATTTTGCATTGCAGGAGCAGAACAATCGCAGAATGCAGCGCGCTCTTGAGGAGATGGCGGCCGGACGGGTTCCTCAATTGGAAGCAGCACCACCTACTCCCGCACAACCAGTGCTGCTTACCTTTGAGGAGTTTGTTGCACAACACTTGGGCCCCTCGCCGGTTAGTACATCCCCAAACTATTCACCCAAAGCATACTGTATATTCAACACAATCATATATATCCCCTTAACATGACTTTTCAACATCGAGGGAACCAGTGGATCTACCGTTGGTGGTGGTGCTGGTGTTGGCATCACTCCCGAGTCACAGAGCCCCGTCACTCCAATCCAAGGGGCCAGTGGCGGTGCCGGTCTTGGCGGTAGCGCTGCCGCTAGCACTGATGATTTGGGCTTCGGCGGACTTGGCGGTGACTACCTTGGCGGTGGTGGTGGATGTCCTCGCGCTTAAGCCTTTATGTTCTTTTAGATGACTTGTGCTCCTTTATGGTCCTTTAGATGACTTGTGTGCTTCTTCAGATACTTATATGTTCTTTCAGATGATGCTTATGATTGTGATGATACTTATATGATTGTGATGATACATATATTGTTGTGATGGTGTTGGTTGTCATGATATTTATATATGTATATCTGCTGTGAATTTGAATTGATATCATATATATATATATATATCCTGTGAATTTGAATTGAAATCAAACAAGGAAAAGAGGAAAAAAAACAGACATAAACTATGCCGACGGCCCCCACAAACTATCAGTGGGCGACACGTGTCACCTATGCCGACGGCCTAGCCGTAGGCATAGTTCTGGACCTATGCCTACGGCTAGGCCGTCGGCATAGGTGACACGGGGCGCCCACTGGTGGCTCCTAGGGCGTGGCTATGCCGACGGCTTAGCCGTAGGCATAACGCCTATGCCTACGGCTAAGCCGTCGGCATAGCCACGCCCTAGGAGCCACCAGCGGGCGACACGTGGCGTGGGTATGCCGACGGCTTAGCCGTAGGCATTGGTCAAGGGTTATGCTTACGGCTAAGCCGTCGGCATAGCCATGCCCTAGGAGCCACTAGGGGGCGACATGTGGCACCTCTATGCCAACTGCGGCATAGCTTTCGGACTATGCCGACGGCCTAGTCGTCGGCATAGAGGCGCCACGTGGCCGCTCGTGTATGGACACCACTTGACGGCGGCGCCGGCAGTCACCGTTATGCGCGGAGCGTTGCCGACGTCCCGATGCCGACGGCCTATCTATGCCGACGGACCCCTGGGGTACGTCGACGGATATGTTGCCGACGGCCCTATGTTTGTTTTAATCACCTAGTAAGGATTGGAGGGTTAGATTACTAGTCCTAGCTACTTATATATACATGTGTATAGCCCCTTGTAACCACCAGATTGTTGAGAAGCAAGAAAGAAAGCCATGAGCGACAGGCCCCTGTGGCTAACCAAAAATCTTCCGATCAATATTTTCTTTTTGCTACCGCCAAGTTTACGAGGAGTTCTCGTCGAGATGTACCGCCGTGGTCCAATCGATCCAATTGCTAGAGGGGAAGCTTACCCAGGTCAGGTGCACGTACGCGAAGTGTGCTAATGATACGGCGTGTACTGTTGATAGAGAAATCAATTAAGCATCTTGCTTGCGAGCTTCAATGCCAAGTCAGCTTTGCACCTACGTGTGTGTGTGTTTGCTCTGGGTGATTTGATGTAGCGTTTCTAAAGCCGACAGAATAAAAGATGGATAGCTAGGCCCGCATGTGATTCTTCCCACTGAATAAAAGATGTGTACGTAGATGGATAGCTAGGCCCGCATGTGATTCTTGAGTCGCGCGCTGCTTTATTGCCTGTACATTTTCCCTGGCCTCTCTCCTGTGTTTCATACAGAAAAGAAGGTGATACTTCCTTATTTTTTCTTTCTTCCTTTTGCTTTTGCAGCAGAGGGGCCTGGTCGTACGACGTACGGAAAATCAAGATTAGATGCCAACCGACCAGACGACATAAAAACCTATCCTTTGAGATTAGTACATACTAGCCTTTTTCCCCAAGGGGGCCGGGTGATCATCATTAGTTTATGACTATCTCCAGTATCTCATCGACAATGCATGGCCATGATCATATGCTTTGTCATAGTTAGTGCTGATCAGTCCTCCTTTCACTTCCCGCATCCATGCATCTTTTCGATGTACGGCTCCCTGTTAAAGGAACCTGGACTTCACCCTAGCGAGGAAAATGTAAAGCCGTACGTCGGCGATTCGTTGACAGGTCATATGCATGTAAAGCAACAGAAGATATGTGACCATCTAGGGATTAATCAGATGCATACTCGTGTGGCTCCCGCCCCATATCATATGCATGTACGATCGAAGCGCAGGATGAGAGGGAACAGGAGCTAGAAAAGATGAGAAAGCAAAAGAGGCATGCGGCTGGGGAATTAAAGAATAAGACGAGACCACCGTTGATCTAGGAACAAAGTGCAAAAGGGGTTGGCGAGGAAGTGACATGGGTGCGTGCGTGGTAGAGAGAGATGTATAGCGAGATAGATAGGCTTTATCAAAGGCAGGCATGACAGGAGCATGCAAGCTAGTTAGCAGCTACTTATATGTGTGCCCATCCATCGCTTGCTTCTGAGTTCTAGTGCACAACACACATGGTGGAGCCTGAAGAGTGTGTGTATGTGTGCATGGCATGCTGCCTGATGAGAAAGAAAGGTCTCATATTTTTGTTATGCCACAAGAATTAAAGTTGAGCTTATGTTGCATATATGCGTGCATGTGTACTGTACGTATGGACCATGATGAATCGACCACTCTTTCTCTCTACTAGCTATATATTTCCTAGCTAGCTAGCTGCTAGGTCGGAATCGATACCTTCCTGGTCTGGATAACGATCATTGGTGCAAATATACCTTCCTGGTCTGGATATCACTGTTGCAAATCTGGCTGGCCAAAGCGAATCGGTAAAGGAATGTTATCAATCAACAAAAGGAGATTTGGAGTAGTATGTTTGCTCATATGTCTGCCAAGTTGACTACACTATATTTTTACTGCTACATTGATGGATCAGTCCATAATTATACACACACCTAGAACGTATATCACTTGGACCAGGCTCCACCTAAGCAGCATGCACCAGTCAGCACACCGGGCTGCCGAGCGTTCACCCCGGAGCTTCGTCGTGTCATCTGGCCGGCAAGTTCAAGCCGGATCTACCCCCATACTATGATGGAACACCCAACGCTGCAGAGTTCCTGCAGCTCTATGAGCTGAGCATTGAAGCGGCCAGTGGCGACGAGAAGGTCATGGCCAATTGGTTCCCCATGGCTCTCAAAGACGGTGCTCGTTCATGGCTCATGAACCTCCCGAAGGAGTCGATCTCCTCTTGGGGTGAGCTGCACAAATGCTTCATTTCCAACTTCGAAGGGACTCGTGACCGTGCCCTAGTAGTGGGCGACCTGCGGCGTATCAAGTAGCAGCCAGGAGAGACCCTGCGCAAGTGCATACAACGTTTCACCAACGTTCGTATCAAGATCCCCAAGGTATCCGACGAGGCCATAATTTACGCGTTCACTGATCGCGTCCGAGACGTCAGGATGAAGGAGGAGCTCGCCATTCAGGAGGACCTGTTCTCAGCTCTGGGGATGTTCAACCTGGCGATCAAGTGCGCAAAGACAGAAGAGAGTCACCTCTCGCTCATCGAGCTTCCCGAGGTTGATCCTGAAGACAAGAAGGCCAAAACAAAGGAAGGCAAGCGCAAGGGACCGACATTACTCGCGACTGAGCCTGAGATGAAACGCGGGTGTGATTACCCCGACTCCTCTAAGGGCAGCCACCAGTTCTGCTTCTTCCACAATGTGCACTGCCACCACACCAACGACTGTCAGGAACTCAGGGCCATCCGCGACGGACGCCTCGGCGACGCCCCAAGCGCGGCGACCGAGGCTATGGTCGCGGAGGTCACCGAGGAGGAAGAAGCTGGGAGAATCGTGACTCTCGCCAAAGCTGGCGTGAGCGGCCTCGCGAGGACCATTGGTAGGGCCAGCCTCGTGAGGGCCCTTGGCGGGACCAACCTCGTGAGGATCATTGGAGGGACCAGCCTCGTGAAGATTGCCCTCGAGACAATGTAGCCCTTGCTCCGCTACCACCACCGCCAAGAAGGAACGATGACTGCCAGCAAGATGAAGGGGCTGGGGGCTTTCAGGAGCCGTGCGCCGTGGCATGCATCCTGGGAGGTGCACAGGCCCCGGCGTCTTATCGTGTCTTCAAGCAATTTGCCCGAGAAGTGAATGCAGTCCTCCCCATGCTCAACATAACGTGTCCCCTCAGATGGTCCTAGTGCGCCATCACCTTCGACTCCGTTGACCAGCTCAAGTGCGCGGCCGGAGTCGGTGCCCTCCCTCTGCTCTGCTCACCTACAATCAGCAATGTGCTCGTCATCCAGGACCCTCATCGACGGCAGAGCAGGGCTTAACGTCCTCTCCGTCGAGTTCTTCGACACGCTCCAAGTGCCATACGACCAGCTCCAGCCCACCAAGCCCTTCTCCGGAGTGACCAACGGCTCTACAACACCAATAGGGTATGTCCGCCTTTCTGCCACCTTCGGCGACCGCAAGAACTACCGCACGGAGCTCATCAACTCCGACGTTGCCCACATCCGACTCCCGTACAATGCCATCCTCGGATACCCAGCCTTGGACAAGTTCATGGCGGCGACACACCACGGCTACAACATCCTCAAGATGCCGGGAAGTAGCGGCATCATCGCAGTTACCTACAATGAGAAGGATGCGGTGTGCGCTCTCGAACGCGCCTACCAAGCTGCGGTAGTTGAGAACTCAGATGCCGAGGGCTTTGCCTACCCTCCTGAGGCCGTCCCGAAGAAGAAGAAGCACCTGCTCGCCCTAGGGCCTCACGAGAAAGCAACACCCGACGGTCGCGCCTCAGGATCTGCACCCATGAACGGGGCACCATCCTCCCTCGCATAGGAAGGGGCGCCCGACGCCCGAGGCCCTCTGATCTAGCCAACACCACGAGGGAGGTGCTCGGGCACCATCTGGAGGCGTGCTTCAGCGCATGTTTCCGCGAAGAGGGCACAAGGCGCGAGGCGCCGAGTGCTGAGGAGTTCATCACCAAGATCATCGAAGACCTGCATGTACCAAGGGCTATGCGAGGCGAACATCGCCCCATACAACCGAGTGCAGCTATTGCCCCAAGCTCAGGAGGCAAGCTGCGCGTCTGTGTCAACATCCCAGGGGTTAATAGAGCCGCGTCTCAGGATCTCTACTGGCCGTCCCAGCTGGGCCGGTGCGAGGGCCCCCTCACAAGTATGTTGGCATGCCTTTCGGCCTGCCGAACCGCGCTGCCCTGCACCAGCGCCACATGCGGGACGTCCTGGCGGCTCACGAGGCCAGGCATCAAGAGATCCTGGAGGAGGATGCGCTGGTCCTGTGTGAGCTCAGTGAACCTCTGGAGCCTCGCAAGGTCCCGGAGCCAGGCGACTCATGAGGAGCAACTTCTGCAGCATGCGTCTTCAGCTACTCCAACAGTTCTCTCGCAATGATGCCAAGTGACATTTTCTGTTTTAATCAGTTGGTAGCGCCCCTCGGGCTGCATCATCCCCAGACCGTATGGGTCTATCCCTATGGCATGTATCGCTTACGCATCTATCAGAACTTGCCTTACACTTGACTGAGTTATCCTGTGATTATCACTGGTGCCCCGACACCCCTCGCGGCCCCCGCTCACTGCTGACCTACAAGTTGCTCATTCCAAGGAACCATTGGCATGGTGCCTATGCTAGGGCCCATCCCTGCAGCACCGAAAAACCTGAGAGACTGAGCTCTGGCCCGCGGCCAGCCCCGCGCACATCACCTCGCCAGGTCCTCAGTGCCTTCGCATTCTACGGGAAGATCAATGACAGCATGGCAAGCGCTACCACGTGACATGACCTCTTTCTCAGATTGATTCACAAGAACCTCCAAGCCGGACAAGGAGTGGCCCCGCATGCCACTACCCCCGATGCAACCAGCTTTCACACTAAAGGGGGGTGCTCCTGAGCATCGCTTCTCAAGAGCTCCTACTGGCTCTCGAGCCCTCACCCCCTGGCCTTGACCACGACATCGTGACCTGGCATACCGCGGCGGCTGAGCTTCACTCGAGGGCCGGGACCCGAGGGCGTAGAGCACCCATTGAGCTAAGAGGGGAGAGACCAGCGTGGGCCCTGCCTAGGGGCGCTATAGCAAGGCCATGGACAACCCCCCCTCCACGAGGATCCACAGCAAGATAAGTCACCCGACGCTCGTCGGCTAAGACCTCATGGCCAGATGTTTTTCTTTTTCCTCTCATGGTCCTGCTTGGGGAACATCATTTTCCTTTTTCGGCCTTTAGGGAGCTACTTGCACGCTAAAGGGGACCTCTCGAGCATCGCGCCTCGGGGTCTCTTACCGGACCTCGGGCCGCTCACCTCCTGGCCTTGACCACGGCATCCCGACCTCGCATACCAGTGATGGCTGAAGCCTACCTGGGGAATGGGTCCTGTCGGCGTAGAGCATCAAGCTATCTCGAGAACGAAAAACGGGATGGTGCCCAAGCGAGATATGCGATCGCAACATTAAACGAAAAGTGAATACATTAAAGCAAAAGAATTTTGATTTTTACATGCCCCCACGGGGCTCGACATGATTCCGTGCAGGGAACAAAAGAAGGAACCCAGGGAGAGCACGGCCAGGGACATCACCGACGGCGCCGGGCGGACGCTGGCTCCCTGCCGCGGGCGCGGTGAGAGCTTGGTGGCTTGTAGCTGTCATCATCGCTGGTCTCGGGATTGTCGCTCGACTCTGGCGAGTCGCTGCTGGTGGAGGAGCCGATGACAAGGCCAAGGGCAAGTACAGTGCCCATTCCCGTGTCACGTGGGCCGCTCCTTCCAGGGCAGCGCTCCAGGCGTTGGCCGTCTTCACCGAAGACCTTGAAGAAGAGCGTGGAGGCTCCATCATACTCAAAGTGGACGACGGAGGCTCCTTCAGGACGGCAAGCGCGGGCGATTTCGCCCCATCCTCGAATCATTACGACGCCGGCTGGGGGGACAATCTCAACCTCCGCCTTGGTAGCCTGGCTGCAGCACCCAGCGTGCTGCAACCACAGCTCAGCAGGACCCCTTGGCGGCATCACCTCCGCGAAGAACCTCGGGAGCCGGATCCAAGAAGGTGGTGGCATCGCCGTCCACACCAAGAACTCCCGAGAAGTACCCTCGGCGTGGGCACCGCTGCAGACCAGTCGCCCGGCCATGGTTGGCCCTCTGCGGTCACCTTCAAGGCGCAGACATGTGTCACCCTCTCGCCCTTGGCCTTGCGCATAAAGGGGGATCGGGAAGCCAGGTGGTGGCCGCTCCAGCCAAGGCCGCGTCACTTCAAGCCCTCTGGCGGCGTCACTAGAGCGGCTAGACCACTTCTTCGGCGGGTGTGGCCCGGGCTCCTCCTGACGAGCTTTGCCCTTCTCTGCTGCAGAGAACCTCCGAATAGGTTCCATGAACACTCCGTGAAGGCGGTGAAGCGAGAAGAAGCAAGCAGCGAGGAGATGGAGATGAGCGGAGGGGGCTCTGCCTCTCCCCATTTATAGCAAGAGGGAGGCAAACCATCAGCCCCCACGATCATAGGTAATGATGACCTTTTTAATCCATGCAGAAGGCTCCAGTCAAGTCGAACGTTTGTCGAGGCTGCGTGGCGAAGTGGAGACGCCCACATCCAATCCAGGCGCCACGCGTCGACCAGATCTGCTGGCGATTGGGGCCCGCGGCGCTTCACCCTTGCCCTTTGGCTTCGCCCCGAAGCCAAGTCCGAGAGCGCCTTGGGCCCGGGGGCTACTACAGGTGTTCTGGGAAATAGGGTACCCAGACTTGCCTACCTGCGGCCTGCGACGTGGCTCCTTTTCAGGCCTGGTACGGCCCATCTTTAGCATCGACACTCAAGACCCTCGCGAGGGGCCAAGCCTCACGAGGCGAATGATGCCAAGACCTCCGAAAGGGACAGCCTCGTCATGCTGGCTCCTGAGGAGCGGAGAACTCTACGCAACCCCCACCTTGCAAGGTTTGCATGACGCAAGCCATGACGACCAAGGCCAGGCGGGCGCCAGCGGGCGCAGTACAACAGTTTCCTCTTTGGTGCTAAGGAAGCAGGCTCGGACGCAGAGTCCCGAGGAATCTGTCAAAGGTTTCCATTTCCATGCAACGAGACCAAGATTGCCAGGACGGCAGGACGAAGGTCATCGCCGAGCCCACCGTGGTGTCAGGATCAGAGGCTTTGAAGGCGAAGACCACCTTTAGTCGGGATAAGGTGTACTAGGTGTCTCCCTTCAAAATTGGTCGTTGTGGGATCCCTTCCCGCCAACATTTCGGGGGAAGAGGACCAAGGCCACCATATAAGTAGGATAGCCACCACCTAGCAAGCGGACGGATCATTCAGACCTCCCTCTCCACCACAAAGCAAGAACACTCCTCCGGAGGTTATTCACGCACTATACTAGTTCATCCTCAGCCCACCTCGAGGCTAATCCACCACAATGCTGGAGTAGGGCCACTCACCGCTATGTGGCCTGGACCAGGATAAACTACCTCGTGTCTCTTTTACTTTCCTGTTCATCGGGCTAGTTCGTCGGACGGCGAGTAGGTAGATAGGCGAAGTTGAGTTCTTCGCACGTACCCTAGTGTTCGAACCTAGAAGGGAATTGCGGAGCCCTGAATCTGACATTTGGCACGCCAAGTAGGGGTGCGTCGAAGCTTCTCTTCGTCTGTTTGGTAAATCGTCATCTCGCCGCCCCATGGCCGACACTCGCCGTGTCCATGCTGAGCGCCGGGCTGCTCTTGCCGCTCGCGTGGCCCAGACGGCACCTCCAGGCGATGGCATCTCCCATCATTCTCCATCACCGGCGGCAAATGCTGCCACCGGCCCCGCTGCCGGCAAGCAGCAAGATTCGTCACTCCCGCCCTCCGCGTCGCGCGACGGTCGCACTGCCACCCCGTCACTAACTCCAACGGCTGCTTCGTCCTCCCACGCCCGTCATGGACCGGCAAACTCGTAGGCCGCGCTGCTCATGGCGCGTGAGCTCCTGCACTACCGCCCGACTGACGACCTCTACGAAGATTGGCTGGACCGCATCACCGAGCTCATCAGCGCCACGGGAGAGGCTCCAGCATCGTCCCGTTTGCTGCCTCCTCCACAACCTCAGGCGGGCGATGTGGCCTGCGGCGCACCCCCTCCACTGCTCTAGAGTGACGTCATCCCTAAGCCATGGCGCGAGGCCCCCCAGCGTGACCAACCACGCAGGGTGGGCGCACGTGATGAAGAAAGCTGCCAAGTGGTGCAGCAGCCCCAAGGTGAAGCGCGTGCGCTTCTAGATCCACTTCGTCAAGGTCGCGCGCCGCCTCATGCGGTGGCACGCGAACACCTGGACCATGCTCCACCTCAGCAGCATGCACCAGTCAGCACGGCGGGCTGCCGAGCGTTCACCCCGGAGCTCCTTCGTGTCATTTGGCTCGGCAAGTTCAAGTCGGATCTACCCCCGTGCTATGATGGAATACCCGACCCTGCAGAGTTCCTGCAGCTCTACGAGCAGAGTATGGAAGTGGCCAGTTCCGACGAGAAGGTCATGGCCAAATGGTTCCCCATGGCTCTTAAAGGCGACGCTCGTTCATCGCTCCTGAACCTCCCAAAGGAGTTGATCTCCTCTTGGGGTGAGCTGTGCGAATGCTTCATTTCCAACTTAGAAAGGACTCGCGACCACGCCCCGGCGGTGGGCGACCTACGTCATATCAAGCAGCAGGCAGGAGATACCATGCGCAAGTGCATAAAACATTTCACCAACGTTCGCATCAAGATCCCCAAGGCATCTGACGAGGCCATAATTTTGGCGTTCACCGATGGCGTCCGAGACATCAGGATGAAGGACGAGCTCGCCATTCAGGAGGACTGGTGCTCAGCTCTGGAGATATTCAACCTGGCGATCAAGTGCGCAAAGGCAGAAGAGGGTCGCCTCTCGCTCATCGAGCTTCCCGAGGTTGATCGAGAAGACAAGAATGCCAAGACCAAAGAAGCCAAGCGCAAGGGACCGGTAGTACTCGCGGCTGAGCCTGAGATGAAACACGGGTGTGGTTACCCCATTTCCTCTAAGGGCAGCCGCCCGTTCTGTGTCTTCCACGATGTCCGGCTGTCAAGAACTCAGGGCCATCTGCGACTGTTTATTCGCGGAACTTTGTATATCTTGTGTGTGTGCAAGTCTCTGAATATTCAAGGCTAGAGGTCCTGCTAATGGGCCCCAAAAACTAAATGTATCACCGTGTATTTGAGAATGTGGCACCGTAGAAATTGTATCTCTGAAATCGGATCAGAGGTCATTTAGATACTATGTTTAGCCCGAATTAGTTGCTTGACATATGGTGAATATCTTTGGTCGTTCACACATTATGTTTAGCCTGAATTAGTTGATCGACGTATGGTTATCGTCTTTGGTTGTTCAAATACTATATTTTGCCTGAATTAATTACTTTGTAAGAGTAATTTTACATCGATTGTTTTTTTGAATCAAAGACCGTAGAATAATGGTTCTATGGTATATTTTCATTAATAAAAGTATATGTGTCGTGGAATTGTCACGTCAGATGTCCGGTTTAGCGGACTTAGTCGTGAGGCCGCGCATCTATGTAGTAGCTTGAGAGGGGTTGAGCGGAATCGAGAGACGCAACGCAAGGCAAAGATTTAGACAGCTTCGGGCCCCGGGAAACATCATCCGGAATAGCCCTACGTGTTGTTTGAGGCTAGATCTCATTATGATTCTCCTGGTGTCGCCGGTAAACCGGCTCTTTGTGTCTAGCCCTAGAAACTTGTGAGAACCTGTCTAAAACTTGTCTCTCTCAAAACTTGTCCCCTTTGGGGAGCCCTGCCCCTCCTTATATATGTTGAAGGGGCGGGTTACATGACTAGTCCTAGTAGGATTAGGATTACAAGTGGAGTCCTAGTCTTACTTCCTTTGTATGAGAATATTCCTTATGCTTTCTTCATAAACCGGCCCACTATTAATATGAACCGGCCTTCTGGGCCTTAGGCCTGTCATCCATGATCCGCTTGCCAGGTCACCAGTAACTTGCCAAATATAAACCGTCTTAAGTAGAATGCCAAGTCCGGCCGGGTCATAATTCCGGCCGGTTCATACCGCGGGGTATATCCCCGACATTAGCCCCCAAGTTTAGCTTGGATTTATCCATGGTAAACTTATGCTACAAAATAAACACAAGAGAAAATCTGACAGGTTGTGCTCCGGGTTAAGAATTTCTTGTAATCCGTCATCTGACCATCCTTAAGTCCTTGTCTTTCCTTCTTCTAGAAAATCCGGGTCAACTGACCAACTTCATAATCAACTTGCTTGTAGAAAAAATATTGCAAATAAAAGATTCCATTTGACTCGGCCTTCCGTGCTCTGACTTGACAAGAATATTGGTCTTCAAATATTCAACTTATATCCAGCCAGCTTGAAGATGTAGAACTTGCCGGTTTATGATTACCAAAATTGCCGAGTTATAAAAACTGATGATCCCGGGTCATGACCAAAACTGAGAATTTGAAGATGTTCCTCCTTTATATGCATATTACCTGTAGCCCCCAAGTCTTAAGAAGAGAACATAGTGATATCTTAAGACTTGTTTGAATATAATCGTTGCAATCTTGAAGAAATCCAGATTGTTCATCTCCGTCACTAGTCAAAACTGAATATTCCACATATGTAGCCCCCAAGTGCCGGGTCATTATGTAATAATGAGCAGGGACTTTGTATATACTTCATTGAAAATAGCATTGTATAATCTTGAAGAAATCCGGATTGTTCATCCCAATCACTATGAAACTGAATATTCCATATTATGTAGCCCCAGTGCCAGGTCATTATTTAATAATGAGCAGGGACTTTGAAAATATGATTATGTAAACTTGAATAGCAACATGTAGCCCCCAAGTGTCGGGTCATTATGCAATAATGAGCAGGGACTTTGAAAATATGATTATGTAAATTGGAATAGCAACATGTAGCCCCCAAGTGCCGGGTCATTATGCAATAATGAGCAGGGACTTTGAAAATAAGATTATGTAAATTGGAATAGCAACATGTAGCCCCCAAGTGCCGGGTTATTATGCAATAATGAGCAGGGACTTTGTAGATATAATCATTGAAAATAACATTATATAATGTAACTTCCATCGTGGGGTTTGAACCCACGTCCACAAGGTTAAGAGCTTTGTGCTTTACCAACTGAGCAGTAGACCCTTCAATATAATGGATTAATACTTGTGTACCTTGAATTGCTGACAGGAGCGATTGGTAGCCCCCAAGGGCCGGCTCATTGTAATGTGATGAGTCGGGTCTTCAATAAAGTGAGCAAAAAATGACTTTGCATTAGCCCCCAAGTGTCATGGTGCATGTTTGCAGCGACATGAGACTTGTGTATTTGATGTAAACTCAATTTGAATAATGTAGCCCCCAAGTGCCGGGTTGTAAGCCTGCAGAAACTCGGGACTATTCCTTTGTAGAATAAATCACACCATTGACAATATGATATCCATTGCGCTGAAGCGACTCTGAAAATCTCAATCATAAGATTGGTTATTGATAACCTTAATAAACATCCAGCCATGCTGGCTATTTAAAGATCTGAAGAATATAATCCGGTTTGAAAACCGGTTCCAGTGATATTTGATCACAACCAAGCCGGGTTAATAAACACTGGTCATTATTTTATCTCATACTGGCGACGTATAGTCAAAGCCAGGATGGTTTAATAAACACCGGTCATTATTTTATCTCATACTAGCGACGTATAGTCAAAGCCAGGCCGGTTTAATAAACACCGGTCATTATCTTACCTGCGATTAAGTGTACCTGACGTCCTTAATCCGGTAGGCATAATTGAATATGTAGTTTCTGATGAGGCCCTTGGCTCTCTTGACGTTTGCCCAATGATGGTTCCGGGTTATAATGAGTACCGGTTTATCTCATGCTGATATTCATGACCCAGACTTTTAACTTTGTAGATATGTGGTCAACTTCTGGAGCTGTTCCACTCCGGTTTAAAGAATCATAAAACATAAACACCAGAAATGCAAGTTTTGCAAATAAGACCATGTAGTCGAGGCTTTTTATGAGCTGCCAGGCTCAAAGCAAGGTTCAGCCAATCACTGGATGCGGGTAGTGTCGTCTTTCCAGAGGGCCAGTCGATGGATGCGGGCACCATCCATAGGAACCATAAGAAAAAACTTTAGCCAATCACTGGATGCCCGTAGCCTTTCCAGAGGGCCTCCATGGTTCCATGAAACCATGGGTAAATTTTAACCAATCACTGGATGGCTGTCGCCTGTCCAGAGGGTCTCCATGGCTCCATGAAGCCATGGGTAAACATAAGCCAATCACTGCATGCCCGTAGCCTTTCCAGAGGGCCTCCATGGTTCCATGAAACCATGGGCAAATATAAGCCAATCACTGGATGCCCGTAGCCTTTCTAGAGGGCCTCCATGGTTCCATAGAACCATGGGTAAATCTTGAACCAATCACTGGATGGATTACCATCCAGAGGGTTTCCATGAAGCGTCCTCTTTGAGCCGGATGTGACCTTATGCTTGAAAAAAGCTCTTTAGTGAGTTATTGCTCCTGAGTACATATGTGGGATTTGCCCTGCCCAACCAGATAGACTGATCAAAGCATCTTATTTTCTTAATGAAAAATGATATATAACAAGAGAAATAATACTGTAGATGGATATCACCTGAGTGAATTTGAACCGGTATGTTGAATAGACCGGATCACAGGATGGACAGCAAAACGACCGCAGTATCAGAGGCGGCTCAGACAGTTAAACCGGTTGTGGGGTTGTAAACCGGCGGAAATGAGCAAGTTGTCCTCCGTGTTGTAAACCGATGCGGATGCGTGAACCGGCCGTCCGTTCAACGTGTAGTGTGATACAGAGGAAACGTCGTTTGTAGAATATTGCCAATGTGTTTTTTATATCCACAATATAACAATGATTTTACCTGTATATAGAAAACACCAATAGGGTAGTGTAATGGTGCTCAGGGGAAATAAAATGATAAAACATATAAGAAGGATAACACCTGATTTGCTCGAATAGCAGATGGTTCGGCCGGCGCCGACGGGCTAGTTGTCTTCCTCGTTGTGAGCCGGCGCAGTCGTGAGAGATGGCCACGGCGTTGCAAACCGGTGTGGTCGCGAAAGATGGCCACAGTGTTGTAAACCGGCGCTTGAATCCGTGGAATAATGACGATCACTTGTGTCGAACAATGTTTGGGGTGCCTCCACCTCTGTGGTATAATACTATTTATAATGAATAATTTTTCTGCATATAAAATACAGCAGGGCGAGGAATTTTTGCTCGGATGAATTAATATGTATTAAAAATAAATAGGATAGATATCACCTGATTTATCTGGACGGTAGATGATCATTCGTAACGTCCGTGGATGACTTCTGAGTAACTGATATGCTACAAAAAATATTTCCATTGGTATCTTTTGGTGTGAGAAGAATTCCCATCCTCAAAAAGAGCTTTTGGAGCCTGTCATTGTAAGTCCTTGTATCTTTAGCTGACATCCCTATGTTATTCTGATCTTCTGTAAAAACCCGGCCAGTCTCTATCATCCCAACCTTGTTGTCATTATAACCAGCAGTATAGTAATAGTATTAGCAACCAGTCAGCTTCATACGTATATTGTTGTATGCTGCTGTTGCTTCCAACCGCTCCAGGGTAGCAAGAGCAGCAAACACCACTCGATGAAATCGGCAACATGGCACAAGGCTCGCCGCAACTCGAGACCACACCGCGGGCGGCGGCTGACTGAGGCCAGGGGCGACGGCGGCTCACGGTCATCGCGGAGACTGCTACGTAGCAAGGCCGGCTTGAAATATGGCAGCGCAGGTGAAGCACGGAGGCGCAGATTTAGCTGATGATACGAGACGGCCGACGCAGAACAAAAATACAGTGCCGACTCGGGCCACAGGCGGCTCAGCAACAGGCCAGGGCGTATGCGGCTCTGCGGCTTAACACGGAGAGGCCCCAAGGCGGGGCGGCGGTTCACGCAGTTTGGACACAGGCCGGGTCCCCGGCCGCTCATCGCGAAAACAGAGGCGAGCCATGGTAATAGGCGGAGCTGCAGTTGATACGGGCGGCTCGACACTGCTTAACTTGGAGGCAGGCCCCTGGTTGCAGTCGCAGGCGATGCAAAAGCGCGCGTGGCCCGGCGAGTCCGAGGCGGAGACAGCTAGTTTGAAGACGGAGGTTGGCGAATCACGGCGTGGTGTGGTGCGGCGAGTTGGCAGAGGGTCCTGGCGACTTGTGGCGGAGACAAGGCCGGCTTGACGGCGGGTAGGTGAAGGCGACCACAGCAGAGGAGGAGCAAGGCAAACCCGGAGCTCCGGCGTAGCGACAGCGGCTTGCCGCGCAGTCATTTTGTGTCGGTTTGAGAGCTTGGTGAGACGGCTTAAAAACCGCGGGTTCCGCTGGGGTGGCACGAGGCCGGCTCGAATGATACGGCGGCTCGAAATCGAAGCGACGAGGTGATCCGGGGAGGACTCGGACAAGGCGAGTCACAGCGTCGAAGCTGAAATCCTCCTTCGAGTGGTGTTTAATTTTGACAGGGCCATCGCGATGGAGGCGGATAGATCGAAGAGGAGGCCGCTCGCTGTGATGGCTGTGGATGAGAAGCCCCCGATGGCTCAAGGTGCAGCGGCAGATAGCGACTCGGCTCTGCTGCGGCAGAGGGGAAGCTGCTCAGAGCGCGGTCGGAGAGGCACCGGCAAGTCGAAGGGCGCGACGGTAATGATCGGCCCGGAGGCGATGGGAGGCCATAGCGGCTCGGAACAGGCGAGCGGCCCAACGAGGCGAGGGCGCGGGCGTAGACGATGGATGAATCCGGGTCGAGGCCAGCTCTGTTTCCGGGTCGCAGGTTGTTTCTCTTTCTCTTTTCTTTTTTCTTTTTTTTGCCGCTGATTTGACACTTTCCTTGACTTTGATTTCAACGCTGAAATATTGCACGGCAACTTTGGAAAACCCTGAGGACGGCGGCTGTTGTAGTGGAAACCAACCCGTCTTTCAGATTCGATGTATCGCCGGTTTTTGTGTGCCATACAATACGTAACCCGAAACTTCTGTTGAACTTTAAAAACTTGCACATCGACTTCATCGTTGACCAGCAAACTTGATTAAGCCGGATGCAACTCTTTCCAATACTGTTTGCTTGATGCCAGTTCTTCTTCATCCGTAAATTGCAAACTTCTCGAACCCCAGAAGAAATCCCTTCAAGAACTCAACACCATCGCGCGCAGGCCCCACGGTGGGCGCCAACTATCGTGGAATTGTCACGTCAGATGTCCGGTTTAGCGGACTTAGTCATGAGGCCGCGCATCTATGTAGTAGCTTGAGAGGGGTTGAGCGGAATCGAGAGACGCAACGCAAGGCAAAGATTTAGACAGCTTCGGGCCCCGGGAAACATCATCCGGAATAGCCCTACGTGCTGTTTGAGGCTAGATCTCATTATGATTCTCATGGTGTCGCCGGTAAACCGGCTCTTTGTGTCTAGCCCTAGAAACTTGTGAGAACCTGTCTAAAACTTGTCTCCCTCAAAACTTGTCCCCTTTGGGGAGCCCTGCCCCTCCTTATATATGTTGAAGGGGCGGGTTACATGACTAGTCCTAGTAGGTTTAGGATTACAAGTGGAGTCCTAGTCTTACTTCCTTTGTATGAGAATATTCCTTATGCTTTCTTCATAAACCGGCCCACTATTAATATGAACCGGCTTTCTGGGCCTTGGGCCTTGTCATCCATGATCCGCCTGCCGGGTCACCAGTAACTTGCCAAATATAAACCGTCTTAAGTAGAATGCCAACTCCGGCCGGATCATAATTCCGGCCGGTTCATGCCGCGGGGTATATCCCCGACAATATGTACAACAAAAGAAAAAAAGAGGGAACTAAGTTAACCAATGCCTCCTTTTGGGAACATTGTGGGAATGATCAGAGAACTAGAAGTGTGTTTCAATCCAGTTTATGTTAGCTTGTTTATGCTTCAATTTGATCTTATACTATAGTAGAACTAGATCTTTCTTGAGGAGAATTTTCCACGTTATAATATTTGGAGCAATATGTCGAAAGATCTTATCATTTCTTTGCATCCAGATCTGCCAGCAAGCCATGATTATTAGATTTAGGCCTACTTACTTTGGTAATTGATCCAGAGCTAGTAACGTCTCATATAGTACACTTGTGTCTCTTTGTTTGTGTGGAATAATCATATCCCAGCATCTCATCGCGAAGGGGCAGTCCCAGAATAAGTGCAGAGCAGATTCCTCTACTGATCGTCGTAGAGCTCACATACATAGGAGGGGAGATGGAATGATTTTCTGTGTAAAAGGCCTCTTGTGTTGACCCTATCATGGAGCAGCAGCCATAAGAAGATTTTATATCTCAACATAAAAGCAGGAGACCAAATCTTCTAAAAAACTTGGTGAGCATTACCCCCTTTGATCAGAATATTGTAGGCTTTGGATAGTGAGAAGCTGGCTGATTTCCAAATGTATTTCCAATGATCAGCAATGTCTCCGAGGTTAACTTGTTGTAAAGCAATTTCTGGCTTGATGAAACTGGGAAAAGGCTAGATTGGATAGTGGAAGGTGAAATAGATCTTGGAATGTGGTGGAGTCTATGGTTTCTCTAACCGAGAGCAGTTCATCCTTTGCAAAAGAGAACAACTGTGGGAATTGCAGTTTGAGTGCAGTAGGAGCCCATTTGTCATGCCAAAACAGAATTAAAGTACCTTGACCTACTATGCATTGTGCCATATCTTTGAAGGTGGAAAGGAGTTCGATGATGGACTTCCACCAGAAAGAACCAACAGGTCCACCAGTTGGTGCACTGCTCCCATAATAAGTATCCCAAATTAAGTTAACCCAAGGAAGATCTTGCTTATTCATGAACTTATGAAGGTTGTTTAGAAGAAGAGCTTTATTGTGAGTAGAGATATCCAACACCGCCAAACCACCCTGCTCTTTTGGCTTACAAATAGTGTTCCATGCAATGAGAGCAGGAGCAGCACCCTCTTGGCCACACTTCCTCCAATAGCATTGTCTGATGTAAGAATTAACTTTGTCCACAATAGTGGCAGGAAGCTCTAGAGAGCACATGAAGAAGGTTGGCAGGCTGGTGAAATCACTCTCTATAAGTGAAAGCTTTTCTCCTATTGATAGCAAAGTGGAGCAACTTGTTTGCCTTCTTTAGTTCTTTTCATCATGGGGAAAAAATCTTGCACTTTAGGTTTTTTAGTGCCTAGAGGCAGGCCCAGGTATGTAAATGGAAAAGATACAATATTGCAGCCTAGAATACCAGCCAAATGATCTAATTTGGCATGCTTCACATTGATAGGATACATAGCAGATTTTGAAAAGTTGATCCCGAGGCCAGTGAAAGCAGATAAGTGCAATAACATGTTTTGAACTTGCTGTAACTATGTTCGACAAGCTGGCAATATAACAATCGTATCATTAGCATATTGTATGACAGGAAAATCTTTGTTGTGTCCAGAGGAGAGGAGATCAACTTATGTTTCATGACCTCATCGAAGATGGATTGTAAAATGTTAGCAGCCAAAATAAAAATCAAAGGAGAGACTAGATCACCCTGTCTCACACCTTTCTTGCACCAAAATTGCCTTCCTGGTGCTCCATTAAGGAGGACAACAGAAGTTCAAGAAGAAAAGATCATGTCCATCCATTTCATCTATCTATGTCCAAAACCTTTGGCCACCATAATACTTTTCAGTGTTTGATGTTCAATCATGTCAAATGCCTTTTCAAAATCTAATTTAAGATTGATAATTTCTTTATTTGACTGATTACATTGATGCAAATATTCATATGCCCATGCCAAACAATCCTGGACTGACCTTTCTTTTAGAAACCCATACTGATTCTTGTGAACAAGTTTCAGAATAAATTTTTGCAATCTGTTAGCCAACAACTTTGACGGATCAATTAAGGAGTGAATGGGTGTTAAATCACTAGCCTTAATAGATTGTTCATCGATTGTTCAGACTGTCTAATTTGTGCATCGAGCATTACGACTGTCCTATTTGGCCTTCCGTTCCTCAACTTCTTACCGAAGTATAAGGCCCTCTTGGCTGAGAATATCATCTAGGATCCACTCTCATATGCCCGTCTTACACATTTTGTTTAACATCTATTTAACGTTCTTATTTTATGGGACGGAGGGAGTATCAATTTCTCATGTTCCGGATCGGTGTGTTGGTTCTGATTTGTTGTTGATTGGTTGGAGTCCCTCTGTATGTTGCCCTCAGTGGTAGGTGAGAGGCGAGACGATGCGCTATTGTTAACTCCCTACTACTTGCTCCTCAGGCGCTTGTACTTTCTTGCGCTGCCACAACTGTCCTCTCCATGCGCCAGAGCACATTACAATGAGAAACATTTCAGCACATACATATGTATATATAGATATATATGATTGCATATTTTTAATTTTCCTTTTTACTTTTCATGGAAGAAAAACGAGCATGTGTCCCCATCTAGTTATTTTTATTAAGGCCGATGAAGCATTTGCGCTTCAAGTGTCGTCTTAATCCGTTATTCGTTGTTCAGTGGCTAGGCCATCAACAATTCCAAGTCCATTTCCGAATCTAAAAGGCAATCTGTCTGATAAATACACAACTAGCAGCGGCAAAAACCTTTGGGAAATTGCTTTTATCTATTCGGCAATCTGCAACAGTATTTCTACTTACTTGGGAATGAAAAACGTATACTGGTCGAGGGTATAACTTGTTGATTATGGTGAGTTGTACTTACCTACGCTTATCTTTTGGTTTGAACAGAACTTGGAAATCCAGAGGGCGCTGGTCTCCGTCGGTGGAGGCCATGACGTGCCTAGGCGTTCTCATTGTGGTGGCGCTCCTGGTGCTCTCTCGCTCGTCGCCGTGGGTCCAGCACATCTGTGCGGGCCTGTTCGTATCCATGGGGCTCTCGGGCGTCATGTCGGCGCTGCATGCGATCTGGCTTAACTTGGGTCACCAGGAGTGCGACCTAGCGTTGTTGCTAGAGCTGGCTGAAAGATCGAGAAGATGTGTCTAGAGGGGCGTGATTAGACCCTTAACACATAAAAGTAATGGTTTTTGAAGTTCTTCAAGTTAAGGTTGAGTTTAGCACATGTTAATGGGCACACAATACATTTTACACAAGCATAGCAAGAGTATGGGCAGCGGAAAGAGTAAAGCATGCAACTTTAAGAATGTAAGGGGATGAGAGATGGAAAGAGCAAATGCAATGGAGACACAGGGATTTTTGGCATGGTTCTGATAGGTGGTGCTATTGTAAGTCCACATCGATGGAGACTTCAACCCACGGAAGATAACGGCTACGCGAATCCACAGAGAGCTCCACCCACGAAGGGTACACGAAGAAACAACTTTGTCTATTCCACCATGGCTTCCGTCCACCAAGGAATAGCCTCACTAGGGTAGAACTTCATGAACTAGGCGATCGCCTTTCCCTTACAAACTCTTTGGTTCAACTCCACACGATCTTGGAGGCTCCCAAGTGACACCTAACCAATCTAGGAGACCCACTCTCCAAAAGGTAATAGATGGTGTGTTGGTGATGAAATCCTTGCTCTTGTGCTTTAAATGATAGTCTCCTCAATACTCAATCTCTCTCACACAGATTTGGCTTAGGTGGGAGAAGGATTGGAGTGGAAAACAACTTGAAGAGGCTAGAAATCAATATTCAAATGGTAGGAATGGAATCTCTTGATCTCAACACATAAGTAGGTGGTTCTCTCTCAGAAAAGGAATGGTGGAAGTCATGGTTCTGGCTCTCTTAGAGAGTAAGAGGTGGTCGAGGGGTATAAATAGGCAGCACCAAAGATCCAACTGTTACAAGTCTTTGACCCAACTCGGTGGCACAGACATGAATTCTCCGTAAGACCGACTAGTCCAAAAAGCTCGACCGTTAGCCTTTTTGGTGAGACCGATTATACCAACTTGGTGAGACCAAAATGCAATGGCAAAGGCGGAATCTTGTTTTGGAATTTCTGATTGTTTCAACTCGGTGGTTTCGAAGTGAAGCGAGATCGTCACAGAAACTTAGCCATGCCATCTCGGTGGGACCGAGAGCCATTTTGGTCAGAACGAATTGTTACGGTTTTGGCTGTGGCAATGGAATGATCATCTCAGTGGGTTCGGTGTAGGTGATATCGGTGGGACCGAAATGATGAATTAGGGTTTGGACAGATGTGTTTTGGAAAAGTGATTGAGGGCTTTTGGAGCAATATCACTAAGCACTTTGATCAACAACCTCATATACAATACCCCATCCCCTTTTAATAATATTAGCTTTTCTAAGGGACTCAATGTGATCTTGGATCACTGAACCAAAAATGAAGACTCTTGTAGTAGCCAATCCTTTATCATTGATATTCTGAGAGGGTCTACATCCTCATGTACTTCCCATGACACTGTTGAACTCATCTGAAAAATACTCGATAAAAAATTAGTACAACAAAAGATATGTTGACATTTATTACCAAACCCACCAAGGGAGCAACTGTGCTTTCACTGGCCATTGAGCTCGTGCATGCCATGGGTGGCGGGTTCTACATCGCGCCTCGCTCGTGTGCCGGAGAGGTGGCACCCGAGCATGTTCGATTATGTTGGGCACAACCGCCGGACATTCCACGGTCTGGTGCGCCTACAGACGCATGGGGGGAGAGCTCCCTCGATCCCCGACGACTCCGCACTCGAGCCCCACGCCGCGCTGATGGCCGACGAACCACACGTTAGCAGTAGCAGGACCACCGCCGCACCTCATCGCTCCCTTCTCTGTCCCTTCGGCCTCCCATCTCCTTCTTCATTTCATCCCTTTTCTCTCCCACTCATCTCTCTCTTCTTTCATATGTACCCAATCCGATGCGATGCCGTCAGCTATGGTGCTCCAAGCTCTGTCCGCCTTCCTTCTAGATCCGCTGTCTGCGTGCCATTACCCACCGGATTCGACGAGATCTGACAGGTCCTCGCCGACCCCACAACCGCAAGGCCTCCACCGTCGGTCTTGTCAAGGTAATAGGCGACGCCCCAACCCTTGCCGAGTGCAGCACCGCGTGCCTACCATGCCCCCTACAAAAACATTATCTCAAATTAGCGGCGTATAAAAAAGGATCACATGTTGAATTCTCTAAAATGTAGGGTCCTTTTTGTATACATGAAATGTTTTCTCATATTGGCCACTTAAAAAGGGACCGTGGGTTAAATACCTAAAATATAGGGACTATTTTGTAAAATTGCCAATGATGGACGGCAAACACAATGCACTTGGGGTGTATCCTATTTATGGCTTCAGGCCCCGGTTGCAGTTGTTTATGCAAACGGGCGCACATCCTCATCTCAGCTCTGGGTCGGCTCATTCTACTCTTATTTTTCTGTTTACCAGGCTTTGAACTCACGCCCTGTTCGTTGGGAGGAATCCACATTAACCACTAGGCCATCCCTTCATTGCCGCACAGTAACTATGTTGGTTCATTTTATTTATTTCCCTCATGTTGGCGAAAAGCCCCGGTTTTGGGAAGCTTCCCAAATATGTTTTTCCCGGCTCACTATTCGGTTTACCGACGGTCTTATTTAATTTTTTTTCTTATTCCTTTTCCTTTTTTTAAATATGTGAATTGTTATTGATGGACTTTTTCCAAACATGCGAGCTTTTTCCAATCGTTAATTTTTTTTGAAATTCGATGAAATTTTCTTAAATTCAACGATTTTTTTTCTTCAAATTTGATGATTTTTAAAAAATCCTTGAACATTTTGGAATTCATGATTTTTTGGCGATTTATTTCAATTTTTTCATTTTAAAAGACCGGTTAACGTGCGCTCGAAGCTGTTTGAAGTAACAAATGGAAACCTCTCTTGATTGAGAGTTGCAAATTACAATATATAGTATCCGGAGAGATGCGACATTTAGGAAGAATTGTGTCGGTTCTGGAGACGAGGGAGAGAGGCGTCTGTTGTGGGTGCAACCGACAAACATTGGGCACGTTGAGATTCTCCTCTAATTACAGGATTGTAATTAATCTTAACCCCCCCTAATCTACGCTTGACCATGTAGATTCATCTCAAGATTGTCCATGTAGCACTATCATCTCAAAAGGATTCTCCTCCAAAATTTCTTGATAAAAATCTTTGATGAGAACCTGAAAGATAAACTCACAAAGAGAGATAGCATAATGGGATGTTTGAACAAGGATATCTCGAGAACAGACTCCCCCTAATACTTGCAAGTCCCAAAGTCATCACATACCAATTCTATGAACATAATTATGGAATGTAGAATTTTGTAGAGACTTAGGCCCTGTTCGGAGACTCTCCGCTCCGTGAGTCCGCTCCGGGAATTGGTGGAGCCGTAGCTAAAAATGAGGGAGCGGGGAAAAGGGAGCTCCACAGATTCTGAGATTTCAGCGAGCTGGAGTACTACCGAACAACTCCTTAGTAAATAAACCAGCAAGATTTTTCACATTATTTAATTTGCAAGACGTTTATTTCCCCGCTTTTTTGAAGATCATGGGGAAAAAACCACTTAGGAGAAATATGCTTAGTGATATTACTCTTGATGTATCATGTTTGCATCTGTGCAACATAGGCCACATTATCTTCATAAATAATGGTAGGTGATTCTATCGAACCAATCCCACGTGACTGTTGTATGTGGTTTATCATTCTGCGAAGCCATACACATTCACATGTTACTTCAAATAAAGAAATTATTTGAGAATGATTGGTAGATTTGGCACGAGAGTCTGTTTCATAGACTTCCATGATATAGGAATACCCCCATGTAGGAATACAAAGTCGGTTTGTGATCAGGCATTATGGGGATCAGATAAATAGCCAGCATCTGCGTAACGGATCATATCAGAGTCCTGATTACTCTGGAACTGGAAAAATAGACCAAGATCCTTTGTGCCTTGGAGATATCAAAAGATATTCTTCACTCCAGACCAATCACGTTTGGTAGGAGCTGCGCTGTGTCTAGCAAGTAGATTCATTGCAAATGCAATATCATGCCTTGTGGAATTTGCAAGATACATAAGTGCTCCAGCATCACTGCGATATGGAACTTCATGTTCCAACACCTCTTATCCATCATCCCTTAGCCTGAATGGATCTTTCTCTATGTCTAGAGAATTATCCATCATGGGAGCTTTAAATGGGTAGGATTTGTGCATATTGAATTTCTCCAATATTTTCTGGATATAGGGATCTTGGTGTACCATGATACCTGAGGGAAGGTGCTCAAGTTGAATACCTCACAGTAAGAGGGGATAGTCTGCAAACGAGTAGTAGATCCAACTCATTACCTTGTGTTCCAAATATAATGAGGGAGAAATATAATATTTTTGCAAATTTGACATGCGAGAGAAAATAATCTCAATGCAAAAACATGTTCAAAGAGAATTTGATATGTGCAGTGGTAAACATAGGTAAAATGTCATTCCAGATGAAATCCAGTACTTTATTTATATTTCCAATCCATTGCATAATATAAACACACCTACTAGCAATTACACAAGTCCTAACTTAGAATAAATCTAGAACCTAACTAGAATGTAAGTAGGCGTCAAACTAGGTACAAAACAAAGTAAAAAACTACACAAATACAATAATTAGTACTAATGTTAATAAAAGAGAAGAAATAAAAAAATAAAAAAAATGGAAACCTCTCTTGATTGGGAGTTGCAAATTACAATATATAGTAACTCGAGAGACGCGACATTTAGGAAGAGTTGTGTCAGTTCTGGAGAGAAGGGAGAGATGCATCTGTTGCCGATGCAACCGCACAACCGTTGGGCAAGTGAGATACACCTCTAATTATAGGATTATAATTAATCTTAACAGACGCAACCAGGGGGTGGACCGGTGAAGTGATCGCTCGCCTTACATGGACTAGTCCAGGACAGGTGGCTGCGAGAGCCACCTTACATGGTTGGCACGTGAAGCGCCAATTAGGAGGTCCCAACACTTAGGGCATGTACAATGGTTCTATCTTAGTAATGCCACGTAGGATAAATGATGAGGTGGAGGAGAGAGAAATCATAAAAGAAGGCTTGTCTTCTCTTAATTAAGAGAAGGCAAGAGATGATCCCTTAGCACAATATGTCTCACCATGTTTTTAGGAATAACTAGTTATTGAAGATAAGGCTAAGAGACGACCCATTGTAGACATATTTTTTTGTCATCTCTAAATTACATGCAAGATTTAAGATAAGACCGCCTTATCAACCATTGTACATGCCCTTAGAGCACCATATACATGATGGGCATTTTGGAGTGTTGTGATGCGGAGGGCAGGGAGAGCGTAATCATGGAGCACTCCTTCGGTAGTCTCCACAAAGGACATTTGGGGTGGGCTGGGAGTGCTCCTCTTGGCGCCCTCTCAGCCGCCACATGTCATGCTCTGGGCACTTCCTCTGGATTTTGTTTTCTTACTTTTCTGTACGTGTTTTTAGCTTTTAGTTGATTTTTTCTGTTTTTCTTTGGCTTTTCGGTTTTCTCCATTTTCCCTTAGGTTTTGGACCAAAGGAAAATTTGAAAAAAATTGTTTTGACACAAAAAAAATGTGTTTTATTTCTTTCTTTTGACGAGAGGCATATATTTACTTCTCGTGGAGGCATGGATTTGCTTCAGCGAGAGGCACGGCCGTGCCTCTCAGAAAAAAAATGTGTTTTTTTTCTTCCATGTGGGGCATGTGTTTGCTTCTCAGAGAGGCACAACCATGCCTATCAAAAAAGGAAAAATGCACGTTTGGTTCCTTCCACGGGAGGCACAGATTTACTTCTCATGGACGCACGAATTTTCTTCCGCGAGATGCACAGTCATGCCACTCACAAAAGTGAAAACACGCATTTTCCTACAACGAGAGGCACTGGTTTACTTATCATGGGGGCACATATTTCTATCAGAGAGAGGCATGGCCGTGCCTCTCAAATAATTAAAAAACATATTTTCTTTTTTCCTTTCACAAGATGCATGTATTTACTCCTCGTGGAGGAACGGACTTGCTTATGTGAGAGGCATGACCGTGCCTCTTGCAAAAGAAATAAATATGTTTTTGCTACCAAGAGAGGCATGGAATTATTTCTCGTGGAGGCACATATTCATTTCCGTGAGAGGCACAACCATGCCTCTAGGAAAGGGAATAAATCTGCCACCGGTTCATTTTTGTGTGTGGTGTTTTCATGGGAAAAAGTTCGATGAAACCGATCAACATGGGATCTAGTTTTGAACATCTTGACGTGAGAAATTGTACAGTGAAAATGGTTCAAGATTTGGACGCACATTTTGAAAGATAAACCTGTTTTGAATAAATGAATCTATGAAAAAACGGAAAACTCCTGGGTTGCGACAACCTAGAGGGATAGGAGTTATCTTTGCAAGGAGTACTCCTTAATAAGTGATTACGATATAGGAGCAATACGAACATATACGTGAACCCATAATAACTATAGTGGGCCGAACTTGGTGTGAAATTATTGAAGCGGCACTAAAAATGTTCCCAATTGATGAATTAGAATTTAGGATTTGAGGCTCAGAGCAATCAAGTGCCAAGTGACCGTATTCAGAATAGTTAGAGCACAATTTGACACGAACATAAATCTCGTGCGATGGTGGCAGAGAGGGTAAGTCCCATATATCCACAATATCATGATCAGAATACCCCACCTGCCTATAATCAAAATATCCACCAAAATGTATGGTGGGATAGCGTCCCAAGATTTCCGTTTAAATATTTGACCAAAAAATATGTTTGTCAATAGGCAGAATAATTGGCACGGATAATTCTCCAAAATTGACCTTATTAGAGATAATGCCAAGCATGGATGTCGGAGGCAAGAAACTTCCAAAACATAAACTGGTGGGATTTGAACTTTCTGGCTTGCCGACATCTCATTCCGAGGAGGTCTATGGTAAAGGATGAAAACCAAACTTGGCCAATTCTTTAGCTGATGAAGAATCACCAATAGAACTTTGCTAATTTTTTAAAACTTAATCAGTCTTTACTGCCATAGGATGGTGAGCCACGATCACTTCATTTAAATTGTTCGAGTGCCATGAATGGTCAACCATTGAGTAATCCCTGAAAACCAGTCAGAATAATTGGAAGTGAAAAACAAAACACAGCCATACTCGGTCTTTTAACCATAGATGACGTGTCCAACTCATTAGAAAAACTTTTGGTGTTTTTTTTCAAAATTAGAAGCCACCGGTAGACAATGCTTTCTTCCATCCAAATGTTGTACCTTGAAACCAGATGGAATACCACCATTGCGGCATTTAAGAGCAACTCCAACTAAGTCAATAGAGAGGTCATGGAGGCTGGAGAAAAAGAAAAAACCAAGAAGAATTCCCTAGTTGATCCGTGCGCGGGGGGGGGGGGGG
>LR738712.1:562071323-562106699 GCA_902687465.1 Secale cereale
GGGGGGTGCAGTAATGGCCAAGTTACTAATGGCGTACCGTGGTAGTGGTGCGCCATTAGTAGTTCAACTACTAATGGCGCACCACTCCCAAGGTGCGCCATTAGTATTTTTTGAAAATAAAATAAAAAAATAAAAATAAAATATGAAAAATAATACTAATGGTGCACCGTGGGAGTGGTGCGCCATTAGTAACTTGAACTACTAATGGCGCACCACTCCCACGGTGTGCCATTAGTATTTTTTGAAAATAAAATTTTAAAAAAATAAAAACAAAATTTGAAAAAAAAAATTACTAATGGCGCACCGTGGATGTGGTGCGCCATTAGTAGTTCAACCATTAGTAGTTCAACTACTAATGGCGCACTATCCACTGGTGCGCCAGTAGTAGTTTTGAGAAAAATATGAAAAAAAATCTGTTACTAATGGCGCACCACGTCAAAGGTGCGCCATTAGTATTTGGATACTAATGGCGCACCAACACATGGTGCGCCATTAGTATATACTAATGGCGCACCGCATGTCTGGTGCGCCATTAGTGTCAATTCCATCTATAGCCATTTTCCTAGTAGTGTGAGCCTTTTACTTATTTAAGTTTTGATCTTGCTGCTATGAAAAGGCATAAGTTTGTTACCATGACTTCTGAGTTTGGTAACCTTGTTTATATCTTGCGTTTCGGAACTACCGCCGAACGCAAGATCCGTCTACCTGAACCTCTTTTGTTTGATTTTTCTCGTAGGAACGGATGGTCCTTTGATGTTATCCAGTTCGATGAGTTCATGGTCCAACATCAGTTTCATAACCCCATGGAGGGGGTTGTGCCCGACGAGGAGGAGCATGGTGAGTTACCACCTTTCCAGGGGGAGACCGTCACCCAGTTTGGTGAAGGGTCTTCCTCTGCTTGGAGTGCGGACCCTTCTTCGTGGGAGGATCCGAGGACTTCGGTGTACGCGCCGGAATCCTTTTACGACCCTTGGACTCACCGGTACCACCCCGGAGCAGGAGGCTCCTGGGGGCAGTAGCTACTACCAACTTAGGCCAAAAGCTTAAGCTTGGGGGAGTACGTTCCCTTCTCACTTTTCCATTGTATTATCCGTTTTATTTTTGTTCGCTTTGATCTTTTCGAAGTTTTTGCCCATTCTTTATTGTTTCTTTCTTTGCAAAAACAACAAAAAGATTTTCTCTTTCTTTTGCTTTCGTTCAACCTTTGAAAAAACCCAAAAAGATTTCCTTTCTCTCTTTAGTTTGCTTTGTTTTCAGAGTTCAGCTCGAGTCCGTGATGGCATTTAAATATATTTCCTATGTTCGATCGTGCAAGTGACAAGGCAGTAATGACGAAGATCGACGGAAGGGAAGCAACAAGGAAAACTGGTATGAACTCTTCTTGTTTCTACTTTTGTACATATGCCTGTACTTATAATCTAGAGACCAGCTTGTAGCGACATAGTGCTATGTTTACAATGCTTTCCCAGTGGTTCATGCTTTCCTTGTGGCTAGTCTCAAATAGCTAGAGTATATAATGTGTTATTGAAATGATTTACATGCATTGCATTGTTCATAGTTTGGTATACTAAGGTGGTATTTCCTTTTGAAGAATTCTTGGATTGACTTGGCACATGTTTACACATGTTTAAGACTAAAAAGTCTGCTTTGCCTTGATGATCTTTGAGTTTCAGAATAGTTATATCGCTTTCATGCCCAATTCAATGTTGCTTTGTCGCTCTGCATGATTATGACCGTTATTGCTCTCTAGTTGGTCGCTTCCCAGTCTCTTGCTAGCCTTCGCTCGCACTAAGCGGAATTCTGCTTGTGCATCCAAAACCTTTCAAACCAGTTATTCCATATGAGTCCACCATACCTTCCTATGTGGTATTTACCGGCCATCCTAACGAAGACTTTCTTGTACCATCTCGAAATTATTGAAATTTACTCCTATTTTGTGCCCCTGTTTTAGCTCATGAGGAAGTAGTAGTTAATTCATGATCTTTTTAAGTTGGACAAGTTTTATCCCGGGATTGCATGTCTAATCTGCAAACCCCTAATACGAGGAGGAACTGGCATGAGTGCGCCCGGCTCATAAAAGATAATACAACAACAAACCCTCCTTCACGCTTTGTTCATGAGAAATCAGAAAACTTTTGGCAGTGATAAACAAAGGAGATTAAGGGGATGTGATCGTCCCCGTGCGGGAGCCGTTCCTCGAAACTTGTCCAGTTCGGGAAATGATTGGGTTGTCTACTAACATTCGTTGACGAAATATGCACCTCTCAAAAATCATTTTTACCTCTGTTTTCAAAACCAAGAGCTCTGGTACATGTTTAGTCTTTGCTTCCAACCACGGTTTTCAACCTCGCCATCAAAGTCCACGGTTCGAGAGTCTCCACCTTCTTTCTTCAAAGCACCAACTAGGAGAGCATAATTGTCATTCTGAGTGTAATGTGCATTGTCCCAAAGTATTACATTGTCTTCTGCATGGTTGTGATATTATTTATTCTGAAATTCTTAGTTCTAGTCTCCTTTAAAACTCTGGAGGAGTTTCTGCATTTATGTTTTGCTTCACCCATGGAGGCTAGCGAGATACCACTCTAGTATGTTCAAGCTATGTGCAATGTAATCTTGTCTTGATTTTCAGTAGTATATTATCTACTTTTGGTTATTTGTGATTGGTCACTCGAAAGAAGGATTGCTTCGTGCATTGTCCTCATAGAATTGTTTCAATACTTGCTAGACTCTTTTTGTAGTACATGCTTATATACATCTAATGAAGCAAAAGAGTTTGTCAAAGTTTTCTTTGTCTCGTCCAGTCCGTTGAACTGAATTGCTTGAGGACAAGCAATATGCTAAGCTTGGGGGAGTTGATATGTCTTAAACGTATCTACTTTTCGAAACACTTTTGCTATTGTTTTGACCTCATTCTTGCATGATTTGAACTAAACTAACCCGGACTGACGCTGTTTTCAGCAGAGCTGCCTGTATGGTTTTATTGTGTGCAGGAAAACGGATTTTTAGGTGTCTCAGAAAATTCCAAGAAATATCACAGAAAATCCATGCACCCGAAGGACCATTATGCCAGAAGTGGGGCCAGAGGGCAGCCAGGGGGGCCCCAGGCGCCCTGGTGGCGCGGCCCCACCCCTGGCCGCGCCGGGAGGCCGCCTGGGCGGGTCCTTCCCCCTCTGGTGCCCTACTTTGACCCGTATTTATCCCCGTGACAAGAAAACCCCAGAACAGAAGTCCTTTTCCCAGTTTCCGTCGCGGAGCCGCCGCCACCCTCTGTTCTTCTTCGGGAGGGCTAATCTGGAGGCTGATTTGGCCTCCGGAGAGGGGAGATTGTCGCCATCGTCATCATCATCACCACTCCATCCTCCCTCCATGACTTCTCCTTCCGTGTGTGAGTAATTCCCTGCTGTAGGCAAAGGGGATGGTAGGGATTGGATGAGTTAGATCATGTAATAGTTTATCAGATTGTTGGGGGCATGTTGCCTATCATCTACTATGGTGTTTATCATCTTTGCTTCAACTTGTTGCTCTTAATGCTTGTCACTTAGGGCCCGAGTGCCATGATTTCAGATCTGAACCATATGTGTTTGCATGAATATATTTGTGTTCTTGATCCTATCTATGAGTTGTTTGCACCTATTACGGTCCGGAACCGGCGATCCCAAAAGTGACAGCTTGGGACACCAAAGGGGATGGTCCATAATTTAAGGGTTCCATGTATCCATTGAGTTTATTGCTTTGTTCCGGTGCTCTTTGACAGGAGCACCTTAATCTCCATAAGTTCCTTTTGGCCCCGTTCGTAGCGGGATGGTAGGACAAAAGATGTTGTGCAAGTTCTTATTGCAAGCACGTACAACTACCTGCGGGATACATGCCTAATGTTTGATATTTTTCTAGATGATCATTACTTTTCTGTGTGCCTTGCCCCAAGTTAGATTCATGATGTATCTCATCCATGCAGCGCCCAACCATCCATCTCCCTAGCCTACAGTGTTTCAATCCTGCTGGTTATTAGTTGTTACTTTTGCTGTTTACTTTTACTGTCACCACCATCACTATCATATCACCGTTACCACTTATCTTTTGTTGCAAGTAAGCATAATTCAGGTGCGGTTGTATTGACAACTCAACTGTCAAAGCTTATAAATACTCTTTGGCTCCCCGTGTGTCGAATCTATAAATTGGGTTATTCTTACCCGCGAAGACTATCTCGATCCCTTACGGTTGAGGGTTATCAGTAATACATCATCTTGCAACTACCTCATTAGTCACTTTGCTTGCAAGGTTTCTCATGATGTGTATTACCGAGAGGGCCCAGAGATACCTCTCGATACTCGGAGTGACAAATCCTAATCTCGATCTATGCCAACTCAACAAACACCTTTGGATAAACCTGTAGAGCATCTTTATAATCACCCAGTTACGTTGTGATGTTTGATAGCACACAAGGCATTCCTCTGGTATCCGAGAGTCACAAAATCTCATAGTCGGAGGAACATGTATTTGACATGAAGAAAGTAATAGCAATAAAACTGAATGATCATTACGCTAAGCTAACGGATGGGTCTTGTCCGTCACATCATTCTCCTAATGATTTGATCCCGTTCATCAAGTGCTAACACATGTCTATGGTTAGAAAACTTAACCATCTTTGATTCACGAGCTAGTCTAGTAGAGGCTTACGGGCGCGCTGTTTTGTCCATGTATCCACACATGTATCAAGTGTCCGGATAATACAATTCTAGCATGGATAATAAACATTTATCATGATACAAGGAAATATAAAATAACAGCTATATTATTGCCTCTAGGGCATATTTCCTTCAGTCTCCCACTTGCACTAGAGTCAATAATCTAGTTCACATCACCATGTGATTTAACGCCGATAGTTCACATCATCATGTGATTAACATCCATAGTTCACATTGCTTATGTTACCAACACCCAAAGGGTTTACTCGTCAATAATCTAGTTCACATGGCCATGGGATTAATACCCAAAGAGTACTAAGGTGTGATCATGTTTTGCTTTTGAGAGAGGCTTAGTCAACGGGTCTGTCACATTCTGATCCGTATGTATTTCGCAAAGATGTATGTCTACAATGCTCTACATGGAGCTACTCTAGCTAATTGCCCCCACTTTCAAAACATATCTAGACTGAGACTTAGAGTCATCTAGATCAGTGTCAAAAGCTTGCATCAACGTAACTTTTTATGACAAACTCTTTATCATCTCCATGACCGAGAAACAATTCCTCAGTCCTTTTTAATGCAACTAAGGATAATTTTGACCGCTGTCCAATGATCTACTCCTGGATCACTATTGTACCTCATTGCCAAACTCGTGGCAAGGTACACAACAAGTTTGGTACATAGCTTGGCACACTTTATAGAACCTATGTCTGAGGCATAGGGAATGACTTTCATTCTATATTTTTCTGCCGTGGTCGGGCTTTGAGTATTAATCAACTTCATACCTTACAACTTAGGCAAGAACTCCTTCTTTGACTAATCCATTTTCAACTACTTCAAAATCAAGGTATGTACTTATCGAAAGTACTATCAAGCGTCTTGATCTATATCTATAGATCTTGATGCCCAATATGTAAGCAGCTTCACTGAGGTCTTTCATTGAAAAATTCTTATTCAAGTATCCTTTTATATTATCTAGAAATTCTACATCATTTACAATCAACAATATGTCATCAACATATAATATCAGAAGTACTATAGAGCTCCCACTCACTTTATTGTAAATACAGGCATCTCCAAAAGTCTGTATAAAACCATATGCTTTGATCACCTCATCAAACCATATGCTTGCATAAGTCCATAGATGGATCGCTGGAGCTTGCACACTTTGTTAGCACCTTTAGGATCGTCAAAACCTTCGGGTTGCATCATATACAACTCTTCTTTAAGAAATCCATTGAGATTGTAGTTTTGACGTCCATTTGCTAGATTTCATAATTATAAAATGTGGCAATTGCTAACATGATTCGAACAGATTTAAGCATCGCTACGGGTAAGAAACACTACTAAAAAAACGGCTATAGCTAATATGGACATTAATGTCGCACCATGTATGTGGTGCGCCACTGCTATATAGTAGTGGCGCACCAGATATAGGTGCTCCATTAATGTCATATTACTAATGGCGCACCTCGTGTGCGGTGCGCCATTACTAGTTTTGAAAAAAATGTTAGCAGTGGTGCACCAACTTATAGTGCGCTAATGGCGCACCGCACCCACGGTGCGCCACTACTAACATTTCTTTTTTTTTGTTTTTTTTTCAAAACTAGTAATGGCGCACCGCACACCAGGTGCGTCATTACTATGTCAAACTTAGTAATGGCGCACCTATACAAAATACGCCATTACTATGTGTATGACTTAGTAATGGCGCACTTTGTATAGGTGCGCCATTACTATGTCCAAATTTCACCAAGTGCACCCCCCTGGACCGCCTTTTCAATTTAAAAAAAGAAGAAAATGATGAAAATGTCAAAAAATAAGTTTCCCATGTAACCCCGTTGAAGATTTTTAGAATCCCCAAAACCTAACAGAATAAAAGATATGGGGCTTTTAAGATCTAGAGGGGGGAATGGAAAAAAAATTCAAACTTACTAATGGCGCACCATTTGGTAGGTGCGCCATTAGTAACAGAAAAAAATGGTTTCAAATTTTTTTTTGAAAAAAATGTTCAAAATATGATACGTAATATGACCAGGAAGTTTGAAATATTTTTTCAAAATTTCATCACACTCACGAACATGAACAAAGTCCTATACATCAACAAGGTTTAGTAGGATTGAACTCAGAAGTTAAGCGTGCTCGGGTTGGAGTAGTGTGAGGATGGGTGACCTTTCTGAAAGTTTGACCACGGAGTCCGATTTGACTTGAGATTAAGCATATTGACCCGAGATTGAGCCATAGTGACCCAAGATGAAGAAAAAAGGGAAAAAATTGATTTTTTTGAAAAAACAATTTATGAAATTTTTAAAAAAATTGTTAGTAATGGCGCACTTCTATGTGGTGGGCCATTACTAAGTCAGATAGTAATGGCGCGCCTCTAGGCATAGTAATGGCGCACCAGGTGGTGTCTGGGATACTAATGGCGCACCAGAGGTGCGCCATTACTAAAAAGTACTAGTGGTGTGGTAATAGTGGCGCACCTATAGTGCGCCATTAATGGCCAAAATAGGTGCGTCACTAACAACCTTTTTTCTAGTAGTGAAAGTCTCATCGTAGTCAACTCCTTGATCTTGTCAAAAACCTTTCGCGACTAGTCGAGCTTTGTAGACAGTAACATTACCATCAGTGTGAGTCTTCTTCTCGAAGATCCATTTATTTTCTATGGCTCACGGATCATCGGGCAAGTCCACCGAAGTCCACACTTTGTTATCATACATGGATCATATCTCAGATTTCATGGCCTCAAGCCATCTATCGGAATCTGGGCTCATCATAGCTTCTTCATAGTTCGTAGGTTCATCATGGTCTAGTAACATGACCTCCAGAACAGAATTACCGTACCACTCTGGTGCAAAATGTGCTCTGGTTAGCCTACGAGGTTCGGTAGTAACTTGATCTGAAGATTCATGATCATCATCATTAGCTTCCTCTCTAGTTGGTGTAGGCATCACGGGAACGGTTTTCTGTGATGAGTTACTTTCCAATTTGAGAGAAGGTACGATTACCTCATCAAGTTCTACTTTCCTTCCACTCACTTCTTTCGAGAGAAACTCCTTAACTAGAAAGGACCCATTAGTAGCAACAAAGATCTTGCCTTCGGATCTGTGGTAGAAGGTGTACCCAACAGTTTCTTTTGGGTTTCCTATGAAGAAGCACTTCTCCGATTTGGGTTCGAGCTTATCAGGCTGGAGATTTTTCACATAAGCATCGCGACCCCAAACATTAAGAAACGACAACTTAGGTTTCTTGCCAAACCATAGTTCGTACGGTGTCCTCTCAACGGATTTATACGGTGCCCTATTTAACATGAATGCAGCTGTCTCTAATGCATAACCCCAAAATGATATATGAAAAATGGAAAGAGACATCATATAACGCACCATTACCAATAGAGTATGGTTATGACGTTTAGACACACCATTACGCTGCGGTGTTCCAGGTGGCGTGAGCTGTGAAACTATTCCACATTGTTTTAAATGAAGGCCAAATTCGTAACTCAAATAGTTGCCTCCATGATCAGATCGTAGAACTTTATTTTCTTATTAAGATGATTCTCTACTCCACTCTGAAATTCTTTGAACTTTTCAAATGTTCCAGACTTGTGTTTCATTAAGTAGATATATCTACTCAAATCATCTGTTAAGGCAAGAAAATAGTGATACCGATCGTGTGCTTCAACACTCATTGGACCGCATACATCGATATGTATGATTTCCAATAAGTCATTAGCTTGCTCCTATTGTTTAGGAGAACGGAGTTTTAGTCATCTTGCCCATGAGGCATGGTTCGCAAGTATCAAATGATTCATAATCAAGTGATTCCAAAAGTCCATCAGCATGGAGTTTCTTCATGCGCTTTACACCAATATGATCTAAACGGCAGTGCCACAAGTATGTTGAACTATCATTATCAACTCTGCATCTTTTGGCTTCAATATTATGAATATGTGTATTACTTACATTCGAGATTCAATAAACCATTCAGCTTGGGCGTATGACCATAGAAGGTTTTACTCATGTAAACATAATAACAATTATTCTTTGACTTAAATGAATAATCGTACTGCAATAAACATGATCCAATCTTGTTCATGCTCAACGTAAACACCAAATAACATTTATTTAGGTTTAACACTAATCCCGAAAGTATATGCAGTGTACGATGATGATCATATCAATATTGGAACTACTTCCAACACACATCATCACCTCACCATCAACTAGTCCCCGTTTATTCTGCAACTCCTGTTTCGCGTTACTAATCTTAGCAACTGAACATGTATCAAATACCCAGGGGCTACTACGAGCACAAGTGAGGTGCACATCAATAACTTTTATATCAAATATACCTTTGTTCACTTCGCCATCCTTCTTATCTGCCAAATATTTGGGGTAGTTCTGCTTCCAGTGACCATTTCCTTTGCTGTAGAAGCACTCAGTTTCAGGCTTAGGTCCAGCTTTGGGCTTCTTCGCGGGAATGGCAACTTGCTTGCCGTTCTTTTGAAGTTCCCTTTCTTTCCCTTGCCCTTTTCTTGAACCTAGCGGTCTTATTAACCATCAACAGTTTGATGCTCTTTCTTGATTTCAACCTTTGCCGATTTCAGCATCACGAAGAGCTGGAGAATCGTTTTCGTTATCCCTTGCATATTATAGTTCATCACGAAGTTCTTAGTAGCTTGGTTATAGTGACTAGAGAACTCTGTCAATCACTATTTTATCTGAAAGATTAACCCCCACTTGATTCAAGTGATTGTAGTACTCAGACATTCTGAGCACATGCTCATTAGCTTAGCTATTCTCCTCCATCTTGTAGGCAAAGTACTTGTCAGAGGTCTCATATCTCTCCACAAGGGCTTGAGTTTGAAATACTAATTTCAGCTCTTAGAATATCTCATATGCTCTCTGGCGTTCAAAACGTATTTGAAGTCCCGGTTCTAAGCCATAAAGCATGGGGCAATAAACTATTAAGTAGTCATTATATCGAGCTTTGCCGAACGTTCATAACGTCAGCATCTACTCCCGCAATAGGTCTGTCACCTAGCGGTGCATCAAGGACATAATTCTTCCGTGCATCAATGAGGATAATTCTCAGATCATGAACCCAGTCCGCATCATTGCTACTAACATCTTTCAACTTAGTTTTCTCTAGGAACATATCAAAAAACAAGGGAGCTAAATCACGAGCTATTGATCTACAACATAGATTGCAAATACTAACAGGACTAAGTTCATGATAAATTAAAGTTCAATTAATCATATTACTTAAGAACTCCCACTTAGATTGACATCCCTCAAATCATCTAAATGATACATGATCCAAATCAACTAAACCATGCCCGATCATCACGTGAGATGGAGTAGTCATCCATGGTGAACATATCTATGTTGATCATATCTACTATATGATTCACGTTCGGCCTTTCGGTCTCCAGTGTTTCGAGGCCATGTGTGTACATGCTAGGCTCGGCAAGTTTAACCCAAGTATTCAGCATGTGCAAAACTGTCTTGCACCCATTGTATGTGAACGTAGAGCCTATCACACCGATCATCACGTGGTGTCTCAGCATGAAGAACTTCGCAACGGTGCATACTCACGGAGTACACTTATACCTTGAAATTTTAGTAAGGGATCATCTTATAATGCTACCACCATACTAATCAAAATAAGATGCATAAAAGATAAACATCACATGCAATCAAAATATGTGACATGATATGGCCATCATCACGTTGTGCTTTTGATCTCCATCTCCAAAGCGTCGTCATGATCTCCATCGTCACCGGCTTGACACCTTGATCTCCATCGTAGCGTCATGGTTGTTTCCGGTTTCATACAATAAAGAGACAACCATAAGGCTCCTGCCGGTTGCCGATAATTTACAAAACATGATCATCTCATACAATAATGTATAACTCATCACATCTTGACCATATCACATCACAACATGCCCTGCAAAAACAAGTTAGATGTCCTCTATTTTTTTGTTGCAAGTTTTACATGGCTGCTACGGGCTTTCAACAAGAACTATTCTTACCTACGGCACAAAACCACAACGGTGATTTATCAAGTTTGTTGTTTTAACCTTCAACAAGGACCGGCCGCAGTCAAATTCAATTCAACTAAAGTAGTGTCATGCCCAAGATGCGGCTATATCTCCTACGTGTCGAGGCACGACCTAGAGGCATAACCACAATCTGGTATGATCGCAAGATGGTCATCTTCACACATTCCCATGTACAAGAACAAAGGTAAAATAATATAGTTGGCTTACAATCGCCACTTCACACAATGCATAAATAAGTCATACATTCATCCAGAGTACACACATAGTCCGACTACGGATGAATCCAAATGAAAGAAGATAACCACCCACTATGACCCATCGTCCCTAGTAGGAACCACTACTTATCGTCGAGATATGTCACGTACATACGCCCACGCTATTCATCGAACTCCCACTTGAGTTCCTGATCATCACCTGCATCGTACTCGGGTGTACCTGCACCTGTGTTTGTAGTGAACCGTGAGTCACGAGGACTCAGCAATCCCATTCCCGGGTATCAAAACTGTCAAAGCCTTTGTGTAAGGAGAAAGTGTATAAGTGGGCTGCTGCAAGTACTAAGCGTAGATGAGGTGGCTAGTTTACGTAACTTCAGAGCGAGAAGAGAAGTGAAAGCCATCGGTCGTGAACTAATTCATGATAACTAGATGATCCTATCTACCTACGAGTCATCCATAACCCAGCTGTGTTCTCTTCCCAAACTCCCTCGAAAAGAGACCATCACGGCTACTCGCATGGTAGTGTATTAAGTTTGAGTTTTGGTGTCAAGTTATCTACAACCGGATGTTAACAAACTCCAATCTGCCACATAACCACGAGCACGACTTTCGAAAGTTCATAACCCTGCAGGGGTGTCCCAACTTAGCCCATAACAAGCTCTCACGATTCGTGGAGGTAATTCTCCATATCGGGAAGACTTGAGCGTCCCCGGAATCCCGTTGCACAAGTTCTTCGAAGAAAGGAAAACTAGCCCAAGGAGATCTCCCGGTGAGTCAGACCCGTGTCTAGAGCCGCGCGCTCTCCATCTACGGACTCATCCGTCTATGCGAAGTGGACAATAGCCAGACTACTCGAGTTGCCCCGAGGTGGCACCGCCGACTTCTAGGTAGGTGGACCAACACTCAAAACGAGCACTGGCCTGGGGTGTTGATTAAAATAATGCTCGGGTTTGCAACTCCCTCAACAAGTTTTAGTTATTAGGCAAATGGTAAAACCAAAGTTGGATCTCCTCGGGTAAGCTTTACTTTAAGTGAAGAAGCAAGGGAGGCCCATAAACCCCAACCGCGTTAGGAATGCAAAATCAAGGAACATAACACCGGTTTATCGGTTCCTAAGGAGGCACGAGTGGAACAAATCACCGAGCTAAAGGCCAAGCCTTCCACCCATTGCCAAGTATATGGTGCATTAATTTAAATAGCGATATTGTGTTATTCCCAAAATATCCAATCCAACATGGAGCAATCTTCAACTTAACCTGCAACTAAAAACGCGATAAGAGGGGCTTGAGCAAAAGCGTAACTTAGCCAAACAACGGTTTGGTAGGAAGGTAGTTAGAGGTTTCATGGCAATGTAGGGGCTGACAAGCAAAAAAGATAGGTGGCACGACAAAGCGATAGAGCGAGACAACTAGCAAAGCAACAATAGAAGTGATATCAAGGCATGGTCATCTTGCTTGGAATCCCCCAAGGAAGAAGAACGAGTCCATGAAGAAGACAAACGGTCGTAGTCGAACGAATCCTCACAACTCTGGAAGGAAACCGAAGCTAACGAGAGAGGCAAAACGGAAAGAAGAAAATAACATGGTAAACACACATATCATAACCATGGCATGATGCACAATCAAGTATGATGCATGTACGGTTTAATGATTCATGGCATGGAAAAGTGCACAAAACAAAACTACAAGTTAAGTGGAGCTCAATATGCAACGAGTTGCATATTGACAAAACACCACATTCACATATTTAGTTTGATCCCGGTTATGTACACCACAAGGTTAAAAGTTGGTTAACATGGAAAGAGGTGAAGCTTGAGAAAACTACACTATCTAGGCTTTTTAAATGAGGTCGGAAATAACAAACAATAATTCTGGAAAAATCCCCATGTGCTTATTTAGCAATTATTAAAGCAACCAACAATTTTAACCATTTAAATGTTGTTAACATGATGCAGATGACATATTCAAGTTTTTTGCAATTTTTTGTTAACAGTTGACATGAACATGTTATAAGATCGGAATCATCATTTTGGTTCCGACAACTCGTTGAGATGTCGATGCAAAAGACGGATGGCTTGAGCAAGTCATGCAAGGACGGTGAGGTGATCCCGGTTACCGGGTTCCCACGGGTCGATGGCAAAGCATACGAGGGCCAACATGCAATGACAACGGACACGATTCGAACATGAGCATCTCATATGACATGCATTCGTCCACGGGGATCATCTCGGCGGCATACCTTCGAAGCGTGAATTTTTGGGGCGGATCGAGTTCGTCGAAGGAAGTAGTGGTACTCGCGGGTCGTCGAGGGAAGTATTCGTTCACGTGGCGGCGATAGTGGAAGTAGTGGTTCATGTGACGGCAGTTGCACACGGGTCTTCGGCGACGGTAGTGGTACACGTTTTCATGGACGTTCGGGGTCATCGGTAGAGGTACTTGTCGCATCCATGGGGTCTTCAAGGGTCGACGGTAGTGGTACACACGAAGGTAGTCGAACTTGACGTATCCGAGGGCTCCGGGTATCGTGGTACTTGGTGATATCCGTGTGTAGATGTACTTAGCAGTTTCACATAGTAGATCTTGAGGTGGTCTTGGAATCTGATGGTTGTAGGTGTTCAATGTCTTTAGTGTCACTGAACTTGGCTATTTTGCTAACCGGGTCTTTGGTGACGGCAGGGACTTGGCGTTGGTCGATGAGGAGAGGCCGAGGGTGGCTGGATCCCGTCGGAGTCGAGGCCCTACGGCACCGCGACGCTGTCAACGGGGTTGGGTCGCTGCTCGAAGCGGCTCGGCTTGGCTTGGCACAGAGCAGGGGAACGAGCAGAAGCAAACCAGCAACTGGGACGGTGGGGCGACGAGAAGCGGAGGATGAGGATGCAGATGACGACGGGACGGCTCGATCTGGTCGGACCCACGTGCGACGATGGTGAAGAAGCGACCAGAGCCGGAGCTTGGGGCAACGGCGACGGAGCTCGGGCCTCCAACTGTGCCTGAGGGCGAAGGAGGCGGAGCAGGGGTAGTCAAGGCCGAGGCGACATGGGGACAGGATCGGTAACGGTGGCGCTCGACGGGGCTTGGGGCGGCCGCGTTTAGATGGGGGCCTTAGGGAGGCCGCGGATGGGCTGCTGAGAGCCCCAGCTGGGCTATTCTCTCCCCCTCACTCTAATCTCTTCTTTTATTCTTCAGCAGAAAATAAATAGAGAGAAGAAAAGAAAGAGAGGGTTGGGGAAAGAACTTGGGCATATGGTTAATTTTCCTGGACTCACAAAAATGTGCATGGTCCAAGAAAATAGGAGTGGGCATGAATGCAATTTATATTCAAAATCATTTGAATTCAATTCAAATGCTTTTGAATTGGGACTAGATTTGGTGTGGCCAAAAATGTTGAGATTTTTGGTCGAGCTTGGGAAAGTGAAGAAAGAATTTAGGGAAAATTTTGGAGACCGAACTTGAAGTAGAAAAGGCACGAAATTATTTTGCAAGTGTGTTTATGGGTGATTCCGAAAAATGGAATATTTTATAATAGCTCCCTAATATTGGGAGGGTACGTTATAAAGAGAAATCACCATTGTGAATATCCCTCGATTTAAATGGATAGAAGATCCATGCAATTTATTTAGTTGAGATTTTAAAAGGGGGTGCATGATGACATGATGCAATGCACAAGATGCTTTGAAGAAAACAACAGACAAACAAACAAATCACACAATGGAACTCCGAATAGCTTGAAGTCTTCTGGAGCGTCGGTCTCGGGGCGTCACAACTCTCCCACACTAATAGAGGATCTCGACCCGAGATCCTTGGGATGGCACCGGATAGAAGTAGAAGAGGAAGAGGTAAAACAGAGTTGCTTCTTCGACAAATGAGTGAAACCATGAACCTTGAGAGGTTGAACAAATTGAAAGAAGAACACAATGGAGATGAACGAGATTGTAAACACTCCATTAGACAAGAGGAACATGGAATACGACGAGAACCAAGAGGTTAAGTGACAGGATATATATTGAAACAATTCCAGTTAAAACAAGATAGAGAAGGAACAAGAATGAAATAATTTGGACAACACTCCGACTGAAAATGAAATGAATTTAACATGAACTTGAGAAGATGGGATGATATTTGATGAAATCAACAACACACTGCTTGCGGAAAAAATGAAAGAATGTCACAAAGGGTAAGAATGGTTTCAGACAACACTCCGGTTGAAAAGAGAGGCAAAACATGATAGTTGAGGGAACTTGAATGTAGGACACGAACTCTTGTTAAATGGATCGGCAAGGAAAAGAACATGATTTTGATAAAATGAGATGATGGTTTGGAGAGAGTAACATCACAATGCCGTCGGAATGAAAGAATATATGCTAGATCATTGGAAAGAAAAGAACGGAGAAGAAAATGACAACTTCTCCCACAAATGAATTGGAAAAGCAACCTTACAAAGATGGATTGAACGGAGTAGTTGAGAAATCAAGAACAAGAGACTAAGCTTGTTGTGGACTTATGGAAAACATCTCAAAATTTGAGGTGAAATTCTGCCACTAATGGAAAACAATTGATTAGATTGAGATCAACACAGAGACGAAAAACTTATTTCGCCGGGAGGATAAATGAAGAACTTGGGTCATTTATAAGCACCATAAATATGAACAATCCTTAGGGAAAGCTTTTAGGTGAGATAGAACCCAAGATTATCAATGAATAAATTGAAGGGTTGAAAAGAATATTATGGGTTTAAATATCTCATTCCTGACAAGTTGCGAATCGTGAAACACGAAATAAAATTGTCAAGAGTGACATAACACCACCTCAAAAGATGGGAGCAAGAATTGCACTTCGGAATGCAAGAGGAAGAATGCTTGAGTTCGAATAACAAGAATCTTGATGAACACTTGAAGAAAGAATCAAATCATGATGAACCACCATGAAGAACGCCGGTAACAAAATGATGAGAAGTGAAGGATGAAAATAATAATATTGAAGCCTAGCAATGAGTTAGATGGATCTTCGCGATGAGAAAATTGAGAGAGCTTAGAACACCGGGAAACAAGAAGAATGACTTGAAAGCAAGAATTTATTCCTGCTGAACAAACTCCAAAGGAAGGGATTAAATCACCTCGATGAAATAAGAATAAGAATTATGATATGTGTATCCTTCATCAACTTAATTTGATGACATGCAACGGATAGGCATGCTACTTACTCCCTCCATTTTTGTATACAAGACCACTATCAAAATTACAATTTGCAAATATACCAGGCCACTAACACTAATCGATGCAAACTTGATGGTGTTTGCCTCGTACTAGCGCCCGAGGACATTAATATCCATTGCATGCATCCGGGAGTGAGAAGGTTGGCTTGCATCCCAACATTAATTAACCAATGAGGAGTAAGAGGGTTGGCTTGTTGTGTGTGTGTGTGTGAGAGAAAAACCACATTAATTAGCACGACAAAGAAGGTGACAAACAAGCTTGGAACATTGACTTAAACATGCATTTATTTTTACCTTGGTACCTGTAATATGAGTTTGTGGCCTTGTATACAAAAATGGAGGGAGTACTATTCTTGCAAAGATTGATGAGAGATATAGCGGGACTTGGGAAAATCTTCAACGAACCATCGGTAAGATTTTTGAAAAGAATGAATGCATTGATATGATAGCAAAGGAAAAAGGAATTTTGAACGAACCACCGTAAGAATTGAAACGAATGAAGGAAAGAGAACGAATCGCCATATAGAATTAGAAAAAGAATAAAGGCACCAGAGGAAACTTAGATACAAAAGAACGAATGGATAACGAGCAGAGTAGTGAATACTTGAATGATGCACCGGAAGAATTAAAGAACGAGATATGGAAGGTGAGAACAAATAAATCTTCTAAAATGATGGCCTTTGAAGGATGAAAATGAACATGACTCATGAAATGCTTCAGATGGGTATGAAAAGAATTCTCACAATCGAAAACAATTATGAGGATGGTATGAAGCTAGAACCACGAATCTTCAAGAGAACAGACAAGGATTTAAGGGAAACTCTTCTTCGGTCTTCAAATGCTAAGAATGATGACGAGAACCACCGTGAAGAATTTGACATACTCCGAAAGAATGAAAATATAAAGGTTGAAGCAACAATGAATGAAAGAGATCTTGGAGAAGGCATATGACTGATGGAATCCATACTTACGTCACACTTTGAAAGAATTTCGGAATAACTCCGAAAAAATAGAAGAGTCAGGTAAGATCCTGGGAAAATACCTGTGGGTTATGAGCCCACTCAAAGATACACCGTTGATCAATTTTAAAGAGATATCTCACCGGTTGATTTAAGTGGCTTGGATGAGATAACAATCTCAAAATAGCTTCAAGGGATTAAGAATGGAAACACGAATCTTCTGAGATATCTTGAACACTCCGGATATGAATAGAGAGAGGTGAATAAATAAGAGAGCCATGGATAAGAAATTCTAACATGGGAAAACATGTGAAACAAAAGAAAGATATATGATCAACGCTGACTGCTTGAATTTAGTCCACCGGAGAAGAAACGAGAATAAGTAATGTTAAACTTGAAGCTTCCTGAGCATATTCACGAGAATCACCGGATGAGAACATTGAAGAAAAAGAATGAAGATACTTCACATGAATAAAATGGATACTTGACTTTAGATTTCTTTCTCCGAGAAGAAGAAGGGTGGGAGGGTGGGAAAAACAAAGGCAACTTAAGACGAACGAAAGGGACACCATTGAGAAAACCGAGAACTGGTCTTGCCAATTGATACATCTCCAACGTATCTACTTTTCCAAACACTTTCGCCCTTGTTTTGGACTCTAACATGCATGATTTGAATGGAACTAACCCGGACTGTTGTTGTTTTCAGTAGAATTGCCATGGTGTTGTTTTTGTGCAGAAATAAAAAGTTCTCGGAATGACCTGAAAATCCATGGAGAATTGTTTTGGAAAATATAAAAAATATCTACGGAAAGATCCACATCAGGGGGCCCACACCCTATCCACGAGGGTGGGGGGCGCGCCCCCTGCCTCGTGGGCCCCCTGATGCTCCACCGACGTACCCCCGAACGCCATATATTCACTTTCGGGGAGAAAAAAATTCAGAGAAGAAGAATTGTCGCATTTTATGATACGGAGCTGCCGCCAAGCCCTAATCTCTTTCGGGAGGGCTGATCCAGAGTCCGTTCGGGGATCCGAAGAGTGGAGATCATTGCCATCGTCATCACCAACCTTCCTCCATCACTAATTCCATGATGCTCACCGCCGTGCGTGAGTAATTCCATCATAGGCTTGCTGGACGGTGATGGGTTGGATGATATTTACCATGTAATCGAGTTAGTTTTGTTAGGGACTGATCCCTAGTATCCACTATGTTCTAAGATTGATGTTGCTGTGACTTTGCTATGTTTAATGCTTCTCACTAGGGCCCGAGTGCCATGATTTCAGATCTGAACCTATTATGTTTTCATGAATATATGTGTGTTCTTGATCCTATCTTGCAAGTCTATAGTCACCTACTATGTGTTATGATCCGGCAACCCCGAAGTGACAATAATCGGGACCACGCCCGGTGATGACCGTAGTTTGAGGAGTTCATGTATTCACTATGTGTTAATGCTTTGGTCCGGTACTCTATTAAAAGGAGGCCTTAATATCCCTTCGTTTCCACTAGGACCCCGCTGCCACGGGAGGTTAGGACAAAAGATGTCATGCAAGTTCTTTTCCATAAGCACGTATATCTATATTCGGAATACATGCCTACATTACATTGATGAACTGGAGCTAGTTCTGTGTCACCCTAGGTTATAAATTTAACATGATGAAGCGCATCAGACATAATTCCACATCACCCATCCAATGGCTACGAGCTGTTCACATATTGCTTGCTGCTTATTTACTTTTCCGCTGCTGCTATTCCAAAACTACAAAAACACTATCGTTACTTTTATTGTCGTTACCACTATTATCATATTACTTTGCTACTAAACTACCTTGCTGCAGATACTAAGTTTCTAGGTGTGGTTGAATTGACAACTCAACTGTTAATACTTAAGGGTATTCTTTGGCTCCCCTTGTGTCGAATCAATAAATTTGGGTTGAATACTTTACCCTCGAAAACTGTTGCGATCCCCTACACTTGTGGGTTATCAAGACTATTTTCTGGCACCGTTGCCGGGGAGCATAGTTATATTCATTAAGTCACTTGGGATTTACATCTGTTGATTACTATGAAGCATTTGAAGGACTAAAAAACCAAGATCTTTCCCTCAACTACGAGGGGGGGTAAGGAACTGCCATCTAGTTTTGCACTTGATTCACCATCTCTTATGAGTAAATTTGCGACACCTAGTCCTGCTATTGAATCTGATATGTCGTATGTTCTTGATGATGCCACTTCTGCTATGTATGATGACACCACTTCTATGCCTGATAATACTGTGCCACTAGGTGAATTTCTAGATGAACAAATTGCTAAGGTTAGGGAGAATGGGAATAATGAAACTGATAATATTTATGAAAGTGATGATGAAGCTTCTCCCCCTAGATATGAATTGCCTATTATTCCTGAAGGTTATGTTATGGATGAAGAAACTGATAGAGACTTTCTTGCTTGTCATGATAGATATGATCTTAAGAAATTAATAGCTAAGCTGAAAGAAAAGTCTTTGAATGCTAGAATGAAATATGACCCTGCTTTTGCTACTTCACCTATCTTTGTTACTAATAAGGATTATGATTTCTCTGTTGATCCTGAGTTAATTACTTTGGTTGAATCTGATCCTTTCCATGGCTATGAATCTGAAACTGTTGTGGCACATCTTACTAAGTTGAATGATATAGCCACCATATTTACCAATAATGAAAATATTCGTTATTACTATATCCTTAAGCTATTTCCGGTCTCCTTAAAGGGTGATGCTAAGACATGGTTTAATTCTCTTGATCCTTGTTGTGTGCGTAGTCCCCAGGATATGATGTATTACTTCTCTGCTAAATATTTTCCCGCTCATAAGAAACAAGCTGCCTTACGAGAAATTTATAACTTTGTGCAAATTGAAGAAGAGAGTCTCCCACAAGCTTGGGGGAGGCTTCTCCAATTACTTAATGCTTTGCCTGATCATCCTCTTCAGAGGCATGATATACTTGATGTCTTCTATAATGCACTAACTGATGCTTCCAAAGACCACCTTGATAGTTGTGCTAGTTGTGTTTTCAGGGAAAGAACAGTTGATTGTTGGAAATATGCCCTAGAGGCAATAATAAATTGGTTATTATTATATTTCCTTGTTCACGATAATCGTTTATCATCCATGCTAGAATTGTATTGATAGGAAACTCAGATACATGTGTGGATACATAGACAAACACCATGTCCCTAGTGAGCCTCTAGACAACTAGCTCGTTGATCAATAGATGGTTACGGTTTCCTAACCATGGACATTGGATGTCGTTGATAACGGGATCACATCATTAGGAGAATGATGTGATGGACAAGAGCCAATCCTAAGCCTAGCACAGATCGTGTAGTTCGTATGCTAAAGCTTTTCTATATGTCAAGTATCTTTTCCTTAGACCATGAGATTGTGCAACTCCCGGATACCGTAGGAATGCTTTGGGTGTACCAAACGTCACAACGTAACTGGGTGGCTATAAAGGTGCACTACAGGTATCTCCGAAAGTGTCTGTTGGGTTGGCACGAATCGAGACTGGGTTTTGTCACTCCGTATGACGGAGAGGTATCTCTGGGCCCACTCGGTAGGACATCATCATAATGTGCACAACATGTGATCAAGGAGTTGATCACGGGATGATGTGTTACGGAACGAGTAAAGAGACTTGCCGGTAACGAGATTGAGCAAGGTATCGGTATACCGACGATCGAATCTCGGGCAAGTGCTATACCGATAGACAAAGGGAATCGTATACGGGATTGATTGAATCCTTGACATCGTGGTTCATCCGATGAGATCATCGTGGAACATGTGGGAGCCAACATGGGTATCCAGATCCCGCTGTTGGTTATTGGCCGGAGAGTTGTCTCGGTCATGTCTACATGGTTCCCGAGCCCGTAGGGTCTACACACTTAAGGTTCGATGACGCTAGGGTTATAGGGAAAGTATGTACGCGGTTACCGAATGTTGTTCGGAGTCCCGGATGAGATCCCGGACGTTACGAGGAGTTCCGGAATGGTCCGGAGGTAAAGATTCATATATGGGAAGTCCTGTTTTGGTCACCGGAAAAGTTTCGGGCGATATCGGTAATGTGCCGGGACCACCGGGAGGGTCCCGGGGGTCCACCAGGTGGGGCCACCAGCCCCAGAAGGCCGCGTGGGCTAAGTGTGGGAGGGGACCAGCCCCAAGGGGGCTAGTGCGCCCCCCCACCAAGTTCCTAGGCGCATGGAGAGGGGAGGGGGGCAAACCCTAGGTCCAGATGGGCCTTAAGGCCCACCCTAGGGCGCCCCCTCTCTCTCCCCCCCTTGGCCGCACCCTAGATGGGTTTTCTAGGGCTGGCCGCACCCCTAGGGGTGGGAAACCCTAAAGGGGGCGCAGCCCTCCCTTCCCCCTATATATATGTGAGGTTTTGGGGCTGCTAGACACAAGAGAACGTCTCCTTCTTGGTGCAGCCCTACCCCTCTCCCTCCTCGTCTCTTGCAGCGCTTGGCGAAGCCCTGCTGGAGTCCCGCGCTCCTCCACCACCACCACGCCGTCGTGCTGCTGTTGGATGGAGTCTTCCCCAACCTCTCCCTCTCTCCTTGCTGGATCAAGGCATGGGAGACGTCACCGGGCTGCACGTGTGTTGAACGCGGAGTCGCCGTCCGTTCGGCGCTAGATCGGATCTTCCGCGATTTGAATCGCCGTGAGTACGACTCCATCAACCGCGTTCTAGCAACGCTTCCGCTTAGCGATCTACAAGGGTATGTGGATCCAACTCTCCTCTCGTAGATGTGCATCTCCTAGATTGATCTTGGTGAGCGTAGGAAATTTTTTGTTTCCCATGCAACGTTCCCCATCAGTGGCATCATGAGCTAGGTCTTTGCGTAGATGCAATCACGAGTAGAACACAAAGGAGTTTGTGGGCGTTGATGTTTAGATTGCTTCCCTCCTTGGTCTTTTCTTGATTCAGCGGTATTGTGGGATGAAGCGGCTCGGACCAACCTTACATGTCCACGTACATGAGACCGGTTCCATCGACAGACATGTGACTTTTGTTGCATAAGATGGCTAGCGGGTGTCTGTCTCTCCCACCTTAGTTGAATCGGATTCGACAAAGGCGGTCCTTGTAGAAGGTTAAATAGCAACTTAAATATCACCGTTGTGGCTTTGCGTAGGTAAGAAGCGTTCTTGCTAGATACCCATAGCAGCCACGTAAAACATGCAACAACAAATTAGAGGACGTCTAACTTGTTTTTGCAGGGTATGTATGTGATATGATATGGCCAAAGACATGATGAGATATATTTGATGTATGAGATGATCATGTTGTAATAGTTAATATCGACTTGCATGTCGATGCATACGGCAACCGGCAGGAGCCATAGGGTTGTCTTTAATTTTTGTATGACCTGCGTGTCAATCATTAAGCGCTTTGTAATGCTTTACTTTATCGCTAAACGGTAGCAATAGTAGTAAGAGCATGGTGGGCGCCGACAATCCCGATGGCGACACGATGATGGAGATCATGATGATGGAGATCATGGTGTGGCGCCGGTGACGATGGAGATCATGCCGGTGCTTTGGAGATGGAGATCAAAAGCACGAGTTGATGGCCATATCATGTCACTTATGATTTGCATGTGATGTTAATCCTTTTATGCATCTTATTTTGCTTAGGACGACGGTAGCATTATAAGATGATCCCTCACTAAAATTTCAAGATGAAATTGTGTTCCCCCCGAGTGTGCGCCGTTGCGAAGGTTCGTCGTTTCGAAGCACCACGTGATGATCGGGTGTGATAGACTCTACGTTCGCATACAACGGGTGCAAGCCAGTTTTGCACATGCAGAACACTCGGGTTAGACTTGACGAGCCTAGCATGTACAGACATGGCCTCAGAACACGGAAGACCGAAAGGTCGAGCATGAGTCATATAGTAGATATGATCAACATGAAGATGTTCACCATTGACACCTCCTCATCTCACGTGATGATCGGACTTGGGTTGGTAGATTTGGATCATGTCACGCTCGGATGACCAGAGGGATGTCAATTTGAGTGGGAGTTATAAGTAATTTGATTAGTTAAAACTCACTTGTCATGAACAATAGTCTAAGTTGTCTTCACAAATTATGTAGTAGACCAATAACTGCGTTGTAGCTCCCTGTTTAATACGATCCTAGAGAAAGACTAAGTTGAAAGATATTGTAAGCAATGATGCGGACTGGGTCCGTAGTCCGAGGAGTGTCCTCACTGCTGCACAGAAAGCTTACGTCTTTGATGCACCGCTCGATGTGCAAACCCCTACAACGTTGTCTGTGGATGTTGTGAACACCTGACAGAGACGTCCTGATGACTACTTGATAGTTTAGTGCACCATACTTTACGGCTTAGAATCGGGATTCCAATGACGTTTTGAACGCCATAGAACATATGAGATGTTCTAAGAGCTGAAATTGGGATTTCAGGCTCATGCCCGTGTTGAGAGGTATGAGACCTCTGACAAGTTCTTTCGCCAAAAGGATGGAGGAGAATAGCTCAACTTGTGAGCATGTGCTCAGAATGTCTGGGTGCTGAAATCACTTGAACCAAGTGGGAGTTAATCTTCCAGGTGAGATAGTGGTTGGCGGAATTCTCTAGACACTATCACCAAGCTACTAGAACTTCGTGATGAACTATGACAAGCAAAGGATGGTGATAATCCCGGTGCTGTCAGCGGTTCTTAGTACCGCAAAAGTAGAGATCAAGAAGGAGCATCAAGTGTTGATGGTTTAACAAGACCACTGGTTTCAAAAGGGTAAGGGCTAGAAGGGAAACTTCATGAATGGCAAACCTGTTGTCGCTCTGATGAAGGAAATCATGGTTGAACCCAAACCTCGAGACTAAGTGCTTCTGTTGTAAGGGGAACGGTCACATGGTAGCGGAACCACCCCAAATACATGGTAGATATGATAGCTGGCAACTTCAACAAAGTATATTTGATATACGTGTTATTGATGTGTACCTTAGTAGTACTCCTTGTAGCACCTGGGTATTGGATACCGGTTCAGTTGCTATTATTAGTGACTTGAAGCAAAAGCTACGGACTGAACGGAGACTAGCTAAGGGCGAGGTGACGATGTGTGTTTCCAAGGTTGATGAGATCACCATCGCACACTTCCTCTATTTTCGAGATTAGTGTTGAACCTAGATAAATGTTATCAGGTGTCTACGTGGAGCATGAAAATGATTAGATCATGTTCATCGCAATACGGTTATTCATTTAAGTTAGAGAATAATGGTTATTCTGTTTACATGAATAATACCTTTATGGTCATGCACCCAATGGTTCGTTGAATCTCGATCATGGTAATACACATAATGATAATATTAATGCCAAAAGATGTAGAGTTAATAATGATAGTACCACTTTCTTGTGGCACTGCCGCTTAGGTCATTTTGGCATAAAATGCATGAAGAAACTCCATGCTGATGGACGTTTGGAGTCACTTGATTTTGAATCGCTTGACACATGCGAGCCATGCCTCATGGGCAGGATGACTGAGATCCCGTTTTAGGTACAATGAAATGGGCAAGTGACTTGTTGGAAATCATACATGCTGATGTATGTGATCCAATGAGAGTTAAGGCGTGTGGTGGATATCGTTATTTTCTCATCTTCACTGACGATTTGAGAAGATATGGTATATTTACTTAATAAAGCAAAAGTCTGAAACGTTTGAAAGGTTCAAAAATTTCAGAGTGAAGATTTAGAATCATCATAACAAGAAGATCATGTTCCTACGATCTGATCAAGGGGGTATTATCTGAATTATGAGTTTGGCAATCACTTAAGACATTGTGGAAGTGTTTCGCAGTTGAAGTCCCCTGGAACACCACAGCGTAATGGTGTGTCCGGACATCGTAATCGAACCTTATGAGATATGGTGCGATCTTACCGATCTACCGCTATTATTTTGAGGTTATGCATTAGAGACAGCTGCATTCACTTTATATAGGGCACCATCTAAGTCCGTTGAGACGACGTCGTATGGTTTGGCAAGAAACCAAAGTTGTCGTTTTCTTAAATGTTTGGGGCTGCGATGCTTATGGCTTCAGCCAGGAAAAGCTCGAACCCAAAGCGGACAAATACATCTTCATGGAATACCCACTGGTAACGGTTGGGTATACCTTCTATCTCAAATCCAAGGACAAAAATGTTTGTCGCTAAGAATGGGTCCTTTCTCGAGAAGGAGTTTCTCTCGAAAGAATTGAGTGGGAGGAAGATAGAACTTGATAAGGTTTTCGAACCCTCACTTCAACCGGAGAGTAGTGCAACACAGAAAGATGTTTCTGTGGAACCTACGACAGTTGAATAGGATACTAATGATAGTGATCATGAAGCTCCAGATCAAGTTGCTATCGAACCTCGTGGGTCGACAAGGATGTGTACTACTCCTGAGTGATACGGTGATCCTGTCTTAGAGGTCATGTTGTTGGACAACGATGAACCTACGAACTATGGAGAAGCGATGGTGGGCCCATATTCCGACAAATGGTTAGAAGCCGATAAATCCGAGATAGGATCCATGTATCAAAACAAAGTATGGACTTTGGTGGACTTACCCTATGATCGGCAAGCCATTGAGACAAATGGATCTTTAAGACTAAGACGGACATGGACGGTAATGTCACCGTCTATGAAGCTCGACTTGTGGCGAAGAGTTTTTCACAAGTTCAAGGAGTTGACTACGATGAGATTTTCTCACCCGTAGCGATGCTTAAGTCCGTCGGAATCATGTTAGCATTAGCTGCATTTATGAAATCTGGCAGATGGATGACAAAACAAGTTTCCTTACCAGTTTTCGTAAGGAAAGGTTGTATGTGATACAATCAGAAAGGTTTTGTCGATCCTAAGGATGCTAAAAGGATATGCTAGCTCCAGCGATCCTTCCATGGACTAGAGCAAGCATCTCGGAGTCAGAATATACACTTTGATGGAGTGATCAAAGTTTTTGGGTATACAAAGTTTGTTGGAAACTTGTATTTGCAATAAAGTGAGTGGGAGCACTACAACATTTCTGATAAGTATATGTGTATGACATATTGTTGATCCGAAATGATGTAGAATTTCTGGAAAGCATAAAGGGTTGTTTGAAATGAGTTTTTCAAAGGAAGACCTGGATAAAGCTGCTTACATATTGGGCGTCAAGATCTATACAGATAGATCAAGACGCCTGATGATACTTTCAAAAGAACACACACCTTTGACATGATTTTGAAGGAGTTCAAAATGGATCAGTCAAAGAAGGAGTTCTTACCTGAGTTGTAAGGTGTGAAGTTGAGTAAGACTCAAAACTTGACCACGGCAGAAGGAAGAGGAAGGACGAAGGTCGTCTCCTATGCTTTTGTCATAGGCTCTGTACGGTATGCCATGCTAAGTACCGCACCTGATGTGTGCCTTGCCACATGTCTGGCAAGAGGGTACAAAGGTGATCCAGGAGTGGATTACTAGATAGTGGTCAAAATTATCCTTAGAGGAGTAAGGAAATGTTTCTCGGTTATGGAGGTGATAAAGAGTTCGACGTAAAGAGTTACGTCGATGCAAGCTTAACACCTATCCGGATAACTCTAAGTGGAGATACCGGATATGTATAATGGAGCAACAGTTTGGAATAGCTCCAAGTGGAACGTGGTAGCAGCATCTACGATATGACATAAAGTTTTGCGAAGTACATAGGGATCTGAATGTTGCAGACCCGTTGACTACAAACCTCTCTCACAAGCATAACATGATCAAACACAGAACTCATTGAGTGTTAATCACATATTGATGTGAACTAGATTACTGACTCTAGTAAACTCTTTGGATGTTGGTCACATGGCGATGTGACCTGTGAGTGTTAATCACATGGCAATGTGAACTAGATTATTGACTCTAGTGCAAGTGGGAGACTGTTGGAAATATGCCCTAGAGGCAATAATAAATTGGTTATTATTATATTTCCTTGTTCACGATAATCGTTTATTATCCATGCTAGAATTGTATTGATAGGAAACTCAGATACATGTGTGGATACATAGACAAACACCATGTCCCTAGTAAGCCTCTAGACGACTAGCTCGTTGATCAATAGATGGTTACGGTTTCCTAACCATGGACATTGGATGTCGTTGATAACGGGATCACATCATTAGGAAATGATGTGATGGACAAGACCCAATCCTAAGCCTAGCACAGATCGTGTAGTTCGTATGCTAAAGCTTTTCTATATGTCAAGTATATTTTCCTTAGACCATGAGATTGTGCAACTCCCGGATACCGTAGGAATGCTTTGGGTGTACCAAACGTCACAACGAAACTGGGTGGCTATAAAGGTGCACTACAGGTATATCCGAAAGTGTCTGTTGGGTTGGCACGAATCGAGACTGGGATTTGTCACTCCGTATGACGGAGAGGTATCTCTGGGCCCACTCGGTAGGACATCATCATAATGTGCACAATATGTGATCAAGGAGTTGATCACGGGATGATGTGTTACGGAACGAGTAAAGAGACTTGCCGGTAACGAGATTGAGCAAGGTATCGGTATACCGACGATCGAATCTCGGGCAAGTGCTATACCGATAGACAAAGGGAATCGTATACGGGATTGATTGAATCCTTGACATCGTGGTTCATCCGATGAGATCATCGTGGAACATGTGGGAGCCAACATGGGTATCCAGATCCCGCTGTTGGTTATTGGCCGGAGAGTTGTCTCGGTCATGTCTACATGGTTCCCGAGCCCGTAGGGTCTACACACTTAAGGTTCGATGACGCTAGGGTTATAGGGAAAGTATGTACGCGGTTACCGAATGTTGTTCGGAGTCCCGGATGAGATCCCGGACGTTACGAGGAGTTCCGGAATGGTCCGTAGGTAAAGATTCATATATGGGAAGTCCTGTTTTGGTCACCGGAAAAGTTTCGGGCGATATCGGTAATGTACCGGGACCACCGGGAGGGTCCCGGGGGTCCACCAGGTGGGGCCACCAGCCCCAGAAGGCCGCGTGGGCTAAGTGTGGGAGGGGACCAGCCCCAAGGGGGCTGGTGCGCCCCCCCACCAAGTTCCTAGGCGCATGGAGAGGGGAGGGGGGGCAAACCATAGGTCCAGATGGGCCTTAAGGCCCACCCTAGGGCGCCCCCTCTCTCTCCCCCCCTTGGCCGCACCCTAGATGGGTTTTCTAGGGCTGGCCGCACCCCTAGGGGTGGGAAACCCTAAAGGGGGCGCAGCCCTCCCTTCCCCCTATATATATGTGAGGTTTTGGGGCTGCTAGACACAAGAGAACGTCTCCTTCTTGGTGCAGCCCTACCCCTCTCCCTCCTCGTCTCTTGCAGCGCTTGGCGAAGCCCTGCTGGAGTCCCGCGCTCCTCCACCACCACCACGCCGTCGTGCTGCTGTTGGATGGAGTCTTCCCCAACCTCTCCCTCTCTCCTTGCTGGATCAAGGCATGGGAGACGTCACCGGGCTGCACGTGTGTTGAACGCGGAGGCGCCGTCCGTTCGGCGCTAGATCGGATCTTCCGCGATTTGAATCGCCGCGAGTACGACTCCATCAACCGCGTTCTAGCAACGCTTCCGCTTAGCGATCTACAAGGGTATGTGGATCCAACTCTCCTCTCGTAGATGTGCATCTCCTAGATTGATCTTGGTGAGCGTAGGAAATTTTTTGTTTCCCATGCAACGTTCCCCATCATTGATCAAGCTGAATTACTATTGAATAATATGCTGGCCAATGAAAATAATTGGACACTTCCTTAACCAGCCCCTAAGCCAACTCCGAAGAAAGGGGGTGTTCTATTTCTCAGTCCTGAAGATATGCAAGAGGCAAAGAAATCAATGAAAGAAAAAGGTATTAAATATGAAGATGTTAAAAATTTACCACCTATTGAAGAAATACATGGTCTTGATAACCCGACACGGGTAGTAAAGGCAAATTCTCTTTACAGATTTGATGAAGGTGATATTCCTCATTATAAGTCTACTAGCCAATGCTTTGATGAGTTTGATAATTTTATTGTGAAGCAAGAAAACCAATGCTTATGTTGGTAGACAACTGCAACGAAATGCTTATATGATTGAATGCTTGAGTGATTATATGTCTAGAGTTAAAGGTGAATTGAAACTCATTATTAAACATGCTTCTATGGTTACCACTCAAGTAGAACAGGTACTTAACGCTCAGAATGATTTTATCAATCAATTAAATAGTAAGAATAATGACTATGTTGTTAGAGTTGCAACTAGAGGTGGTAAAATGACTCAGGAACCTCTGTATCCTGAAGGCCACCCTAAGAGAATTGACCAAGTGTCGGGGGAAACTGTCCTCCCACGAGCACCTATGGGACCGGAGCCCCTTCTACGTTGCGGTAAGGGAGCGGAGGGAGCACGGAGAGCAGATCGAGGGGCACACGCGGGCAGTTTTACCCAGGTTCGGGCCGCGCGGACGCGTAAAACCCTACTCCTGCTTAGGTTATATTGAGCTCTTGAGTTCGGGAGCTTGAAGATCTACAGTACTAGCTACACTGAGCGAGAGAGTTGTCTAGGTTCCGAACCTCCTCTACGTTGTGCATGGGCCTCCTTTTATAGCTCAAAGGGGTCACCGACAGGTGTCAACGTAGAGGAGGGTAAAAGTGTAAATTTGGTGGTAGTTGTAACAGTGCATGAACAGTATATGAACAGTGGTCTTCACCTAACTTTGACAGTGGGGGACAAGGGCATTAAATGCCCGTCGCCGTCGCCCCCAAAAGCGTCCATCCATGCTTCTCCGTTCGCCACGGCGGTAGCCTCGTCACCGTGGCTTGCCACCGTGTGCCCCAGGCTGCACAGCCGTCTGCCACGTGCCCCTGGAAGGGCCCCAGGGCGACGCGTGGGCCGATGAGCTGGAGCGCGGGCACACAGCGTAGGTTTCCTCGGCAAGTACCTTGCCGGGGTCGTGATCTTGCCGGGCCCGGAAGCTTGTCGCTCTCCGGGTCCTGCCGGGGCGCATGATGCGCCGAGACATCTCTCAAGGTATGTGTTCCTTGGCCTTCCTGGCAAGCTCCTCTTGCCAGGGTCTTGTGCTAAAGTGATAATCTTGAGCCTGGTGCGGCCTTCCCGGCAAGCTCCTCTTGCCGGGGCCTTGATCTTCTGACTTGTATACTTTGTTCTTGAATGGCTTCATAGGGACCAGAACGGTTCTTGGCGAGCACGTGGTAAGCCCTGCCACGGGAAGCTGCTACTGCCCGTGCACAAGTTGGGGTACTAAGGTACCCCTATCTTAGTACACCGACAGGAGCCCCCGGGCCTGGGCCACACACGGTGCCGAGCGCTGTTGGGCCAGGCCCAAGACAGTGCACGGGCACGCGCGGCCCACGGCAAGCCGTATCCCCTTCCGTATCCGCCGCATCCCTCCCTAATGGCACGCGTCGATTGCGGCATCGTGGGAGAGATCGTGGCCTGTTCTTTAATGGGAAATGCGGAACGTCCCCCACTTGCCCCTTAAAAGCAGAGGAAGCAGGGGCAGTTCCCTCCATCGTTTTCATTGCGCCTTGATTCTCCAGAAACCCCCATCGCCCTCCGCCTCCCAAAGGTCGACAGAGAGCCAAGCCCCTCCCTTCCTCCGCCGTCTCCCGCATCCGCGGCACCGTCGAACTCCTCGCCTCTTTCCTCGCCGCCCCCGCCATGGCTCCGAAGAGCGACAAGGCGAAGAGTGACAAGGCTAAGAAGGAGAAGTCCGAGCAGGCGGCGAAGCTGGCAGCCCTGCAGAAGAAGTGCGTGGTCTTCGCACCGAGGCTTGGATCGAGGGAGCTGCGGGGCAAATACTATTTGTTCTCGGCGAGGGAGACCAAAGCTCATCCCCGCACCAGAGTCCTCCCCGCCATCGCCGCTGACATGTTCCCCGGCGGGTACTTTTTCTTTGCCGCATTCTTCCATTGTGGTCTGTGCCCTCCGTACTCGGAGTTCTTTTGTGATGTAATGAATACGTATGGCCTCCAGCTCCTAGATTTCACCCCCAACGCCATCCTTACGATGGCCGTTTTCGCACATCTGTGCGAAAACTATGTTGGGGTTCATCCAAATGTAGCTCTTTTCCGCCACTTCTTCATGCCTAGAGTAGAGTCTGGTGCCTCCCTCTCTGGCGGTATCTCCTAGATCTTCAGGCTGAACAAGAAGGACGCGTACTTAAAGGGAGAGCTCCGCGGCAAGTGGGAGGAGTGGAGAGCCGATTGGTGCTGGGTGCTGGAAGCTAATCCTGAGCCCTTTACCTCGCTGCGCAAGACTGCCATAGTGCGCGGCAGGGATTGGAGTGAATTGGCCTAGGAGGACAGCAAGCTTCAGATCGCCCTTATTAGGATCATTCGTCTCTGGGTCGCCAATCTGACTGTTGGAGAAGTTGGAGCAGATTTCCTCCGCCGCCGCATCGCCCCTTTACAAGAAAGGAAGAGGCCCGCCTGGGAATTCGGCAATGCGGCAGACATCATGTGGCTGCGCCCTGGATTGAACTACAACTTCACCGTCTTGGAGTTGAAGGGGATGGTTCGGGAGCTCTTCAAGCATGACCCCGCTCACCCGGAGTGGTCCAAACCTTCCCGGGGAGTGGTGCCGCTGTGCAACAGCACTGCCCACGATTCCATACGCGCGATGATGCCCGAGTGCGACTCCCATGGCGTCGTCCCCACTTGGCTGGAGCCTCCACCGGAGACCGTGCTGACCTTTTTCGACAACTTGGTTGAGAAGCCCCGCAACGCCAAGGAGAAGAAGGGCCTGACCCGGGATACTACTGACCGGGATGTAGCTTACATTGCCTCCAGGATGGAGGAGGCCGCCGCAGCTGCGGCTGCGGGCGAATTTGGATACACTGTGGACGAGGCACAGGCCGCGGACGCAGTGAGTCAAGCAGAGGAGGCGGAAATCCTCAGGCTGCTGAAGATTGCGCCCGAGGAGTTTGCCAGGGAGCCTTCCGTGAAGCTTGCCGGGACGAGCGAGGTTGCCGGGGGGAGCGAGGCAGCCGGGCATGGCACTGAGTCCAGCGGGCCCACCGAGGAGGAGGAGGACGCCGAGGCTGGAGATTCCGATGAAGACTCTGGTGGATCTCTGAATCTTGACGACGATGCCTCCTCATCCTCGGAGAACTCTCCACCTCCGCCAAGCCCTCCGTAGCAACCGAAGAAGCGCCTCTGCAAGGCAGCTGAGACGGCGAGGCCACAGGCGCCTCGGCAGCAGCCGACGCGCCGTGCGACGCGCGCCACCAAGACGAGCGAAGTCGTCAAGGAGGCGCCCCGTGCTCGAGCGCCAAGCGGAGGAGGATCTTCCCGGAGCGGAACGGGTGCTCCTTCTGCCCCTCGGTCCTCGGCGACGACGGGGGCCGGGTCTTCACAGCCCACAGCCCCGGAGCCCGCCAAGCGCCCGAGGGAGCCTTCTCCTCCAGCTCCTCGCGCGGGAGCACACCAGGCGGAGTTTGACTTCTCCGCCCTCAGCTCCGACGAAGAGGAAGAGGAGTAAGTACTTGCAATTCTTTTAGTTTCTTTGATTTTGTCTTGATTTTCCTTGCTTGGTTCTGATCTTGCTTTTGTTTTGCTTCGCAGGACCTGGACCCAGCGGATGGCGAAGAGGGCCAAGATCCCTGTGGTCAATATCGAGGACGACGAGCCCGTTGCGGCGACAAGCGACGCGCCGGCGACGAGCTTGCCAGATCAGCCTGCTGCTCCGAGGAGCAGCCCCCAGCGCAGCCCCCAGCGTAAGTCTGGTATTTATCTTTCTGCTTGATGGGTGCGCTTGAGGTTATCATCTTGGTTGTTGTTTTGTTGTCTTGTGCAGAAGTGGAGCCGCAGCCGCATGAGCGCCAGGAGGTCGCCCCTGACGAGCCACTTGCTCCGCCCTCCCCGCCAAGGATGAACTCCCCGGCAAGGGAGAACGCTCCGCCAAGGACGGGCACTCCGCCAAGGGCGAGTACCCCGCCAAGGGTGAGCAGCCCGACAAGGGTGAGTACCCCGCCAAGGGAGGGCGCAGGCGGCCCTCCGCCAGCAGGGGCCACTACTCCGCCGCCAAGGGAGAATTCCCCGGCGAGGGACCCCGTCGTCGAAGAAGTCCGCGAAGGTAAAGCTTGTAATTTCTTCTTCCCGGATTCGTCTTTTTTGGATATTTGTTTGACGATCTTTCTTTTCTTTTTCTTCTGCTAGATCCTCCTGCACCGGAGCGGATGGAAACGGAGACCACCGGCGAGGAGGGCGTGCATGGCGACGGCGGCAACGCCACTACCGCCGAGGAGGTGGCTGGAGCTGACGAGCCGGCCGTCGAGGAGACCGCCCCAACCGCCGATGCCGCTGCAGGGGAAGGGACCGGCGACCATACCGCTGGCCCGGAGGCTGCGGGAGCGCCGGACGCTGCACCGGCCGCCGACCCCTCCGCCTCCGCGGACCGATCGGGCGTCTACTTGGAGGCCGCCAACGGGGTCTTTATTCAAGTCCCGTGGGCGTCCTCGTCTCGGGCACCCGCGGAGGGAGAGACCTTTGACGGAGAGGTCCTCGCCTCCGCCGGATTGAAGGTTGTTGAAGCGCCCGGCAGCAGCGACGAGCCCGAAGAGGAGAGACTCCTTCGTCGGCTCCTGGCCTTGTATCGGGCCAGGCAGGCGAAGTTGGAGTCTCGGGAGGCTCTGGCTGCCAAGGCTGGAGCTGATCTGGAGAAGCACGCCGCGGAGCTCCGCGTTGCCAACCAGGCGGCCCTCCGCAACTTGGCGGAGGAGCGTGAAGAGCTTGCCGGGGCGCAGCAAGCCTTCCTCCTTGAAAAAGCTGAGGCCGAGGAGCAGCAACGATTGGCCGCCGAGGAGCTATCTCGGCGGGAAGGAGCACTCAACCAGCGGAAGGTCGACCTCGATGCCCACGAGGACGACCTCGCCGACCGGGAGCAGGCCATTGGCAGGGCTCTGAAGGAGGCGAGGAACGCCGCAACCGCCGCAGAGACCGCCAAGAAGGATCTGGAGGCCAAGGTGGCGCAGACGGAGCTGTACCTGAAGGCGAGCGAGGAGAGGGTCACTGCGCTCAACGTGGAGCAGGAGAAAGATGCCCACACCAACTCTGAGCTGCAGGTACGTCTCTCCGAGAAGGGCAAAGAGCTCTCTGACGCCAGGAACTCCATCGCTGACTTAGAGCTGAAGGTTTCCACCTTGATTGACTCGCTCGACGCCGCCCGGGACCGCGAGACAAAGCTGAAGGACGAACTCCGCAAGGAAAGGGCCTTGGTGGAGAGCGCCGCCGTCTCGGCGAACAACTTCAACCGGGCAGTGGAGCAGTGGACTAATGAGCTGGTCACCTCCGCTGCCAATATTGACATGGAGATGATGGCGCTGAGGGCGGAGCATCTCGTGTACTCCTCGGACGAGAACCTCCCCCACAGCGCCAAGTTGAGTCTGTTCTTCAGGGGAATTGCGCCGGCGCTTGCGCGGCTGCGGGAGAAGATCCCCGTGCAGCTGGCCGACGAGGCGCGTCGGCTCTGCATGGGCACCATGGAGCGGGTCTTGTCGAAGATCGTCTACCGCAACCCCGGCATCAACCTCGTCAATGTCCTCCGCACCTTGCCGCCCAAAGCTGACCAGGAGGCGTTGAAGGCGCAGGTTGCCCACATCGTCGCCAAGGTGGGCAAGATCACGAGGCGTGAAGGCGACCGCGTAGATTAGATTCCTTTTTTCTGCTTCCTTTGCCGCTGCAAAGCATGTTATGGACAAGAATCTGTTAGTATTGCGGCAAGTTATCTTTGTAATATACAATCTTATTTCGAGCAACCAATGCAGTGTTATCTCCCTTGCTTTGGTCCCTTCACTTTGTATGCTTCCCACCCTACGTTTTTAGGGAACTTGCCGGCAAAGGACCCTTGCCGCGAGCGCTGAGTGCTGGACTCTTAGCAGCCTGCTGGCAATACCTTTGCCGGCAAGAAACCTTGCCGTAGCTAGTCGCAGCACACTTAGGTTGCTGAGCGAACTCGAAAACGAAGTAAGGGCGCGACACTTGTCTCAGCTCACTTAAGTCGTTGAGCGTGCTCGAAACAAAGTAAGGGTGCGGCTAGCCACGGGTAGGTTCCTCCGCGCACAGGTTTTCCATACAAAGTGTGGTTGTTCAAGGAAGACAACTAAAAAATTTGAAAAGTTTGAAATACTCAAACTTGGGTAAGTTAGCTTTCATGGGTTGCTTGCTCCCCGATAAGGCTTCTCTTTCTTGAACAGTACTTGGTTCATGCCTCCATCTCCTCCCCCC
>LR738712.1:562106816-562159507 GCA_902687465.1 Secale cereale
CCCCCGGCAAACTTGTGCGCGAGGAATACTCCTTCTGCTTAAGAGGGAAAGAAAAAGAGGAGGAAAAACAAGTATAGGGCCTCACGGCTTGCTAGTGCTTACCGGGGATGTGCGTTGCACAAGGTGCCAAACGATGCATGCAAATAATAAAGAAAAGCATGGAAATGACAAATAGTGCGAAGCACAAAAGCTTTACTGATGCACGGGATCTGCGTCCGGCTTTGTACAAAGGTTTACATGCAACATCGGCAAGACTTGTACAAAAGGTGGTTGCCGGAGCGGATCACGGCAACCGCGCCTTACGGGTGAAACTTGCGAAGATGCTCTATGTTCCAGGAATTGCTCACCGGTAAGCCTTCGTCGGTCTCAAGGCGGACAGCGCCGGGCCTTGTGACTTGTCTCACCCGATAAGGGCCTTCCCATCTCGGCGTCAACTTGTTGGAATTCTTGGCGGACTGAACACGCCGAAGAACAAGGTCGCCTTCCTCGAGACTCCTGGCCTTGACCTTGCGGCTATGATAGCGACGCAAGGCTTGCTGGTATCGAGCAGCTCGTACAGCAGCCTGGAGACGTTCCTCCTCAAGGAGCAATGCGTCATCTTGTCGCAGTTGCTCTTGCTCGAGCTCATCGTAAGCGAGCACTCGAGGAGATCCGTATACGAGTTCCGTGGGGAGAACTGCCTCTGCTCCATAGACAAGAGCAAAGGGTGTCTGTCCGGTGGCTCGATTTGGTGTTGTCCTGATTGACCAAAGAGCCGCCGGCAACTCCTCTATCCAGTTTCTTCCGCACTTGTGCAACCTGTCGAAGGTCCTTGTCTTGAGTCCGCGCAGCACTTCAGCATTGGCCCTCTCCGCTTGACCATTGCTCCTCGGGTGAGCAACATAAGCGAAGCAGACCTTGCCGCCAAGGTCTTGGACGTACTGCATGAAGGTGCGACTTGTAAACTGTGTGCCGTTGTCGGTGATGATCCTGTTAGGGATTCTGAAACGGCAAACAATCGATCTGAAGAACCTGACTGCTGACTGTGCTGTCACCTTTCTCACTGGTTCCACTTCTGGCCACTTTGTGAACTTGTCGATTGCTACGTACAAGTACTCAAAGCCCCCGACTGCGCGGGGAAAGGGGCCGAGAATATCGAGCCCCCAGACCGAGAAGGGCCAGGACAAAGGGATCGTCCGGAGAGCTTGAGCTGGCTGGTGAATTTGCTTGGCATGGAACTGGCACGCTTCACACTTGGTTACTTGTGCAGTTGCATCTTGGAGGGCTTCTGGCCAAAAGAAACCTTGCCGGAACGCCTTCCCGGCAAGTGCCCTTGCGCCAATGTGGTGGCCACATATGCCTCCATGTATCTCTGCCAACAGCTTCTGTCCATCTTCCCTGGAAATGCACTTCAACCTGACACCATTGAGTCTTCTTCTGTACAGTTCATTGCCAACGAACTGGTACATACTTGACTGCCTGGTTATTTTCTCTATCTCTTCCGGCTCGTCGGGAAGTTCTCCAGTTTGCAGAAAGCGGACGATTTGCTGTGCCCACGCTGGAGCCTGAGGCTCAACAACAAGGACTAAAGGCACAAGGGCCGCTGCGGGAACCTCAGCTTCTATGGCAAGAACCTGCGGCTCTGCCGGAGCTGATGGTCCCCCGGCAAGCCTGCCGGAGCAAGGCTTGTCGGGAACGCCTGCTTCAACTGTATAGACCCTTGGATCTGCAGGAGCAAACTGTTCCTCAGCATCTTGGCTGTTGATCCTGGGGACCTTGGCGGCAGCTTCGGGAAGATCCGCCGGCAAGTAGTCGCCGGAGACCAACTTTCTCTTCTTGTTTTGCCCAACTGATGGTGTAACGGATGGCTGAGTTAACTTGAGCACGAAGGTCCCTGGTTCCACATGTAACTTCATTGTAGCACACTTTGAGAGGCCATCTGCAATATCATTCTGAGCTCTTGGGACGTGCTCCATTTGCAGACCTTCAAAGTGCTCTTCAAGCTTCCTCACTTCATCAACATAAGCTTCCATCAAAGGGCTCTGGTAACTCTTATTCACTTGTCGGACCACCAACTGTGAATCCCCCCGCACAATCAACTTCTTGATCCCAAGCTCGGCCGCAATCCTGAGGCCGGCAAGCAAACCTTCATACTCAGCAGTATTGTTTGTCGCTTGCTCCTTGGGAAAGTGCATCTGGACAACATACTTGAGGTGCTCTCCGGTGGGCGCTATGAGTACCACGCCGGCACCGGCGCCTTGCAGCGAGAAAGCACCAGCAAAGTACATTATCCACTCGTTGCTCGCTTCTTGGACGGGGACGCTTGTCTCTGGGACTTCTTCATCTGGCGTTGGGGTCCATTCTGCTATGAATTCTGCCAAAGCTCTGCTCTGTATGGTTGAAGTACTCTCAAACTTGAGACCAAAGCTTGACAGTTCCAGTGCCCACTCGACGATCCTGCCTGTTGCCTCCGGATTTTGTAATATCCTCTTCAACGGAAAGCGAGTGACCACCGTTATCTCGTGTGCCTAGAAGTAATGGCGCAGCTTCCTTGAGGCCATGAGGAGGCCGAACAGCAACTTCTGCACCCCAGAGTATCTTGATCTAGCCCCCTGCAAGAGGGAACTTACAAAATACACTGGGCGCTGCACCATCTTCTTTCGCACTTCTCCTTCCTTCTGCGCAGACTTGTCCTTGCCGGGGCCAGAGCTTGTCGGGGAAGCTCCCTGCTTGTCGCTGGATTCGCTTGCCGGGGATGTGGGCTCCTCATCTGCCTCCCTCTCCGCTACTAACGCATCACTAACCACTTGATTGGTTGCCGCTAGGTACAGCAGCAACTTCTCTTGTGGCCTAGGTGCGACAAGTATCGGAGTGGAGGACAGGTATCCTTTCAAGTCTTGCAGCGCTGCCTCCGCTTCTGGAGTCCATTTCATGGGACCTGCCTTTTTCAAAATTTTGAAGAAAGGCAGGGCGCGCTCTGCAGACTTTGAAATGAACCTGCTGAGGGCAGCCACACAACCAGCAAGTCTTCTTACGTCCTTGACGCGCTTCGAGGCTTCAATCTGCTCGATGGCTTTTATCTTGTCGGGATTGGCTTCAATCCCCCTCTGGGACACAAAGAACCCGAGAAGCTTGCCGGAGGGAACTCCGAAGACGCACTTCTCGGGGTTCAGCTTGAGTTGGATCTTGCGCAGATTCTCAAAGGTTTCTTCTAAGTCCTGTATCAGGGCATCTTTGCTCTTGCTCTTGACCACTATATCATCCATGTAGGCTTCTACATTTCTATGTATCTGTGGCTCAAAAGCAGTGTGCACCACCCTTGCAAATGTCGAGCCTGCATTCTTCAATCCAAAGGGCATGCGTATGAAGCAATATGTGCCACATGGAGTAATGAATGCAGTCTTCTCTTCATCTTCCTTGGCCATGAATATCTGGTGGTAACCTGAGTATGCATCAAGGAAGGAAAGCAGCTCACATCCGGCGGTGGAGTCAACAATCTGGTCAATACACGGCAAGGGAAATGGATCCTTGGGACATGCTTTATTCACATCAGTGAAGTCTATACAAAGTCTCCACTTCCCATTGGACTTGCGCACGACAACTGGATTGGCTAACCACGTAGGATGGATTACGCCTCTAACCAGGCCTGCTGCTTCCAACTTCTTTATCTCTTCGGCGATGAACTCTTGGCGCTCCACGGCTTGCTTCCTGACCTTCTGCTTGACGGGCCGCGCATGAGGACAAACAGCAAGCTTGTGCTCAATTACCTTCCTGGGAACGACGGGGATGTCAGACGGTTGCCATGCAAACACGTCGACATTCGCCCGTAGGAAGGCAACGAGCGCGCTTTCCTATTTGTGGTCGAGTGTAGCACTGATGGTGAAGGTACCGTCAGTGCCGTCCTCCTTGGCGGACACCTTCTTGGTTGCCGGTGGAGCTGCCATTCCCTTCTTGCACTTGCCGGTGGAGCTCGATGGTGCGTCCTCGACGGCAGCGCAGCACTCCGAAGAGGTGCGTTTGCCGGAGTGGGCTCCAGAGCTCTTGCCGGACTTGGTCTTGGTCTTCCCCCCGGGAGCTTCAGCGGCAAGTGTGTTGCTTTCTGCTGCGGCTGCTGCACCCCGGTAGATCTTGTCGGCGCAGATAAGCGCGTCTTTCCTATCGCCAGGGACAGAGATGACGCTTATCGGTCCCGGCATCGTGAGTACGTTGTATGCATAGTGTGAAGCTGCCATGAACTTGGCGAGGGCAGGACGGCCAGGTATCCCATTATATGGTAATGGGATATCGGCGACGTTGAACGTGATCCTCTCCGTCCTGAAGTTGAGCTCCCCACCAAAGGTCACTGGAAGCGTGATCTTCCCCTTCGGCTTACTCCTTCCCGGGTTGATTCCTTGGAAAGACCCGGTTTCCTCGAGCTCGCTGTTGGGGATCTGTAGCTTCTTGATCACAGCTGAGGAGATCAAGTTCAGGCCGGCCCCGCCGTCAACCAACATCTTGGTGACCTTGAGGTTGCGGATAGTTGGTGAGACCAACATCGGCAAGCACCCGACCGCAGTTGTGCGGTCAGGGTGGTCCTCAAGGTCAAAGATGATGGGCGTGCCGGACCACTTCAGCAGCCTGCGTGACTCGACAGGCGGCTCAGCTGCATTCACTTCTCGAACCCACTGCTTGAGCTGGCGGTGGGAAGTGTGCAGAGAGGCACCTTCGTCGACACACAGAACCTCTGTGGCCTTCTGGAACTCCTGCTCGCTGTTGTCTCCTTCTTCCATGTCATCATCGTCGTCTTCATCCTCATCCTTGTCGCGGCCCCGGGGAGGTCTGTCACCTTGCCGCTGCTTGGCCTTGACGCGGCGTCCTCCCCGGCCATTGAACGACCGCTTCTTGCTGGGCTCTCCTCCGCCTCCTTGGGCCTTCTCCTTGTCACGTCGCTCGTATTCAGCCTTCTGCTGCTCTACGAGGTACTTGACTCTTTTGCAGTTCTGAAGATCGTGGCCCTTGGTGCGGTGGATCTTGCTGTACTGCTTGTCGGAGCCGTCCTGCTTGTCGGCTGCCGCTACAGGGGCGGGCTCCTTGCCGGAACTGCCAGCCTGTGCCTTCTTGGCGGGAGCCTCCTTGCCGGATTGCTCGACAACCAGCACCTCCTTGCTCTTCTTCTTTCTGTTATTCCGCCGCCGGTTTTTCCTTGCCGGGGCGGCATCCTCGCTGTCGCTTCCTCCTACGCCAGTATTCTCTCCGGGGAGTCTCCTCCCCTCTTCAGCGCGCGCGCACTTGTCAGCCAGAGCGTAGAGCTCGCTGACATCCCGGATTTTGGTCATGGCCATCTCCTCCCTTATCCGGCGGTTACACACGTTCTGGTGAAACGCGCTTATAACCGCGGCAGGGTGGACGTCGGGAATGTTGTGCTGGACGCGGCTGAATCTTTGTATGTATTTGCGCAGGGACTCTCCCTCCTTCTGGGCGAGGATGTGGAGATCGCTCTCCTGGCCGTGGGGTTTGTGGCCGCCCGTGAAGGCGCCAACAAACTGGTGGCACAGATCTGCCCATGAGGAGATGGAGTTCTCCGGCAAGTGCATAAGCCAAGACCGGACGTTTGGCTTAAGCACTAGCGGGAAATAGTTGGCTAGAATCTTCTCGTCGCGTCCCCCGGCAGCCTGCACCGCAATGGTGTATATGCTGAGGAACTCCGAGGGGTGTGTCATGCCGTCGTACTTCTCGAGTACGTCGGGCTTGAAATTCTTCATGCTAGGCCACTGGACTTGCCGCAGGTCTCGGGTGAACGGAGGGCAACCTGCCGCGTACGGCAAATCGCCTGGTTCACCGGGCGCGTGCGCGTCGACAGCGGTCCCAGCGCGCTGATCTGACTGTCTTCGGGCTTCTCGTCGACGCTTGATGCGAGTCCGAGCGTCCTCTTGTCGCCGGTCGTCTAGGACTTGGCGCTGATCGCGGCGAGCCCGCGGATCCGACGACGTCGTAGAGTCGTCGTCGACGTTGATCCGGCGGGGTGGCGATTTCTGCTTCCGTGGCGGGGAGTGCATGGTAGTTGCACCCCCGGCGGTCTTGTCGCCATCGGCCTTCGCTTGGTCGACTTGCCGCGGCCGCGAAGTTGCCGGCTGCTGAGGCACGTCGTTGTTGGCGAAGGCGATGAGACTCTGGATCGTTGCCCTCCAGTCTTCGGCCTTGTCTGCCGCTGGAGGGAAATCGAGGAGCAGCTGGGCCCTGGCCAGGGCCTCTGCTGGAGAAGAAGGAAACGGTGGCGAACGGTGCGAGGAGCGGGACACGCTCGGACTTCTAACCGCGTTAGAAGGAGCATGTTCCCGCCCCGGCGACCGTGCCTTGCTCGTACCAGCGTGCTGGCCTTGAGCATCACGTGATCCTCCGGCTTGGCCACGCCCCAGCAAGCGTATGGTACCTCCAGTACCACGCCGCTGCTGGTCTTGTACCTCCTAAGAGGGACGTGGTGCGTGCACGGACACCGAGGCTTTGGAATTCGCCGGGTCGTCCGTCTTGTCCTTGGACTTGGTGGCGCCATGAGTTTCCTCGCCGGCGACCACCCTTCCGCCGGCGTCTCCTCCACCAACCGTTGGTTCTGGTGGCGGTGGGATTGACGCAGACGGGCCTCCGACCTCCGAAGCCTTCTTCTTCGGAGGCATGTTGGCCCTACCTAGCGCGCCAAAGATGTAGGGGGAAACTGTCCTCCCACGAGCACCTATGGGACCGGAGCCCCTTCTACGTTGCGGTAAGGGAGCGGAGGGAGCACGGAGAGCAGATCGAGGGGCACATGCGGTAGTTTTACCCAGGTTCGGGCCGCGCGGACGCGTAAAACCCTAATCCTGCTTAGGTTATATTGAGCTCTTGAGTTCGGGAGCTTGAAGATCTACAGTACTAGCTACACCGAGCGAGAGAGTTGTCTAGGTTCCGAACCTCCTCTACATTGTGCATGGGCCTCCTTTTATAGCTCAAAGGGGTCACCGACAGGTGTCAACGTAGAGGAGGGTAAAAGTGTAAATTTGGTGGTAGTTGTAACAGTGCATGAACAGTATATGAACAGTGGTCTTCACCTAACTTTGACAGTGGGGGACAAGGGCATTAAATGCCCGTCGTCGTCGCCCCCAAAAGCGTCCGTCCATGCTTCTCCGTTCGCCACGGCGGTAGCCTCGTCACCGTGGCTTGCCACCGTGTGCCCCAGGCTGCACAGCCGTCTGCCACGTGCCCCTAGAAGGGCCCCAGGGCGACGCGTGGGCCGATGAGCTGGAGCGCGGGCACACAGCATAGGTTTCACCGGCAAGCACCTTGCCGGGGTCGTGATCTTGCCGGGCTCGAAAGCTTGTCGCTCTCCGGGTCCTGCCGGGGCGCATGATGCGCCGAGACATCTCTCGAGGTATGTGTTCCTTGGCCTTCCTGGCAAGCTCCTCTTGCCAGGGTCTTGTGCTAAAGTGATAATCTTGAGCCTGGTGCGGCCTTCCCGGCAAGCTCCTCTTGCCGGGGCCTTGATCTTCTGACTTGTATACTTTGTTCTTGAATGGCTTCATAGGGACCAGAACGGTTCTTGGCGAGCACGTGGTAAGCCCTGCCACGGGAAGCTGCTACTGCTCGTGCACAAGTTGGGGTACTAAGGTACCCCTATCTTAGTACACCGACACCAAGATTCTCAGAGCGCCAATTTAGATGCACCTAGTTCTTCTAATAAGAAGAAAAAGAAAAATGATAGGGCTTTGCATGCTTCTGGTGAACCTGTAGCTGACACACCTGAGAATCCTAATGATATCTCTATCTCTGATGCTGAAACACAATCGGGTAATGAACATGAATCTAGTGATAATGTTAACGATGTTGTTCATGATGATGCTCAACCTAGGAATGATAATGATGTGGAGATTGAACCTGCTTTTGATCTTGATAACCCACAATCAAAGAATTCACGTTATGATAAGAGAGACTTTGTTGCTAGGTAGCACAGTAAGGAAAGAGAACCATGGGTTCAGAAACCCATGCCTTTTCCTCCTAAACCATCCAAGATAAAGGATGATGAGGATTTTGAGCGCTTTGCTGAAATGATTAGACCTATCTTTTTGCGTATGCGTTTGACTGATATGCTTAAAACAAATCCTTATGCCAAGTATATGAAAGATATTATTACCAATAAGAGAAAGATACTTGAAGTAGAAATTTCCACTATGCTTGCCAATTACACTTTTAAAGGTGGAATACCTAAGAAACTAGGAGATCCAGGAGTACCTACTATACCTTGCTCCATTAAAGGAAACTATGTTGAAACTGCTTTATGTGATCTTGGAGCCGATGTTAGTGTTATGCCTCTCTCTTTATATCGTAGACTTGACTTGAGTAAGTTGACACCTACTGAAATATCTTTGCAAATGGCTGATAAATCAACTGCCATACATGTCGGTATTTGTGAGGATGTGCCTGTTGTGGTTGCAAATGTTACTATTCTAACAGACTTTGTTATCCTTGATATTCCTAAGGACGATAGTATGTCTATTATCGTTGGTAGACCCTTTTTAAATACTGCAGGGGCTGTTATTGATTGCAACAAAGGCAATGTCACTTTTCATTTCAATGGTAATGAGCATACGGTACATTTTCTGAGGAAAACAACCTCAGGTCCACAGTATCAATTATAATGGAAAAATTTCAACTATTACTATGGGAGGTTTTGAATTCCCTCTTCCTACTATCAAGAAGACATATGATATTCTTATTATTGGGGACATACATATCCCCATTGAGGTAACCTAGTGTTATTCGAAAATTCTCCGGTTTCATGTTATTCAGAAAGAGTTTATTAACAAGACCAGATCAACCTTGTTAATGGATTCCTTTTGATGACCATGAGATAGGTGAATCTAGATAGCACAAACTTCTGTACCCTCCTTTTACTTTCTGATAATTAGATTAAATAAAGGAAAAATAGTATTTTTTCTGTCTGTTTCCAGACTTATCCGTGCAATAAAAAAATACCTCGAAAATAAAAGTTCTCCAAATGCCCTGAAAATGAAATATGATTTTTTCTAGAATATTTGAGAATATACGGCACGGAAAACACAGCAAGGGGAGCCAGCACCTGGCTACGAGGGTCCAGGGCGCGCCCTCCTGCCTCATGGGCCCCACGTGGCTCTGATAACCCTCAACCGTAAGGGATCGAGATAGTCTTCGCGGGTAAGAATAACCCAATTTATAGATTCGACACACGGGGAGCCAAAGAGTATTTATAAGCTTTGACAGTTGAGTTGTCAATTCAACCGCACCTGAAATATACTTACTTGCAACAAAAGATAAGTGGTAACGGTGATATGATAGTGATGGTGGTCACAGCAAAAGTGAACAGCAAAAGTAACAACTAATAACCAGCAGGATTGAAACACTGTAGGCTAGGGAGATGGATGGTTGGGTGCTGCATGGATGAGATACATCATGAATCTAACTTGGGGCAAGGCACACAGAAAAGTAATGATCATCTAGGCAAATATCAAACATTAGGCATGTATCCCACAGGTAGTTGTACGTGCTTGCAATAAGAACTTGCACAACATCTTTTCTCCTACCATCCCGCTACGAACGGGGCCAAAAGGAACTTATGGAGATTAAGGTACTCCTGTCAAAGAGCACCGGAACAAAGCAATAAACTCAATGGATACATGGAATCCTCAAATTATGGACCATCCCCTTTGGTGTCCCAAGCTGTCACCTTTGGGATCGCCGGTTCCGGACCATAATAGGTGCAAACAACTCATAGATAGGATCAAGAACACAAATATATTCATGCAAACACATAGGGTTCAGGTCTGAAAACATGGCACTCGGGCCCAAAGTGACAAGCATTAAGTGCAACACGTTGAAGCAAAGATGATAAACACCAAAGTAGATGATAGGCAACATGCCCCCAACAATCTGATAAACTATTACATGATCTAACTCATCCAATCCCTACCATCCCCTTTGCCTACAACAGGGAATTACTCACACATGGAAGGAGAAGTCATGGAGGGAGGATGGAGTGGTGATGATGATGATGATGATGGCGACGATCTCCCCTCTCTGGAGGCCAAATCAGACTCCAGATTAGCCCTCCCGAAGAAGAACAGAGGGTGGCGGCGGCTCCGGGACGGAAACTGGAAAAATGACTTCTGTTCTGGGGTTTCCTCGCCACGGGAATAAATAGGAGCCAAGGTAGGGCACCAGAGGGGGGAGGACCCTCCCAGGCGGCCTCCTGGCGCGGCCAGGGGTGGGGCCGCGCCAGCAGGGCGCCTGGGGCCCCCCTGGCTGCCCTCTGGCCCCACTTCTGGCACAATGGCCCTTCGGGTGCGTGGATTTTCTGTGATTTTTCTTGGAATTTTCTGAGACACCTAAAAATCCATTTTCCTGCACACAATAAAACCATACAGGCAGCTTTGCTGAAAACAGCGTCAGTCCGGGTTAGTTTAGTTCAAAGCATGCAAGAATGAGGGCAAAACAATAGCAAAAGTGTTTGGAAAAGTAGATACGTTTGAGACGTATCAACTCCCCCAAGCTTAGCATATTGCTTGTCCTCAAGCAATTCAGTTCAACGAATTGGACGCGACAAAGAAAACTTTGACAAACTCTTTTGCTTCATTAGATGTATATAAGCATGTAGTACGAAAAGAGTCTAGCAAGTATTGAAACAATGCTATGAGGACAATGCACGAAGCAATCCTTCTTTCAAGAGACCAATCACAAATAACTAAAAGTAAATAATATGCTACTAAAAATCAAGACAAGATTACATTGCACATAGCTTGAACATACTAGAGTGGTATCTCGCTAGACTCCATGAGTGAAGCAAAACATAAATGCAGAAACTCCTCCAGAGTTTTAAAGGAGACTAGAACTAAGAATTTCATAATAAATAATACCACAAGCATGCAAAAGACAATGTAATACTTTGGGACAATGCACATTACACTCAGAATGAAAATTATGCTCTCCTAGTTGGTGCTTTGAAGAAAGAAGGTGGAGACTCTCGAACCGTGGAATTTGATGGCGAGGTTGAAAACCCGTGGTTGGAAGCAAAGACTAAACATGTACCAGAGCTCTTGGTTTTGAAAACAGAGGTAAAAATGATTTTGGGAGGTGCATATTTCGTCAACGAATGCTAGTAGACAACCCAATCACTTCTTATGCTAGACATGTTCCAAGGAACAGCTCCCAAGATGGGGACGATCACATCCCCTTAATCTCCTTTGTTTATCACTACCAAAGTTTTCTGATTTCTCATAAACAAAGCGTGAAGGAGGGTTTTATGGTTGTGATTATCTTTTGTGAGCTGGGTGCACTCATGCTAGTCCCTCCTCGTATTAGGGGTTTGCAGATTAGACATGCAATCCCGGGATAAAACATGTCCAACATAAGAAGATCATGAATTACCTACTACTTCCTCATGAGCTAAAACAGAGGCACAAAACATGAGTAAATTTGAATAATTTCGAGATGGTACAAGAAAGTCTTCGTTAGGATGGCCGGTAAATACCACATAGGAAGGTATGGTGGACTCATATGGATTAACTGGTTTGAAAGGATTTGGATGCACAAGCAGAATTCCGCTTAGTGCGAGCGAAGGCTAGCAAGAGACTGGGAAGCGACGAACTAGAGAGCAATAACGGTCATAATCATGCAGAGCGACAAAGCAACATTGAATTGGGCATGAAAGTGATATAACTATTCTGAAACTCAAAGATCATCAAGGCAAAGCAGACTTTTTAGTATTAAACATGTGTAAACATGTGGCAAGTCAATCCAAGAATTCTCCAAAGGGAAATACCACCTTAGTATACCAAACTATGAACAATGCAATGCAAGTAAATCATTTCAATAACACGTTATATACTCTAGCTATTTGAGATTAGCCACAAGGAAAGCATGAACCACTGGGAAAGCATTGTAAACGTAGCACTATGTCGCTACAAGCTGGTCTCTAGATCATAAGTACAGGCATATGTACAAAAGTAGAAACAAGAAGAGTTCATACCGGTTTTCCTTGTTGCTTCCCTTCCGTCGATCATCGTCATTACTGCCTTGTCACTTGCACGATCGAACGTAGGAAATATAATTAAATGCCATCACGGACTCGAGCTGAACTCTGAAAACAAAGCAAACTAAAGAGAGAAAGGAAATCTTTTTGGGTTTTTTTCAAAGGTTGAACGAAAGCAAAAGAAAGAGAAAATCTTTTTGTTGTTTTTGCAAAGAAAGAAACAAAGAAGAATGGGCAAAAACTTCGAAAAGATCAAAGCGAACAAAAATAAAATGGATAATACAATGGAAAAGTGAGAAGGGCACGTACTCCCACAAGCTTAGGCTTTTGGCCTAAGTTGATAGTAGCTACTGCCCCCAGGAGCCTCCTGCTCCGGGGTGGTACTGGTGAGTCCAAGGGTCGTATAAGGATTCCGGCGCGTACACCGAAGTCCTCGGATCCTCCCACGAAGAAGGGTCCGCACTCCAAGCAGAGGAAGACCCTTCACCAAACTGGGTGACGGTCCCCCCCCCTGAAAAGGTGGTAACTCACCGTGCTCCTCCTCGTCGGGCACAACCCCCTCCATGGGGTTATGAAACTGATGTTGGACCATGAACTCATCGAACTGGATAACATCAAAGGACCATCCGTTCCTGCGAGAAAAATCAAACAAAAGAGGTGCAGGTAGACGGATCTTGCGTTCCGTGGTAGTTCCGAAACGCAAGATATAAACAAGGTTACCAAACTCAGAAGTCATGGTAACAAACTTATGCCTTTTCATAGCATCTAGATCAAAACTTAAATAAGTAAAAGGCTTATCATCAGGGTGTGGGGTGCCTTTAAGATACTCTAAGATAAGTGTGGCATAAACGCCACCAAATAAATCTCCCTTGTTACCGTTCATAGCAAGGCGTCGAGCAATTAAGGCACCCACATTATAATCAAACCTCCCTGAGAGGGCGGTTGCCAGGATAGCAATATCCGGCGCAGAAATGCTGCTCGTGTTGTCACGAGCTAACACCCCTCTAGCAACATAATACGCAAAATACCTGAGGTGAGGGAATAAGATGCTGGAGATTTTTGACCGATGAATATCCCTCGTATCCATGCTGCAGAGAGAGTTGAAGATGGTTCTCAGCTCGGAGGGCTGAGAGGTCATCTTCGCCGTCCGCCCAACGTTTGGCACACCTATTATTTCACAAAACTTTTCCAAGGGCATGGTCAAAAGATTATTGTAAATTTTAAACTCAATAGAACTAGTATCAAGGTTATATCTAAAACTGTTAATGAAACTGGAGGTGAGTTTTTGATACTGAGCAACACGGCACGTGACGAGCCATGTCAGACCTGCAATAACACAAAGGTTATAAAACTCATCCTTAATTCCTGCAGCTTCAAGGAATTCATCACATGGGAACATCATCGCACGTGCTGGATTTGTGTCTTCCAACAACTCTAGGGGCACATGATCTTCATTGTAGCTCACCCTAGCAGTCGAGGGTGAAGCTGCGGCTCTAGTAACTCGATCGGAGCGCGCGGGCTTCTTTTTCTCAAGCCACCCCTTTGCCCTTCCTAACAAACTCATTTCTGAAATTTTTGGCAAATTACAAAAACAAGGATTTAAACAAAGTGGGTTAAGGCAAACTACTCAACTCACTTACCTAAGGCATAAACTTGCATCAAAACTTGGAAAATCAATTTCTACACATGCATGCAAGCTCATCTACATAGCACCAAGAACTACTAAATACTCACAAATGAAGCCACCAACCAAAATTCTAATTGGAGGGGTGGAGGAGTTACATACCAGGGAGTATTTGTTCAAAATCTCAGCTCGAATGATAGGCTGCAGAGAGAGATCGAAAATTGCCTCCAAGAACAGCAAGAACGCAAGAACAGGTGCAGAACTCATGTTTTCGGAGAGAAAGAGAGAGAGAGAGAGAGAGAGAGAGAGAGGAAGAAGACTCACCTGGAGGTGGGACCTGTGGGCCCCAGGCGCCCTATGGGCGCGGCCAGGGGGTAGGCCGCGCCAGCTGGCCGCCTGGGCCACTGGTGGCCCCCCTGGTCAGCCCCAGGTGCCTCTGGGTCACTCCCGGCATGGAAATTTTAATTTTAATTTTTCTGGATTTTTTCTGAAAACTTCACTGTTGAAATTTTTTCGAAGTTCAAAAAGCTGCAAAACTTTCTGAAAACTTAAAGCAGTGATTAGTATTGTGAAGCTTCAAAAACACAAACACTTGGTACAGCAAGGAGAACAAAAGCTAAAACAAATGAAAACATAACAAGCTCAACTTTTTACCTGTATAAAACATGCTCACTAGTAAGGTTGATCAAGTCTTACCAACAAACCGGCGATATATAGAGCAAAAAGTCCCACCTCTTACGAAGTGATCATTGCACCTTTACTTTAATGGACATTGTCCCCACCATAATAGTTTTGTATTTGTGGTGCACATGTAGTGGATAGTCCCATTCTCCAATCTTCACGGTCTCGATATTTTCTATAGAGTTGAGGCCATGCCTCTTGTCGGTCTTCTTTGGAAAATACACCGTGTGTTCTTTATCATTCACATTGAAGGTAACCTTTCCTTTATTGCAATCAATAATAGCACCTGCGGTGTTAAGAAAAGGTCTACCAAGAATAAAGGACATGCTCCCATCCTCGGGCATGTCAAGCATGACAAAATCAGTAAGGATCAAACAATTAGCAACTTCTACGGGAACATCCTCACAAATACCTATCGGGACGGCTGTTGACTTGTCAGCCATCTGAAGAGAGATATCTGTAGGAATTAGTTTCTCTAAACAAAGCCTCTTGTAAAGAGAGAAAGGCATAACACTCACTCCTGCTCCAAGATCACATAAAGCAGTTTTGACATAATTATTCTTTATGGAGCAAGGAATGGTGGGTATACCTGGATCACCAAGCTTCTCAGCAATCTTGCCACTGAAAGAGTAGTTAGCAAGCATAGTAGATATTGCTTCATTAGGAACTTTTCTTTTATTAGTAACAATATCTTTCATATATTTTGAATAGGGAGGTAACTTAATAGCATCAGTCAAAGGGATTTGAAGAAAACGAGGTTTCATCCACTCACAAAACTTATTGTAATGCTCTTCTTCTTTAGATTTGAGAGACTTAACTGGAAAGGGCATGGGTTTCTGTATCCATGGTTCTCTTTCCTTCCCATGTCTTCTTGCGACGAAGTCTTCTCAAGTGTACTTCTTGCGTTTGTCAGGTGCTTCTTCTTCTCGAACTTCAGGCGGATCATTCTTCTCCTTATCCTTATCTTCAGGTTCGGCACCGTCTTCAGTCTCAACATCGGAGGTAGATATACTGTTGGGATCAATAGTTGGCTCTTCACTTGTAATAGGATCATTGGAATTGTCAGCCTCCTTGTGTTTCTTCTTCTTCTTCTTTGGAGAGCCAACAATTTCTTCTTCCTGCATTTGAGAATCTTGCTCGATTCTCCTCGGATGCCCCTCTGGATAGAGAGGATCTTGAGTGCTAGTTCCTCCTCGGGTCTTAATCCCGAAGGCCTGTAAATCATCTTGTTTGGTATTGTTAGCAAGCAAATCTTTTTGCACATTAGAAATTTGTTCAAGCTGAGTTTGAACCATATGAAAATGCTTCACAAGACATTTAACATCATTAACTGTTCTACCTAGAACATCAAGCAAACTTTTGATAGCAAGGGAATTATCATGCAATTGACTTTGTATCCTCTCATTAAAATGACTTTGCTTCATAATAAAATTATCAAGCTCATCTAAACATTGATCAGGAGGCTTACCATGAGGGATGTCACTTGCGTTGAAATCTAAAAGAGAGTGTACCTCTACCATAGGAGGGTGAGTGGTAGGCTCACACAACTTCTCAATAGGGGGTAGATTCTTCACGTCTTCAGTTTTAATACCCTTCTATTTAATAGACTTCTTTGCTTCTTGCATATCTTCGGGGCTTAGAACAAGCATGCCCCTCTTATTTGTTGGTGGAGGTGGTTCAGGGACGGACCAATCTTCATGGTTTTTGGCAATCCTGCCCATCAATTCTTCTGCATCGTCCGGTGTTCTTTTCCTGAAAACACAGCCAGCACAACTATCCAAATAGGACCTGGATTCATCAGTTAGACCAGCATAAAATATATCGATTAATTCATTCTTAGGGACTCCATGTCCTGGTCTAGCCTGGATCAGACTACAGTACCTCCCCCAAGCTTTAGGGAGGTGCTCATCCTGCAACTGTTTAAAGTTATAAATTCTTTGTAAAGCAGCATGTTGCATATGAGCAGGAAAGTACTTATCAACAAAAGAGTGAGCTAAGTCTTGAGGACTCTTAATGGAACCACATGGTAGTGCATCATACCATGTTTTAGCACCTTCCTTCAAAGAGAAAGGAAGAAGCTTAGTCACATAAAAGTTTCGTATCTTTTCATTCGTGGTAAGCAAGCCACCCAACTCAGTGAGTTTGGTCAGGTGTGCAATAGCATCATCATTTTCTCTGCCATAAAATGGGTCAGCTTCAACCATAGATATAAGTGAAAGATCAACAGAGAAATCATAATCAGGATCATTGATACATATAGGAGATGTAGCAAATTCAGGATCAGGAACAATCTTGTTCTTCAAGGAGTGTTTTTCAAGCAGCTTCTTAATAGCTTCAGGGTCAGAGTCGGCAAACTCTGTCAGTTCCCTGCATAAATCATCATCAAGCCTAATGTAATCATCATCAAGGAGTCTCTCCTTGAGTTTACTCAAATCAGGATAATCATAAGTTCCACCAATAGGGTAGCGAGTAACAGGAATTTCAATTCCAGATTTTTTTGCAGCAGTAGCAATCTGTTTCTCAAGAGCATAACCAAATGAACCAATATCATCAAGAGTAGTAGAAGCATCATCAAAAGTATCGGACATAGTAACAGATTCAGTAGAAGCATCATGTGGTGGTGGTGAGGCAAACTTTCTCATAACAGAAGGTGAATCAAGTGTAGCACTAGTGTTCAGAACAGTACCCCTTCTTGTAGTGGATAGTAAGATTGGAACCTTGGGGTCTCCTTTCTTACCCATAGCAGATGAAGTGCAGCAGGTAGGATACTTCAAGTAGACTTGTAAATATTGCTATGCTCCCCGGCAATGGCACCAGAAAACGGTACTTGATAACCCTCAACCGTAAGGGATCGAAATAGTCTTCGCGGGTAAGAATAACCCAATTTATAGATTCGACACACGGGGAGCCAAAGAGTATTTATAAGCTTTGACAGTTGAGTTGTCAATTCAACCGCACCTGAAATATACTTACTTGCAACAAAAGATAAGTGGTAACGGTGATATGATAGTGATGGTGGTGACAGCAAAAGTGAACAGCAAAAGTAACAACTAATAACCAGCAGGATTGAAACACTGTAGGCTAGGGAGATGGATGGTTGGTGATGTCTACACACGCTTCTACTCTTGTAGACTATGTTGGGCCTCCAAGCGCAGAGGTTTGTAGGACAGCAGCAATTTCCCTCAAGTGGATGACCTAAGGTTTATCCAACTCAGGGAAGTAGAGGTTGAAGATGGTCTCTCTCAAGCAACCCTGCAACTAAGATACAAGAAGTCTCTTGTGTCCCCAACACACCTAATACACTTGTTAGATGTATAGGTGCACAAGTTCGGCGAAGAGATGTTAAATGGCAAGTGATATGGATGGAAAAACAAAGTTATATAAATCTGTAATAAAAAGTGCAGCAAGCAAACAAGTGGTAAACGTGAGCACAAATGGTATTGCAATGGTGGAAACAAGGCCTAGGCTTCATACTTTCACTAGTGTCAACTCCCAACAACATTAACATAATCGAATCACATGATATTTCCCATAAAACACGCAAAGGGGATGCACTCAGAGGTCATTCCTCCGTGGTCAAGAGAGGACGAGAATTATGTAGGGCTACAAAAGCACACCTCAAAGTTCGTAGTTCTCAATCTAAGGATTTCCCAATGTCACCGCGGCCATCCAAAGAGAGTCCCACAATCACCACAACATATCTAAAGGATAGTCAAAGACAAGCACCAAGAGACTCTCAATCTTCAATCAACACAAAAGAGAGGAAATCACTCATGAAAATATTGTTCTAATCCATGTCCAATAGACCGCTGTCACCTTGGTCTCGGGGATTATACTAGATAAAGACAAGTGAGTACATCAATCCAATACATAGAGAAAGGGGAAATATCATGGGATCACCCTAGATTAACATAGCCTATGATCACAATGAAGATCACATCATGGGAGAGAGAATTGACCACATAGCTACTGGTAGAAACCTCAGCCCCGGTGAGGAACTACTCCCGCATCATGGAGGGAGGAAGCAACGTCGATGGAGATGAATCCGGGGGCACTTCCCCGTCCCGGCAGGGTGCCGGCGCAGGAATTCTGGTCCCCCGAAGCTTGATGGCGATGGCGGCGGAGATCGGAATCGCGTCTGGAGAAAAGGGGTATGCAATCAGGGTTTCTGCGAGACGCTTTAAATATATGCCAAAGGGGGGCATCGGAGGAGCCTCGGGGGGCCCAGGCGCCCCCCCAGCGCGGCCCAGGGGGGGCGCGCCGCCAGAGCGCCTGGAGCCCTGGTGCCCCTCCCCCCTGGCTGTCCTTCGGGCGCACGGTAGTTTCTGGAACGCTGATTTTTTATATAATTTTTTTGGATTTTTCCTGGCAGTTCTCGTAATGTGAAAACCTGAAATACAAAAACAGCCGAAAACAGAAACTGGCACTGGGGTGCACTGAGTTAATAGGTTAGTCCAAATATGATCAAAAGTGTATGGAAGTGTATAAATATCATAGCAATATCACCCAAAAGAGGCATGGAGCAAGCAGAAATTATAGATACGTTTTGGACGTATCAACATCCCCAAGCTTAATTCCTGCTCGTCCTCGAGTAGGTAAATGATAACAAGAATAATTTCTGTGGTGACATGCTATTAACCATATAGGACTTTTTCATAGTCATATGACAAAAGCTTACTGAGACAATGGATCTATAGTAATTAAGTTGCCTCATGAGAAAATCACAAAGGACTGAAAGTTTTACAATATGATACTGAAACATCAAATAGATTTGCAATGAACATGATGTGCAAATATGATAAAGTGATATCTAGCTTGCCCCCTTTAGTGAAGCAAAACATAAATGCAGGGGCACCTCCAAGGTTTAAGTGATGACTAGATACAATGATTTCAGAATAAACGATATCACAATCATGCAAAAGACAATGCTACTTTGGGACAATGCACATTACACTTAGAATGACAATCATGCTCTCAGTAGTTGGTGCTTTTAAAAGAAGGTGGAGACTCTCGAACCGTGGCTTTTGTTGGCAAGGTTGAAAACCCGTAGTCGGAAACAAAGACAAAACATGTACCAGAGCTCTTGGTTTTAAAACAGAGGTAATAATTTTTTTAGATCATGCATGTTTCGTCAATGAATGCTAGCAGACAACTCAATCACTTCTTGAGATGGACAAGTTTCGAGGAACGGCTCCCGAATGAGGACGATCACATCCTCTTAATCTCCTTTGTTTATCACTGCCAAAGTTTTCTGATTTCTCATGAACAAAGCGTGAAGGAGGGTTTGTTTGTTATATTATCTTTTTGAGCCGGGCGCACTCAATGCCAGTTCCTTCTCGTATTATGGGTTTGCACATTATACATGCAATCCCGGGGTGAAGCTTGTCCAACTTAAAAAAGGTCATGAATTAACCACTACTTCCTCATGAACTTACAACAGAGGCACAAAATAAGAATGCTTTTTCTTTGAATAATTTCGAGATGGCAGATGCAAGTCTCCATTAGGAATGGCAGGTAAATACCATGTAGGAAGGTATGGTGGACTCATATGGCATAACTGGATTAAAGGATGTGGATGCACAAGCAGTCAGTCCGCTTAGTACAGGAGAAGGTTAGCAAAAGACTGGGAGCGACCAACTAAGAGAGCAATGATGGTCATAATCATGCAGAGCGACAAAGCAACATTGAATCGGGCATGGAAGTTATATCGCTACTCAGAAACAAACGATCATCAAGGCTTGACAGACTTTCTTTACAGTCTTAAATATGCGTGAGCATACGCCAAGTCAATCAAAATAAATTCTTTGAAGGAAGATATTACTAAACCATACCACATCATAGGCAAACAAATCATGTTGGTACCCCAATAACACATTGGGAACCCCCCAGCTATTTGAGACTAACCATAAGAAAACATGAACTACTAAGCGCCATTATGCACGTAGCATCTTTATCATAGACATATCAACCAATGAAACGGAAGCAAACTCTCTTAATAAGATAAACATGATAACTAAAGAGAGTTTAAGCAACCAACTAAACAAAAGCTCTTTAAAAAGATAAGCATGAAAGTTAAGAGCTAAGCATGATAGTAGTTATTAAAAGACAAAGAACACACACAGCAAAGATAGACATGCAAATTCTATGTTATGTTCTAGGTAGAAGTGGAGCGTGTTTCTCTCCCACATAAAGAAAGCTGAGTTCCAACTCGTTATGAAAAGCTAAAGAAAACTAAAAGGAAAACTAAAACAAGATGCTCCAAGCATAGCACATAACACATGAAGTGATTAAAATATAGTGGAACGAAGGACGAACTGATAATGTTGATGGAGAAGGGGATGCACGGGGGCATCCCCAAGCTTAGACGCTTGAGTCTCCTTGAATATTTCTTGGGGGTGCATGGGGGCATCCCCAAGCTTGAGCGTTTGACACTCCTGAATCTTTTTATCATCTTCCCTCGCACACTTGAAAACTCCCTTCATACATAACTCATCATAATCTGATTAGCGAGGTTAGTACCCATAATAAAATAATTTTTCCTTGCTGGAAATAAAGATACTCTTGAAGTTCCACTGTTTCTCAAGATTGCCAAAAGGTTTTTGCAAAGAAAAAGCAAGCTCTAGGTTTGCAAAATGAAGGAAAGGCAAAACAGGACAGAATCTGTGAAAAACAGAACAGCAGGTAGTAAATTATTTTTCCGGGGCACTTCTGCAACTCTAATCAAAAAACTCAAAACAGACACACGAAAGACAATTATATAGAGCACGCTGTCGAAAAAATTCAGACCAAAAAGATGATCTGGTGATTTTATACAAATTTTCCTATCCAAGGACATAATCTGTTTCCTGGACAGCACGTCACAACTTTTGAACTTTCTTGCAATCAGAGGCTAAACTTGGCACAAAGCTGAAAAATAAAGATACAATGATGTTGCTACAGTAGTAACAAACATCAAGACCACTAAAACTGAAAGTAAACATAACAAGGGTTGTCTCCCTAGAGCTCTTTCTTTATAGCCATAAAGATAGGCTTAAGACTTTAATGATGCTCTCGTGGGAATAAGAGCTGAAGAACAAAAGAGAGCATCAAGAAGCAAATACCAAACACATTTAAGCCTAACATGCTTCCTATGCATAAGAATATTGCAATAGAATAATTCATTGAAGCACAAAGCAACTAGCATAGGAAGGCAAAACAAGCATAACTTCAAAATATTCACCATAAAGAGAGGAAACTTTTTATTATTAAGATATTTAGAACCAAGTCTCCCTCTCTCATTATAAATTTTAGTGGCATCATGGATGAACTCAACAATATAAGCATCACGTAAAGCATTGTTACCATTGAAGGAAATATGCCCTAGAGGCAATAATAATAATGTTATTTGTATTTCCTTATATCATGATAAATGTTTATTATTCATGCTAGAATTGTATTAACCGGAAACTTAGTACATGTGTGAATACATAGACAAAAACAGAGTGTCCCTAGTATGCCTCTACTAGACTAGCTCATTGATCAAAGATGGTTATGTTTCCTAACCATAGACATGAGTTGTCATTTGATCAACGGGATCACATCATTAGGAGAATGATGTGATGGACATGACCCATCAGTTAGCTTAGCACTATGATCGTTTAGTTTTATTGCTATTGCTTTCTTCATGACTTATACATGTTCCTATGACTATGAGATTATGCAACTCCCGAATACCGTAGGATCACCTTGTGTGCTATCAAACGTCACAACGTAACTGGGTGATCATAAAGATGCTCTACAGGTGTCTCCGAAAGTATTCGTGGTGTTGGCATAGATCAAGATTAGGATTTGTCACTCCGAGTGTCGGAGAGGTATCTCTGGGCCCTCTCGGTAACACACATCATAATAAGCCTTGCAAGCAAAAGACAAATGAGTAAGTCACGAGATGATGTGTTACGGAACGAGTAAAGAGACTTGCCGGTAACGAGATTGAACTAGGTATAGAGATACCGACGATCGAATCTCGGGCAAGTAACATACCGATGACAAAAGGAACAATGTATGTTGTTATGCGGTTCGACCGATAAAAGATCTTCGTAGAATATGTAGGAGCCAATATGGGCATCCAGGTTCCGCTATTGGTTATTGACCGGAGAGATATCTCGGTCATATCTACATAGTTCTCGAACCCGTAGGGTCCGCATGCTTAACGTTTCGTTGACGATATAGTATTAAATGAGTTATGTATGTTGGTGACCGAATGTTATTCGGAGTCCCGGATGTGATCACGGACATGACGAGGAACTCTGGAATGGTCCGGAGATAAAGATTAATATATGGTTTAATAGTGTTTGACCTCCGGAAGGGTTTCGGAATTCACCGGAAGGGGTTCCGGATGTTTCCCGAAATGTTTGGGTACGAGAACACTTTATTTGGGCCAAAGGGGAAAGCCCACGAGGCTTTAGGAAAGTGCAAAAGGAAGTTTTGCGGAGACCAGAGGCTAGACGCCAGGAACCCTGGCGTCTAGGGGGTAGACGCCGGGAACCCTGGCGTCTAGCCCTGGAGTCCGAGTGGGACTCTTTCCTTTCGGGCAAAACCGACTTTGAGGAGGCTTTTGCTCCAAGTTTCGACCCCAGGGCTCAACATATAAATAGAGGGGTAGGGCTAGCACCCAAGACACATCAAGATACACCAAGCCGTGTGCCGGCTACCCCGACCCTCTAGTTTATCCTCCGTCTAGTTTCTGTATTGCTTGGCGAAGCCCTACAGAGATTATTCTTCATCAACAACCGTCACCACACCGTCGTGCTGCCGGAACTCATCTACTACTTCGCCCGTCTTGCTGGATCAAGAAGGTGAGGACGTCATCGAGCTGAACGTGTGCTGAACGCGGAGGTGCCGTACGTTCGGTACTAGATCAGGACGGATCGTGAAGGTGCACGACCACATCAACCGCGTTGATAAACGCTTCCGCTTTCGGTCTACGAGGGTACGTAGACACACTCTCCCCTCTCGTTGCTATGCATCTAGTAGATAGATCTTGCGTGATCGTAGGAAAATTTTGAAAATACTACGTTCCCCAACAGTGGCATCATGAGCCAGGTCTATGCGTAGATGATATGCACGAGTAGAACACAATGAGTTGTGGGCGATACTAGTCATACTGCTTACCAGCATGTCATACTTTGCTTCGGCGGTATTGTGAGATGAAGCGGCCCGGACCGACATTACGCGTACGCTTACGCGAGACTGGTTTCACCGTTACGAGCACTCGTTGCTTAAAGGTGACTGGCGGGTGTCTGTCTCTCTCACTTTAGCTGAATCAAGTGTGGCTACGCCCGGTCCTTGTGAAGGTTAAAACAGCACATACTTGACGAAACATCGTTGTGGTTTTGTATGCGTAGGTAAGAACGTTTCTTGCTAAGCCCGTAGCAGCCACGTAAAACTTGCAACAACAAAGTAGAGGACGTCTAACTTGTTTTTGCAGGGCCTGTTGTGATGTGATATGGTCAAGACATGATGAGTTATACGGTTTTGTATGAGATGATCATGTTTTGTAATGTTATCGGCAACTGGCAGGAGCCATATGGTTGTCGCTTTATTGTATGAAATGCAATCGCCATGTAATTGCTTTACTTTATCACTAAGCGGTAGCGATAGTCGTAGAAGCAATAGTTGGCGAGATGACAACGATGCTACGATGGAGATCAAGGTGTCGCGCCGGTGACGAAGGTGATCATGACGGTGCTTTGGAGATGGAGATCAAAAGCACAAGATGATGATGGCCATATCATGTCACATATTTTGATTGCATGTGATGTTTATCTTATTATGCTTCTTATTTTGCTTAGAACGACGGTAGCATTATAAGATGATCCCTTACTAAATTTCAAGGTATAAGTGTTCTCCCTGAGTATGCACCGTTGCGAAAGTTCGTCGTGCCGAGACACCACGTGATGATCGGGTGTGATAAGCTCTACGTTCAAATACAACAGGTGTAAGCTAGTTTTGCACACGCAGAATACTCGGGTTAAACTTGACGAGCCTAGCATATGCAGATATGGCCTCGGAACACTGGAGACCGAAAGGTCGAGCGTGAATCATATAGTAGATATGATCAACATAAGATGTTCACCATTGAAACTACTCCATCTCACGTGATGATCGGACATGGTTTAGTTGATTTGGATCACGTGATCATTTAGATGACCAGAGGGATGTCTATCTAAGTGGGAGTTCTTTAATTAATATGATTAAATTGAACTTTAATTTATCATGAACTTAGTCCTGATAGTTTTTGCATATCTATGTTGTTGTAGATCAATGGCCCGTGCTACCGTTCCTTTGAATTTTAATGCATTCCTAGAGAAAGCTAAGTTGAAAGATGATGGTAGCAATTACACGGACTGGGTCCGTAACCTGAGGATTATCCTCATTGCTGCACAAAAGAATTATGTCCTTGAAGCACCTTTAGGTGACAAGCCCCCTCCCGCTAATGTGGACGCTTTGAACGTCTGGCAATCGCGGTCTGATGACTACACGATAGTTCAGTGTGCCATGCTTTACGGCTTAGAACCGGGACTTCAACGACGTTTTGAACGTCATGGACCATATGAGATGTTCCAGGAGTTGAAGTTAATATTTCAAACAAATGCCCGAATTGAGAAATATGAGATTTCCAATAAGTTCTACAGCTGCAAGATGGAGGAGAATAGTTCTATCAGTGAACACTTACTCAGAATGTCTGGGTACTACAATCATATGACTCAACTTGGTTGCAAAGTTGACGAGGATAGTGTTATTGATAGAGTTCTTCAATCACTGCCACCAAGCTATAAAGGCCTTGTGATGAACTATAATATGCAAGGGATGCAAAAGACAATTCTCGAGCTCTTCGCGATGCTCAAAGCTGTGGAGGTAGAAATCAAAAAGGAGCATCAAGTGTTGATGGTTAACAAGACCACTAGTTTCAAGAAAAAGGGCAAGGGAAAGAAAGGGAACTTCAAAAAGAATAGCAAAACAGTTGCTACTTCCACGAAGAAACCCAAGTCTGGAGCCAAGCCTGAAACTGAGTGCTTCTACTGCAAGGGGACTGGACACTGGAAGCGGAACTGCCCCAAGTATTTGGCGGATAAGAAGGATGGCAAGGTGAACAAAGGTATATGTGATATACATGTTATTGATGTGTACCTTACTAATGCTCGTAGTAGTACCTGGGTATTTGATACCGGTTCGGTTGCTAATATTTGTAACTCGAAACAGGGACTACGGATTAAACGAAGATTGGCTAAGGACGAGGTGACGATGCGCGTGGGAAATGGTTCCAAAGTCGATGTGATCGCCGTCGGCACGCTACCTCTACATCTACCTTCGGGATTAGTATTAGACCTAAATAATTGTTATTTGGTGCCAGCGTTGAGCATGAACATTATATCTGGATCTTGTTTGTTGCGAGACGGTTATTCATTCAAATCAGAGAATAATGGTTGTTCTATTTTTATGAATAATATCTTTTATGGTCATGCACCCTTGAAGAGTGGTCTATTCTTATTGGATCTCGATTGTAGTGATACACATATTCATAATATTGAAACCAAAAGATACAAGTTAATAATGATAGTGCAACTTATTTGTGGCACTGCCGTTTAGGTCATATTGGTGTAAAACGCATGAAGAAACTCCATAATGATAGACTTTTGGAATCACTTGATTATGAATCACTTGGTCCTTGCGAACCATGCCTCATGGGCAAGATGACTAAAACTCCGTTCTCCGGAACTATGGAGCGAGCAACAGATTTGTTGGAAATCATACATACTGATGTATGTGGACCAATGAGTGTTGAAGCTCGCGGCGGGTATCGTTATTTTCTGACCTTCACTGATGATTTGAGCAGATATGGGTATATCTACTTAATGAAGCACAAGTCTGAAACATTTGAAAAGTTCAAAGAATTTCAGAGTGAAGTAGAGAATCATCGTAACAAGAAAATAAAGTTTCTACGATCTGATCGTGGAGGAGAATATTTGAGTTACGAGTTTGGTCTTCATTTGAAACAATGTGGAATAGTTTCACAACTCACGCCACCCGGAACACCACAGCGTAATGGTGTTTCTGAACGTCGTAACCGTACTTTATTGGGTATGGTACAATCTATGATGTCACTTAACGATTTACCACTATCGTTTTGGGGTTATGCTTTAGAGACAGCTGCATTCACATTAAATAGGGCACCATCTAAATCCGTTGATACGACACCTTATGAACTATGGTTTAGCAAGAAACCAAAGTTGTCGTTTCTTAAAGTTTGGGGCTGCGATGCTTATGTGAAAAAGCTTCAACCTGATAAGCTCGAACCCAACTCGGAGAAATGTGTCTTCATAGGATACCCAAAAGAGACTGTTGGGTACACCCTCTATCACAGATCCGAAGGCAAGATATTCGTTGCTAAGAATGGATCCTTTCTAGAAAAGGAGTTTCTTTCGAAAGAAGTGAGTGGGAGGAAAGTAGAACTTGATGAGGTAATTGTACCTTCTCCCGAATTGGAAAGTAGTACATCACAGAAAATTGTTCCAGTGATTCCTACACCAATCAGTGAGGAAGTTAATGATGATGATCATGAAACTTCGGATCAAGTTTCTGCTGAACGTCGTAGATCAACCAGAGTACGTTCCGCACCAGAGTGGTACGGCAACCCAGTTCTGGAAATCATGTTACTAGACCATGATGAACCTACAAACTATGAGGAAGCAATGATGAGCCCAGATTCCGCAAAATGGCTTGAAGCCATGAAATCTGAGATGGGATCCATGTATGAGAACAAAGTGTGGACTTTGGTTGACTTGCCCGATGATCGGCAGGCCATCGAAAATAAATGGATCTTCAAGAGGAAGACCGACGCAGACGGTAATGTTACTGTTTACAAAGCTCGACTTGTTGCGAAAGGTTTTCGACAAGTTCAAGGAGTTGACTACGATGAGACTTTCTCACCTGTAGCGATGCTTAAGTCTGTCCGAATCATGTTAGCAATTGCCGCATTTTATGATTATGAAATCTGGAAAATGGATGTCAAAACTGCATTCCTGAATGGATATCTTAATGAAGAGTTGTATATGATGCAACCAGAAGGTTTTGTCGATCCAAAAGGTGCTAACAAAGTATGCAAGCTCCAGCGATCCATCTATGGACTGGTGCAAGCATCTCGGAGTTGGAATATACGCTTTGATGAGGTGATCAAAGCATATGGTTTTATACAGACTTTTGGAGAAGCCTGTATTTACAAGAAAGTGAGTGGGAGCTCTGTAGCATTTCTAATATTATATGTAGATGACATATTGTTGATTGCAAATGATATAGAATTTCTGGATATCATAAAAGGATACTTGAATAAGAGTTTTTCAATGAAAGACCTCGGTGAAGCTGCTTATATATTAGGCATCAAGATCTATAGAGATAGATCAAGACGCTTAATTGGACTTTCACAAAGCACATACCTTGATAAGATTTTGAAGAAGTTCAAAATGGATCAGTCAAAGAAAGGGTTCTTGCCTGTATTACAAGGTATGAAGTTGAGTAAGACTCAATGCCCGACCACTGCAGAAGATAGAGAGAAAATGAAAGTCATTCCCTATGCCTCAGCCATAGGATCTATCATGTATGCAATGCTGTGTACCAGACCTGATGTGTGCCTTGCTATAAGTCTAGCAGGGAGGTACCAAAGTAATCCAGGAGTGGATCACTGGACAGCGGTCAAGAACATCCTGAAATACCTGAAAAGGACTAAGGATATGTTTCTCATATATGGAGGTGACAAAGAGCTCGTCGTAAACGGTTACGTCGATTCTAGCTTTGACACTGATCCGGATGACTCTAAGTCACAAACCGGATATGTATTTTTATTGAACGGTGGAGCTATCAGTTGGTGCAGTTCCAAGCAGAGCGTCGTGGCGGGATCTACGTGTGAAGCGGAATACATAGCTGTTTCGGAAGCAGCAAATGAAAGAGTCTGGATGAAGGAGTTCATATCCGATCTAGGTGTTATACCTAGTGCATCGGGTCCAATGAAAATCTTTTGTGACAACACTGGAGCAATAGCCTTGGCGAAGGAATCCAGGTTTCACAAGAGAACAAAGCACATCAAAAGACGCTTCAATTCCATCCGCGATCTAGTCAAGGAAGGAGACATAGAGATTTGCAAAATACATACGGATCTGAATGTTGCAGACCCGTTGACTAAGCCTCTTCCACGGGCAAAACATGATCAGCACCAGGACTCCATGGGTGTGAGGATCATTACTTTGTAATCTAGATTATTGACTCTAGTTCAAGTGGGAGACTGAAGGAAATATGCCCTAGAGGCAATAATAATAATGTTATTTGTATTTCCTTATATCATGATAAATGTTTATTATTCATGCTAGAATTGTATTAACCGGAAACTTAGTACATGTGTGAATACATAGACAAAAACAGAGTGTCCCTAGTATGCCTCTACTAGACTAGCTCATTGATCAAAGATGGTTATGTTTCCTAACCATAGACATGAGTTGTCATTTGATCAACGGGATCACATCATTAGGACAATGATGTGATGGACAAGACCCATCCGTTAGCTTAGCACTATGATCGTTTAGTTTTATTGCTATTGCTTTCTTCATGACTTATACATGTTCCTATGACTATGAGATTATGCAACTCCCGAATACCGTAGGATCACCTTGTGTGCTATCAAACGTCACAACGTAACTGGGTGATCATAAAGATGCTCTACAGGTGTCTCCGAAAGTATTCGTGGTGTTGGCATAGATCAAGATTAGGATTTGTCACTCCGAGTGTCGGAGAGGTATCTCTGGGCCCTCTCGGTAACACACTTCATAATAAGCCTTGCAAGCAAAAGACAAATGAGTAAGTCACGAGATGATGTGTTACGGAACGAGTAAAGAGACTTGCCGGTAACGAGATTGAACTAGGTATAGAGATACCGACGATCGAATCTCGGGCAAGTAACATACCGATGACAAAAGGAACAACGTATGTTGTTATGCGGTTCGACCGATAAAAGATCTTCGTAGAATATGTAGGAGCCAATATGGGCATCCAGGTTCCGCTATTGGTTATTGACCGGAGAGATGTCTCGGTCATGTCTACATAGTTCTCGAACCCGTAGGGTCCGCACGCTTAACGTTTCGTTGACGATATAGTATTAAATGAGTTATGTATGTTGGTGACCGAATGTTATTCGGAGTCCCGGATGTGATCACGGACATGACGAGGAACTCCGGAATGGTCCGGAGATAAAGATTAATATATGGGATAATAGTGTTTGACCTCCGGAAGGGTTCCGGAATTCACCGGAAGGGGTTCCGAATGTTTCCCGAAGTGTTTGGGTACGAGAACACTTTATTTGGGCCAAAGGGGAAAGCCCACGAGGCTTTAGGAAAGTGCAAAAGGAAGTTTTGCGGAGACCAGAGGCTAGACGCCAGGAACCCTGGCGTCTAGGGGGTAGACGCCGGGAACCCTGGCGTCTAGCCCTGGAGTCCGAGTGGGACTCTTTCCTTTCGGGCAAAACCGACTTTGAGGAGGCTTTTGCTCCAAGTTTCGACCCCAGGGCCCAACATATAAATAGAGGGGTAGGGCTAGCACCCAAGACACATCAAGATACACCAAGCCGTGTGCCGGCTACCCCGACCCTCTAGTTTATCCTCCGTCTAGTTTCTGTAGTGCTTGGCGAAGCCCTGCAGAGATTGTTCTTCATCAACAACCGTCACCACGCCGTCGTGCTGCCGGAACTCATCTACTACTTCGCCCGTCTTGCTGGATCAAGAAGGCGAGGACGTCATCGAGCTGAACGTGTGCTGAACGCGGAGGTGCCGTACGTTCGGTACTAGATCGGGACGGATCGTGAAGGTGCACGACTACATCAACCGCGTTGATAAACGCTTCCGCTTTCGGTCTACGAGGGTACGTAGACACACTCTCCCCTCTCTTTGCTATGCATCTAGTAGATAGATCTTGCGTGATCGTAGGAAAATTTTGAAAATACTACGTTCCCCAACACAAGACCCATCCGTTAGCATAGCACTTTGATCGTTTAGTTTTACTGCTATTGCTTTCTTCATGACTTATACATGTTCCTATGACTATGAGATTATGCAACTCCCGAATACCGTAGGAACACCTTGTGTGCTATCAAACGTCACAACGTAACTGGGTGATCATAAAGATGCTCTACAGGTGTCTCCGAAAGTATTCGTGGTGTTGGCATAGATCAAGATTAGGATTTGTCACTCCGAGTGTCGGAGAGGTATCTCTGGGCCCTCTCGGTAACACACATCACAATAAGCCTTGCAAGCAAAAGACTAATGAGTTAGTCACGAGATGATGTGTTACGGAACGAGTAAAGAGACTTGCCGGCAATGAGATTGAACTAGGTATAAAGATACCGACGATCGAATCTCGGGCAAGTAACATACCGTTTGACAAAAGGAACAACGTATGTTGTTATGCGGTTCGACCGATAAAGATCTTCGTAGAATATGTAGGAGCCAATATGGGCATCCAGGTTCCGCTATTGGTTATTGACCGGAGAGATGTCTCGGTCATGTCTACATAGTTCTCGAACCCGTAGGGTCCGCACGCTTAACGTTTCGTTGACGATATAGTATTAAATGAGTTATGTATGTTGGTGACCGAATGTTATTCGGAGTCCCGGATGTGATCACGGACATGACGAGGAACTCCGGAATGGTCCAGAGATAAAGATTAATATATGGGATAATAGTGTTTGACCTCCGGAAGGGTTCCGGAATTCACCGGAAGGGGTTCCGGATGTTTCCCGAAATGTTTGGGTACGAGAACACTTTATTTGGGCCAAAGGGGAAAGCCCACGAGGCTTTAGGAAAGTGCAAAAGGAAGTTTTGCGGAGACCAGAGGCTAGACGCCAGGAACCCTGGCGTCTAGGGGGTAGACGCCGGGAACCCTGGCGTCTAGCCCTGGAGTCCGAGTGGGACTCTTTCCTTTCGGGCAAAACCGACTTTGAGGAGGCTTTTGCTCCAAGTTTCGACCCCAGGGCTCAACATATAAATAGAGGGGTAGGGCTAGCACCCAATACACATCAAGATACACCAAGCCGTGTGCCGGCTACCCCGACCCTCTAGTTTATCCTCCGTCTAGTTTCTGTAGTGCTTGGCGAAGCCCTGCAGAGATTATTCTTCATCAACAACCGTCACCACACCGTCGTGCTGCCGGAACTCATCTACTACTTCGCCCGTCTTGCTGGATCAAGAAGGCGAGGACGTCATCGAGCTGAACGTGTGCTGAACGCGGAGGTGCCGTACGTTCGGTACTAGATCGGGACGGATCGTGAAGGTGCACGACTACATCAACCGCGTTGATAAACGCTTCCACTTTCGGTCTACGAGGGTACGTAGACACACTCTCCCCTCTCATTGCTATGCATCTAGTAGATAGATCTTGCGTGATCGTTGGAAAATTTTGAAAATACTACGTTCCCCAACAACCATGATCCACATGCAAAAAGGTACTCTTACTCTCCACAAAAGCATAATCTTTCTCATTGGTAATAGTGGGAGTAGGACTATCATAAACAACTTGAACACTATAGATTACTCGTGTATTAGGAGGGTGGTGTTCAACAAGGGAGTAATTCCCTCCATGATTATGACAAGTTTCATAAGGATAATTTCTCCTTATGTCATAGGTACCTTTATAATCACTATAGGTTGGAGTTATGACATCATCATAGTAGAGAAGAGCATTATCATTGCTAGCAACTATATTTGTAATCATGTTGTCTTTATTCTTACTAGCAAAAGAATTATCAATTATCACATCACTAGTGGGCAAAGGGTTTGCAATCCTATCATCCCCAAGCTTAGAGCTTCCCATATCATCACTTTCAGAGTTGGTACCAAAAAGATTTTCAAGATCATAAGTAGCATTATCATCATTTTCCCAATCACAATAAGTAACATGCATATCATAATCAAAATCATCTTCAATAGTACCTACGGACGTATCATCAAGATGATAATTAAGGCAATAAACTTCACCTTCTTCTTTAAACTTACAATCGTTAGGATAAAAGTTGATGGGAGGAATATGCTCAGGCCAGGTTGATACCCATTCTTCTTCGTTCTTGCTCCTCTTCCTCCTCTTCTTCTTTTTCTTCTTCTTAACCTTAGGAGGGAGTGGTTGGAGATGAAGCTTCTCCACATATCCTGGTTTATCATTAGAAACAATAGGGGAAACTTGGGAGAAACTCTCCTTTTTATTAGCAGAAATATAAGAGACATTTTTATACTTTGGTAAAGTTCCCTCCTTTATAATCTTACCTATGTAATCATTTTCATGGCAATTAACAATACAATAGAGATGGCAATTTTGCAAAGTGTTTTTTATTCCTATGGCATTAACATCTAGCCATGAAGTCTTTTTTGATAACTCTTCACACAGCAAAAATAACATAAGCTCATCATAAAGATCAGAGGTGATCATGTTATCACACAACCGGTTAACAGTTATGTTTTGAAAGTTCATGCATTGAAAATTAAAGTGACCCTCTATACGACAAAGTTCACAAGTAAAAGGATAAAGGTCACACAATTCTCTAGCAATTTCATTTAAATCTCTGACCCAAGTGATTGTTCTTTCATGCTTATGTTGCTTACAATACTTCTCTTCTTCAATCATAGGCCTTTCACAAGGTCTATCCACTCCACAAAAATTAACATGCTTATATAAAACTTCATTTTTAGGAATTGGATCATGCATGTTGCAATCATCATGAACAATTTCATTTTCTTTGCAAGTCTCTTTAAAAGGTTTATGATACTTGATCCAATCCTCCTTAGGCGTATTAAGATGTGAAGCAAAAGATTTGAGGAAATCAACAAGGAGTTGAGAATCAATCCCAAACTTAGCACTAAACTTATTAAAACTTGTAGTTTCAACAAAGGACTTAATGCAATCATACTCATAAATTATACCTGACTCTTTACCTTTGTCGATCTCCCAATCTTCAGTGTTGCGTTGAATTCTTTCAAGGAGTTCCCATTTAGCATCAATCTTTTTTTTGTGAAAGAACCCATAGAGGAAGCGTCGAGCAAATCTTTATCCTGTTGAGAAAGCCTCGCATAGAAATTATTAATAATCATATCTTTGGGGAGCCCATGGTTAGGACATTTTAGCATTAACGTTTTCAGTCTCCCCCAAGCTTGAGCTATGCTCTCTCCGTCATGAGGATAAAAATTATAAACATAATTCCTATTCTCATGGACTTCATGTGACGCCCGAAGACCGACGTCCCAGAAGATTCCAAAAGATTCCAGAGATTCCAGATGTTTCGGGTTCTCCCGTGTGTTTCAGTTGTGCTTGCCTTATTTATTTTTGCATTGCATCAAGTCATCATGCCATCATGTCATATTTTCTTTGCATCTCAACCAAATAAATTGTGTGGATCTTCGATCCATTTAAATCGAGGGAAGGTGACTTCTCTTTATAACATATAAAAGCCTCCCGATATTTAGGGAGCTATATTATAAATATTCCATTGTTTTGGAATTGACCCATAACACACTTGCAGTTAATTCTCATGCCGTTGTTATCTTAATTCCCGGCCCCAACTTTGTCCTCAAATTCTAGCCTTTTGGATTTCATCTAAAGGGATTCCTAAATTCAAATAGTTTGACTTTTATTCGAACTTGTTTGAATTTTCATCTTCCAAAAACCCTCCAACTATTTTAATTAAATTCCTTACATTTTTGTGAGTCCGGGAAGATAATCCCCTTGCCCAGATTCCACCTCTACCATCTCCTTCTTTTACTTCTCTTAGGTTTTGTTTTATGTTTTTTTTTATTTATTTGGGAAGGAGTCCAGCTTTATCCCTCGCTCGGGCCGGCCCATCTTCCAGCCGCGGCCCATCCCCTAAGGCCACGGCCCAGCCACCAGGCCACCTGGGCCGCAGCCCGTTCTTTCTCCTAACCCTAGCAGCGCCCCTCGCTCCTCTCCTTTCCTCCCTACCGCCGCCACCCCGATTCCCTCTGTGCCTCGTCCTCTTTCCCTCGAACCCCCCCTCACTCGCTTCTCCCTCTCTCCCGCACGCCGCCGCACTTACCTCTCGCCCGCTCCCGCATCGAACCCCTCGTGCCCCGATCTCCCTGATTCCCTCTCCCTCGCGATGCTGCCTCCACCTCTCTCCCATCTCCCACGTCCATCGCCCCTCTGCCCGATTATCTCCTCTGCCGCGCGTCAAGGTCGCAGCCCGCAGCCGACGCGTCTCCCCTCGGCACCCTCGAGCGCCCCTGCAACGCCCCAGCTCGCGCCTCGCCATGGCCGTCCTCGCTTTGCGTCCTCTAGGCCGGCCCGCGACCGCACCTCCGTCAGCAAGGCCCGAGGCCTCGTCCTCCGGCCTCCCCGTCCAGGGCCCCCTCGAGGAGCCGCTCCCTCCTCTCCAGCACCCCGTGCTGCCTCCGTCCAGCGCCGCCTCACCTTGGAGCGCCCTGCACCGAGTAGCCAGCCGCCCTTGTTCCTCTGCGCGCCTCTCGCCAACCTCCAGATCGACCAGGCCGCAGCCTGACGCGCACGTCCTCGCCCCCCGAGCGAACCCCTGCTCTGCTCCTTCCCTGCAGGTGGTGCTCTTCTCGACGACCCCAGTGCCCGAGTTGCTGCTGTTTTGCTTTGAACCGTCAAGACCGGCAAGTACCTCGCCGTGCCGTTGCCATGGCCTCGTGGCCCCTTCAGCGAAGACCTTGCTGTTGTTTTGTTTCGCCAAGTGCACAAGGGACCCCAAGTTTCGTCAAGTTCGACTACACGAGGAATCGTCAAGTACCCCTCCGATGACAAGTACAACTACGAACGGGAACAACTACACGATGAATCGCCAAGTACCACTACTTCCACTACCGGTGCCCCGGAGACGATGGATGCGCCAAGTACATCTACGAATTCGACGCCCGAACGTCTACCGTCGCCCCGTGTACCACTACTTCCCTCTACGGAACGACTACTCGTTGGCGACCTCGTGAACGGCTACTTCCTCTCCGAACGTGAACGACTTCTTCCTCTACGCTCTCGAACCACCCCGTGAACGTTTGTTCCGAAGGTATAACCCCGAGACGTGCCCGTGAACGAATGTTGCTTGTGTGTTGTATGAGATGTTTTTCCTTGTGTGCACCGTGTCCGTTTCGACCTTTTGTCATGCTCCTCGGTTGCCGCGTCGCCGACTCGTGGGAACCCGGTGACAGGATCGCCCCACCTTTCATCTCATGTGACTCGTTCACGCCATCTTTCATTTTGCACCGGACTCTCAACGAGTTACCGGAACCGATATGTTGTCGTGGCATCATTTTCGGAATTGTTGCCGTGGCACCTTTTTCCTTCCACCACGGGGACAATTGCTGCATATCATCTTCTGTCAACTTTTAATAAACTTGCATAAAACTTGATCATGTCATCCGCATTATATTAACAACATTATAATGTGTGATTTGTTGTTGCTTTAAATTACTAAACATGCTCATGGGGATTTTCCGGAATTGTTGTTGTTATTTCCGGCCTCATTTAAAATGTCTTAATAGTGTAGTTTTATTATGCTTCACCTCTTGCCATGTTAAAAACATTTAATCTTGTCTTGTAAATAACGAGAGTCAACTAAATAAATAAAATGTGGTGTTTCGTCAATATGCAACTCGTTGCATATTGAGCTCCACTTAATTTGTAGTGTTGTTTGTGCATTTTGCCATGCCATGCATAATTAAACCGGACATGCATCATACTTGGATGTGCATCGTATGCCATGTCTATGCTCGTGGGTTTACCGAGTTGTTTGCTTCTTTCCGGTTGCTTCTCTTGTTAGCTTCGGTTTCGTTCCGGAGTTGTGAGGATTCGCTCGACTGTGTTGCTCCGTCTACTTCATGGATCCGTTCTTCTCCCTTGCGGAAATCCCAGGCAAGATGATCATACCCTTGGATACCTTTACTACCATTGCCATGCTTAGTTGTCTCGATGCTATCGTTACATGTCGCGCTACCTATCTTTTATGTCAGCCTCTCTTTGTTGCCATGAAACCTCTAACCTTTGACACCTTCCTAGCAAAACCACTGTTTGGCTATGTTACCCGCTTGCTCAGCCCCTCTTGTAGCGTTGTTAGTTGCAGGTGAAGATGAAGTTCGTTCCAGGAGGGAACTTGTTGTTGTTATATCACAATATCTATAATTATTATTTAACACACCTATATACTTGGCATGGGTGGAAGGCTTGGCCTTTTGCTCGGTGTTTTGTTCCACTCATGCCACCTTAGGCGCCGATAAACCGGCATTATGTTCCTTGATTTTGTGTTCCTTACACGATGGGTGGATGGGGACCCCTTGACAGTTCGACTTTGAATAAAACTCCTCTAGCAAGGCCCAACATTGGTTTTAATTTGCTCATAATAACAACTTAATTAATTAATTAATTGCATAGGGAGTTAGCGCTACCCGAGGATTCTTTCTACATAGCAGGGGGGCCAGTGCTGATGGTGTTGGTCACAAACGGGGAGTATACGGGGCCACCACGGGGAAACTCGAGGATTGGCTCCCGTATAATCGCCCATCCGGTCATGTCCTGAGACGAGATACGCGCGGCTACTATCAGGGTGTCGACACACCAGGAGGTCTTGCTGGACTTGTTTTACCATTGTCGAAATGACTTGTTCTACCGGGATGCCGAGCCTGATCAGATTTCCCTAAGATAAGGAGTGATGATATTATATTTTCACTTCAGCTAATCGTGAGAGCTTGTGATGGGCTAAGTTGGGACACCCCTGCAGGGTTATGATCTTTCGAAAGTTGTGCCCGCGGTTATGTGGCAGATTGGAATTTGTTAATGTCCGGTTGTAGAAAACTTGACAGAGGATTTGAAGTAAAACACACAACTGTGTGAGTAACCGTGACTGTCTCTTTTCACTTTGAGAAGAGAACACGGTGGGGTTATGTTTGACTCGTATGTAGTTCAGGATCTTTAGCGATCACTACTTTTCCGACCGTTTGCGTAGATGCTCTTCTTATTCTGGTACTCGTAAGTTAGCCACCATATTATGCTTAGCCGCTGCTGCAACCTCACCACTTTACCTCTTCCTACCCATAAAGCTTTGCTAGTCTTGATACCCATGGTTATGGGATTGCTGAGTCCTCGTGGCTCACAGTTACTACAACACCAGATGCAGGTTCAGCCGAGTTTGATGCAGGAGCTGGATCAAGTTCTTCAGTGGGAGCTCGATGAAGAGTGTGGCCGTATGCTTGTGACGTTTTCGACGATCAGTAGTGGTTTCTACTAGGATTCGATCCTGACCTGTGGCTTTATGTTGTTTGGTATCTTGTCTTTTGGATCTTACCCTTAGATGGGCTGTGATGTTCTGAATGATGTTTTGCTTATGTAATGTATTGTGTGAAGTGGCTAGTGTAAGCCAACTATCTCCTTTTGCAATTTAATCCCTCTTTTACATGAGTCGTGCAAAGATACCAAACTTGAGATCATTCTAGGATGGGCTTATAAATTTAAGTCGTGCCTCGACACGTAGGAGGTATAGTCCCATCCTGGGCATTACAAGTTGGTATCAGAGCCTTCTCCGACCTAGAAGCCCCCACTAATTGATCGAATCGTTGACGGTTGAGTCTAGGCACACACTTGAAAATGTTTTGAGTCCTATATATATATCGGAGAGTAGGATTTCTTTTGCTCCTCATCTCTTTTCATTCTGGTGAGGACTCCTGACGATTACTCTTGCCTCTTCTACTTTCAAAAATTGCACCAAATTTTTTTTAGGATCACGCGAGTATTGTTTGGATTGTTCCGATGTCTTTGTGACGAGAACATTGTTCTCGATGCCTCCTGTCATTAGGGGTTGTGGCAGTGTCCCGGGGAGTTGAGCTCCGAGGTGTTGTCGTCACAAATCGATCGCGGCAGTACTAGAATACTTAAGACGGCCGACATCAAAAACTCTCCTATGCGGTTAGTGGCAAGATAACCCCGACATCACCGAGTACTGGGGAGGTAGTTCGGGAGTATTGCCATAGCTTGTATAGTGGATGCGTTTCGAAGGTCCGATGTAAACGGTTTCCGAGAAAGACTGGTTATGTGTTGAAGGATGGATACAGCTGGATGTAGGATTAGAGTTGAGTGCGCGGTGCTTCCCCTATATCCCCAACACTTGATTGCATAACTGGAAACTTTCGGAAATTAATAGGTGGGTTCATCCAGTAGTTCTAGGCATTCTTCCAACAGATGCACGATATGAAGTTCGAGGTTCTACATTGAGTGAAGTGGTTTTATGGGCTTGTTCCGATCGGGAGTTGCATCTTAAAGGGTCCTTGGCTATGCTGATCCGGGGATTGCAAAACCCTTTTGTAACACGTTCCATGAGCTTTCAGCACGAAGATGTCGAACGAAGCTTCTATCTTCTGTTTGTTCTATCTGCTCTTTGTTCCTTTTATTTACCTTTTCTTCTCCCAGTGGCTTCTCGTCAAGTTGATGTACCTGCGGAATTCATTCATTCAATTCTCTGTTCAGAGGATATTGTGAAGATTATGCTGCAACACATCTACCCTTTGTTCTTGTTTTGATTCTGGTATTCGAGTTGCTTCGATGTCAAGTGTTGATTCCATACCTTTCCTAAGAGGCGTTCTCATATTTCCATGAGAGTGCCAGTCCTTCTTGATCATCGAGATGGTCATGTTAAATTCTTTTCAACCGGTGTGCCTTCTCTTCAAGTTATTCCTTACGGACGTCGTTGAGAAATCTGACGATTTTTCTGTTTCATTCATCCCAAGTGTCTTTGTTTTTCCCCACCCTCCCACCCTTTCTTCTTCTCGGAGCAAGAAATTCTCAGATGAAATATCCATTTTATTCATGTGATATTTCTTCATTCTTTTCCTTCAATGTTCTTATCCGGTGATTTATCGTGAAGATGCTCAAGAGCTTCAAGTTCATCATTCTTTTGTTCTCAAATTCTGCCGGTGGATGTAATTCAAGATTTCGGTATTGGTCTTATCCTTTTCCTCATTTCACAATGCTTTCTTATTCCGGTGCACCAATTAATCATTCTCCTCTTGCTATTCATATCCGGAGTGCTGAAGATTCATTTTTCCATTCTCTATTTGTTCAAGCTAATTTGAGGATTATCATCTTGCTCAAGCCATTTAATTCAACCGGTGCAATATCTCTTAAGCAATCTTTTCCAACAGTGATTTCTTTAGTGGGCCCTAACCCACAGGTCTTTTTCCAGGATCTTACCTGACTCTTCTAATTTTTCCAGAGAATTCTTTTCAAAGTGTGACGTAAGAATGATTTCCATCAGTCACAGTCCTTCTCCAAGATCGTGTTCTATTCTTTTCATCGTTGTTTCAACCTTTTTAATTATTCATTCCGGAGTGCTTAACAATTCTTATGGCATTTCTCGTCTTCATTCTCAGCATTGGAGACCGAAGAAGTGTTTCTCTTAAATCTTGGCCCGTACTCTCAAGAGTTGTGGTTTTACCTTCATGCCATCCTCATTATTGTTCCGTTTGTGAGGAATTCTTTTTATACCCATCCGAAGCATTTCATGAATTCTTTTCTTTGTGATCCTCCGAAGGCCATCATTTCAGAATATTTCTTCGTTCTCAGTTTTCAACTTCGTTCTCCAAATATTCTTCATTGATGGCTTTTGGTTCGTCTCCATATTCTTACGGTGGTTCTTTCAAGTTTTACCTTTCCGTTGTTATCGTTTTAATTCTTTTGTTCTTTTCATCATCCTACCGGTGGTTCGTTGAAGATTTACTCAAGCTTCTGCGAGATCTATCTTTAATTCTTTGCAACGAGAATAAGTAGTATGCCAAATCCTTTGGTTGTCATCAATTTAAATTGGTGAGGGGGATGCATGACATAATTCTTATTCTTATTTCTTCAAGGTGAATTAATTCTTTTATCTGGAGCTTGGTCATCATATCATATTCTCGGTTCTAAGTTGTTCATCTTGTTTCCGGAGCTTCTAGATATTTCAATTACATCATTTCAAAGCTCCATCTAATTCATCGCAGGCCTTGAATCTTATTCTTTTCATCTTTCACTTCTCATGCTTTCATTACCGGAGTTTTCATGGTGGTTCATCATCATTTAATTCATCCTTGAAGTCTTCATCAAGACTCTTGTGGGAGCTCAAGCATTCTTCTTCATGCTTTCCAATTGCAATCCGTTCTACCTTGTCTTTTCAGATGGTGTTATGTCATTCTTGTCAATTCCTCATGTTTCATGATTCACGAGTTATCAAGAATGAGATATTTAAAACCATCATTTTCCTTGTTCAAGAGATCTTTTCAACCCTTCAATTTATTCGTGGATTTATCTTGGGTTGTATTTCACCTAAAAGCTTTCCCTAAGGATTGTTGCTATTATGGTGCTTATAAATGACCCAAGTTCTTCATTTATCATTCCGGTGAAATAACTCTTTCGTCTCCTTGTTGATCTCAATCCAATCAAATGTTTTCGTTAGTGGATGGTTGTCACCTCTTAATTTTGAGATGTTTTCCATAAGCCCACAACGAGTATATTCTTTCGTTGTTGATTCTTCCAACAAATTCGTTCAACCCTTCTTTGTAAGGAGGATTTCCTAATTCATTCGTGGGAGAAGTTGTCATTTTTCTTCTCCATTCATTTCTTTCGTTGATTTATATGCTATTCTTTCATTCCGTAGGCATTGTTATGTTGCTCTCTCCAAACCATCATCTCGTTTTATCGAGATCATGTTCTTTCCCTTGCTTATCATTTAACAGGAGGTTGTGTTCTCCATTCAAGTTCCGTCATCTTATCCAGTTTGCCTCTCTTTTCAACCGGAGTGTTGTCTGAAATCTTTCTTAACCTTGTGCCATTCTTTCAATTGTTTCGGAGGCAGTATGCTGTCGATTTCATCAAGTATCTTCCCATCTTCTTAAGTTCTTTTCATTTCCTTCCATTTTCAGACGGAGTGCTGTCCAAATTCTGTCATTCTTATTCCTTGGCTATACCATTGCGGTTTCATATTCTTTTGGCTCGTAAGCTCTCGTCTAATGTCTTTCAACCTACAAGGTTCTCATAATGCTCCTTGTTACACTTTTCTAACAGAGTGTTTACATATCCATTCATCTCTGTTGTATTCTTTCCTTCAAGATTGTTCAACCTCTCAGGTTCGTGGCTTCACTCGTTTGTCGAAGAAGCAACTTTGTTGTACCTCTTCCTCTTCTTTTCGTTTTTACCCAGTGCCATCTCTAGGATCTCGGGTCGAGATCCTCTGTTAGTGTGGGAGAGTTGTGACGCCCGAAGACCGACGTCCCAGAAGATTCCAGAAGATTCCAGAGATTCCAGATGTTCTGGGTTCTCCCGTGTGTTTCAGTTGTGCTTGCCTTATTTATTTTTGCATTGTATCAAGTCATCATGCCATCATGTCATATTTTCTTTGCATCTCAACCAAATAAATTGTGTGGATCTTCGATCCATTTAAATCGAGGGAAGGTGACTTCTCTTTATAGCATATAAAATCCTCCCGATATTTAGGGAGCTATATTATAAATATTCCATTGTTTTGGAATTGACCCATAACACACTTGCAGTTAATTCTCATGCCTTTGTTATCTTAATTCCCGGCCCCAACTTTGTCCTCAAATTCTAGCCTTTTGGATTTCATCTAAAGGGATTCCTAAATTCAAATAGTTTGACTTTTATTCGGACTTGTTTGAATTTTCATCTTCCAAAAACCCTCCAACTATTTTAATTAAATTCCTTACATTTTTGTGAGTCCGGGAAGATAATCCCCTTGCCCAGATTCCACCTCTACCATCTCCTTTTTTACTTCTCTTAGGTTTTGTTTTATGTTTTATTATTATTATTTATTTGGGAAGGAGTCCAGCTTTATCCCTCGCTCGGGCCGACACATCTTCCAGCCGCGGCCCATCCCCTAAGGCCACGGCCCAGCCACCAGGCCACCTGGGCCGCAGCCCGTTCTTTCTCCTAACCCTAGCGGCGCCCCTCGCTCCTCTCCTTTCCTCCCTACTGCCGCCACCCCGATTCCCTCCGTGCCTCGTCCTCTTTCCCTCGAATCCCCCTCGCTCGCTTCTCCCTCTCTCCCGCACGCCGCCGCACTCACCTCTCGCCCGCTCCCGCATCGAACCCCTCGTGCCTCGATCTCCCCGATTCCCTCTCCCTCGCGATGCTGCCTCCACCTCTCTCCCGTCTCCCACGTCCATCGCCCCTCTGCCCGATTCTCTCCTCCGCCGCGCGTCAAGGCCGCAGCCAGCAGCCGACGCGTCTCCTCTCGGCGCCCTCGAGCGCCCCTGCAACGCCCCAGCTCGCGCCTCGCCATGGCCGTCCTCGCTCTGTGTCCTCTAGGCCGGCCCGCGACCGCACCTCCGTCACCAAGGCCCGAGGCCTCGTCCTCCGGCCTCCCCGTCCAGGGCCCCCTCGAGGAGCCGCTCCCTCCTCTCCAGCACCCCGTGCTGCCTCCGTCCAGCACCGCCTTGCCTTGGAGCGCCCTGCACCGAGAAGCCGGCCGCCCTTGTTCCTCTGCGCGCCTCTCGCCGGCCTCCAGATCGACCAGGCCGCAGCCTGACGCGCACGTCCTCGCCCCCCAAGCGAACCCCTGCTCTGCTCCTTCCCTGCAGGTGTTGCTCTTCTCGACGACCCCAGCGCCCGAGTTGCTGTTGTTTTGCTTTGAACCGTCAAGACCGGCAAGTACCTCGTCGTCCCGTTGCCATGGCCTCGTGGCCCCTTCAGCGAAGACCTTGTTGCTGTTTTGTTTCGCCAAGTGCACGAGGGACCCCATGTTTCGTCAAGTTCGACTACACGAGGAATCGTCAAGTACCCCTCCGATGACAAGTACAACTACGAACGGGAACAACTACACGATGAATCGCCAAGTACCACTACTTCCACTACCGTCGCCCCGGAGACGATGGATGCGCCAAGTACATCTACGAACTCGACGCCCGAACGTCTACCGCCGCCCCGTGTACCACTACTTCCCTCTACGGAACGACTACTCGTTGGCGACCTCGTGAACGGCTACTTCCTCTCCGAACGTGAACGACTTCTTCCTCTACGCTCTCGAACCGCCCCGTGAACGTTTGTTCCGAAGGTATAACCCCGAGACGTGCCCGTGAACGAATGTTGCTTGTGTGTTGTATGAGATGTTTTTCCTTGTGTGCACCGTGTCCGTTTCGACCTTTTGTCATGCTCCTCGGTTGCCGCGTCGCCGACTCGTGGGAACCCGGTGACGGGATCGCCCCACCTTTCATCTCGTGTGACTCGTTCACGCCATCTTTCCTTTTGCACCGGACTCTCAACGAGTTACCGGAACCGATATGTTGCCGTGGCATCATTTTCGGAATTGTTGCCGTGGCACCTTTTTCCTTCCACCACGGGGACAATTGCTTCATATCATCTTCTGTCAACTTTTAATAAACTTGCATAAAACTTGATCATGTCATCCGCATCATATTAACAACATTATAATGTGTGATTTGTTGTTGCTTTAAATTACTAAACATGCTCATGGGGATTTTCCGGAATTGGTGTTGTTATTTCCGGCCTCATTTAAAATGTCTTAATAGTGTAGTTTTATTATGCTTCACCTCTTGCCATGTTAAAAACATTTAATCTTGTCTTGTAAATAACGAGAGTCAACTAAATAAATAAAATGTGGTGTTTCGTCAATATGCAACTCGTTGCATATTGAGCTCCACTTAATTTGTAGTGTTGTTTGTGCATTTTGCCATGCCATGCATAATTAAACCGGACATGCATCATACTTGGATGTGCATCGTATGCCATGTCTATGCTTGTGTGTTTACCGAGTTGTTTGCTTCTTTCCGGTTGCTTCTCTTGTTAGCTTCGGCTTCGTTCCGGAGTTGTGAGGATTCGCTCGACTGTGTTGCTCCGTCTACTTCATGGATCCGTTCTTCTCCCTTGCGGAATCCCAGGCAAGATGATCATACCCTTGGATACCTTTACTACCATTGCCATGCTTAGTTGTCTCGATGCTATCGTTACATGTCGCGCTACCTATATTTTATGTCAGCCTCTCTTTGTTGCCATGAAACCTCTAGCCTTTGACACCTTCCTAGCAAAACCACTGTTTGGCTATGTTACCCGCTTGCTCAGCCCCTCTTATAACTTTGTTAGTTGCAGGTGAAGACGAAGTTCATTCCAGGAGGGAACTTGTTGTTGTTATATCACAATATCTATAATTATTATTTAACACACCTATATACTGGGCATGGGTGGAAGGCTTGGCTTTTTGCTCGGTGTTTTGTTCCACTCATGCCACCTTAGGCGCCGATAAACCGGCATTATGTTCCTTGATTTTGCGTTCCTTACACGATGGGTGGATGGGGACCCCTTGACAGTTCGACTTTGAATAAAACTCCTCCAGCAAGGCCCAACATTGGTTTTAATTTGCTCATAATAACAACTTAATTAATTAATTAAATTGCATAGGGAGTTAGCGCTACCCGAGGATTCTTTCTACATAGCAGGGGGGCCAGTGCTGATGGTGTTGGTCCCAAACGGGGAGTATGCGGGGCCACCACGGGGAAACTCGAGGATTGGCTCCCATATAATCGCCCATCCGGTCGTGTCCCGAGACGAGATACGCGCGGCTACTATCAGGGTGTCGACACACCGGGAGGTCTTGCTGGACTTGTTTTACCATTGTCAAAATCACTTGTGCTACCGGGATGCCGAGCCTGATCGGATTTCCCTAAGATAAGGAGTGATGATATTATATTTTCACTTCAGCTAATCGTGAGAGCTTGTGATGGGCTAAGTTGGGACACCCCTGCAGGGTTATGATCTTTCGAAAGCCGTGCCCGCGGTTATGTGGCAGATTGGAATTTGTTAATGTCCAGTTGTAGAAAACTTGACAGAGGATCCGAAGTAAAACACACAACTGTGTGAGTAACCGTGACTGTCTCTTTTCACTTTGAGAAGAGAACACTGTGGGGTTATGTTTGACTCGTATGTAGTTCAGGATCTTTAGCGATCACTACTTTTGCGACCGTTTGCGTAGATGCTCTTCTTATTCTGGTACTCGTAAGTTAGCCACCATATTATGCTTAGCCGCTACTGCAACCTCACCACTTTACCTCTTCCTACCCATAAAGCTTTGCTAGTCTTGATACCCATGGTTATGGGATTGCTGAGTCCTCGTGGCTCACAGTTACTACAACACCAGATGCAGGTTCAGCCGAGTTTGATGCAGGAGCTGGATCAAGTTCTTCACTGGGAGCTCGATGAAGAGTGTGGCCGTATGCTTGTGACGTTTTCGACGATTAGTAGTGGTTTCTACTAGGATTCGATCCTGACCTGTGGCTTTATGTTGTTTGGTATCTTGTCTTTTGGATCTTACCCTTAGATGGGCTGTGATGTTCTGAATGATGTTTTGCTTATGTAATGTATTGTGTGAAGTGGCGAGTGGAAGCCAACTATCTCCTTTTGCAATTTAATCCCTCTTTTACATGAGTCGTGCAAAGATACCAAACTTGAGATCATTCTAGGATGGGCTTATACCTTTAAGTCGTGCCTCGACACGTAGGAGGTATAGTCCCATCCTGGGCATTACACTTCATGAAGAGGATAAAACTTGGAGTAAAAGAGAGACTGGATCTCTTCCGACTCCAGCAGGTGAGAGTCATTTAGTAGCCTATACCATTCCAATGCTTTTCCTTTCAGTGACAAGGCAAATAATTTCCTCATGACAAACTCCCTTGATACACATGCAAGCTTAAATAATGAACATAGTTGTGACAGATATAGCAAGTGTTCACCGGGATGTCTGTCTCCTGCATAACGATCAGCCAAAACATAATCGATAATACCAGCTGGTATTTTATAGGGCACAATTTCAGTAGGGGGAGGAGCAACCACCACAGGTGTGGGGCGTCTTCCCGCAAGCAACAATCCAATAGCACGGTTTTCCATAAACATAACTAGTGAAATAAAAACAAGAAACAAAAAGATTTAATTGCAAGATCTAAAGATATACCTTCAAGCGCTCACCTCCCCGGCAACGGCGCCAGAAATAGCTTGATGTCTACACACACTTCTACTCTTGTAGACTATGTTGGGCCTCCAAGCGCAGAGGTTTGTAGGACAGCAGCAATTTCCCTCAAGTGGATGATCTAAGGTTTATCGAACTCAGGGAAGTAGAGGTTGAAGATGGTCTCTCTCAAGCAACCCTGCAACTAAGATACAAGAAGTCTCTTGTGTCCCCAACACACCTAATACACTTGTTAGATGTATAGGTGCACTAGTTCGGCGAAGAGATGTTAAATGGCAAGTGATATGGATGGCAAAACAAAGTTATATAAATCTGTAATAAAAAGTGCAGCAAGAAAACAAGTGGTAAACATGAGCACAAATGGTATTGCAATGGTGGAAACAAGGCCTAGGCTTCATACTTTCACTAGTGGCAACTCCCAACAACATTAACATAATCGAATCACATGATATTTCCCATAAAACATGCAAAGGGGACGCACTCGGAGGTCATTCCTTCGTGGTCAAGAGAGGACGAGAATTATGTAGGGCTACAAAATCACACCTCAAAGTTCGTAGTTCTCAATCTAAGGATTTCCCAATGTCACCGCGGCCATCCAAAGAGAGTCCCACAATCACCACAACATATCTAAAGGATAGTCAAAGACAAGCACCAAGAGACTCTCAATCTTCAATCAACACACAAGAGAGGAAATCACTCATGAAAATATTGTTCTAATCCATGTCCAATAGACCGCTGTCACCTTGGTCTCGGGGATTAGACTAGATAAAGACAAGTGAGTACATCAATCCAATACATAGAGAAAGAGGAAATATCATGGGATCACCCTAGATCAACATAGCCTATGATCACAACAAAGATCACATCATGGGAGAGAGAATTGACCACATAGCTACTGGTAGAAACCTCAGCCCCGGGGAGGAACTACTCCCGCATCATGGAGGGAGGAAGCAACGTCGATGGAGATGAATCCGGGGGCACTTCCCCGTCCCGGCAGAGTGCCGGCGCAGGAATTCTGGTCCCCCGAAGCTTGATGGCGATGGCGGCGGAGATCGGAATCACGTTTGGAGAAAAGGGGTATGCAATCAGGGTTTCTGCGAGACGCTTTAAATATATGCCAAAGGGGGGGCATCGGAGGAGCCTCGGGGGGCCCAGGCGCCCCCCCGGCGCGGCCCAGGGGGGGCGCGCCGCCAGGGCGCCTGGAGCCCTGGTGGCCCCCCCTGGCTGTCCTTCGGGCGCACGGTAGTTTCTGGAACGCTGATTTTTTATATAATTTTTCTGGATTTTTCCTGGCAGTTCTCGTAATGTGAAAACCTGAAATACAAAAACAGCCGAAAACAGAAACTGGCACTGGGGTGCACTGAGTTAATAGGGTTGTCCAAATATGATCAAAAGTTTATGGAAGTGTATAAATATCATAGCAATATCACCCAAAAGAGGCATGGAGCAAGCGGAAATTATAGATACGTTTTGGACGTATCAGTTGGGCGCTGCATGGATGAGATACATCATGAATCTAACTTGGGGCAAGGCACACAGAAAAGTAATGATCATCTAGGCAAATATCAAACATTAGGCATGTATCCCACAGGTAGTTGTTCGTGCTTGCAATAAGAACTTGCACAACATCTTTTGTCCTACCATCCCGCTACGAACGGGGCCAAAAGGAACTTATGGAGATTAAGGTACTCCTATCAAAGAGCACCGGAACAAAGCAATAAACTCAATGGATACATGGAATCCTCAAATTATGGACCATCCCCTTTGGTGTCCCAAGCTGTCACCTTTGGGATCGCCGGTTCCGGACCATAATAGGTGCAAACAACTCATAGATAGGATCAAGAACACAAATATATTCATGCAAACACATAGGGTTCAGATCTGAAAACATGGCACTCGGGCCCAAAGTGACAAGCATTAAGAGCAACAAGTTGAAGCAAAGATGATAAACACCAAAGTAGATGATAGGCAACATGCCCCCAACAATCTGATAAACTATTACATGATCTAACTCATCCAATCCCTACCATCCCCTTTGCCTACAGCATGGAATTACTCACACATGGAAGGAGAAGTCATGGAGGGAGGATGGAGTGGTGATGATGATGACGATGGCGACGATATCCCCTCTCCGGAGGCCAAATCAGACTCCAGATTAGCCCTCCCGAAGAAGAACAGAGGGTGGCGGCGGCTCCGGGACGGAAACTGGAAAAATGACTTCTGTTCTGGGGTTTCCTCGCCACGGGAATAAATAGGAGCCAAGGTAGGGCACCAGAGGGGGGAGGACCCTCCCAGGCGGCCTCCTGGCGGCAGGGCGCCTGGGGCCCCCTGGCTGCCCTCTGGCCCCACTTCTGGCACAATGGCCCTTCAGGTGCGTGGATTTTCTGTGATTTTTCTTGGAATTTTCTGAGACACCTAAAAATCCATTTTCCTACACACAATAAAACCATACAGGCAGCTCTGCTGAAAACAGCGTCAGTCCGGGTTAGTTTAGTTCAAATCATGCAAGAATGAGGGCAAAACAATAGCAAAAGTGTTTGGAAAAGTAGATACGTTTGAGACGTATCAGGCTCCCTCCACTTATTCCTGCACCCACACCCTTCTCCTTCCTCCCAAAAATAATCACCATCCAGCTCAAGCACAAGCTCTAGCTCATCTTGCTGACATTTTCGATCTCCTTGCTCAAAGCTCCATTCGCAAAACTGTTTGGGGAGATTGTTCCTTAGTATGTGACTCCTCCATTGGTCCAATTAGTTTTTGTTCTAGTGCTTTATTTATTGCAAATTTTTGCTGTTGTGGTGACCTTGTTCTTGAGCTTGCATGTCAAATTTCTTTGGTCCCAAGTAGTTCTAATGCATGATATAGTCTCTAGACACTGGTAGGAGTTGTTGCTATCAATCTTGTTGAGTTTGGTTAACTTTTATTTTGAGTTACTGAAAATTTCAGAAAATTTCAGAAAAATTCATAGGAAAATCTTCCAAGGAGGTTCTTCAAGGAAGCAAGAACCAAGGCTTGCGATTCGTGAGTCGGACGATGAACTATCGAGGGAAGCTTAAGTGCGGCCTTGTGAATGACCGTTAGAGGAATTTATGGTTCGAGTAGGCATTAAGGAGGAATTTGACGCATATGTGCGTAACGCTGACCTCGACGGCTTCATACAAGATAAGTGCCCTCAATACCGCTACTTAACTGATACCTTTGTGAGAAGGTTTAAATTTTCGTCTTCACCTAATTCTCACACTGTCCTGTTTGATCTTTATGATAAATCTTATACCATAGACCTAGAGGATTTTAATGATGCTTGTAAGCTCCCGCAGTGGGGCAGTGTGGCTGATCCTCGCAAATCTGAATATAGAGACTTCCTTGCTAGTATCACTATAGGGGAATCTAGAGAAATTACACGAGCTATCATAGGGAGCATTCATTTTCCTGCTATTCATTACTTTGCTCTCTTTATTGGTAGATGCATAAACGGTAAAGATGAGACTTGCCACATGTGTGTTCTAGATCTTAGTGTTCTCAAGAGTGTTGTATTAGGTGATAGACAATATAATTTGGGAGCCATTGTTGCACATAGGCTACATCATAATGGTTTGTATGGAGATTTATTTGGTGGGATTTATGCCACTCGCATAGCCCGCCGTCTTGGTGTGCCTATACTTGAAAATGATGAACCTTTACCGCCTGCTTATTTGGATTACAATGCTATGGTTAGTGATAGGTTTATAGAGAGGGATGAACAATCCCTCAAGTATCGACTAATCTTTAACAGGTGTCATAGTGTCCATACTGCTCTTCTTGCTCCTACCTTGTTTGACTTTCAGGCAAAAGGGAGATATACTATAACCAGGGAGGAGGCAAATGAGTATCATGAGATGATGGAAGCAACCCGTCTTCAAGCTGCAGCTCAGCAGGCAGTAGCTACTGCATCTCAGTACAACCCCAACTACGACTTTGGATATCCGTCAGGACAATATTGGCCATAGACCAACTTAGGCCTAAGGCCTAAGCTTGGGGGAGTAAGTATTTCTCACCGACATTACATTCATGTTCACACACTTATTCTAGTTGTCGGTGCTCACACTCTTTCATTGTACTATCCATGCTAGTTTCAATTTGTTCTTAGTCTTTTTCTTGTCTGGTAGAAAAACATTAAGGAAAAAAATATTAGTTGTAGTTTTTAGCTAGATTACTTTCCTTGCTTGTAGTTGTAGTAATTAAAAGAAAACACAAAAAGATTTCTTGTTCTTCTTTTGCTTGTTGGGAGCTTTCCCGTGTAAATAGTTTCTTTTCTTTTCTTTGGGGGTCAAGAGTAGAAGACCATGATTGAAATGCTCGCAGATTCCAGCTTAGTCCAATGCACATGCACTATTATTATTATCCACACCGTTCGGTCGTGCGAGTGAAAGGCAATAAGGATGATATATGATGAATTGATCGAGATGAGAAAAGCTGGTATGAACTCGACCTCTCTTGTTTTTTGTAAATATGATAGTTCATCGTTCCTGATTCAGCTTGTTATGAATGAAACATGCTTGCAATGAAAATTAGAGATCATAGCTGCTTATGCCATGCTTGATTAGCTGAGAGTTTATAATGGTCTATCTTGCGTGCCAACATGATATTAAAATGGTTGTGATGTGGTATGATGGGGTGGTATCCTCCTTTGAACGATTCAAGTGGTCTGACTTGGCACATGTTCAAGCATGTAGTTGAAACAAAATCAACATAGCCTCCACGATATTTATGTTCATGGTGATTTATATCCTACTCATGCTTGCATTCATTGTTGATTAATTTTAATGCACGTTCATGACCGTTGTCGCTCTCTAGCTGGTCGCTTCCCAGTCTTTTTCTAGCCTTCACCTGAACTAAGAGGAAATACTACTTGTGCATCCACATCCATAAACCCCAAAATTATTCCAATGAGTCCACCATACCTTCCTATATGCACTATATACCTGCCGTTCCAAGTAAATTTGTATGTGCCAAACTCTAAACCTTCAAATGAAATTATGTTTTGTATGCTCGAACAGCTCATGTATCAACTAGGGTTGTCTATATGTTCCATGCTAGGTGGGTATTCTCATGATGAGTGGACTCCGCTCATCATTCATGAGAAAGTGGCTGGTAACCGGGATGCCTAGTCCCATTCTCAAAATCATAATAATTAAACAAAACTTCCCCAGGGCTGTTGTTGGTTTGGACGGTACCCGTTGTTTCGGACCAGCCGTGGAGTGTGCTTGTTAGTGGTTGGGGCAGTATAAACTTTACCATTCTGTTTGGGAACTGCCTATAATGTGCGTAGCATGGAAGATATCGATATTCCTGGTTGTTATGTTGACAATGAGAGTATACCACTCAAAATGTTGTTCATCTCTATTTCAAAACCGAGCTCTGGCACCTCTACAAATCCCTGCTTCCCTCTACGAAGGGCCTATCTATTTTCTTTTATGTTGAATCACCATCCTCTTATTAAAGAGCACCAGTTCGAGATCACCTCTGTCATTTGCATGTATTACTATTAATTTGCATTGAGTATGATCATGACAGGATCTCTTTTACCATGAATTACAATGTCTAGTCAGTCCTTGATCTTTAAAGGTGCTCTGCATTTATGTTTTGCGGTCTCAGAAAGGGCTAGCGAGATACCATCTCGTTATATCATATTATGATTGTTTTGAGAAAGTGTTGCCATCCGAGGTTTATTATTATTGCTCGCTAATGGATTATGCCATTGATATGAGTAGACATGAGACCTAAAAGTTATTATGAATGTGGTCAGTTCATGATCTTCCTGAAAACTTGAATGCTGGCTTTACATATTTATAACAACAAGAGCCAACAGAGTTTGAAAAAGTTTTTCTTTATCACTTTCAGTTTATCAACTGAATAGCTTGAGGACAAGCAAAGGTGTAAGCTTGGGGGAGTTGATACGTCTCCAACGTATCTACTTTTCCAAACACTTTTGCCCTTGTTTTGGACTCTAACATGCATGATTTGAATGGGACTAACCCGGACTGACGCTGTTTTCAACAGAATTGCCATGGTGTTGTTTTTGTGCAGAAATAAAAAGTTCTCGGAATGACCTGAAAATCCACGGAGAATAGTTTTGGAAAATAGAAAAAATACCTGCGGAAAGATCCACGTCACGGGGCCCACACTCTGTCCACAAGGATGGGGGCGCGCCCCCTCCCCCTGGGCGTGTCCCCCTGCCTCGTGGGCCCCCTGATGCTCCACCGACGTACCCCCACACTCCATATATTCACTTTCGGGGAGAAAAATTCAGAGAAGAAGAATTATTGCATTTTACGATATGGAGCCGCCGCCAAGCCCTAATCTCTCTCGGGGGGGGGGGG
>LR738712.1:562159627-562171277 GCA_902687465.1 Secale cereale
TCTGGAGTCCGTTCGGGGCTTTGGAGAGTGGAGATCGTCGCCATCGTCATCATCAACCTTCCTCCATAACCAATTCCATGATGCTCACTGCCGTGCGTGAGTAATTCCATCGTAGGCTTGCTAGACGGTGATGGGTTGGATGAGATTTACCATGTAATCGAGTTAGTTTTGTTAGGGTTTGGTCCCTAGTATCCACTATGTTCTACGATTGATGTTTCTATGACTTTGCTATGCTTAATGCTTGTCACTAGGAACCGGGTGCCATGATTTCAGATCTGAACCTATTATGTTATCATGAATATATGTGCGTTCTCGATCCTATCTTGCAAGCCTATAGTCACCTACTATCTGTTATGATCCGGCAACCCCGAAGTGACGATAATCGGGACCACTCTCGGTGATGACCGTAGTTTGAGGAGTTCATGTATTCATTATGTGTTAATGCTTTGGTCCGGTACTCTATTAAAAGGAGGCCTTAATATCCCTTAGTTTCCACTAGGACCCCGCTGCCATGGGAGGGTAGGACAAAAGATGTCATGCAAGTTCTTTTCCATAAGCACGTATGACTATATTCGGAATACATGCCTACATTACATTGATGAACTGGAGCTAGTTATGTGTCACCCTAGGTAATAACTTCTATATGATGAATCGCATCCGACATAATTCCACATCACCGATCCAATGCCTACGAGCTTTTCACATATTGCTTCCTGCTTATTTACTTTTCCGCTTCTACTGTTACAAAAACTACAAAAACACTATCGATACTTTTATTGTTGTTACCACTATTATCATATTACTTTGCTACTAAACTACATTGCTGCAGATACTAAGTTTCTAGGTGTGGTTGAATTGACAACACAACTGCTAATACTTAAGAGTATTCTTTGGCTCCCCTTGTGCCGAATAAATAAATTTGGGTTGAATACTTTACCCTGGAGAACTGTTGCGATCCCCTATACTTGTGGGTTATCACCAATGAAAAATGATCGGATTAACTTGAAGAGAAGCACGCTGGTTGAGAAGAATTTACATGACAATCTCGATGATCAAGAAGGAATAGAACTCCCATGGAAATATGAGAATACCGGTTAGGAAAGGTATGGAATCAACACTTGACATCGAAGCAACTCTAATACCACAATCGAAACAAAACAAAGGATTTGGCTTACAGAATAAGCTAGAACAAACATATGTTAGAGGTTCCATGTGACGCACCCGATTTGACCGTACACTAATCATGCACGCAAATGTGTACGACCAAGATCAGGGACTCACTTGAAGATATCACAATACAACTCTAGACACAAATTAAAATAATACAAGCTTTCATTACAAGCCAGGGGCCTCGAGGGCTCGAATACATAAGCTCGAATTCATAAGAGTCAGCGGAAGCAATAATATCTGAGTACATACATAAGTTAAACAAGATTGCCTTAAGAAGGCTAGCACAAAACATCAATGATCGAAAAGGCAAGGCCTCCTGCCTGGGACCTCCTAACTACTCCTGGTCGTCAGCTGTCTCCACGTAGTAGTAGGCTCCGTCGGGGTAGTAGCATTCGTCAAGTGTGGCATCTGGCTCCCGGACTCCACCATCTGGTTGCATCAACCAGCAAGAAGAAAGAAGGGGGAAAAGGGGGAGCAAAGCAACCGTGAGTACTCATCCAAAGTACTCGCAAGCAAGGATCTACACTACATATGCATCGGTATCAATGAAAAGGGTAGTATCTGTGGACTAAGCTGCAGAATGCCAGAATAAGAGGGGGAGAAGCTAGTCCTATCGAAGACTAGCATCTTCTGGAAACCACCGTCTTGCAGCAAGAGGGGGAAGTAGAGTAGTGTAACATAAGTCATATTTATGTTGTTGTTCCAACGCTCCGGGATCCTTTCTCGACTCCCGAAGCAACATATCCAAACAATGCCTCAGCATCCAGTTCTAGTTGTAGCGATCGGGATACAACTCCAAGTGTCTGTTACCGTAGGACAGGCTATCGATAGATGTTTTCTTCCCTGCAGGGGTGCACCAACTTACCCATCACGCTTGCTTAACTCCGAACGGACACACCATCAAGTCATGCCCGCCCTCGGCCAAACAATACGCCGCAACCCGACCTAGGCTTAATAGAGAGGTCATGCACGCCGGACTAAACCCTATGCCCCCAGGGGCATGGGCCAATCACCCCGGGACCTCTTGCACGTTGCGTACGCGGCCGGTGAGCAGACCTAGCAACCTCCTTTAAAAAGGTAGGAGCCTAACCAGTCCAACCCGGCGCGCGCCGCTCAGTCGCAATGACGTCAGTTAAGCTTCGGCTAATGCATACGGCGCAGAACGCCCATACTATGCCCACATGATGGTTAGCGCTATCAGGGAAGAGGCCCCTTGGATCAAATATCCAAACCATTTAGTGTCTTGGGAACGCGCGGAAACGAGCAGAGAAGCACGAACATGTGACCCCATCGCCCCGTCCCGAGAACTTGCGGCAAAGGCGAGTGCCCGACCACGCCTCGTATTTATCTCGTGGGCACCTTCCAGGTCAACACGACTACACATCACTCGAAATTAAGCTCGCATGGGTACCCCTCAGGGTCGACCCGTCTTTAGTAACCATGTTCAGTGTAAAGTCAAAGTACCCATAGTAACTGTGTGTCTGACACCAAAGGAAAACCTAAGGAAATCACCCTCGATGGAATTCCACCTGATGTTTATCGTCAAGGTGAACGAAAGAGGAGTCACCCTCGAGGTCCACTCTTGAGGAGTTGCATGACAGTGTCATTATCGGGAGTGGAGAAAGAGGAATCACCCTCGATGACCACAACCAATGAACTAACCTACAAGGTTAACATCAGAAGTGCTGATGAGGTCTCAGCCTCGGCACTCGATAGTAACCTAGTAGTGTCGAGAAACTAAGGGGAAAGTGATGTGCGGTGCCGGGTCCTGGTCTTCGATCCCGTTGATCGAGTCTTCTGGTAATCCAGCGGGGCAGTCGGGACAATGTGAGTTCACTGATGGATCTCTAACCAACCTATACTAAGTAGTTTAGTATAATCATGTAAGGTATGATAGCAGTATCAACAACAGGCTATGCATCAGAATAGGATCATACAAAAAGCAGTAGCAGTTCTAATGCAAGCATAAGAGAGAAGAGAATGGGCGATATCGGAATGATCAAAGGGGGTTGGCTTGCCTGGTTGCTCTGGCAAGAAGGATGGGTCGTTGTCAGGACCAGAATTTCGGGATGTAGCTTTCCCAAAAGCGGACCTTGTGCTCACCAGCCCCAGGATTACTGTTAGCTGATGAGACACCTCTTGATACAGAAAATTCCAAGCAAAGTTACAAATATGCAGTACAAGACCATTCTGGTCTATAAGTACAACATGGGTTTTCTGGCAGATGATGGCGGAAGCGGTTGAGGTGCGTCGGTGTCTGAGGGACTCCATTTCCCACCGGAACAACTGATCGGGATAACTCCTATCTTCGCGGGGCTGCTATCCCAATAGTGTGGGCTCCGGGGTATCATCACATCGTTCCTTCCCACGCAAGGAATCTATCCAAGGCAATAGCGAGGGACAAGCCAGTGAGTACTTTGAATGTACTCGCAAACATTAAGAACATGGGTGAGACATAAACGTGCTCAAGGATGATTTATGATCACTTTGATAATAATGATGCGATAGGATATAACTTTAAGCAGGACGTTCGAGTAAAAGGGTATATGCAAACAGAAAGTAGTAATGAAATAAATAATAGGCATGCCACAGTCGGGCGTCTGAGCGACACCACAGAAAGGGCTCATAGTGAAAGGAAAACTAAAGGACAAGAATGCCACAGTCGGCCGTCTGAGCGACATCACATAAGGGGCTTATGAATAAAAAGAATGCCACAGTAGGACGTCTGAGCGACATCACATAAGGGGCTTATAAATAAGAAGAATGCCATAGTCGGACGTGTGAGCGACATCACATAAAGGGCTTATAAATAAGAAGTATGCCACAGTCGGACGTCTGAGCGACATCACATAAAGGGCTTATAAATAAGAAGAATGCCACAGTCGGACGTCTGAGCGACATCACATAAAGGGCTTATGAATAAAAAGAATGCCATAGTCGGACGTCTGAGCGACATCACAGAAAGGGCTTATAAATAAAGAGAAATAACAGGGAATATCCGGGAGGTAGAACCGTCCTGCGGATACTCGCTGTTTCAAGTAATATGAACGGTTAGTCCACAAGAAAGATAAATCACAATCACTACCTGTCACAGGTCATAAACAATGTTCTGGCTTAAAGGTTTCTCCTCCGAAGACCGACACTAAGACCGACACTCGACCCATCCCAGACTGTAGTCCTTAACCATGGACACGGCTATTCGAATAGGTTTTATATCTCTGCAGAGGGTGCACTCTTTACCCACGGATAACAAATTTTCTATAGCCCCTCTGGACTAATTCCATCTACGGTCTTTCAATCTGAAGACACACCTGACTACACACACCAGCCTAACTTACCGGTGTCTGGAATCACCCACGACACTAGTTAAGCTAAACTTTAAGTGGGGAGGCTACAACCTCGACTAGCATGGGATCACAACAATTTATAACGCGCGCGAGAAACTGGGGACGCTATCCCCTTCGGCTACAACGGAAACACCCATGCCCCCGGACCAGGTGGCCTGCCTACCGGATTTAGCCGGTATCTTCCACCATGGCCTCTCTGTATGGTGTGTGATAGAACAAGGGTCGACAAAATTTACTGAACCGCACCCTACCCGAAGTAGGGACACGTGGTAGCACGAAACAAGTGTGGGGGTTACCGGAACAAGACTCGATCTATGGTCGACTCAGGAGGTTACAAACTCTTTGCACGGTTAGTGCCACAATGGTTTCACAGTTCCCTGACAGGGTCACTCTCCTCATGCTACCAGCTGCCTTACTGCACATCCTCATCACAACGAGATGTCAGTCACGCGGTTGGTTCATCGAAACACAACCTTCTTTCGGACTCCATCCGACCTATCATCAGGCAAATGTGGCATGAGGAGTAGTGGATGTCACCAACCTCACATACAAAACTGAAAAGAATTATTTACCACAAGATGATATGCAAGAGTATGCTTTCCACATGAAATAATGATGCTTCATTATGTCATATCGATGGAGTTCTTGGGTTAAAGCAAACAACACCCAAATGATATTGTTACAGGGTTCAAGATGCTTGCCTTCAAGTAGAGGGGAGGAGAAAAGCATTCCAAGAATTTTGGAAGCTTTCTCCCTCTTCCAAAACCTAAAAGAATTAAAAGGAAATCAATACATAGACTTAGAACACCCCCAAAAAGTTGTCTGGAAATTTTTTCATATAAATATGAAAATAAACTAGACAATATTTAGGAAACAACAGAAAAAGAACCAAATCATTTGGAGTTGTGGTTAAAAAGTTAAAGCCAGTCAAAGTTCGGTCAAAACTGGTTTTTAAACTAAAACAGAAAAATAAAACGATTCGGCTGAGAATGCGTCTTTGAGCTAGGGGATACGTACTTCGTGTTTTACGCCTCCACTTAAAAACGCGCGGTGGTGACGTTGGGTCACTGACAGTGGGCCCCGGGGGTCCACTAGTCAGGTTTGACTAGTCTTCCCCCCTTTTTCTTCCTTTGCCCGAACGGTAGTGGGGCTCCGGCGATCGTCGCCGGTGAGCCAGGGCTCCTCGAGGGTTACTGAGTGCGGGAATGGATCCGCGGGGTTGGTGCGGTCCTTCCGGTAGTCGACTGATCGGAGGGGGCGAAGGGAGTCGCCGGCGGCGGGCTCCGCGGCGAAGGGAGCTTCGGGCGCAAATGGGGATTCGGGCTGTGGTGAGTTTTGATCGTGTTGGAGAGGTCGGGCAGCTCCACAAGGTCGAGGGGGAGACGACGGTGGTGTTGGACGAGCAGGTGAGGCTCTGGTGGCGCCTGATTGCTCGAGGCCGAGGCGGCGGCTGTGTTCGCCGGAGATGGAGAAGGAAGCTTCTCGGGGTCGATTGGTTGCAACGGGGCTGCTCTGCGGGGTGCCTAGTAGTGGTATGATGCTGCGGCGAGGCTCGGGCGCCTTTAAATAGGCGAGCCATGGCGGTTCTGCGGCGGCAGTGGATAAGCTCGCCGGCGACCGTCGTTCTGTTGCAGCAGGTGGACGTGGCGGCGACGGGAGCTAGCGGACAAGCCAGCGGATGATCTCGCATTGCTCCAGGGGGTAGCTGGCGAGCGCGGGTGGCTTGGGCGGCGCCGACCGTGCCAGAAAGCCACTGTGCTCGCCGGCGTGTCGCCTGGAGTGCTCTGACGGCGGCGCTGTTGAGTCCCTGGTGCGGTTTGGCGTTTCCTCGAGTGCAGATAAGGCTGGGCGTGGCTCTGGGAGTGAGCTGGGGCCAGGGGCGCGACGCGGTGGCCCGAGCGCCCGCACGTGAAAAACGCGCGCTCTGGGCGCGTCCAGAGCACGCATGCAACGTGCTCGGCGTTATGCCACGGCATGCTGATGAGCTCCAAACTGCAAGGGGGTCCGCGGGGTGGGGTTACAGGCAATGACAAAGTTGTGAGACATGCTGGATTAGTTAGGGAGTCAAGTTCATAATATGAACCAGAAGCTAAGCCAAATATGGTCATGCACTCAGGGTGTTTGACAAAATGCCAGGGGCATCTAGCAAGCTCTTGGGGTGGCCAAATTCACCAGATGGATGTCTCCTTAGATGAGTGGGAAGGTGGTGAGGTTAGTTCATCAAAAGCAAAAACTTGTTAGCGCAAGTTTTGCTAGATTTCAGTTCTGGACAGAAACTGCAGAGCACTGTTCCATGAACCAAAATTATCCCAATAGGTCCACCCTTCTGGACTTAAGGGTCTTGCAAGTTGTATTACCAGCATGAGGAAGTTCAAAGGCACTGGAGCAAAATATCCTAGGGTTGGAGTGCAAATCACCAAACTGAACCAGAATGGAAAAGAGGTTGTTTCACTCAAAACTTCCAAAGGGCCAAGGTGGGTTTTTGCATAAAGATGGATAACATACTGCTATGAACCTCCCATAATTTTGGTGGAAGCATCAAAGGAATATTTAAAGGGGTTGTAGTGCAATATGGCTTACTGAACCAGATTGGCAAACATGTTGTGGAGCCCAAAATATTAAATGAAATAATTATATTATTGCATAAAAGTGATTTAATAGCATCACTAGACATCTCCAATTTTTGGTTGAAATTATAAATAAATTTATCAAGTAGTTGTAGTTCAAAAGGGGCCTTAAAACTAGGTTTAATCATTTATATAGAGGAGTAAATTGTGGGAAACAAAATATAACTAAACCTGCTGATATAAGCAAAATTTTAAAGGGTGCATAAGAGATTCTAGTATTAACTGGAAGGTTTTGCTAGGGGCAAACATTCCAACAAAAATCAGGGCAAGAATTGTCCTGGAACCCAAAGGAACATTCAGCAGAAGGCAAAATTTTAATTCACTAGCAAAATTTTAATTAATAAAACATTGCTAAATTTTTGGGGTGTTACAACACTACCCCCCTTAAGAAAAATCTCGTCCTCGAGATTTGTTAAGGGTAGCTATAAGGACTGCTGCTGCCTCAAAAGATACTATCAAACTTTTACTGCTTCCAATAATGCAATTAACAGCTACTAAAGTGAATGAGCAAACAGTGATGCAACTGCAGTGTTAAACACTGGTACAGCACGCGGAAAGATAAATCTACCGTCGAGGAAAGAGATATATTACTACTTTGGGGCATAGTAAATTTAGAAATATTATTTTTCTAAATTTACAAATAAGCCGGTTGCACCCGAGAGCACAGTGCTCTCACCGGCTGACAGGTGGGGCCTAGGCCCATTGTCAGCCTCTTCTTCTTCCTCCGGCTCCCTCTTCTCCTTCCTCCCGCGCGCTTTTCCCGCACTTTCTCCACCGGCGACGGCTAGCTCATAGGGCATCTAGGCCATACTGTCATAGTGCGCAGCGTGCTAGCTGCCGGTGCATCGTGCACTCACCTCGCGGGCTAGTGTGCTGTCGGCACTGCTCGCGGATTTGCCTCCGAACACCGGCGGTTGAGCGACGAGCAGTGCTGGTGGACTCCGCCCACCGTACACCGATCTCGAGCTATAAAACGCCCGAGGTGTTGCTTCTTATTCCTCTCACCTGGCCTCTCCTTCTTCTCCTTTCTTCCTTCTCCTCCGTTTGTGTTTGCAGGAGCTCGGATCGAGGCTCTAATGGCGGAGGCGATGCCGGAATGGTGCATGGTCCTCATGAGCGTAGGGTTGGCGGCATTGCTGGGGGTATCGGTGCTCTTGTGTGCGATGATCCTTGACGATCGTCGTGATGCGGCGGCTCAAGTGCTAGCTCTCCGCGGCGGCGGCGATCACGGGGATTAGGTGAGAGTGTCAGGTGCTGATTGTTGTTAGTGTGCGGTAGGCAATTAGTGCTCGAATAAAATCCCCACGAGTCTCTTTTCAAGAAACTGTGGTGTGCAAGGAGGTGTTTGATGGAGCAGGTGTAGGCGAATTAGCAACTTAGTGTACTGTGTGGAGTGGCCGGAGTCGTATCATCGTTGTTGTGGTGCGACGAACGAAAAAAAATCTATGTTATGCAGATGGGCAAGATGCAACAACACAGGAAAGAATTTTTTTTAACACACGATGTAACACACAGATCTCATAAAAAGGAACGGGTACACTCACGTGGCAGTTACGTCTAAAATATAAACGGTAAATGGACAGGGTCCTGGGAAAAAGTCTCTGGTGCTGGGGGACACTCTTCTTCTATCGGTGGTAGCGGGTTGACCAGTCGGTGAATGTGCTTCTCCTGTGCGGGCCTCAATGGTTTGTCGATGGCGATCCGAGGATTTAAATCGGCGAGGCTCTGGAGATAACCCATTATCCGCTGGTTCAGACGCTCTTGTGCGATCACATACTGCGAAAGGTTGGCTAGTACCGGGTCTCTCTCAATATGCCCACCAGGAAAAGATGCTGCTTCTCCGGGTGCTGCACGGCTTGGAAAGTAGTAATATCCTCGCTCACTGGCATAGGGCACCGTGAATCGAAGGCGAGCAATTGCTTCGCAGGCGGCAGCCTCTATGGCCATCTGTGGAGTTGGCATGGATTTCCCCATGAAGGAAACCTCTGTGGGGTCTTGGTTTGGGTTGGTGGGTGGGATGTGTACCACTGCCCAATATTTCGAGGTGGATGGTGTGATCCTTGCTTTGAGCAGCTCATACTGGGATGGACGGGTAGCACTCATGGTACTGTAGGTAAAATCCCACAATATCTTCACGAAACTACCCGGGGATGCCTCAGGGGTTCTCAGATAAATGCTAGGGCTCGGCATGGCGAAGGCAATGGCTGTGAGAGGAGAGCACCGGTGAGGGATGCTAGGCAAGTTCACGGTGTGGCCTATATATAGCGGCCTGGCTGGTTTATAGGGTTATGGTGAGGGCATCTATATCGTCTGTTTCCCTCTATGGGGTCGGGGTCAAAGCTACAGGTACTCATGTCTGGAAAAAGGACGTGTTTGCTGTAGGGGGGGTTGTCGGTGAGGTGCTCTGGAAGCCATACCCGACGAAAATAGGCACTCGCACACTAGCCGCTATAAAGATAAGAGCGCAAATAGACTGTACATACATATGGGAATACAGGTTACATGACCACGGGCGAGGGCAAGATAAGGCTTGGTATTGCTCGGGTGATTTAATAAACCTCGTTTATATCCAAGCGGCCTTGTCTTGAGGGTGCTGAAGCTTCTCCGGGAGCTTCCTCGTTGGGATTGGCTGGCGGTGGTTGAGGAGGTGCAGGGTCGGGGCAGGGATGATGACCCTCGCGAGGATTGTTGGCCACAATCCCGTTGGAGCGTGCGCCAAACAAGCGACGCATCACTTCTGGGGTTACCAAGGCATTCTGGTCAATGACCGTGGCAGGACTTGGGGACTCGATTGGTTGCCCGAACAACACGACTGGGTTAATGGTGCCGGACTCGTCTCGTCTTCTAGCTGGGGCTCGGCGAAGTAGTTCTCCACGAGCTGCAATCAGATCAAGGGTGATTTGATCGAACAGTTCCTCGAGTACGCTAACATAGCGTACCAGATGCAATAATGCAGGATCCGTCTCGTGGTCTCCACTTGCAACTCGGGGGGGCCTACCATACCCGCTACGACTGGGGTAGTAGTAAAATGAGCGAAAGTTAACCCTGGGCGACAGGTGCCTGAGTTGAACTATAGCCTCCCGAGCGGCTAGTTGGATGGCTTGCGGCTCAAAGGAAGTTGCCCTTCCTGTGAACCTGTAGGGGCGTTCTGGCGTCAGACCCCTACCGTAGATGTGCACAGTGGCCCAGAATTGACGGCTTTCACCGCCCATGGAGTCTTGGTACACCACGTATTCTGGGGGCTCTTCCATCGCAAAGGCACGACGGGTGAGGTTTGCAAGCACGGTTACAAAACCTCCAAGGTTGGTTGCCGTGGTTTCATTGTGAACGATGGGTCCTGGCATTTAGCTCGGTGTGGGGGTAGAGGTTGTGTGGTGTTGGGTTTGGGGCTAGCGTGCCCTATTTATAGGAAAGGACGGAGTCTTCCTCTGCACGCTTGCGGAGTCTTCCTTCGCACGCTTGCGGAGTCTTCCTTCGCACGCTTGCGGAGTCTTCCTTCGCACGCTTGCGGAGGGGAACTGTTTAGGTGTCAGTTACTAGCGCGTGATTGATAAGCTAGGCTGGTAGGTTGGGCACCGACTGCCAACGGTGTCGGTCCACTGTATGGGTATCTTACGCGAGAAGTTTGGCTGGGGTTGAAATATGGTCTGGCGGGGTGGTAAATCTAGGTTTTTGGACCTGGCTAAGATAGGATTAGCCAACGGTCAGCCTGGCTCTGATACCAAGGTTGTCAGTACCGGAATTTCGGGATGTAGCTTTCCCAAAAGCGGACCTTGTGCTCACCAGCCCCAGGATTACTGTTAGCTGATGAGACACCTCTTGATACAGAAAATTCCAAGCAAAGTTACAAATATGCAGTACAAGACCATTCTGGTCTATAAGTACAACATGGGTTTTCTGGCAGATGATGGCGGAAGCGGTTGAGGTGCATCGGTGTCCGAGGGACTCCATTTCCCACCGGAACAGCTGACCGGGATAGCTCCTATCTTCGCGGGGCTGCTATCCCAATAGTGTGGGCTCCGGGGTAGCATCACATCGTTCCTTCCCATGCAAGGAATCTGGCCAAGACAATGGCCAGGGACAAGCAAGTGAGTACTTTGAATGTACTCGCAAACATTAAGAACATGGGTGAGACATAAACGTGCTCAAGGATGATTTATGATCACTTTGATAATAATGATGCGATAGGATATAACTTTAAGCAGGACGTTCGAGTAAAAGGGTATATGCAAACAGAAAGTAGTAATGAAATAAATAACAGGCATGCCACAGTCGGGCGTCTGAGCGACACCACAGAAAGGGCTCATAGTGAAAGGAAAACTAAAGGACAAGAATGCCACAGTCGGACGTCTGAGCGACATCACATAAGGGGCTTATGAATAAAAAGAATGCCATAGTCGGACGTCTGAGCGACATCACATAAGGGGCTTATAAATAAGAAGAGTGCCACAGTCGGACGTCTGAGCGACATCACATAAAGGGCTTATAAATAAGAAGAATGCCACA
>LR738712.1:562176560-562249367 GCA_902687465.1 Secale cereale
TTTATTTAGATTTTGCCCCTTTTCGTTTTCTTTAATTTTTTTATTAAAAGGATGGCTACTGTTTTGGATGACAATAAGGCACCAAATGATTTTTTGAAGGTGAAACTTAGCAAATAATTCAGGCACAATATTGTGGTGTTGCCTAAAAAGTTTCAGGGCCAAAGTATTTGTTCAAGCATTCTTGTGAAATTGATAAGGTCATTTAATATGATGTTGGACCACTATATAAATTTCCAGGGGCACTTTGGGAATCCTAAAGAGGTTGGTTTCATCATGACAAATATCCAAGGATTATTTGCCACACTTTGAACATTTTAGTTTTGACATTTTGGAAACTTTAAACTTTAACTTAAATTTGAAAATGAATCGGTTTCAAATCAACGTGAGTTTATCAACAGTAACAATGGTGACGTGGCGTCATTAGCAGAGGTTTACTGTAGCTTGATTACCCGAGCATTACAAATCTCCTCCACTACAAGAAATCTCGTCCCGAGATTTAGGAGGTCGATTAAGGGGAGAAGGACTCGGGAAGGACGGAGCTCAACACCAGATAGGTTCCTAGGGACTATCTCAGTGAATGTGGCATAGAGAAATCTCTCGAGTTGAAATTCAAGAAAGCCATCAAGAGCAATGTAATGAGGTGCAACTAGAAGCTTCAACAGGGTAAGCAATCATTCGTCGTGTGAAACAGAGGTTGAAATGGGTTCAGAGCAACGAAAATAAGTATAGCATCTGATACCAGAATAGATCATTAGGAAGGTGGCTCTCGAATTGCACACGAAGCCAAAGCGTGAGGAATAACCTCGGAAACGGTGGTGTTCACGAGAGTCAGGTTTTGATCCTGAGGAACTATGGGTTATGGGCCCACCATGTGGGTTAAAGGTAGGAAGGGCGATGATAGCAAGGCATGTCAGAGCATAGTCTGTCAGTTATGTTGGCAACAATATCGGTACCAAGGGCGAGGGACGAAGAGAACCATTTTCCTGCTCGTTGAACAAGGCGGACCAATAGGCAAAGTTCTCGTCCATCGGTGTCTACCAAAATGTTATCAACAAAAGTAACAGGGTCTTACAGATCGAGTTGTACACCAAGGTGTTCACTTAAGCAGAAAATTATTACTGCTTAGATTATATGTAGATCAAAGAAAGGTTAAACAAACAAATGGAAAGGAAAAAGTGTTTAAACACAATGAAAAGGAGTATATCATTCCCAAGATTTAAGCAGGGCATGATATACGTGTCGGAGATTTCATTAAGATGTAATCGATCGACGATGACATCAAGTGAAATGAATGATGGAGCGAAAGGTTATTGAAACTGCTAGTACAATACAAACTTGAAAGCAAGCTAGTTGCTCAAGGCGAAATGATATGCCAAGGAAGACCGGCGTAAGCTTAGCTCATTGTCGAATTTGTGCTTCAGGAAGAAGGACCAGGTATGTAATGCCCAGGATGGGACTATACCTCCTACGTGTCGAGGCACGACTTAAAGGTATAAGCCCATTCTGGAATGATCTCAAGTTCGGTATCTTTGCACGACTCATGTAAAAATAGGGATGAAATTGCAAAAGGTTAGTTGGCTTACACTCGCCACGTCACACAATACATTACATAAGCGAAACATCATTCAAAACATCACAACCCGACTACGGGCGAAGATCCAAAAGAAAGATACCAAATACATAAAGCCACAGGTCCGAATCGCCCCTAGTAGAAACCACTACTGATTGTCGAAAACGTCACAAACATACGGCCACTCTCTTCATCGAGCTCCCAGTGAAGTACTTGAACCAGCACCTGCATCATTCTCGGCTGAACCTGCATCTGGTGTTGTAGTAACTGTAAGCCACGAGGACTCAGCAATCCCATAACCATGGGTATCAAGACTAGCAAAGCTTTATGGGTAGGAGGAGGTAAAGTGGTGAGGTTGCAGCAGCGGCTAAGCACAATATGGTGGCTAACTTACGAGTACGAGAATATGATGAGCATCTACGCAAACGGTCGCAAACTAGTAATGATCGCTAAAGATCCTGAACTACCTACGAGTCAAACATAACCCCACCGTGTTCTCTTCTCAAAGTGAAAAGAGATAGTCACGGTTACTCACACAGTTGGGTGTTTTACTTCGGATTCTCTGTCAAGTTTTCTACAAACGGACATTAACAAATTCCAATCTGCCACATAACCGTGGGCACGGCTTTCGAAAGATCATAACCCTGCAGGGGTGTCCCAACTTAGCCCATCACAAGCTCTCACGATCAGCTGAAGTGATAAATATAATATTACCACCCCTTATCTTAGGGAAATCCGATCAGGCTCGACATCCCGGTGCACAAGACATTTCGACAATGGTAAAACAAGTCCAGCAAGACCTCCCAGCGTGCCGACACCGTGATAGTAGCCGCGCGTATCTCGTCTCAGGCCACAACCGGGTAGGTGATCCTACGAGTAAAACCAGCCCTCGGTTTTCCCCAAGGTGGCCCAGCAGTCTCCCCGATCGGGACCAACACCATCAGCACTGGCCCCCCTGCTATGTAGACAAGAATCTCGAGGGCGTGACCCCCTATGCAAATTTAATTAATTAATTAAGTTGTTATTATGAGGCAAATTAAAACCAATGTTGGGCCTTGCTGGAGGAGTTTTATTCAAAGTCGAAGTGTCAAGGGGTCCCCATATACCTAACCGTGTAAGGAACGCAAAATCAAGGAACATAATGCCGGTTTATCGGTGCCTAAGGTGGCATGAGTGGAACAAAACACCGAGAAAAAGGCCAAGCCTTCCACCCATGCCCAGTATATAGGTGTGTTAATAATAATAATAGATATTGTGATATTCCAACAACAAGTTCCCACCTGGAACAATCTTCATCTTCACCTGCAACTAACAACGCTATAAGAGGGGCTGAGCAAGTGGGTAACATAGCCAAACAATGGTTTTGCTAGGAAGGTTTCAAAGGTTAGAGGTTTCATGGCAACAAGGAGAGGGGCTGACAATAAGATGGGTAGCGCGACATATAACGATAGCATCGAGACACTAACCATGGCAATGATAGTAAAGGTATCCAAGGGTATGGTCATCTTGCCTGAGATCCCGCAAGGAAGAAGAACGGATCCATGAAGAAGACGAAGAAGAAGCCTTGAAGAAGAACCATGGGTAGACGAACGAATCCTCACGAACGCAACAGAACAAGCACTAACGAGAAGAAGCAAGCAACACGGTAAACACACCACAAGAGACATGACAATATGCTCAACCAAGTATGATGCAAGACAGTTCTATATAGGATGCACTACAAGTCCATACAGGAAGCAAAACATGGCAATGTAGGAAGCACAGCAAAACAACACAAGTCTATATGATGCAATACATGGCAAGGTATGATGCATGACAAGTCTATACAGGAAGCAATACATGGCAAGGTAGGAACCACAGCAAAACAACACAAGTCTATATGATGCAATACATGGCAAGGTATGATGCATGACAAGTCTATACAGGAAGCAATACATGGCAAGGTAGGAAGCACATCAAAAATAACACAAGTCAACAAGTTTAAATGAGGCCGGAAAGTACAACAACAATTCCGGAAATCCCCATATGCATGTTTAGCAATTTTAAGCAAACAACAATTCACACATTTAAAGGTTGTTATCATGATGCGGATGACATGATCAAGTTTTATGCAAGTTTATTGCAAGTTGACATAAGGGATATGAAGTATTTGTCACCCTGGTGGAAAGAAAGGGGCCGCGGCGGCGAATACGAAAATGATGCCAGGCAACATATCGGTTCCGGTAACTCGTTGAGAGCCCGGTGCAAAAGATAGCGGAGAGAGTGACATGCAAAAGAGATGGGGTGAACCCGGTTGCCCGGTTCCCACGGGTCGGCGACAGGGCAAACGAGGGCCACAACAGACACGATGCAAACATTCGAAACATCTCATACAACACATGCAGTCAACGGGTCATCGTCTCGGGGTTATACCTTCGGAACGTTCGTTCTCGAAGCGGTTCGAGTTCGTAGTGGAAGTAGTTGTTCTCGCGATTCGTAGAGGAAGTAGGCGTTCACGTTTCGGCGGTAGTTGTACTTGTGGTCTTCGGCGACGGTAGTGGTTCTCACGTCGTAGAGGGACTTGTCGTTCTTCGAAAACAGAGGTCGTCGTGGTACTTGGTGTATCGTCATGTAGTCGTACATGACCCGTAGATGTACATGTCGTCGTAGAGGTACTTGACGCATCGTTTTACTTGCGTCCGATGAATCCCGCGTAGTCGTACACTTCATCGTTGTGGAACTTGACGTCCAAGGGATCTTCGGGCATCTTATGCAGTCGTACTCGCTTCGTAGACGTTTGGTGCGGTGCTTGGCGAAACCAGGACAGCCTTGGCGGTTTCCGGTCAATTGAGGGTGATGTAGATCCACGCGGGGTCGTGGTTGATGCGAACGAGCATCTCTGGCTCGAAGTAGAGGAAGACGCCCAGGCGATGCAGGGCGCGGCGGCAGCAGCTGAGCTTCGCAACGGGGACGGCGTGGAGGCGAACGGTGGCCAGGCGCGATGGACCAGGACTTGGGCGAGGCAGAGGGAGGTTGGATGAGGCCCACGCTCATCGTCCTGCTCTCGACGACGGAAGGCGAAGCAGCCAGGGGCTTGAGACTCCATGGCCATGGCTGATCTGACGAAGCGGAAGCAGACGAGTTGAGGAGGTCGTCGGGTGGAGCATCCCCGATGCCCACCGCGGAGGCCGGGGAAGCAGGGAGGCGGGGCGGCGCGGATGGTCGCCGGAGTGGAGGAAGGTCGATGGGGCGGCGCTCGCCGAAGTCGGGGCAGAAGGGGACGGGTCGAGGGGCTCCTCCCATGGTGAAGTAGCTGGCGAGGCGAAGCTGGGGCGCGGGCGACGGTCGTCGCCGGTGGCCTGGTGAGGCGACGGCGCGGAGGTGAAGGACGCGGGACCCCTAGGGCATCGGAGGAGGAGCAGGAGATGGAGGGTTCCGCTGGCGCTCGTCGGCGCGGCAGCGGCACAGGAGGCGGAGGCGCTCAGAGGCACGGGGCGGCGCAGCGCTGAGGAAGAAAAGGTCGAGGGGAGCGAGGGAGGTCGAGCGAGGGGAACGAGAGGAGGAAAGTGGCGGCGCGATGGGAACGAGAGGAGAACGAGCCCGATCGGCTGCGGGCTAGGTTTTGCTAGGCAGAGGCCAGATGGGCCTTAGGGTTAGGTAGGGAGAGAGAGGCTGGCTGGGCTTTAGGCCCTATGGCCCAGGAAGGCCGCGGCTCGGCTGGTGGCTTGGGCTAGGAGGCCAGAAAGGTTGGGCTCTCTAATTCTATTAACCAATTACAGAAAAAAAACAAGGAAGAAAGAGAGAGATAAAAATGAAGGGTCAGGAACAGAATTTTTGGCAGGAGGCCAATCTTCTTGGACTCATAAAAATATGAGGAATATAACAAAAAAAGGCCTGAGGCTTTCTAGAGGAAGTAAAATCCAAACATGTTGAATTTAACTCGGCATGTTTGAATTTTTAAACCCATTCAAAAGAACTCCAAACGAGTTGAAAATTATAGGAGGTGACCCTACACACTAGATGTGATTTATGGGTAGATTTCGAACATTTATGGAGAAAGTAAAATTGCGACCCAATTTTACTAAAATGCTTCAAAGGAAGAAATGAAGTTGAGTTGGACAAAAAGAAATTGAAGAACGGTGCAAATGTGTTATAGGTGATTCCAAGGAATGGATTATTTATATAGCTCCATATTTATTAGGAGGATATATTATAAAGAGAAGTCACTCTTCCCTCGATTTAAATGGACCGAAGGTCCACACAATTTATTTGGTTGAGTTGCAGAATTAAAGTCATGATGGCATGATGACATGATGCAATGCAAAATAAATAACACAAGCACAAATGAAACACATGAGAGAACACAGAACATCTGGAATCTTCTGGGACCTCGGTCTTCGGGCGTCACAACTCTCCCACACTAACAGAGGATCTCGACCCGAGATCCTAGAGATGGCACCGGATAAAAACGGAAGAAGAAGAGGTAACCCAGAGTTGCTTCTTCGACAAACAAGTGAAACCACGAACCTGAGAGGTTGAACAATCTTGAAAGAAAGAATACAACGGAGATGAACGAAGTTAAGAGCATTCCGGTAAAAAGGAGGAACAAGGAAAATAATGAGAACCTTGTAGGTTGAAAGACATGAAACAAGTGCTTACGAACCAAAAGAATATGAAACTGCAATGGTATAGCCAAGGAATAAGAATGACATAATTTGGACAGCACTCCGACTGAAAATGGAAGGAATTAACATGAACTTGAGAAGATTAGAATGATACTTGATGAAATCAACAACACACTGGCTCTGAAACAATTAAAAGAATGGCACAAGGTTAAGAAAGATTCAGACAACACTCCGGTTGAAACGAGAGGCAAAACTAGATAAGATGACGGAACTTGAATGGAGGACACAACACTCCGGTTAAATAGACAAGCAAGGGAAGAATATGGTCTTGATAAAATGAGATGATGGTCAAAGAGAGCAATATCACAATGCCTCCGGAATGAAAGAATAGAATATAGATCAATGAAAGAAATGAACGGCGAAAATATGACAACTTCTCTCAAAATTGAATTCGAAAGAGCATCCTTACGAAGAAGGGTTGAACGGAGTTCTTGGAAAAATCAACAACGAAAAGAATAAGCTCGTTGTGGGCTTATGGAAAACATCTCAAAATTATGAGGTGACAACCAGCCACTTACGAAAATATTTCATTGGATTGAGATCAGCAAGGAGACGAAAAACTTATTTCACCGGAATGATAAATGAAGAACTTGGGTCATTTATAAGCACCGCGATAGCAACAATCTTTAGGGAAAGGTTTTAGGTGAAATACGACCCAGGTTTACTCCAACGAATAAATTGAAAGGTTAGAAAGATCTCCTGAATGAAGAAAATGATGGGTTTAAATATCTCATTTCTGACAACTTGTGAATCATGAAACATGAAAGAAATTGTCAAGAATGACATAACACCATCTCACAAGATAAGGTAGAATGAATTTCACTTCAGAATGCAAGAAGAAGAATAATTGAGCTCATTGGTCAAGAATCATGAAGAAGACTTCGAGGATTAATTAAATCATGATGAACCACCATGTTGAACTCCGGTAACAAACGAATGAGAAGTGGAAGATGAAAAGAATAAGATTCAAGGCCTGCGATGAATTAGATGGAGCTTTGAAATGATATAATTAAATAACTTGGAACTCCGGAAAACAAGATGAACAACTTGAAACCTAGAATTTATTCCTCATGAATAAACTCTAAACAAAGGGATTAATCCACTTGGATTAAATAAGTATAAGAATTATGTTATGCATATCCTTCATCAATTTAAATTGACGACAAGCAATGGATTTGGCATACTACTTATTCTCGTTGCGAAGAATTAAAGAGAGATCTAGTACAACCATGGATAAATATTCAACAAAGCACCGGTAGGATTATGAAAAGAACAAATGAATTGGTACGATAACAACGGAAGAGTAATCTTGAAAGAACCACCATAAAAATATGGAGACGAACGAAGAGACATCAATTAAGAATAGTTGGAGGACGAAGTTGAAAACTGAGAACGAAGAATCTTCTAAAATGATGGCCTTTGGAGGATCACAATGGAAAGAATTCATGAGATGCTCCGGATGGGTATAAAAAGAATTCCTCACAAACGGAACACTTATGAGGATGGTATGAAGCTAGAACCACGAATCTTCAAGAGAACGGGCCAAGATTTAAGAGAAACTCTTCTCCGGTCTTCATTGCTGAGAATGACAACGATAACCACCTTGAAGAATTTGAGACACTCCGTAAGAATGAAAAGATGGAAGGTAGAGCTAAAGATGAGAGTAATTGCAAACAATCTTGGAGAGGCATGTGACCGATGGGAATCATTCTTACGTCACACTTTGAAAAGAATTTGTGTATAACTCCGGAAAAAATTGGAAGAGTCAGGTAAGATCCTGGAAAAAGACCTGTGGGTTAGGGCCCACTCAAAAGAAATCACCATTGAAAAAAAGATTGCTTAAGAGATATTGCACCGGTTGAATTAAATGGCTTGAATGAGATAACAATCTCAAAATATCTTGAATGGATTAATAATGGAAACGTGAATCTTCTAAGATATCTTGAACACTCCGGATATGAACATAGAGAGAGTTGAATGAATAAGAGAGCCTTCGGATAAAAAATTTCAACATGGGAAAACATGTTAAACAAAAAGGAAGAGATATGATCATGACCGAAGCTTGAATTTATTCCACCGGAGAAGAAACGAGAATGGAGAATGAAAAAGTTGAAGCTCTTGAGCATCATCACGATAAATCACCGGATAAGAACATTGAAGGAAAAGAATGAAGAAACCTACATGAATCAAATGGATACTTGATTTGAGATTTCTTGCTCCGAGAAGAAGAAGGGTGGGAGGGTGGGGAAACAAAGACAACTTGGGATGAATGAAGCAGACACCGTTGAGAAAAACCAAGAATTGGTCTTGCACAACTCGAAAGGATAGGGTTAACTTGAAGAGAAGCACGCCGGTTGAGAAGAATTTAGCATGAAAATCTTGATGATCAAGAAGGACTAGCACTCCCATAGAAATATGAGAACGCCGATTAGGAAAGGTATGGAATCAACATTTGACGTCGAAGCAACTCGAATACCAGAATCAAAACGGAAACAACGGATCGATAAGTTGCAAGATGATCTTCACAATATCATTCGAACAGAGAATTGACGAATGAATTCCGTAGGTACAACAACTTGACGAGAAGCCACTTGGGAGAACAAAAGGTAAATAAAAAGCAACAAGGAGCAGATAGAACAAATACAAGATAGAAGTTTCATTCGACATATTCGTGCTAAAAGCTCATGGAATGTGTTACAAAAGGGTTTTGCAATCCCCGGATCAGCATAGCCAAGGACCCTTTTAGATGCAACTCCCGATCGGAATAATGCCCATAAAACCACTTCACTCAATGTAGAACCCCAAACTCCATATCATGCATTCGTTGGAAGAATGCCTACGAACTACTAGATGAACCCACCTATTAATTTCCGAAAGTTTCCAGTTATGCAATCAGGTGTTGGGGATACAGGGGAAGCATCGCGCAGTCAACTCTAATCCTACATCCAGCTGTACCCATCCTTCAACACATAACCAGTTATTTCCGGAAACCGTTTACCTCGGACATTCGAAACGCATCTGCTATACAAGCTATGGCAATACTGCCGAACTACCTTCCCAGTACTGGGTGATGTCAGGGTTATCTTACCACTAACCGCATAGGAGAGTTTTCGATGTCGGCCGTCTTAAGTATTCCAGAACTGCTGCGATATATTTGTGATGACAACACCTCGGAGCTCAACTCCCCGGGACACTGCCACAACCCCTAAATGACAGGAGGAATCGAGAACAATGTTCTCGTCACAAAGACATCGGAACAATCCAAACAATACTCGCGTGATCCTAAAATTATTTTTTGGTGAATTTTGAGAGTAGAAGAGACAAGTAATCGTCAGGAGTCCTCACCAGAGTGAAAAGGATGAGGAGCAAAAGAAATCCTACTCTCCGATATATATATATAGGACTCAAAACGTTTTCAAGTCTGTGCCTAGACTCAACCGTCAACGATTCGATCAATCAGTGGGGGCTCCTAGGTCGGAGAAGGCTCTCATTACCAACTTGTAATGCCCAGGATGGGACTATACCTCCTACGTGTCGAGGCACGACTTAAAGGTATAAGCCCATTCTGGAATGATCTCAAGTTCGGTATCTTTGCACGACTCATGTAAAAATAGGGATGAAATGGCAAAAGGATAGTTGGCTTACACTCACCACGTCACACAATACATTACATAAGCGAAACATCATTCAAAACATCACAACCCGACTACGGGCGAAGATCCAAAAGAAAGATACCAAATACATAAAGCCACAGGTCCGAATCACCCCTAGTAGAAACCACTACTGATCTTTGAAAACGTCAAAAACATACGACAACTCTCTTCATCGAGCTCCCAGTGAAGTACTTGAACCAGCTCCTGCATCATTCTCGGCTGAACCTGCATCTGGTTTTGTAGTAACTGTGAGCCACGAGGACTCAGCAATCCCATAACCATGGGTATCAAGACTAGCAAAGCTTTATGGGTAGGAGGAGGTAAAGTGGTGAGGTTGCAGCAGCGGCTAAGCATAATATGGTGGCTAACTTACGAGTACGAGAATAAGATGAGCATCTACGCAAACGTTCACAAACTAGTAATGATCGCTAAAGATCCTGAACTACCTATGAGTCAAACATAACCCCACCGTGTTCTCTTCTCAAAGTGAAAAGAGACAGTGATGGTTACTCACACAGTTGTGTGTTTTACTTCGGATCCTCTGTCAAGTTTTCTACAACCGGACATTAACAAATTCCAATCTGCCACATAACCACAGGCACGGCTTTCGAAAGATCATAACCCTACAGGGGTGTCCCAACTTAGCCCATCACAAGCTCTCACGATCAGCTGAAGTGATAAATATAATATTACCACCCCTTATCTTAGGGAAATCCGATCAGGCTCGGCATCCCGGTGCACAAGACATTTCGACAATGGTAAAACAAGTCCAGCAAGACCTCCCGGCGTGCCGACACCCTGATAGTAGTCGCGCGTATCTCGTCTCAGGCCACAACCGAATAGGTGATCCTACGAGCAAAACCAGTCCTCGGGTTTCCCTAAGGTGGCCCCGCAGTCTCCCAGTTCGGGACCAACACCATCAGCACTGCCTCCCCTGCTATGTAGAAAAGAATCTCGAGGGCGCGACCCCTATGCAAATTTACTTAATTAATTAAGTTGTTATTATGAGGCAAATTAAAACCAATGTTGGGCCTTGCTGGGGGAGTTTTATTCAACGTCGAAGTGTTAAGGGGTCCCCATATACCCAACCGTGTAAGGAACACAAAATCAAGGAACATAATGCCGGTTTATTGGCGCCTAAGGTGGCATGAGTGGAACAAAACACCGAGCAAAAGGCCAAGCCTTCCACCCATGCCCAGTATATAGGTGTGTTAATAATAATAATAGATATTGTGATATTCCAACAACAAGTTCCCACCTGGAATGATCTTCATCTTCACCTGCAACTAACAATGCTATAAGAGGGGCTGAGCAAGCGGGTAACATAGCCAAACAATGGTTTTGCTAGGAAGGTTTCAAAGGTTAGAGGTTTCATGGCAACAAGGAGAGGGACTGACAATAAGATGGGTAGCGCGACATATAACGATAGCATCGAGACACTAAGCATGGCAATGATAGTAAAGGTATCCAAGGGTATGGTTATCTTGCCTGAGATCCCGCAAGGAAGAAGAACGGATCCATTAAGAAGACGAAGAAGAAGCCTTGAAGAAGAACCACGGGTAGACGAACGAATCCTCATGAATGCAACAGAACAAGCACTAACGAGAAGAAGCAAGCAACACGATAAACACACCACACGGGACATGACAATATGCTCAACCAAGTATGATGCAAGACAGTTCTATATAGGATGCATTACAAGTCCATACAGGAACCAAAACATGGCAATGTAGGAAGCACAGCAAAACAACACAAGTCTATATGATGCAATACATGGCAAGGTATGATGCATGACAAGTCTATACAGGAAGCAATACATAGCAAGGTAGGAAGCACAACAAAACAACACAAGTCTATATGATGCAATACATGGCAAGGTATGATGCATGACAAGTCTATACAGGAAGCAATATATGGCAAGGTACGAAGCACAGAAAAAATAACACAAGTCAACAAGTTTAAATTAGGCCGGAAACTACAACAACAATTCCAGAAATCCCCATATGCATGTTTAGCAATTTTAAGCAAACAACAATTCACACATTTAAAGGTTGTTATCATGATGCGGATGACATGATCAAGTTTTATGCAAGTTTATTACAAGTTGACATAAGGGATATGAAGTATTTGTCACCGTGGTGGAAAGAAAGGGGCCACGACGGCGAATCCGAAAATGATGCCACACAACATATCGGTTCCGTTAACTCATTGAGAGACTGGTGCAAAAGATAGCGGAGAGAGTGACATGCAAAAGAGATGGGGTGAACCCGGTTGCCCGGTTCCCACGGGACGGCGACAGGGCAAACGAGGGCCACAACGGACACGATGCAAACATTCGAAACATCTCATACAACACATGCAGTCCACGGGTCATCGTCTCGGGGTTATACCTTCGGAACGTTCGTTCTCGAAGCGGTTCAAGTTCGTTGTGGAAGTAGCTGTTCTCGCGACTCGTAGAGGAAGTAGGTGTTCACGTTTCGGCGGTAGTTGTACTTGCGGTCTTCGGCGACGGTAGTGGTTCTCACGTCGTAGAGGGACTTGTCGTTCTTCGAAAACAGAGGTCGTCGTGGTACTTGGTGTATAGTCATGTAGTCGTACATGACCCGTAGATGTACATGTCGTCGTAGAGGTACTTGACGCATCGTTTTACTTGCGTCCGGTGAATCCCGCGTAGTCGTACACTTCATCGTTGTGGAACTTGACGTCCAAGGGATCTTCGGGCATTTTATGCAGTCGTACTCGCTTCGTAGACGTTTGGTGCGGTGCTTGGCGAAACCAGGACAGCCTTGGCGGTTTTCGGTCAATTGAGGGTGATGTAGATCCACGCGGGGTCGTGGTCGATGCGAACGAGCGTCTCTGGCTCGAAGTAGAGGAAGACGCCCAGGCGATGCAGGGCGCGGCGGCAGCGGCCGAGCTTTGCAACGCGGACGGCATGGAGGCGAACGGTGGCCAGGCGCGATGGAGCAGGACTTGGGCGAGGCAGAGGGAGGTTGGATGAGGCCCACGCTCATCGTCCTGCTCTTGACGACGGAAGGCGAAGCAGCCAGGGGCTTGAGACTCCATGGCCATGGCTGATCTGATGAAGCGGAAGCAGACGAGTTGAGGAGTTCGTCGGGTGGAGCAGCCCCGATGCCCACCGCGGAGGCCGGGGAAGCATGGAGGCGGGGCGGCGCAGATGGTCGCCGGTGCGGAGGAAGGTCGATGGGGCGGCGCTCGCCGGAGTCGGGGCCGAAGGGGACGGGTCGAGGGGCTCCTCCCATGGTGAAGGAGCTGGCGAGGCGAAGCTGGGGCGCGGACGGCGGTCATCATCGGCGGCCTGGTGAGGCGACGGCGCGGAGGTGAAGGACGCGGGACCCCTAGGGCGTCGGAGGAGGAGCAGGAGACGGAGGGTTCCGCTGGCGCTCGCCGGCGCGGCAGCGGCACAGCAGGCGGAGGCGCTCAGAGGCACGGGGCGGCACATCGCTGAGGAAGAAAAGGTCGAGGGGAGCGAGGGAGGTCGGGCGAGGGGAACGAGAGGAGGAAAGTGGCGGCGCGATGGGAACGAGAGGAGGACGAGACCGATCGGCTGCGGGCTAGGTTTTGCTAGGCAGAGGCCAGATGGGCCTTAGGGTTAGGTAGGGAGAGAGAGGCTGGCTGGGCTTTAGGCCCTATGGCCCAGGAAGGCCGCTGCTAGGCTGGGGGCTTGGGCTAGGAGGCCAGAAAGGCTGGGCTCTCTAATTCTATTAACCAATTACAGAAAAAAAAACAAGGAAGAAAGAGAGAGAGAAAAATGAAGGGTTAGGAACAGAATTTTTGGCAGGAGGCCAATCTTCTTGGACTCATAAAAATATGAGGAATATAACAAAAAAGGCCTGAGGCTTTCTAGAGGAAGTAAAATCCAAACATGTTGAACTTAACTCGGCATGTTTGAATTTTAAACCCATTCAAAAGTACTCCAAACGAGTTGAAAATTATAGGAGGTGACCCTACACACTAGATGTGATTTATGGGCAGATTTCGAACATTTATGGAGAAAGTAAAATTGCGACCCAATTTTACTAAAATGCTTCAAAGGAAGAAATGAAGTTGAGTTGGACAAAAAGAAATTGAAGAACGGTGCAAATGTGTTATAGGTGATTCCAAGGAATGGATAATTTTATAGCTCCATATTTATTAGGAGGATATGTTATAAAGAGAAGTCACTCTTCCCTCGATTTAAATGGACCGAAGGTCCACGCAATTTATTTGGTTGAGTTGCAGAATTATAGTCATGATGGCATGATGACATGATGCAATGCAAAATAAATAACACAAGCACAAATGAAACACACGGGAGAACCCAGAACATCTGGAATCTTCTGGGACGTCGGTCTTCGGGCGTCACAAGGTAGCACACTTAAATAGATGCATGATAATGATATAGCCGATCATGCTAGATATGACTTGAAGAATCAATATACTCATATGCAATGGAGATTACTTAGAGTTATTGAATCGGAGTGCGGAATTGATTCATTTATCGGTGTCCTTGAGTGTCTAACTACTCAGAACCCGGGGGGAAATTGGACCCAGTGAGAAGTAATACTTGAAGAAGAACTCATATGAAGTAATATGGTTCTGTGACATTATCGAGATACCACGGGGTAATACTCAAAGGTAGATCATAATAGAGGTTGGGCAGGTGCATTGACCTGCAGAGGACAAGTGGTTTAACTTGTCCGAGAAATGGTATTTGAAGGAGAGCATGGTCGAAACCACGATTTTGAAAGGCCAGATCCCAGATATTAGATGCACTTATATCAAGGGGATATTAATTTAAGAGAAGCTTTAATGATAGGATCTACATCGTGTCCATGGGCATGAACAGAAAGTTCAAGGTTGACTTCCACTTCTTCAATGCATAAGCTTTCATTCACTGCTCTATTAAAAATAAATTGATTGCGAAGACTTGCCTGGTGAATTACCATAGGAGTATGAACCTTGGAAAACTTTTGGGTTCACACAGATTAAGGAAGGCATAAGTTCAATCCATCGGGGCATCTTAGACTCCTAATACGCAAACTTCAGGAGCAAAATATACCAGCTCGAAAGCATAGCATGGTTGAGAAAGCAGATGATATAATTTACCCAAGGCATTACTTATCGTGGCAGAACTCATAAGGTGTTTGAATATGAAGGACATTGTCAGATAAAAATCCAACGAAGGAGCTGGTGGTTCACAAGGGATCTGATGTGAGTATCGGTGCTCAACCAGAAGGAGAAAGAATGCAAGGATATCAGATTATAGAAACAACTGACTAATTCAAAACTCAAACGCAAAGGAATTATGATTTCCAAATCAAGCGATCAGAAGCAATTGCTCTGATTAAGGATGGGTTAGTTGACATGACTTAGGGGGTACAATCGACGGCAATTTGATTGGTCGAGATCCAACTCATAGTCGGAATGACGTCTGAGCTGGAAGAACGAATTCTAGTTTGACTGATGATTGCGAGTAATTGCAACATATTGAATCAATAGGAGCAGAAAGTCAATCACAAAGGATTTTAATGAATATTGATATACATATGGAATTATCCATAATGCAACCAGGTAAAGCTTCCTAGAGCAATAGGTTGCTGAGGATTTCGGAAGATTGGATAGCGTCTCGAAGACATTTGTGAAACGCATGAACAACCAGGGATGAACGAATCCCTAGTGAGTGTGAGTAATTATTCATACATGTATTCATGCGGAAAAGGAGTTGCGCGGGCAGAAAGGATTCTTGGGATATCCGAAGTATCTCAGGATATCTTGTAATACCAAGATCAATTGAAATGAAGGTATGGACGACAAGTGTATGAATCTATCCTTAGGGATTTATCGGTGATATGGAATTGCAACGGTGAAGGGCACAAGGTCTCGAGAGAACATCGTAAAGTATCTTCGGAAGCTTCTGGTGCAGTAGGCCATTATCTTGAACCTAATGTTAGAGTTTGCAAAATTATTTAACCCGAATAGAAGAGCGATCAGAGTCCCAGAGTAAAGACGAGGAATAAAAGATCCTAATACCACCCAATGGTGACGTGGGCCCGTAAGACACACAGCCATGTTAGTAAAAGTTGTGTAGTGACTAGACTCGACTTCGGCCAAGGTGTTGGAAAGGGGGTTCCTACAGGCAATCGGCTCTGATACCAACTTGTGACGCCTCCGATTTGACCGTACACTAATCATGCACGCAAATGTGTACGACCAAGATCAGGGACTCACTCGAAGATATCACAACACAACTCTAGACACAAATTCAAATAATACAAGCTTTATATTAAAAGCCAGGGGCCTCGAGGGCTCGAATACATAAGCTCGAATTCACAAGAGTCAGCGGAAGCAATAATATCTAAGTACAGACATAAGTTAAACACGATTGCCTTAAGAAGGCTAGCACAAAACATCAATGATCGAAAAGGCAACTGTCGTGGATTTAGCACGGCAGATGTCCTAGCAAAAGGACTTAGTCGTGAGGCCATCGCCCGGGTTAGCTTGAAGGGGTTAAAGCGGACGAAGGACACAGGGAGTTTATACTAGTTCGGCCCCTTCAATGAAGGTAAAAGCCTACGTCTAGTTTGGTGTGGTATTGCTTGGGCTTCGATGACCAGGGAGCGAATCCGCTTTTCCTGTGTCTCGAGCTGTTGTTTCTTCTCCTGAAGCGTCGTCGGGTTGTCCATTTATATAGGAGGCGACGCCCGTTCCGGTTTACAGAGTCCCAAGGCCGTCTCATAAACGTGTCCGCCTCGGTCTCTATTCTTTCTATCTTACACCCCAAGTTACATGGCACGACGGTTTACAAATTATGGGCCTTATACATGGGCCCTGAACCTTTGTAGGCTATAACCTTCTAATACACACTCCACTGGGCTTCTGATAATATAATCTTAATAACATAAACTGGACCCTCCTGCCGGTTTATACCTAATAGTAATATCCCTGACATTAGGCCTCAGATTGATTTGAACTTGTTCATGTCAGTCTTCAAAGTCTTGTATGAATTTACCTTTCTGCAGCTCTTGTATACTTCTTAAACCGGCCATGACATCATCTCCTGGAATCGCATTAATCTGTCATGACATCATCTGCGCATTTAACGCCCGCATCTGTTTGTTACATTTCTTTATTACCGCTCCGAAGATCGAGGCGACAACTCAATCCATATCCGATTTTCGGTCTCCTCGATCCCCGCGCCTGCCATTTTATCTCTTCGGCCAATAAATGAGGCTGAGGGCCATCTCTTTTTACCCCTTCCTGCTTCATCTTCCTCTGTCTCCAGCGCTCAAGCCTTCGTCGCCGTCCTTCGAGCTCACCGTCATTAGCAAGCCCGGCCACTACACCAACCTGAGCACGTCCAGATATTCGCCTCCATTCTTCCGCCTCTTCAGGTATGCTATTTCTTCTCCCAATGGCTCTCAGTTTAGGGTTTCTCTATAGCTCGCCGCGAACCCTTGTTCTTTGTAGTTCCTCGCCGTAGGCTGTTTTTAGCTGTAGATGTAAAACTTGTTAGGTCAACCCTCGTGCGTGTGATTCTGCTCGATCTCCATAACTTTAGTTTCTCTAATACTGCTAGTTTGGATTGGATCTGTAGAAAACTTCCGTTGTCTTCACTGAATATGAGTTGAATTGTTTTGTCTTTTTTCCTGCGCCGTAGATCCATACTTTACCTCTGTTCCTGTGAAAGTTGTTTCTCACACTTTAGATCTGCAGCTTATCTGCTTATGTTACCAGTTTAATTATAACATGCGCCTCATATGCCTGCACTTGACGGTTTAGATTTAATCCTGCATTCCATAATTGACGTTTAACTTCCTCCTTCTATCATCATAAACCGGTAGCTGTCTCGTTCATGCTTGCTCCGGTTTAGGGGGTACCATTAGTCCCTTGCTTAAACCGTCAATCAGGTCAATACTCTCACAGAACACGCCGGTTTGCATTCAGTAGATTTGTAAAACCGGGTCTTGTATTGTATTTTTAAGCACTCCCGCATTGGAAAAGATGGCCAAACAGTTCGTTGCTTGCAATTGTGTCCCTTCCTGGATTACTGAGGACGACTTAGTAAATGCGGCCTCAATTGGTATTCTGGGTCCTAAAGAGGTTTTGCACTGGCGGGCTGATGACCCACAACCGTAAGGGATCTATTGCAGTGTTTTCGATAAGTAAGAGTGTCGAACCCAACGAGGAGCAGAAGGTATTGATAAGTGGTTCTGAGCAAGGAATAACTGCAAGCACTGAAAGATAACTTTTTAGGGGTTTTCTTGATATAAGCAACAAGAAGGAAAAAGCGATGAAAGTAAAAGGCAATGGGGAGTAACAAGTGGCCCAATCCTTTCTGAGCAAAGGAGAGGCCTAGCAACTGAACTTATAAAGGATTACTTCAACATCATATGACTACTAACAACAAGACTTTTCCCATGTCCTCAAGAACTAAAGTAACTACTCACAAGACATAAAAGAGAACATGATCAGTGGAGATAAATGGATGATAAACAATCTGGACATAATGATATTTCTCCAACAAAAGTCAATAGCATTCACCGCAAAGTAGTAATCAACACCGATAGAGTAGAGAGGATAGATAGTACGGATTACAACACAAGTTGCAATGTTGAGATGAGATTGGATGAAGATGGAGATGGTGCTGATGTTGGGGATGATGTTGATGATGATCTCGATGATGCCCGTGACGATGGTGATGACGATGGCGATGATCTCCCCTTCCGGGAGGTGATCTCCCCGGCGGAATCTGCCCGCCGGAGATGGCTTTTTCTTCTCTGTAGGTTTCCGCCACGGAGCGGCGGCGGAACTCCGTCAAAACTCTCCTTTTTAGGGTTTTTGGATGACGAGGAGTATATAGGCAAAAGGGGGCAGCCGGAAGTGGGCCAGGGGCTCCAGGCGCCCCCCCGGCGCGGCCAGGGTGGGAGCCGGGCCAGGTGGCCGCCTGGGCGCCCTGTGGCCCCCCTCTGGTTGCTCTTTTGCGTGCCTTCGTGATCCGTCTGGAAAATACCCTCCGTCGATTTTCAGGTAATTTGGAGGTATTCTTCTTCAGCAACTCAGCGTCCACTTTTTACCGCTGAATCCTGCGTCTGCTGCTTCGGCACCGGAAAGTTGCAAACTGTGTAAAATAGGCCAAAACAACATAAGAACATCATCGTAATGTGAAATATATCAATGAATAAGGATGAATTACAATATAAAATAGTGATGCATTTTGGACGTATCAACACCCCCAAGCTTAGACCTCGCTTGTCCCCAAGCGAATACTAAGCTCAGTAAACCTGTCCACAAGTTTAGAGAGTGAAGTGTCGATAAATAGAATACAGACAAGAAGTATCACAGTTTCTTCACCAAACTCAAATATCCTCAACAGCAATCTTCAACTCATAAGGCCCTTATAAAAGAGTGGTAACACTTATAATCAAAAGTAGGGCTAAAGAAACTCATCAAATCATTGCAATCATGTCCTTTGGTCAAAGAACAACTAATAGCTTTTACTTTTGCTCTTTTTCTTTATGTTTTGATGAAATTAATTGAAGCTTTTGAAAGAACATGTTATTAGGCAAGAAGTGAAAGTGTTAACGCAAAGGAAGATGTTTGCTTTAGCTGGGCTTGACAAACAACTCACTTATCAAATGATAATGTCAACAAGCATGTGGTATGAAAAATCTTAATGCAACTTTATATGAATGAATCCTCGTCAACATCAAATGTCTGCTCTCTGTAAGAATAGAAGGAAGTGGGAATAACTGACTCAACTTAGAACTAAGAGATAGCCCCGGCTCTAGGGAAGTAGGTAAAACTCATGTGCTATCCTTAAATCAAACAAAATGAAAACAAGTTTTGAGAGGTGCATGATTTGTCAACGAATGCTAATAGATAACTCAATTACTTCTCGAGCTGGACAAGTTTCGAGGAACGGCTCCCGCACGGGGACGATCACATCCCCTTAATCTCCTTTGTTTATCGCTGCCAAAGTTTTCTGATTTCTCATGAACAAAGCGTGAAGGAGGGTTTGTTTGTTGTATTATCTTTTATGAGTCGGGCGCACTCATGCCAGTTCCTTCTCGTATTAAGGGTATGCAGATTAGACATGCAATCCCGGGGTAAAACTTGTCCAACTTAAAAATATCATGAATTAACTATTACTTCCTCATGAGCTAAAACAGGGGCACAAAATAGAAGATTTTGAACATTTAAGGATAACACACAAATTCTATACTTTAGGAGGTGGTAGTGGAATACCACGAATAGGAAGGTATGGTGGACTCATATGAAAGGTATTGGTTTAAGGGTATGGATGCACAAGCAGAATTCGTCTTAGTACAAAGTTTAGGCTGGCAAAGGCTTTGAGAGAACAGACAATTGATGATGACTAAGATGCAAAGCAATATAAAGCATAAACATTAAAATAAGCATAATACATCAAGTTGTCTTCCTTGTCAGCATAACACTTCAAGCATAATAACATAAAGGTGTTGGCTATGTCGCTACTTTAAGAAAATCATGCTTGCTGTTATGACCAAAGCTATGTTTGCTAAGATTAAATAAAGTTTCAAAGCCATACCTGATATAAGGTTAATACTCCCCATAAGAATCATCATATAAGGTCGACTGCGTGAAGAGAATACCGAGTGCAGCAAAGGAACCAATAGACTTCTCATTAATATTCCATCATAGACGACTCCACACTCACGGATACAATCTCTCCACAGAAGGAGTGTTAGACCTCAATGCACACACCTATTTCATATAATAACCTCCCTAGACATGATACGACTCTACTTGACTCTAAAAGACAAAAGATAAAGATAAAGATACCGGGCACTCCCCCGAGCTTGGAATAAGCCAAGGGGATGCCATTACCCAAGGAGATTTCACTCCTCATTCTTGTTGGCGTTGATCACGTAGTCCTCGGCGAAGCGCTTCCATGGAAGGGGTTCTCCAGTCTCATATGAGAAGTTTGTCTCCTGAATCCTGCATGCAGCACCCATACCCATGCGCATAAACCTTAGTTCATACTCACAGTTCTGGTGATGTAGATCATAAATTTGCCCTTGGAGCTCTTCAATTCTTTCTTCAGATGCGGTGATGCTTTTCCACATCTCCTTCATCTCCTTCAGAAGTAGGTCTTCAGCTCATTGATGATGTCAAAGTTAGCTTCAACACCACGCTCGATCATCTTCTTGTACTTGAAGACTTCTTGCTCCACTTCTTCTAGCCTGGCTTGGATGCTCCCCTCCTTGATAGGTCCCTTCAGATCTTCTTGATGGAGGACACCGCCCTCCATCCAAACAACCTGAGGGTGCTTCTTCACCTCAGCGAGGTAAGGGTTGATGACGTTGACGACGAACTTGTCCTCGGGGGAACTTGGAGAAGCCATGGCGCCTAGGTCCAGCTAAAAGATTCCCTGGCAGAAACAGATCGAAAATAAAACACACGAAATCGCGAGATGCGTTGCTGGAACAATCCGGGCAAATGTATAGCAAAAATTTATGCACAGAAAGGAAGGTAACAAGCTATAACGGGGTCGGAGACGGACTCCTGGGTGCCCAGGCGGCCTCCCGGTGCGGCCAGGAGGTAGGCCGCACCAGGGGGCGCCTGGGCCCCCTGGAGCTTGTCTCCGGATCCACTTAGGCTTAGAATTTTCCTAATTTTGCAAAAACTCATAATATGGAACTTTTATGGCGGTTCGCGATGTTTCCTTACCGTAATACATACCTTTTCTTATTCTGCTTCTGCTGGTGTCTGAAACAGGGCTGCAACATGTTCTTCGTGAGTTGTTGTGTATATCGTATTCACATCAACATTGACAGGGTCTCCTGCTATGTAATGCTTAAGTCTTTGCCCATTCACAACTTGAGGTTTGGCGCCTTCAAAATTGTTAATCTTGATTGCACCAGACCGATAGACTTCTTCAATATGAAATGGCCCTTCCCACCTGGAAAGTAGTTTGCCTGGAGAAAACCTGAAACCGGATCTAAACAACAAAACTTTATCACCAACATTAAATTCACGTTTCAGAATCCTCCTATCATGCCACTTCTTTACTTTTTCCTTGAACATTTTAGCGCTCTCGTAAGCTTCACTTCTCCACTCATCTAGAGAAGTCAAGTTCATGAGACGCTTCTCACCAGCTAACTTTGGGTCAGTATTAAGCTCTCTAACAGCCCAGAAAGCTTTGTGCTCTAATTCTAATGGCAAATGGCAAGCCTTACCATAAACCATCTTATAGGGGGACATGCCCATGGGGTTTTTGTAAGCAGTTGTATACGCCCACAAAGCATCTCCTAACTTATTTGACCAGTCCTTTCTATTTCTATTAACTGTCTTCTGTAAGATCAACTTGATCTCTCTATTGGTGAGCTCAACTTGCCCACTAGTTTGAGGATGGTACGGTGAAGCAATTCTATGATTAACATCGTACTTGGCTAAAGCTTTTCTAAAAGCTCCATGCGTGAAGTGTGATCCTCCATCAGTCATGAGATACCTAGGTACACCAAACCTAGGGAAAATCACATCTTTGAGCATTTTCAAAGATGTCTTGTGATCAGCACTTTCAGTGGGGATCGCTTCAACCCACTTGGTCACATAATCAACAGTTACTAAAATGTGAGTGTACTTGTGCGAAGAAGGAAAAGGACCCATAAAATCAAAACCCCAGCAATCAAAAGGTTCAATCACTAGTGAGTAATTCATAGGCATCTCATTCCTTCTACTAATGTTACCAACTCTTTGACCTTTATCACAAGCTAAAACATAATTTCTAGCATCCTTAAAGAGAGTAGGCCAATAAAAACCTGATTGAAGAACCTTATGTGCGGTCCTCTCACTGGCATGATGCCCTCCATAGGGACTATCATGACATTGTCTGAGAATGTCCTTCTGCTCATGTTCCGGTATGCATCTTCTCACGATCCCGTCTGGACCTTCTTTGAAAAGATGTGGGTCATCCCAAAAGTAGTGCCTCAAATCATGAAAGAACTTCTTCCTTTGCTAAAACGTTAAACCTGGAGGCAAATACTTCGCAACGATAAAATTAGCATAATCAACAAACCAAGGATCGGAAAGAGATTGTACTTTTACAACAGCAAGTTGCTCGTCTGGAAAATTGTCGTTGACTGGGATGGGATCATGCGGTATATCTTCCATCTTTGAAAGATTGCCCGCCACCGGATTGTCTTCTCCTGTCCTATCAACAATCTGCAAATCAAATTCTTGAAGAAGGAGTACCCATCTAATAAGCCTTGGCTTGGCATCCTTCTTTGTCATAAGGTACTTAATGGCAGCATGGTCAATATGAATAATAACTTTGGAATCAACAATATACTGCCTAAACTTATCACAAGCAAACACTACAGCTAAGAATTCCTTCTCAGTACTAGCATAGTTCTTTTGAGCACTATCAAGGGTTTTACTAGCATAATGTATAACATTCAATTTCTTATCAACCCTTTGCCCTAAAACAGCTCCAACAACAAAATCACTAGCATCACACATAATCTCAAAAGGTAAATTCCAGTCAGGTGGTTGTACTATAGGAGCGGTTATTAAAGCTTTCTTGAGAACTTCAAAAGCCTCCTTACAATCTTCATCAAATACAAAAGGAACATCCTTCTGGAGAAGATTAGTGAGGGGTCTCGAAGTCTTAGAAAAGTCTTTAATAAATCTTCTATAGAAACCAGCATGGCCGAGAAAACTGCGAATACCTTTGATGTCCCTTGGATAGGGCATCCTCTCAATTGCTTCGATCTTGGCCTTGTCCACCTCAATTCCCCTTTCGGAAATCTTGTGACCAAGAACAATTCCTTCGTTAACCATGAAGTGACACTTCTCCCAATTGAGTACCAGATTTGTCTCCTCACATCTCTGCAAAACTTTATTAAGGTTGTGGAGACAATGGTCAAAGGAAGTTCCATAGACGGAGAAATCGTCCATGAAGACTTCCACAATCTCCTCACAGAAACCATGAAAGATAGCAGACATACACCTTTGAAAAGTAGCAGGGGCATTACATAAACCAAAAGGCATACGCCTGTAAGCATAAGTACCAAAGGGACAAGTAAAAGTAGTCTTCTCTTGATCAGCAGTGTTAACATGAATTTGAGAGAAACCAGAATAACCATCGAGGTAACAAAAGTGGGTATTTTTGGATAACCTTTCAAGCATTTGGACGATGAACGGCAACGGGTAGTGATCCTTCCTGGTTGCCTTGTTCAGCTTCCTGTAATCAATACACATTCTATATCCAATAATAATTCTCTGAGGTATTAGTTCATTCTTATCATTAGGAACCACAGTTGTACCTCCTTTCTTAGGAACACAATGTACCGGGCTTACCCACTTACTATCAGCTATAGGGTAGATAATACCTGCGGCTAGAGGCTTGAGAATCTCAGTTCTTAGAACATCCATCATCTTCGGGTTCAACCGTCGTTGATGATCAACAATTGGTTTAGCATCGGGCTCAAGGTTGATAGTATGTTGACAGATAGATGGACTAATCCCCTTAAGGTCATCAAGGGTATAGCCAATTGCACCTCGGTGTTTACGAAGTACTTCCAATAGTCGCTCTTCTTCATATCCTGAAAGGTTAGAGTTGATAATAACAGGATATACTTTCTTTTCATCTAAATAAGCATACTTGAGCGTATCGGGAAGAGGTTTAAGATCGAACACCGGGTCTTCTTTTAGTTTTGATAAAATTCCCAAAGGTTCAACCGGAAGGTTGTGCTTCAGGATAGAAGGTTGTCTCAAGAATATTTCATCTAGTTCATTTCTTTCCTGCATATGCAAATCATTCTCGTGGTCCTCCATATATTGCTGCAAAGGATCATTAGGGGGAATAGCAATAGAAGCAATACTTCCAATAATTTTATCATCACTAGGTAAATCGGTACCACGAGGCTGCTTAGAGAACTTGGAAAAATTAAATTCATATGGCTCACCGTTGAATTCAACAGAAACTTTACCTTTCTTGAAATCTATTATAGCTCCACAAGTTCTAAGAAAAGGTCTACCAAAAATAATAGGACAAAAATTGTCCCTCACTGAACCAAGTACTAGAAAGTCGGTAGGGTATTTTACCTTTCCACATAGGACTTCAACGTCTCTCAGAATTCCGATAGGAGAGATAGTTGCTCTGTTTGCAAGATGAATGGTAACATCAACTTCTTCAAGTTCACAAGGTGAAATCTCACCGATGATCTCTTGATAAAGTGAATAGGGGATAGCACTAGCACTCGATCCCAAATCGCATAGCCCATAATAATTGTGATCTCCTATTTTAACAGATACTACTGGTGTACCTGAAATTGGGCCTTTATTCTTGGCTGTGACAAGGTTAGTGGAAACAGCACAAAAATTTACATTGGAATCCAAAACATCATTAGTAACAAGGTCTTTAACCAATGCAACTTGAGGATCGACCTTGATCTGGTCCTCAGGCTCATCAATTCTTCTCTCACTTTTATTTATTATGCCTGTCAAAAGAGAGTGCTCCCTTATCCTTGCGGGAAAAGGAGGCTTTTCATATATAACTGCAGGCAAAATAGGGTCAGCAACATGAATATCAACAGGTAACTCTTTGAAAGGTTCATGATGCTGATCTCTCTTCTTTTTAAAAGAATCAACGTGAGAGGCAAAATCCTTACAGAAATCAATCATTAGATGGGAATCAAGACCAATCTTAGAGCAAAAGGTATTGAAGTAATCAGTTTTCACATAGCTCTCAATATAATCATGCTCATAATTTATAGCGGGTTCAATACCTTTATCGATTTCCCAATCTTTGGTATTCCTCTGGATCCTTTCAAGGAGATCCCACCTTTCTTCAACACTCTTCGTCTGAAATACCCCACTAGAGGAGGCATCCAGCATCTCCTTATCCTGACGAGAAAGCCTGGCATAAAAATTTGTAAGTATAATTTCCTTGGGGAGCTCATGAATAGGACATTTGAGCATTAGGGACTTCAATCTCCCCCAAGCTTGAGCAATGCTTTCTCCGTCACGAGACCTAAAGTTATAGATATAGTTCCTGTCTCGATGAATTTCATGAAGAGGATAAAACTTGGTATAAAAGAGAGACATAAGCTCTTGCCAATCAAGCAAGTGTGAGTTATCGAGAAGCTTATACCAATCTGAAGCTTTATCTATAAGCGATACGGAGAACAATTTCCTCATGAAAAACTCCATTGATACACCTGCAAGCTTAAATAATGAACATAGTTGTGACATATATAGCAAGTGTTCACCGGGATGTCTGTCTCCTGCATAACGATTAGCCAAAACATAATCGATAATACCAGCTGGTATTTTATAGGGCACAATTTCAGTAGGGGGAGGAGAAACCACCACAGATGTGGGGCGTCTTCCCAAAAGTAACGATCCAATAGAAAGGTTGTCCATAAGGACAAAGAGCAGCAAGCAAAATAAAAATAGAAACATAAAAACTTCCTTACCAGTTAACTTTACCAATAGCGCTACACTCCCCGGCAACGGCGCCAGAAAACGGTACTTGATGACCCACAACCGTAAGGGATCTATTGCAGCGTTTTCGATAAGTAAGAGTGTCGAACCCAACGAGGAGCAGAAGGTATTGATAAGTGGTTCTGAGCAAGGAATAACTGCAAGCACTGAAAGATAACTTTTTAGGGGTTTTCTTGATATAAGCAACAAGAAGGTAAAAGCGATGCAAGTAAAAGGTAATGGGGAGTAACAAGTGGCCCAATCCTTTCTGAGCAAAGGAGAGGCCTAGCAACTTAACTTATAAAGGCTAAAGTGTTCTTGAGGACACACGGAAGAGGTAGTCATGTGCTTTCGCCATATTCCGTATCGGTACTATGTTATGTGTTGATAAGTGCTGAGTGGGCGGATCTATGCTAGTACATTCTCTAGACTAAGATGAGTGCACTCTTATGATTAAACACCTTGCAAGCATCCGCAAATACAAGATAGTATTTAAGGCAAAAGCCTAACCATAGCAATACGATCGATGATCCATTGTTCCCTTGTGCAAAAGCGTGCGAACTGGGGTTCAGGTTTCTGTCACTCCGGCAACGCACCGTAAGCATTCTTTGTACACAATGTATTCCCCTAGGTCCTTAATAAGGCGAAGTGTTGAGTGTTCGACTCACACAACACCACTAGGAAAATAACAACACAACTTAAGTATCAAACAACACATATTACTTCAACATCATATGACTACTAACAACAAGATTTTTCCCATGTCCTCAAGAACTAAAGTAACTACTCACAAGATATAAAAGAGATCATGATCAGTGGAGATAAATGGATGATAAACAATCTGGACATAATGATATTTCTCCAACAAAACTCAATAGCATTCACCACAAAGTAGTAATCAACACCGATAGAGTAGAGAGGATAGATAGTACGGATTATAATACAAGTTGCAATGTTGAGATGAGATTGGATGAAGATGGAGATGGTGCTGATGTTGGGGATGATGTTGATGATGATCTCGATGATGCCCGTGTCGATGGTGATGACGATGGCGATGATCTCCCCTTCCGGGAGGTGATCTCCCCGGCGGAATCTGCCCGCCGGAGATGGCTTTTTCTTCTCTGTAGGTTTCCGCCACGAAGCGGCGATGGAACTCCGTCAAAACTCTCCTTTTTAGGGTTTTTGGATGACGAGGAGTATATAGGCAAAAGGGGGCAGACGGAAGTGGGCCAGGGGCTCCAGGCGCCCCCCGGCGCGGCCAAGGTGGGGGCCGCGCCAGGTGGCCGCCTGGGCGCCCTGTGGCCCCCCTCTGGTTGCTCTTTTGCGTGCCTTCGTGATCCGTTTGGAAAATACCCTCCGTCGATTTTCAGGTAATTTGGAGGTATTCTTCTTCAGCAACTCAGCGTCCACTTTTTACCGTTGAATCCCGCGTCTGCTGCTTCGGCACCGGAAAGTTGCAAACTGTGTAAAATAGGCCAAAACAACATAAGAACATCATCGTAATGTGAAATATATCAATGAATAAGGATAAATTACAATATAAAATAGTGATGCATTTTGGACGTATCACGGGCCCCTGGAAAGGAATGTCCTCCTACACCTAAGGAAGGAGAAATTCTCGTTTTCTTTGATCATCTGGCCCGGGGCTTTAGCCCACTCGGTTCAAAGTTTTTCTGCAATGTCTTAGCCAATTTCCAACTCCATCCATAAGACATAGGTCCCAATTCCATATCCAACATCTGCAACTTCCAAGTCTTCTCAGAGGCATATCTGCAAGAGGAGCCATCTATGGAGTTGTTCCGGGATTTCTTTCACCTGAATCGCCGGACTGAGTTCTCCGACGGGCCCCATACTGAACTCGGCGGCGTGAGAATCCAGAAAAGGAAGGACCTCAGTTTTCCTCACGCCACTCTTCACAGCCATCCAAAAGAATGAACCAGACTTGGTTCAATTGCAAGGATACTTCACCCGAAGGAGAAAATCCGCTGCCGGGTTACCGCGCTTACCGCCTGACGCCGAGTCATCCTTTCCCGCAACGTCTAAGCGCCCAAGACCGGGCTCGTTATGCCCCTAAACTTTCCAAGCTCAGGGCTTTCGTTGCTAACGGTTTAACCAGGGTTGACTTTGTTCGATGCTGGCTCTCTTGGAGTATTCTTCCCTTAAGCCGGCATTCAAGCTTGATGTGCGAATATACCGGCAATCCGGAAGATCCTCAGCGTCACACAAAAATAGTGCTTCCTGACAACGAAGTTACTGAATTTGCAAAAAAGATGCTGAACATCCCTCTGGAAGATTGCAGCCAGACCGGTTTAGCTCCTTTCTACGCAAACAACCTACCACCGCCTGTAAGACTCTTCTGTCCCTTTCTATTCACTTTAATCCGTTCATATCACTTGTCTTCAACATGTTCTTATTCCTTTACACATGCCAATGATCCCTTCTGGAAGAGGAAATCTCAAGATAAACCGGCGAAGCCAACCCGTAAGAAGAGCTTAGCCGTAAAGAAAAAAAACTGCTACCGTTTCCGGTTCAAACCTCGAAGAAGATGATCCGGCTTCTGAGGTACTGCTTGATTCTTATGTCCTTTGAATTCTCTTTGTTTATATTTATATCAATAATGTCTTTTCCCAGGATCTGGCAGAGGGAAGTAAAGCGGATGAAGTTGAGGTAATTTCTGTCTCATCTGATTCAGAACCGTTGCCATCCAAGATTCATCGGGTATCCCGGAAGTATCCATTTTCTCAGCCTTATGCTCAATTGGATCCCAACTTTCTTTTGAAGAAACAGCAGCATGAGGCTCGCCGGACCACACGCCATAGTGGTCACGTGGTTGAGTCATCCGGATTACCCCACACGCCAGCTCGCAGACGCCGCTCAGAGGTTTTGCTTACTCCAACCCTTCTTCATCCAAAAGCAGGACTTATTCACAAACCTCTTAAACCGTCTGATCCCAACTATCAGGAAGCTCCTCTGTCTTCTTCCGGCGAGTCGACTGATACGTCGAAAATGTATCTATAATTTCTGCTTGCTCCATGCCTCTTTTGGGTGATATTGCTATGATATTTATACACTTCCATACACTTTTGATCATATTTGGACTAACCAATTAACTCAGTGCACCCCAGTGCCAGTTTCTGTTTTCGGCTATTTTTGTATTTCAGGTTTTCACGTTACGAGAACTGTCAGGAAAAATCCAGAAAAATTATATAAAAAATCAGCGTTCCAGAAACTACCGTGCGCCCGAAGGACAGCCGGGGGGGGCCACCAGGGCTCCAGGCGCCCTAGCGGCGCCCCCGCCCCTAGGCCGCGCCGGGAGGGCGCCTGGGCCCCCCGAGGCTCCTCCGATGCCCCTCTTTGGCATATATTTAAAGCGTCTCCCGAAACCCTCGGGGGAGGAACTCTTTTCGCGATCTCATCTCTGTTTCGCCGCCGCCGCCGCTTCCAAGATCGGGAGCACCAGGAGAACTCTTCCCGGCACCCAGCCGGAGGGGAGGATCACGATCGGGAGCCTCTCCACCACCATGGACGCCTCCCGGATGAGTTGTGAGTAGTCTCCCTTGGACCATGAGTCCATGACCAGTAGCTATGTGATGTTCTCCTCCCATTCTTGTGCTTCACTAATTAGTCCTCGTGAGCTGCCCTACATGATCGAGGCACATATGTAATCCTTATGTTGTTGCTATGATGAGTTTGCTGGGATCCGATGGATTATGAGATTATGTTCAGATTGTGCTTGAGTAATATATTTGATCTACCTCTTTTATATTTATGTTCGTAAGTAATTCTTACATGTTCTCCGTTGTTATTTATTGCTTTGGCCAAGTAATAGGTAGTGACTCCAAGAGGGAACGTTATGCTTGATTGTGGGTTCATGCCCCTCGATGACTAGTTTGAGTGTCAGAAACATGAGTCTAGGGGATGTGCTGCTGCCACAAGGGGGAAAACAACGGTGCTTGTGCCCGCGGGTGCAAGGATTGTTTACTTTACGCAAAGTTCTTTTAATGCAGTTGTCTGTTGCATTGAGTTTACACTATGGGTGGGACTCGCAACTTAATACCAGCGAGATGTTCTGGATAGATATCTCAAGGTGGATGATTAGTAGTAGATATTCATGGATTTCGGTCTACTTACTTTGGCGTACCGCCCATGCTTTGAACCTCAACCTTTCTTGCAATGTAGTCAGCATTGGTTTGCGCACATGGTCTTGTCAATTGCCCAGCTGTAATTCGTTTACCTCACATAGCTGTTTTATCGTCTTTTGGGAGAGAGACATCACTAGTGAACATCATGAGACTCCGGTCCATATTACCATCATTGATCACATCCGCTATTTACTTTTCGCTTTTATTTACTATTGCAATTATATCTATCACTACTATCACTTGCGTTTAATCCTTTGTGAACTACAAGGCTGGAGGGATTGACAACCTCTCTGTACTCGTTGGGAGCAAAGTTATTTGTATCTGTGTGCAGGTCCACGTTGATTGCTAATATCTGGCGCCGTAGCAGTTGACACCTTCTTGTTGAACCTAGGAGTCTCTGGGGATTCGATCCTTGGTATCTTTGCCAAGGGAAAAACTTCCGCAACACTACATCTCACACCGTCCACTTGGGGTAACCAACGAGGGGCGAGAAGCCGAGCAAGAGTTTTTCTGGCGCCGTTGCCGGGGACTCCACTCTTCAAGATAGGGGAGTTGCTTGCTATATTTTACGTTTGCTTTTAGTCTTGTTAGTTTACCTTTCAGTTTTTGCTTTAGTATCTTTTATCGAAAATCACAAAAATAGTTATCTCGTTCTTTAGTTGTCATTATGTCGGGTCCTTTTTTCTTTGACGAGGCAGAAGTTCTCACCTTTAAACAAAGAGGTGGGGAAAGTTTGAAAGATGCTTGGTATAGAATTAATGATTCACAAAAAAGAGCCACCAAGAAGCAACCTACTACTATCCTGCTTAGAAATTTTTATGTTGGAATTACTTCTTGGAATAGGTTTATTCTATATACTGCTATCAATGGGAATTTCCTAGAGGCCCCAGTTTGGGAGTCCCTTAGTATTATTGAAAATCTTGTTGGGAATCTCCCTGTTGTTAGCATTCAAGAGGACATCACCCTAGCTCACATTATGAAAAAACTTGAAAAGATAGAGCTAGAGATGCCAAGCATTAATAAGATAAATGAGTTGGATCGTAAGATCCAAGGGAATTTGAATAGACTTGATAGCTCCATGCATAAAATTTTCAAAATTTTGGAGACCGTCAAATTCCATGACTTGGACTCTTCTAGGATAGACAAGATTGAGGATATCTTTGATACTCTAGGAACCACCTTCTCCTCAATCAAAACCAAAAAGGTAGAAACTCCGGCAAAGAAGGAGCCTAAGTTCGTTCACGTTCCAAAGGCTCCCCGCTCTAAAAGTAATCCACCTATTGCTAAAGGGGTTGAAACTGTAAAGACTTTGGAAGAAACACCTGTCTTTGATGAATTTATAAATGAATCTTCCCTTGACTTTTATACTTTTGGTCTTCTACCTAGAAGTATCTCTATGCGGCCTTTATTTGAAAGTCCTCTTAAGACTAGTTGTATTATTGAAGAGATTTTTGATGATCTTGATGATGGTTCAATTGATACATCTTGATCTATATGCATTATGCCTAGCTTAAAGGCATAAAAGAAAGCGCTTTTGGGAGGCAGCCCACATGAATAAATTCTAATTTTGTTTTTGTTGTGTCTTGATGTTGTTTACTACTGTAGCATCATCATTGTATCTTTGCTTCTCAATTTTGTGCCAAGTGTAGCCTCTGATTGCTAGAAAGTTCAAAAGTTGTGAGGTGCTGTCCAGGAAACAGATTCTGTCCTTGGATAGAAAAATTCGTATAAAATCACCAGATCTTCTTTTTGGTCTGAAGTTTTTTGACAGCGTGCTCTATATAATTGTCTTTCGTGTGTATGTTCTGAGTTTTTTGATTAGAGTTGCATAATTGCCCCGAACAAATCAATTACTACCTGCTGTTCTGTTTTTCACAGATTCTGTCCTGTTTTGCATTTCCTTCATTTTGCAAACCAAGAGCTTGCTTTTTCTTTGCAAAAACCTTTTGGCAATCTTGAGAAACAATAGACCTTCAAGAATATCTTTATTTCCAGCAAGGTACAATTATTTTATTATGGGTACTAACCTCGCTAATCAGATTATGATGAGTTATGTATGGAGTTTTCAAGTGTGCGAGGGAAGATGATAAAAAGATTCAGGAGTGTCAAGCGCTCAAGCTTGGGGATGCCCCCATGCACCCCCAAGAAATATTCAAGGAGACTCAAGCGTCTAAGCTTGGGGATGCCCCCGTGCATCCCCTTCTCCATCAACATTATCAGTTCGTCTTTCGTTCCTCTATATTTTAATCACTTCATGTGTTATGTGCTATGCTTGGAGCGTCTTGCTTTTAGTTTTCTTTAGTTTTTCATAACGAGTCGGAACTCAGCTTTCTTTATGTGGGAGAGAAACACGCTCCACTTCTACCTAGAACATAACATAGAATTATCATGTCTATCCTTGATGTGTGTGTTCTTTGTCTTTTAATAGCTACTATCATGTTCAGCTCTTAGCTTTCATGCTTATCTTTTCAAAGAGCTTTTGTTTAGTTGGTTGCTTGAACTCTCTTTAATTACCATGCTCACCTTATTAAGAGAGTTTGCTTCCGTTGCATTGGTTGATATGTCTATGATAAAGATGCTACGTGCATGATGGCGCTTAGTAGTTCATGTTTTCTTATGGTTAGTCTCAAATAACTGGGGGGTTCCCAATGTGTTATTGGAGTACCAACATGATTTGTTTGCCTATGATGTGGTATGGTTTAGTAATATCTTCCTTCGATAATTTATTTTGATTGACTTGGCGTATGCTCACGCATATTTAAGACTGTAAAGAAAGTCTGTCAAGCCTTGATGATCTTTTGTTTCTGAGTAGCGATATAACTACCATGCCTGATTCAATGTTGCTTTGTCGCTCTGCATGATTATGACCGTCATTGCTCTCTTAGTTGGTCGCTCCCAGTCTTTTGCTAACCTTCGCCTGTACTAAGCGGACTGACTGCTTGTGCATCCACATCCTTTAATCCAGTTATGCCATATGAGTCCTCCATACCTTCCTACATGGTATTTCCCTGCCATTCCTAACGGAGACTTGCATGTGCCATCTCGAAATCATTCAAAGAAAAAGCATTCTTATTTTGTGCCTCTGTTGTAAGTTCATGAGGAAGTAGTGTTTAATTCATGACCTTTTTTTAAGTTGGACAAGCTTCACCCCGGGATTGCATGTATAATGTGCAAACCCATAATACGAGAAGGAACTGGCATTGAGTGCGCCCGTCTCAAAAAGATAATATAACAAACAAACCCTCCTTCACGCTTTGTTCATGAGAAATCAGAAAACTTTGGCAGTGATAAACAAAGGAGATTAAGAGGATGTGATTGTCCTCATTCGGGAGCCGTTCCTCGAAACTTGTCCATCTCGAAAAGTGATTGAGTTGTCTGCTAGCATTCGTTGACGAAACATGCATGATCTAAAATAAATTATTACCTCTATTTTAAAACCAAGAGCTCTGGTACATGTTTTGTCTTTGTTTCCGACTACGGGTTTTCAACCTTGCCAACAAAAGCCACGGTTCGAGAGTCTCCACCTTCTTTTAAAAGCACCAACCACTGAGAGCATGATTGTCATTATGAGTGTAATGTGCATTGTCCCAAAGTAGCATTGTCTTTTGCATGATTGTGATATCGTTTATTCTGAAATCATTGTATCTAGTCATCACTTAAACCTTGGAGGTGCCCCTGCATTTATGTTTTGCTTCACTAAAGGGGGCAAGCTAGATATCACTTTATCATATTTGCACATCATGTTCATTGCAAATCTATTTGATGTTTCAGTATCATATTGTAAAACTTTCAGTCCTTTGTGATTTTCTCATGAGGCAACTTAATTACTATAGATTCATTGTCTCAGTAAGCTTTTGTCATATGACTATGAAAAAGTCCTATATGGTTAATAGCATGTCACCACAGAAATTATTCTTGTTATCATTTACCTACTCGAGGACGAGCAGGAATTAAGCTTGGGGATGTTGATACGTCCAAAACGTATCTATAATTTCTGCTTGCTCCATGCCTCTTTTGGGTGATATTGCTATGATATTTATACACTTCCATACACTTTTGATCATATGTGGACTAACCTATTAACTAAGTGCACCCCAGTGCAAGTTTCTGTTTTCGGCTGTTTTTGTATTTCAGGTTTTCACGTTACGAGAACTGCTAGGAAAAATCCAGAAAAATTATATAAAAAATGAGCGTTCCAGAAACTACCATGCGCCCGAAGGACAGCCGGGGGGGCCACCAGGGCTCCAGGCGCCCTGGCGGCGCCCCCCCCCCCCCCTGGGCCACGCCGGGGGGGCGCCTGGGCCCCCCGAGGCTCCTCTGATGCCCCCCTTTGGCATATATTTAAAGCGTCTCCCGAAACCCTCGGGGGAGGAACTCTTTTCTCGATCTCATCTCTGTTCCACCGCCGCCGCCGCTTCCAAGATCGGGAGCACCAGGAGAACTCTTCCCGGCACCCTGCCGGAGGGGAGGATCACCATCGGGAGCCTCTCCACCACCATGGACGCCTCCCGGATGAGTTGTGAGTAGTCTCCCTTGGACCATGAGTCCATGACCAGTAGCTATGTGATGTTCTCCTCCCGTTCTTGTGCTTCACTAATTAGTCCTCGTGAGCTGCCCTACATGATCGAGGCACATATGTAATCCTTATGCTGTTGCTATGATGAGTTTGCTGGGATCCGATGGATTATGAGATTATGTTCAGATTGTGCTTGAGTAATATATTTGATCTACCTCTTTTATATTTATGTTCGTAAGTAATTCTTGCATGTTCTCCGTTGTTATTTATTGCTTTGGCCAAGTAATAGGTAGTGACTCCAAGAGGGAACGTTATGCTTGATTGTGGGTTCATGCCCCTCGATGACTAGTTTGAGTGACAGAAACATGAGTTTAGGGGATGTGTTGTTGCCACAAGGGGGAAAACAACGGTGCTTGTGCCCGCGGGTGCAAGGATTGTTTACTTTACGCAAAGTTCTTTTAATGCAGTTGTCTGTTGCATTGAGTTTACACTATGGGTGGGACTCGCAACTTAATACTAGCGAGATGTTCTGGATAGATATCTCAAGGTGGATGATTAGTAGTAGATATTCATGGATTTCGGTCTACTTACTTTGGCGTACCGCCCATGCTTTGAACCTCAACCTTTCTTGCAATGTAGTCAGCATTGGTTTGCGCACATGGTCCTGTCAATTGCCCAGCTGTAATTCGTTTACCTCACATAGCTGTTTTATCGTCTTTTGGGAGAGAGACATCACTAGTGAACATCATGAGACTCCGGTCCATATTACCATCATTGATCACGTCCGCTATTTACTTTTCGCTTTTATTTACTATTGCAATTATATCTATCACTACTATCACTTGCGTTTCATCCTTTGTGAACTACAAGGCCGGAGGGATTGACAACCTCTTTGTACTCGTTGGGAGCAAAGTTATTTGTATCTATGTGCAGGTCCACATTGATTGCTAATATCTGGCGCCGTAGCAGTTGACACCGTCTTGTTGGACCTAGGAGTCTCTGGGGATTCGATCCTTGGTATCTTTGCCAAGGGAAAAACTTCCGCAACACTACATCTCACACCTTTCACTTGGGGTAACCAACGAGGGGCGAGAAGCCTAGCATCGACTGCTACTCAAATCCCGGTGCTTAAGACCATTCCTTGGTAAGTCATCTTTCTAAACGTCCCGTTTACCTTTGCGTTTTGACTTTGTGATTTTCATTGCTCTTTTAATCTTTATCAGTATGCCCAAGCCTAGCAAGAAGGCGAAATTAAATAAACCGGCTATCGAACACACCACCGCTGAACCGGCAGAGGATCTTGAAGCGGCCAACCCTCCAGACGAAAATGTTGAAGTCCGGCACGATGACCCCTCCCCTATGGATCATGAAGATCTTGCTGCTCCGGGGGGTGATGCTATGGAGAACACAGCTGAACCGGCAAGTCCTGTCTAGGTTAGTCCTCCTCGGGCTAGCCCGGCTCCTGTTAGTCCGATGCGCACAGTTGATCCCCTCCAGCCAACCGCTGCCTTGACAGAAGATGTTGAGATAACCGGGATAGGCTTCTCTGCTCCCACATAGCCTGTTGTCTTGGCTAGACACACCGCCAAGGAGGAAAAGCTTCAGCAAGATAAAGGCAAGTGGAGCACAAATTTGTCAAGTTACAATCAGCTTAGTGCCCAGGAACTCCACTCTGGGTATCTGAACCAGCTCTTCACCAGCCGCGACTATGAGGCCGGTTTAGTCAACATGATGAAGGAGAAATATGAGGTACTTTTCTTTCCTTTTGCCTTCCGTTTCTGCTTGTATCTTTCAATTATACCTTTAGGCCATAGTAGCCCCCAAGTGTCGGTTTACCTCACCGTAGGTGAACCGGGACTTCTCTTATGTCTGAGAATGAACGTACATTAGCCCCCATGTGCCAAGGGCATAACTTGTTTATGTGTTTGGGACTTGTCTGAAAAAGTTGTCTTCTTTGACTTCAATTGTACATTAGCCCCCAAGTGTCGAGTGCATAACTTGTTATGTGCTTGAGACTTTTGATTGAACTGTCCTTCAACACTTTCCTTTTCCTGTAGGCTGATTTGAACAGGAGGGCTTCAGAGGCAACTGAACTCCGGAATAGCTTGGCCTTCCATGAAACTGCTTCTACTAAAGTTAAGGAGGAACTTGTCCTTGCTTTAGCTAACATGGAAAAACTCAAGAAAGATTTTGAAGCGGAGCGGTCCACATGGGAGGTACAAAGGGCTGCTCTAGAAAAGAGAGCAAAGGATGCTGAAGCTGCCTTCAACCCGGTGACGCAGGAGCTATCCGGGTTAAAACAACATATAGATGATATGACATCTGCCATCTTCGGTGAGTGTCTGTCTTCGTATGTTTGTATCCTTGCAATCCTATCCTGCTCCGGTTTAACTTGCCAATTGTATATAGGGAGGCGCATAACTCATCTTGGAGACGATGTTCGGAAGAAACTAAAGGATGCGTATACCCTGGTGGAGCAACTATACTCCAGTGCTCAAAGGGTTATCAGCGCTATGTCGCACAATAAACCGGCGCCGACCACCATCCAAGGCACTCTGGAAAAGTTATCTGTCTTGCCTGCTCGACTTGTTGAGGTGAAGAAATCTGCTGCACGAGCTGGCTCTCTCATGGCGTTAACTCGGGCCAAGGCATGGGTCCCCGACTTTGATCCGGCGGAGGCCATCAATGGTTATCCCAGCATGAAAGAGGACGGGTCAACCTTCTCTTCTGAAGATCTTCGTTCTTTAACCAAAGACATGAACCCTCTTGCCAGTAAGCTTTTTGATGAAGCGGATTTAACAAGGTATCATCCGGGTTATGATCTAGAGAATACACGGGTGGAGCAGCCGGTTTATGACACCGAAAATCTGATCCCACCCGTTCGTAAGCATACCTTCGCTCCTGACATTGATCCGTCAGACCTTATAAACGATGAAGTATATTTCCGTGCCCTCGCCAAGATTGACTGGAGCACTCCTGATTTCCAGCAGCTGCCAGAAGTCTACGAAGATCCGGAGCAAGCTGACCCTCAGTCTTCACAGTGTGTCGAGGAAGAATCCTAAACTGGCTCCGGTTTAATTTTTATATGCTGAACACTTTGCAAGAAACTTTGATTCTTTTGGGCCTGCAGGTGCCTTGTAATAGAATAGTTGAGATACTTCTTTTGTCCCACTGTTATGGTATTACTTTGATTGGCGATCCCCAATTCATCTCCTGCTTTCAATGCTTTAACAGTTGATATTACATGCGTCTGCATGAACAATGCTAAAAGATGTCCTGGCATTTTACCACCGGATGGATTATACTGCCCTAATGCATGTTTCAAACAAATAGCTTGAACTACACATATAAAACACAAACATATCCCATACCTGTGATTAAGTGTGCTTGTAGACCTTAACCCGGTGCGAATAGCTTAAAGCGCGGGTGCTGATGAAACCCTTGGCTCTCTTGTCGGCTTAACATGATGGCCAATCCGGGCTACGATGAACGCCGGTTTAACTCTCGCTGGTGTTCATGACCCAGACTTTTAACTCTGTAGACGTATGGTCAACCTTGTAGTTGTCCAGTCTCGCATCAATGGACTTGGTTTAAAAACCAATGACCTTGACGACAATGATTTGTGAAAACATAAAAAATAAAAATAAGGTTTTTGGGCAAATAAGACCATGTAGTTGAGGCTTTTTACGAGCTGCCATGCTCCAAATTCGAGGCTTTTTATGAGCTGCCAGGCAACTGTCATTAACCATTTTAGCAAAGCCTATCAAGATGCTTCACAATCCTTAACCAAATCATCGATGTACATAGCTACCCAATGTTTCGAAATCTCGTAAAGATTTTGTCTTTGGGTAATCAACTCGATGATCGTCAATTTAACGTGACCAAGTTCAGGGTCTCGAAGGATTGACTTGTGATAGGTTCGACGGGTCATACCAGGTTTACCTGGACGACGTGATTTACTTGATGCAGGCAGGTTAATCCGGGGTTTTAGGTGCATGCACCGGGCTTCCAAGCCATGTTCACTACAAGGGTATTCAACTCGCTGAGAGCCACCAGGTAGTGTGTGAGTCGTTTGCTCATCGGGGCATATGTTTGAGTTGTGCGAGGCATCAAACCCTCTTTTACCCCTCATCATCATGTGGAAATTGCCGAAGCAACCAGAGCTGTGCTCTTATGATGGTCTTCATACCGCCGCCGGCTCAAGAGACCATGGAAAACTTCCTTGCCCACGGAAGCCCCCATGTGTCTCTTGTTCGTATAGATAAGATGGCTGATTCCTTGATGTGTCAAGGGCGCCGGTTTAGGAGGCCATGGGAAGCTTCTTTGGAAGCCCCCATGTGATACTCCTTTGTGTAAAGAACACGACTGATTCCTTGATTCTATCAAGGGCTCCGGTTTAAGAGGCCATGGAAGGTTTGTTTCGAAGCCCCCATGTGATACTCTTTTTGTATGAAAGACACGGCTGATTCCATGATTCTATCAAGGGCGCCGGTTTAAAAGGCTATGGAAGGTTTCTTTCGAAGCCCCCATGTGATACTCTTTTTAAAAAAGATGGCTGATTCCCCGGTGTACCGGGGGCGCCAGTTTATTTTATTAATCATAATATATACATTGTACATAAAGCGGAGCCAATGGCTCAAGTATAGTAAGGTCGAAGAAGAGCGATGTTCCACGGCCGCTTGGTCTCCTCCTCTACCGTACGTGAGTCCTTATGTTCTCGAACGTTGACAAGGTAGTATGATCCGTTGTGTAGGTTTTTGCTGACCACAAAGGGTCCTACCCAGGGTGGTGATAGCTTGTGCATATTTGTCTGGTCCAGGGTGGTGATAACATCATTGTGAAGTATTTAGCGCATGCAGCTTCGTCCACGTCAAGCATCGCCATAGCCATGAAATAACTTTCAACCCATGCCTCCGGAGCCAGATCCTCCGTGTAGTTGGGTACCTTACGCGGACCTTTGAAGTCTTTGGGTAGTTTCACGTTTCGTAAAGCGGGGATGAGACACTACACTCCTAAGGAACTGGACATGATTCCTGTTTCGACTGTGGTGGTGGCGTAAACCAGCGTCGCCTGACAGGTGTCATTGTGAGCAGTATGCCTCGCCTGATCCGTCCTCTCTTGTGCATGTGCTCCTGCTCCTGCCGGATTATCCTGCCTCTGGCGGTGCCGTCTCCGTGCGCTGCTAGACACGACCGGTTCATCCAGGTGCCTCGTATAACTCCGGCTCGGGCGGGGGGTTGAATGAATCCTCTCCCGGCTATAGGAGTAAGCTTGCTGCTGAGTTAGCGCTGTGTCCAGCAACTCCTTGGCCCGTCGTGCCTCCATTGCTATGGGGGACGTCTCCTCAATGGAAGGGCAGCCAGTCATGAAGCAGCGGCGACGATGTTATCCAATGGATTAGAATAGTGACCGGGAGGGGTGGTTACGTGCCGGGTCGACACAACTTGACGATTTGATTCTACGGCTGGTGGCTGAACCGACGCGCCCGTCCCCGGGGCTCCTCCCCGGTTTACCTCTGGATGGTTACTGGTTCCTGCTCCTGGTGTGCTAAAGAGATTCCTCGCCTCATAAACCGGCGGCAAACGAGACCGTTGTCTCCTCCACATTACCTCCTGCGAAGCGTTCTGATCTAACCTGAGCCGGAAAGCTTGGGAATCTAGCTCTGCCTGTCTTGTAGCCATCCTAGCTTTCTCCGCAGCCAGATCCAACTTAGCTTGCTCAATCCTGCTATTTATCTGAGCGATCTCTACATCATGCTGCTCCTTGTCGGCCTGGGCTACTTCTGCTGTTGCGAGTGCTGTCAAAGTGTCAACTAAGGTGGATAGGACATTAGAGGGCGACGGGGGAAGGTCTCCAGCCCTAGCTTGCAGTGCCTCAGAGGTTAACACCCAATCGTCGAGGGCTGCTGCATGGGCTGTGATCCGGCCATTAAAACAGCAACCCTGTTTGGCGGATCGAAGGGGTCCGGAATACTATTGCCATCGGAACAACCCTCAGACCGGCCGTCCTGCAACAGATACAAAGATTCCGTCTCTCCAGACGAAGACTCGTCTCTGGAATAAACAACTGTCTCGCCACCAGAATCCGATCCGTCCTCGGCTTGTACTCCATGCACTGCTCCGACGAAGATGCGCTTCACGGCGGGCTGAATCCGGGCTGATCTCGCACGCTGAGCCGGCTCGACGATGTTGGAGAAGATGTCCGACTCAGGTCCCGGTTTGCCGATCTTGCCGATGAAGACGTGGATGCCGCCGAAGGGGCCCCGGTACCCGTACTCGATTGAATCGTCCTCGGGGCCCCAGCCTGCATCGTCGATGTAGATCCGGCCGCGACGACTTTTAGTCATCCAGCCAACTGTGTAACCCTTGAGCCCTTGAAAGCTGCCTTTCAAGAACTCGAAACCATCATGCGATAGCCCCACGATGGGCGCCAACTGTCATGTATTTAGCACGGCAGATGTCCTAGCAAAAGGACTTAGTCATGAGGCCATCGCCCGGGTTAGCTTGAAGGGGTTAAAGCGGACGAAGGACACAGGGAGTTTATATTAGTTCGGCCCCTTCGATGAAGGTAAAAGCCTACATCTAGTTTGGTGCGGTATTGCTTGGGCTTCGATGACCAGGGAGCGAATCCGCTTTGCCTGTGTCTCGAGCTGTTGTTTCTTCTCCTGAACCGTCGTCGGGTCGTCCCTTTATATAGGAGGCGACGCCCGGTCCGGTTTACAGAGTCCTGAGTCCGGCTCATAAACGTGTCCGCCTCGGTCTCTATTCTTTCTATCTTACACCCCAAGTTACATGGCATGACGGTTTGCAAATTATGGGCCTTATACATGGGCCATGAACCTCTGTAGGCTATAACCTTCTAATAAACACTCCACCGGGCTTCTGATAATATAATCTTAATAACATAAACTGGACCCTCCTGCCGGTTTATACCCGATATTAATATTCCTGACACAAGGCCTCCTGCCTGGGACCTCCTAACTACTCCTGGTCGTCAGCTGTCTCCACGTAGTAGTAGGCGCCGTCGGGGTAGTAGCATTCGTCAAGTGTGGCATCTGGCTCCTGGACTCCACCATCTGGTTGCATCAACCAGCAAGAAGAAAGAAGGGGGAAAAGGGGGAGCAAAGCAACTGTGAGTACTCATCCAAAGTACTCGCAAGCAAGGATCTACACTACATATGCATCAGTATCAATGAAAAGGGTAGTATCTGTGGACTAAGCTGCAGAATGCCAGAATAAGAGGGGGAGAAGCTAGTCCTATCAAAGACTAGCATCTTCTGGAAACCACCGTCTTGCAGCAAGAGGGGGAAGTAGAGTAGTGTAACATAAGTCATATTTATGTTGTTGTTCCAACGCTCCGGGATCCTTTCTCGACTCCCGAAGCAACATATCCAAACAATGCCTCAGCATCCAGTTCTAGTTGTAGCGATAAGGATACAACTCCAAGTGTCCGTTACCGTAGGACAGGCTATCGATCGATGTTTTCTTCCCTGCAGGGGTGCACCAACTTACCCATCACGCTTGCTTAACTTCGGCCGGACAGACCATCAGGTCATGCCCGCCCTCGGCCAAACAATACGCCGCAACCCGACCTAGGCTTAATAGAGAGGTCATGCACGCCGAACTAAACCCTATGCCCCAGGGCTCATGGGCCAATCGCCCTGGGAACTCCTGCACGTTGCGTACGCGGCCGGTGAGTAGACCTAGCAACGTCCTTTAAAAAGGTAGGAGCCTAACCAGTCCAACACGGCGCGCGTCGCTCAGTCGCAATGACGTCAGTTAAGCTTCGGCTGATGCATACGACGCAGAACACCCATACTATGCCCACGTGATGGTTTCGCTATCAGGCCAGAGGCCCCTTGGATCAAATATCCAAACCGTTTAGTGTCTTGGGAACACGCGGAAACGAGCAGAGACTCACGAACATGTGACCCCATCGCCCCGTCTCGAGAACTTGCGACAAAGGCGAGTGCCCGGCCACGCCTCGTATTTATCTTGCGGGCACCTTCTAGGTCAATCCGACTACACATCACTCGCAATTAAGCTCGAGCGGGTACCCCTCAGAGTCGACCCGTCTTTAGTAATCAGGTTCAGTGTAAAGTCATAGTAACCATAGTAACTGTGTGTATGACACCAAAGGAAAACCTGAGGAAATCACCCTCAATGGAATTCCACCTGATGTTTATCGTCAAGGTGAACGAAAGAGGAGTCACCCTCGAGGACCACTCTTGAGGAGTTGCATGACAGTGTCGTTATCGGGAGTGGAGAAAGAGGAATCACCCTTGATGACCACAACCGATGAACTAACCTACAAGGTTAACATCAGAAGTGCTGATGAGGTCTCACCCTCGGCACTCGATAGTAACCCAGTAGTGTCGAGCAACTAAGGGGAAAGTGATGTGCGGTGCCGGGTCCTGGTCTTCGATCCCGTTGATCGAGTCTTCTGGTAATCCAGCGGGGCAGTCGGGACAATGTGAGTTCACTGATGGATCTCTAACCAGCCTATACTAAGTAGTTTAGTATAAACATGTAAGGTATGATAACACTATCAACAACAGGTTATGCATCAGAATAGGATCATACAAAAAGCAGTAGCAGTTCTAATGCAAGCATAAGAGAGAGGAGAATGGGCAATATCGGAATGATCAAAGGGGGTTGGCTTGCCTGGTTGCTCTGGCAAGAAGGAGGGGTCGTCAACACCATAGTCGATCACCGGGGCATCTTCGGTCTCGGGGTCTACCGGAGAGAAGAGAGAGGAGAAACAATAAATACAAAGCATACAGATGCAATAAAGAAGCACGACAAGTTAACACGCAGTGCTAGGGTGCTCAAACGCGGTGGTACACGATACCGGCGAAGGGGGATAACATCCGGGAAAGTATTCCCGAAGTATGGCTTTTTCGGACAGATGAAACGGCGGGGGAAAGTTGCATATTTGCTATGTTAGGGATGTGTGGCGAATGAACGGACAGCGTATTCGGATTCGTCTCATCGTTCTGAGCGATTTTCATATATAAAACATTTTCATCCGAGTTACAGATTATTTTATATGATTTTCTAAATTTAAATATTATTCTGAAATTATTTTTAATTCGAAAATAAATGCGAAATTGCTAGGCGCACCCAGCACAGTGTACACAAAAGTGTACCCAGTGGCTGACAGGTGGGCCAGAGGGACCCAGTTGACCAATCAACGTTTGACTGGTCAACAAGGGTGGGACCTCCTTGACATTGACTATTTTAGTCTACTCCAACAGTTTAGTTAACTAAACTAGGTGGTTAGGCTAATTAAATTTAATTAATTAAGTTAATTAACTATTTAACTAATTACTCCCTCTGTAAACTAATATAAGAGCGTTTAGATTACTAAAGTAGTGATCTAAATGCTCTTATATTAGTTTACGGAGGGAGTAATTAATTATTTTTATTATAAATATTTTTTTACATTCCTTTTAAAAAAACAGGGGCATGGGCCCCGCTGTCATAACCCCATGAGCCTAGCGGGCGAAGGGCATCATGGGTACGGGGTGCGGGCCCTTGGCGCGCGTCGAGGCAGACCCAGGCGACGGCCGTCGAGCAGCGCAACCATGCCGACGGGGGCCGGCCACGGCGGCACGCGGCGGTGGAAGGGGCCCGTTCGGGGGCCGACCGAGGCGGCACGCGGCGGTGCAAGCCCGGCCGCGACGGGTGTACACGGGCGGCTGCGGGGTACCGGGAGCGGCGGCTAGAGGTACAGGGCGAGGCCGCCGGGCGTCGGACAGGGGCGCCGGCCGGCCGGAGCCGTGGCTGGCGGCGGCGGCGAGCCGTCCAAGAGCAGCAGAGCAGCGCATCAAGCAGCTTCCAAGCCAGCGCATGGGTAGCAGGAGCTCGGGAGACGGCGCAGTCAGGGGTGGCCGATCGTGCGTGGGCGTAGGAGGCAGCGCGAGAGGACCGCGAGGAAGAGCGCGAGCTCGCAGTGGTGACCATGGTGATGGGTAGGGCTCGCATGTGCGTCGAGCGCGGTCGGTGTGAGCACAGGGAAAACAGGGGGCGAAGGGGAATCGGGGTGTTTGCTCACATGGAGCGTAGGGGCGAGCTCGGGCGCGTCGGGGAAGCGCTTGGGGAGGCCGGCGGGACCCTGCCGGCGAGGTCCGGCTGCCGGACGGGCCGACAGAGGGTCGGGCGAGCTTGAGCGGGTTCGAGTGCTCTCGCTCGTCCCTGGCGGCGCGAGGAGGGGATTGAGGGGATTGGGCTGGGAGGAGTTGGGATAGTGGGGATCGCACCTAGGTAACGGGGGGGACTTGGGGAGGCCGAAGCAGGCCAGGGCGCGCTAGGCCGGCCACCTGGGCCGAGGCCCAGTTTGGGCCCGGGGGGGTTATCTCTCCTTTTATTTAGATTTTGCCCCTTTTCGTTTTCTTTAATTTTTTATTAAAAGGATGGCTACTGTTTTGCATGACAACAAGGCACCAAATGATTTTTGTTAAAGGTGAAACTTAGCAAATAATTCAGGCACAATATTGTTGTGTTGCCTAAAAAGTTTCAGGGCCAAAGGATTTGTTCAAGCATTCTTGTGAAATTGATAAGGTCATTTAATATGATGTTGGACCACTATATAAATTTCCAGGGGCACTTTGGGAATCCTAAAGAGGTTGGTTTCATCATGACAAATATCCAAGGATTATTTGCCACACTTTGAACATTTTAGTTTTGACATTTTGAAAACTTTAAACTTTAACTTAAATTTGAAAATGAACCGGTTTCGAATCAACGTGAGTTTATCAATAGTAACAATGGTGACGTGGCATCATTAGCAGAGGTTTACTGTAGCTTGATTCCCAGGGCGTTACATTCCGTCCAAAGTTTTCGTGATGAGGCCCCCCGGGCACGACGTTACAAAGGACATTGCATCCCCGAATCAGCATAGCCAAGAACTCTTTAAGATGCAAGCCCCAATGTAAAATCGACCGTGACAAACAGACCACTAGGCGTTGAACCCCAATCTCATATCATGCATCCATTGGAAGATTACATAAGAGCTACTTGAATTCCCACCTATTAATTCCCGAAACTTTCTGGTTATGCAATCTGGTGTTGGGGTTACAGGGGAAGAAATATATCTCACCCAACTTACAATACCTACATCCAGCTATATCCATCCGTCAACACATAACCAGGCACCTTCAGAAACCGTGTACCTCAGACCTTCGAAAAGCATCTGCTATACTAGCTGTGGCAATACTCCCAAACTATCCCCCCAGTACTGAGTGACGTCGGGGTTATCTCACCACCAGACATGCATTGAAGCGTTTTCGATGTCGGCCACCTCTGGTATTCCGGAACTGTAACGATACACAATGCGACGACAAGACCTCAGTGCTCAACTCCCTGGGACTAAGAATAAACTGATGGGAGGGACCATGACAAAATTCTCGTCACAAGATATCAGAACGATCCCAACAATACCGGCGTGTTCCTAAAAAAATTAGTGAAAAAGAGGGTAGGAAGTCAAAACTTCTACGTCAGGGGTCCTCACCAGAGCGACGAAGGGGACAAGGAGAAAAATAATTCCTACTCTCCGATATATATAATCCTAAGACTCAAAACAGTTTTTGTTTCTAGACTCAACATCGGTAGTGGTTCGATCAAGTAGGTGCTCCTAGGTCGGGGAAGGCTCGGATTACCAACTTGTAACACCCAAGATACGGCTATATCTCCTACGTGTCGAGGCACGACTTAGCGGGATAACCGTATTCTGGTATGATCGCAAGATGGTCATCTTCACAAATTTCCATGGACAAGAACAAAGGTAAAATAATATAATTGACTTACAATCGCCACTTCACACAATGCATAAATAAGTCATACATTCATCCAGAGTACATACATAGTCCGACTACGGACGAATCCAAATGAAAAGAAGATAACCACCCACTATGCCCGATCGACCCTAGTAGGAACCACTACTGATCGTCGGGATATGTCACGTATATACGCCGACGCTCTTCATCGAACTCCCACTTGAGTTCCTGATCATCACCTGCATCGTACTCGGGTGTACCTGCACATGTGTTTGTAGTAAACTGTGAGTCACAAGGACTCAACAATCCCATTCCAGGGTATCAAACTATCAAAGCCTTTGGTTAAGGAGAAAGTGTACAAGTGGGCTGCTGCAAGCACTAAGCGTAGATGAGGTGGCTAGCTTACTTAACTTCAGAGCGAGAAGAGAAGGGAAAGCCATCGGTCGTGAACTAATTCATGATCACTAGATGATCCTGTCTACCTACGAGTTATCCATAACTCAGCCGTGTTCTCTTCCCGAACTCCCTCGAAAAGAGACCATCATGACTACTCACACGGTAGTGTATTAAGTTTGAGTTTTGGTGTCAGGCTATATACAACCGGATGTTAACAAACTCCAATCAGCCACATAACCACGAGCACGGCTTTCGAAAGTTCATAACCCTGCAGGGGTGTCCCAACTTAGCCTATAATAAGCTCTCATGATCCATGGAGGCAATTCTCCATATCGGGAAGATCCGAGCGTCCTCGGAATCCCGTTGCGCAAGTTCTTCTAAGAAAGGAAAGCTAGCCCACGGAGATCTCCCAGTGAGTCAGAGCCGTGTCTAGAGCCACACGCTCTCCATCTACGGATTCATCCGTCTATGCGAAGTGGACAATAGCCAGACTACTCGAGTTGCCCCGAGGTGGCACCGCCGACTTCTAGGTAGATGTACCAACACTCAAAACGAGCACTGGCCCGGGGGGTTGATTAAAATAATCCTCGCATTTGCAACTCCCTCGACAAGTTTTAGTTATTAGGCAAATGCTAAAACCAAGGTTGGATCTCCTCGGGAAAGCTTTACTTTAAGCGAAGAAGCAAGGGGGGCCCATAAACCCCAACCGCGTTAGTAACGCAAAATCAAGGAACATAACACCGGTGTATCGGTACCTAAGGAGGCACGAGTGGAACAAATCATCGAGCAAAGCCAAGCCTTCCACCCATTGCCAAGTATATAGGTGCATTAATTTAAATAGAGATATTGTGTTATTCCCAAAATAACCAAGCCAACATGGAGCAATCTTCAACTTCACCTGCAACTAACAACACTATAAGAGGGTCTTGAGCAAAAGCGTAACTTAGCCAAACAAGGGTTTGCTAGGAATGTAGTTAGAGGTTTCATGGAAAGGTTGGGGCTGACAAGCAAAATAGATAGGTGGCGCGACAAAGCGATACAGTGAGACAACTAGCAAAGCAATGATAGAGGTGATATCAAGGAATAATCATCTTGCTTGGAATCCCGCAAGGAAGAAGAACGAGTCCATGAAGAAGACAAACGGTCATGGTCGAACGAATCGTCACAACTCCGAACGAAACCGAAGCTAACGAGAGAAGCAAACCGGAAAGAAGCAAACAACATGGTAAACACACATATCATAACCATGGCATGATGCACAATCAACTATGATGCACGTCCAGTTTAATGATTCATGGCATGGCAAAGTGCGCAAACAAAACTACAAGTTAAGTGGAGCTCAATTTGCAACGAGTTGCATATTGAAAAAACACCACATTCACATATTTAGTTTGATCCCGATTATGTACACCACAAAGTTAAAAGTTGGTTAACATGGGAAGAGGTTAAGCATGAGCAAACTACACTATCTAGGCATTTTAAATGAGGCCGAAAATAACAAACAACAATTCCGGAAAATCCCCATGTGCATATTTAGCAATTATTAAAGCAAACAACAATTTTAACCATTTAAATGTTATTAATATGATGCAGATGACATATTTAAGTTTTATGCAATTTTTTTGTTAACAGTTGACATGAACATATTATAAGATCTGAAGCATTTGTTGCCATGACGGAACGAAAGGGGTGCGACGGCAACAACGGAAATGATGCCACGACAACATTCCGGTTCCGACAACTCAATGAGATGCCGATGCAAAAGACGGATGGTGTGAGCGAGTCATGGAAGGATGATGGGGTGATCCCGGTTACCGGGTTCTCACGGGTCGACGGCAAGGCATACGAGGGTCAACATGCAACGACAACATACACGATTCGAACATGAGCATCTCATACGACATGCATTCGTCCATGGGGATAGTCTCGGTGGTACACATTCAAAGCGCGCATTTTTGGGGTGGATCGAGTTCGTCGAAGGAAGTAGTGGTACTCGCGGGTCGTCGAGGGAAGTAGTCGTTCACGTGGCAGTGGTAGTGGAAGTAGTGGTTCAAGCTACTGGAGTTGTACATGGGTCTTCGGCAACGGTATTGGTACACGTTTTTCTAGATGTTCGGGATCGTCGGTAGAGGTACTTGTCGCATCCACTTGGTCTTCAAGGGTCGACGGTAGTGGTACACACGGAGGTTGTCGAACTTGACGTATCCGTGGGCTCCGGGCATCGTGGTACTTGGCGATATCCGTGTGTAGATGTACTTAGCAGTTTCATGTAGTAGATCTTGAGGTGGTCTTGGAATCTGATGGTTGTAGGTGTTCAAGGTCTTCAGTGTCACTCAACTTGGCAATTTTGCTAACCAATCTTCGGTGACGGCAGGGACTTGGTGGTGGTCGTCGAGGAGAGGCCGAGGGTAGCTGGATCCTGCCGGAGGCGAGGCCCTACGGCACCGCGACACAGTCAACGTGGCTGGGTCGCTGCTCGAAGCGGCTCGGCTTGGCTTGGCACAGAGCAGGGGAACGAGCGGCAACAAAGTAGTAACTGGGACGGTGGGGCAACGAGAAGCGGAGGATGAGGATACAGATGATGACGGGACGACTCAATCTGGTCGGACCCATGTGCGACGGTGCTGAGGAAGCAACCGGAACCGGAGCTTGGGGGAACGGCTGCGGAGCTCGGGCCTCCAAGCTGACGGCGACGGAGGCAGAGGAGGGGCGGTCGAGGCCGAGGAGATGCGGGGACATGATCGGTAACTGTGGCGCTCGACGGGGCTTGGGGCGGAGGCGCGTCCAGCTTGGTGCCGCCGGGGTCCGGCGGTGCTCCGATGGCGCTCTGGCCAGCTGGTGGTCGAGGCCGAACAGAGGGAGGGGAGGCACGGCGCTGCAAGGCGAGCAGGCATGGACGGCAGCGGGAAGGAGAGGTGGTGGCGCAGAGCGTTGGCGTGCGACAGGTGCGGGTGGCGGCGTGACTTGGGAGCGAGGGGAGGGCGCGATGCGGTCAGGCGGCGTGGCGCGTAGAGGAAGGAAGAGGGAGCAAGGAGAGGGATCAAGAGAGATGCAGGGGATCGGGTAGACGTCGTGGTGAGGGGCTAGGGTTTAGATGTGGGTGGTTGGGCCTGAGGGAGGCCGCGGATGGGCTGCTGAGAGGCCCAACTGGGCTATTCTCTCCCCCGCACTCTTTTAATCTCTTCTTTTATTCTTCAGCAAAAATTAAATAGAGAGAAGAAAAGAGAGAGAGGGTTAGGGAAAGAACTTGGGCATATGGTTAATTTTCCTGGACTCATAAAAATGTGCATGGTCCATGAAAATAGGAGTGGGCATGAATGCAAGATTTAAATTCAAAACCATTTGAATTCAATTCAAATGCTTTCGAATTGGGACTAGGTTTGGTCTGGCCAAAAATGTTGAGATTTTTGTTCGAGCTTGGGAAAGTGAAGAAAGAATTTAGGGCAAAGTTTGGAAACCAAACTTGAAGCAGAAAAGGCACAGAATTATTTTGCAAGTGTGTTTATGGGTGATTCCGAAAAATGGAATATTTTATAATAGCTCCCTAATATTGGGAGGATATATTATAAAGAGAAATCGCCATTGTGAATATCCCTCGATTTAAATGGATAGAAGGTCCATGCAATTTATTTAGTTGAGATTTTAAAAGGGGTTGCATGATGACATGATGCAATACACAAGATGCTATGAAGAAAGCAACAGACAAACAAACAAATCACACAACGGAACTCTGAATAGCTGGAAGTCTTCTGGAGCGTCGGTCTTGGGGTGTCACAAGTAGGAGAAACACACACCCGCCAGCCACCTTTATGCACACAAGTTGCACGTAATGGTGGAACTAGTCTCATGAATGCGGTCATGTAATGTTGGTCCGGGCCGCTTCATCTTACAATACCGCCGAATCAAAATAAGACGTTGGTGGTAAGTAGTATGAACATCACCGCCCACAACTCCTTTGTGTTCTACTCCTGCATATCATCTACGCATAGACCTGGCTCTGATACCACTGTTGGGAAACGTGGCATGCAATTTCAAAATTTCCTACGCTCACCCACGATCTATCTAGGAGATGCATAATAATGAGAGGGGGAGAGTGTGTCCATGTACCCTCGTAGACCAAAATCGGAAGCATTTGACAATGCGGTTGATGTAGTCGAACTTCTTCTAGCTCCGACCGATCAAGAACCGAACGTACGGCACCTTCGAGTTCTGCACACGTTCAGCTCGATAACGTCCCTCGTCCTCTTGATCCAGCAAAGGTGTCGAGGAAGTAGATGAGTTCCGTCAGCATGATGGTCTGGTGATGGTGATGGTGATGGTGAAACGACCCACGCAAGGCTTCGCCTAAGCACTACGAGAATATGACCGGAGGCGTAAACTGTGGAGCGGGGCGCCGCACACGGCACACAATCATTGTTGTGTGTTCTAGGCGCCCCTCCCCGTGTATATATAGGTTGAAGGGGAGGGGAGGCAGCCAAGGGGCGCGCACCAAGTAGGAGGAATCCTACGTGGGGTCCTCTCTCCTATTCCTATTCGGATTAGGAAGGGAAGAGGGGGAAGGGGAAATCCTATTCCCTTTTTCCTTTTGCACCTTCCCCTTTCTTTCTCCAAATTTACCAGCTCATATGGGGGCGCACCAGCCCCTTTGTGGCTGGTGTGTTTCCCCTCTTGGCCCATAAGGCCCATATCGTTTGCCGGGGGTGCCCGGAACCCCTTCCGGTGACCCGATAAGTACCTGATGCATCCTGAATTACTTTTGTTGTCCGAATACCATCGTCCTATATATCAATCTTTACCTGTCGACCATTTAGAGACTCCTTGTCATGTCTGTGATCTCATCCGGGACTTCGAACAACATTCGGTCACCAAATCACATAACTCATATAATACAATATCGTCATCGAAGGTTAAGCGTGCGGACCCTACGGTTTCGAGAACTATGTGGACATGATCGAGACACTTGTCCGGTCAATAACCAATAGCGGAACCTGGATGCTCATATTGGTTCCTACATATTCTACGAAGATCTTTATCGGTCGAACTGTTATGACAACATACGTTATTCCCTTTGTCATCGGTATGTTACTTCCCCGAGATTCGATCGCCGGTACCTTCATACCTACTTCAATCTCATTACCGGAAAGTCTCTTTACTCGTTCCGTAATACATCATCTTGCAACTAACTCATTAGTTAGTTTGCTTGCAAGGATTCTCATGATGTGTATTACCGAGAGGGCCCAGAGATACCTCTCCGATACTCGGAGTGACACATCCTAATCTCAATCTATGCCAACTCAACAAACACCTTCGGATATACCTATAGAGCATTTTTCTAATCACCCAGTTACGTTGTGATGTTTGATAGCACACAAGGTATTCCTCTGGTATCCGGCAGTTGCATAATCTCATAGTCGGAGGAACATGTATTTGACATAAAGAAAGCAATAGCAATAAAACTAAACAATCATTATGCTAAGATAATGGATGGGTCTTGTCCATCACATCATTCTCCTAATGATGTGATCCCATTCATCAAATGACACACATGTCTGTGGTTAGGAAACTTAACCATCTTTGATTAACGAGCTAGTCTAATAGATGCTTGCTACTTCTCGAGCTTGCGTTGTATTCCCTCGAAGAGGAAACGGAGATGCAGCATATGAAGGAAATATGCCCTAGAGGCAATAATAAAGTTATTATTTATTTCCTTATATCATGATAAATGTCTTTTATTCATGCTAGAATTGTATTAACCGGAAACTTAGTACATGTGTGAATACATAGACAAAACAGAGTGTCCCTAGTATGCCTCTACTAGACTAGCTCATTGATCAAAGATGGTTATGTTTCCTAGCCATAGACATGAGTTGTCATTTGATCAACGGGATCACATCATTAGGAGAATGATGTGATGGACAAGACCCATCCGTTAGCATAGCACTATGATCGTTTAGTTTAACTGCTATTGCTTTCTTCATGACTTATACATGTTCCTATGACTATGAGATTATGCAACTCCCGAATACCGTAGGAACACCTTGTGTGCTATCAAACGTCACAACGTAACTGGGTGATCATAAAGATGCTCTACAGGTGTCTCCAAAAGTATTCGTGGTGTTGGCATAGATCAAGATTAGGATTTGTCACTCCGAGTGTCAGAGAGGTATCTCTGGGCCCTCTCGGTAACACACATCACAATAAGCCTTGCAAGCAAAAGACTAATGAGTTAGTCACGAGATGATGTGTTACGGAACGAGTAAAGAGACTTGCCGGTAACGAGATTGAACTAGGTATAGAGATACCGACGATCGAATCTCGGGCAAGTAACATACCGTTTGACAAAAGGAACAACGTATGTTGTTATGCGGTTTGACCGATAAAAGATCTTCGTAGAATATGTAGGAGCCAATATGAACATCCAGGTTCCGCTATTGGTTATTGACTGGAGATGAGTCTCGGTCATGTCTACATAGTTCTCGAACCCGTAGGGTCCGCACGCTTAACGTTTGATGACGATCGGTATTATGAGTTTATGAGTATTGATGTACCGAAGGTAGTTCGGAGTCCCGGATGAGATCACGGACATGACGGGGAGTCTCGGAATGTCTGAGACATAAAGATTGATATATTGGACGGCTATATTCGGACACCGGAAGTATACCGGAAAAGTTTCGGATTTATCGGGATTGCCGGAGGGGGTTACCGGAACCTCCTACGAAGGGGGATGGTCCATAGTGGGCCTTATGGAAAGGAGAGAGGCAGCCCATAGGGCTGGCCGGCGCCCCACCTAGTTCCTAGTTGGACTAGGATTGGTGGGAGGCGCCACCTCTTCCTTTTCCTACTCCATCTCTTCCTTCTTTGGTGATTCCTACTAGGAATAGGATTGCAATCCTATTCCTAGTAGGATTCCTTCCCTAGCCGCACCATAGGAGGTTGGCCGGCCCTCCTCCCTTGCTCCTTTATATACGGGGGCAGGGGGGCACCCAAAGACACACAAGTTGAATTGTTTTAGCCGTGTGCGGTGCCCCCCTCCACAGAATCACACCTCGGTCATACCGTCGCGGAGCTTAGGCGAAGCCCTGCGCCGGTGAACACATCATATCCGTCACCACCCCGTCGTGCTGGCGAAACTCTCCCGTGAAGCTCAACTGGATCAAGAGCTCGTGGGACGTCATCAAGATGAACGTGTGCTGAACGCGGAGGTGCCGTACGTTCGGTGCTTGATCGGTTGGATCGTGAAGAAGTTCGACAACATCAACCGCGTCACTTGACGCTTCCGCTCCCCGTCTACGAGGGTACGTAGACACACTCTCCCCTCTCGTTGCTATGCATCTGGTAGATAGATCTTGCGTGATCGTAGGAAAATTTTAAAATACTACGTTCCCCAACAGTGGCATCATGAGCCAGGTCTATGCGTAGATGATATGCATGAGTAGAACACAATGAGATTGTGGGCGATACTAGTCATACTGCTTTCCAGCATGTCATACTTTGCTTCGGCGGTATTGTGAGATGAAGCGGGCCGGACCGACATTACGCGTACGCTTACGCGAGACTGGTTTCACCGTTACGAGCACTCGTTGCTTAAAGGTGACTGGCGGGTGTCTGTCTCTCTCACTTTAGCTGAATCAAGTGTGGCTACGCCCGGTCCTTGTGAAGGTTAAAACAGCACATACTTGACGAAACATCGTTGTGGTTTTGTATGCGTAGGTAAGAACGGTTCTTGCTAAAGCCCGTAGCAGCCACGTAAAACTTGCAACAAACAAAGTAGAGGACGTCTAACTTGTTTTTGCAGGGCATGTTGTGATGTGATATGGTCAAGACATGATGAGTTATACGGTTTTGTATGAGATGATCATGTTTTGTAAAGTTATCGGCAACTGGCAGTAGCCATATGGTTGTCGCTTTATTGTATGAAATGCAATCGCCATGTAATTGCTTTACTTTATCACTAAGCGGTAGCGATAGTCGTAGAAGCAATAGTTGGCGAGACGACAACGATGCTACGATGAAGATCAAGGTGTCAAGCCGGTGACGAAGGTGATCATGACGGTGCTTTGGAGATAGAGATCAAAAGCACAAGATGATGATGGCCATATCATGTCACATATTTTGATTGCATGTGATGTTTATCTTATTATGCTTCTTATTTTGCTTTGAACGACGGTAGCATTATAAGATGATCCCTTACTAAATTTCAAGGTATAAGTGTTCTCCCTGAGTATGCACCGTTGCGAAAGTTCGTCGTGCCGAGACACCACGTGATGATCGGGTGTGATAAGCTCTACGTTCAAATACAACGGGTGTAAGCCAGTTTTGCACACGCAGAATACTCGGGTTAAACTTGACGAGCCTAGCATATACAGATATGGCCTCGGAACACTGGAGACCGAAAGGTCGAGCGTGAATCATATAGTAGATATGATCAACATAAGATGTTCACCGTTGAAAACTACTCCATCTCAAGTGATGATCGGACATGGTTTAGTTGATTTGGATCACGTGATCATTTAGATGACCATAGGGATGTCTATCTAAGTGGGAGTTCTTTAAATTAATATGATTAAATTGAACTTTAATTTATCATGAACTTAGTCCTGGTAGTATTAGCATATCTATGTTGTAGATCAATAGCTCGCGATGTTGCTCCCCGTTTATTTTTCATATGTTCCTAGAGAAAACCAAGTTGAAAGATGTTAGTAGCAATGATGCGGAATTGTTCCGTGATCTGAGGATTATCCTCATTGCTGCACAGAGAAATATGTCCTTGATGCACCGCTAGGTGATAGACCTATTGCAGGAGCAGATGTAGACGTTATGAACGTTTTGACAAAAGCTCGATATGATGACTACTTGATAGTTTAAGTGCACCAAGCTTTACGGCTTAGAACTGGGACTTCAAAAACATTTTGAACGCCATGGAGCATATAAGATGTTCCAAGAGTTGAAATTAGTATTTCATACTCATGCCCGTGTCGAGAGGTATAAGACCTCTGACAGTACTTTGCCTACAAGATGGAGGAGAATAGCTCAACCAGTGAGCATGTGCTCAGATTGTCTGGGTACTACAATTACTTTAATCAAGTGGGAGTTAATCTTCCAGATAAGATAGTAATTGACAAAGTTCTCTAGTCACTATCACCAAGTTAGTAGAACTTCGTGATGAACTATAATATGCAAGGGATGACGAAAGGAATTCCCAGCTCTTCACGATACTGAAGTAGGCGAAGGTAGAAATCATGAAAAAACATCAAGTGTTGATGGTTAACAAGACCACTTGTTTCAAGTAAAGGGCAAAGGGATAGAAGGGGAACTTCAAGAAGAATGACAAGCAAGTTGTCACTCCCGTGAAGAAACCCAAAGCTAAACTCAAGCCTAAAACAAGTGCTTATACTGCAAAGGAAATGATCACTAGAAGTGGAACTGCCCTAGATACTTGGCGGATAAGAAGGATGGCAAAGTGAACAAAGGTATATTTGATATACAGATTATTGATGTGTATTTTACTAGTGTTCATAGCAACCCCTCGGTATTTGATATTGGTTCAGTTGCTAAAGAGTAGTAACTCGAAGTGGGAGTTGCATAATGAACATAAACTAGTTAAAGGATGAAGTGACGATGTGTATTGGAAGCAGTTCCAAGATTGATATGATCATCATCGCACACTCCCTATACTTTCGGGATTAGTGTTGAACCTAAATAAGTGTTATTTGGTGTTTGTGTTGAGCATGAATGTGATTTGATCATGTTTATTGCAATACGGTTATTCATGTAAGTTAGAGAATAATTGTTGTTCTGTTTACATGAATAAAACCTTATATGGTCATACACCCAATGAAAATAGTTTGTTGGATCTCGATCGTGTGATACACATATTCATAATATTGAAGCCAAAAGATGCAAGGTTAATAATGATAGTGCAACTTATTTGTGGCACTGCCGTTTAAGTCATATTGGTGTAAAACGCATGAAGAAACTCCATAATGATGGACTTTTGGAATCACTTGATTATGAATCACTTGGTGCTTGCGAACCATGCCTCATGGGCAAGATGACTAAAACTCCGTTCTCCGGAACTATGGAGCGAGCAACAGATTTGTTGGAAATCATACATACTGATGTATGTGGACCAATGAGTGTTGATGCTCGTGGCGGGTATCGTTATTTTCTGACCTTCACTGATGATTTGAGCAGATATGGGTATATCTACTTAATGAAACACAAGTCTGAAACATTTGAAAAGTTCAAAGAATTTCAGAGTGAAGTAGAGAATCATCGTAACAAGAAAATAAAGTTTCTACGATCTGATCGTGGAGGAGAATATTTGAGTTACGAGTTTGGTCTTCATTTGAAACAATGTGGAATAGTTTCACAGCTCACGCCACCCGGAACACCACAGCATAATGGTGTGTCCGAACGTCGTAACCGTACTTTATTGGATATGGTGCGATCTATGATGTCTCTTACCGATTTACCACTATCGTTTTGGGTCATGCATTAGAGACAGCTGCATTCACGTTAAATAAGGGCCTCATCTAAATCCGTTGAGACAACGCCTTAAGAACTGTGGTTTGGCAAGAAACCAAAGTTATTTCTTAAAGTTTGGGACTGCGATGCTTATGTGAAAAAGTTTCAACATGATAAGCTCGAACCCAAACCGGAGAAGTAAATCTTCATAGGATACCCAAAAGAGACTATTGGGTACACCTTCTATCACAGATCTGAAGGCAAGATATTCGTTTCTAAAAATGGATCCTTTCTAGAAAAAGAGTTTCTCTCGAAAGAAGTGAGTGGGAGGAAAGTAGAACTTGATGAGGTAATTGTACCTTCTCCGAGATTGGAAAGTAGTACATCACAGGAAATTGTTCCAGTGATTCCTACACCAATTAGTGAGGAAGTTAATGATAATGATCATGAAACTTCGGATCAAGTTTCTACTGAACGTCGTAGATCAACCAGAGTACGTTCCGCACCAGAGTGGTACGGCAACCCAGTTCTGGAAATCATGTTACTAGACCATGATGAACCTACGAACTATGAGGAAGCGATGATGAGCCCAGATTCTGCAAAATGGCTTGAAGCCATGAAATCTGAGATGGGATCCATGTATGAGAACAAAGTATGGACTTTGGTTGACTTGCCCGATGATCGGCAAGCCATCGAAAATAAATGGATCTTCAAGAGGAAGACCGACGCAGACGGTAATATTACTGTTTACAAAGCTCGACTTGTTGCGAAAGGTTTTCGACAAGTTCAAGGAGTTGACTACGATGAGACTTTCTCACCTGTAGCGATGCTTAAGTCTGTCCGAATCATGTTAGCAATTGCCGCATTTTATGATTATGAAATCTGGCAAATGGATGTCAAAACTGCATTCCTAAATGGATATCTCAAAGAAGAGTTGTATATGATGCAACCAGAAGGTTTTGTCGATCCAAAAGGTGCTAACAAAGTATGCAAGCTCCAGCGATCCATCTATGGACTGGTGCAAGCATCTCGGAGTTGGAATATACGCTTTGATGAGGTGATCAAAGCATATGGTTTTATACAGACTTTTGGAGAAGCCTGTATTTACAAAAGTGAGTGGGAGCACTACAACCTTTCTGATAAGTATATGTGAATGACATACTGTCGATCAGAAATGATGTAGAATTTTCTGGAAAGCATAAAGGAGTGTTTGAAAGGAGTTTCTCAAAGAAAGACCTCGGTGAAGCTGCTTACATATTGAGCATCAAGATCTATATAGATAGATCAAGACGCTTGATAAGACTTTTGATGAGTACATACCTTGATAAGATTTTGAAGTAGTTCAAAATGGATCAGTCAAAGAAGAAGTTCTTGCCTGACTTGTAAGGTGTGAAGTTGAGTAAGACTCAAAGCCAGACCACGGCAGAAAAATATAGAGAGAATGAAAGTCATTCCCTATGCCTCAGCCATAGGTTCTATAAAGTATGCCATGCTGTGTACAAAACACGTTGTGTACCTTGCCAAGAGTTTGACAGGGAGGTACAATAGTGATCCAGGAGTAGATCACTGTACAGCGGTCAAAATTATCCTTAGTAATTGGATGACTAAGGAAATATTTCTCGATTATGGAGGTGATAAAGAGTTCGTCGTAAAGGGTTACGCCGATGCAAGCTTTGACACTAAATCCAGATGACTTTAAGTATCAATCTAGATGCGCATTGAAAGTGGGAGCAATTAGCTAGAGTAGCTCCATGCAGAGCATTGTAGACATAGAAATTAGCAAAATACATAGGGATCTGTATATGACAGATCCATTGACTAAACTTCTCTCACAAGCAAAACATGATCACCCCTAATTGCTCTTGGGTATTAATCACATAGCGATGTGAACTAGATTATTGACTCTAGTAAACCCTTTGGGTGTTGGTCACATGATGATGTGAACTATGGGTGTTATTCACATAACGATGTGAACTATCAGTATTAAATCACATGGCGATGTGAGCTAGATTATTGACTCTAGTGCAAGTGGGAGACTGAAGGAAATATGCCCTAGAGGCAATAATAAAGTTATTATTTATTTCCTTATATCATGATAAATGTCTTTTATTCATGCTAGAATTGTATTAACCGGAAACTTAGTACATGTGTGAATACATAGACAAAACAGAGTGTCCCTAGTATGCCTCTACTAGACTAGCTCATTGATCAAAGATGGTTATGTTTCCTAGCCATAGACATGAGTTGTCATTTGATCAACGGGATCACATCATTAGGAGAATGATGTGATGGACAAGACCCATCCGTTAGCATAGCACTATGATCGTTTAGTTTAACTGCTATTGCTTTCTTCATGACTTATACATGTTCCTATGACTATGAGATTATGCAACTCCCGAATACCGTAGGAACACCTTGTGTGCTATCAAACGTCACAACGTAACTGGGTGATCATAAAGATGCTCTACAGGTGTCTCCGAAAGTATTCGTGGTGTTGGCATAGATCAAGATTAGGATTTGTCACTCCGAGTGTCGGAGAGGTATCTCTGGGCCCTCTCGGTAACACACATCACAATAAGCCTTGCAAGCAAAAGACTAATGAGTTAGTCACGAGATGATGTGTTACGGAACGAGTAAAGAGACTTGCCGGTAACGAGATTGAACTAGGTATAGAGATACCAACGATCGAATCTCGGGCAAGTAACATACCGTTTGACAAAAGGAACAACGTATGTTGTTATGCGGTTTGACCGATAAAAGATCTTCGTAGAATATGTAGGAGCCAATATGAACATCCAGGTTCCGCTATTGGTTATTGACCGGAGATGAGTCCCGGTCATGTCTACATAGTTCTCGAACCCGTAGGGTCCGCACGCTTAACGTTTGATGACGATCGGTATTATGAGTTTATGAGTATTGATGTACCGAAGGTAGTTCGGAGTCCCGGATGAGATCACGGACATGACGAGGAGTCTCGGAATGTCCGAGACATAAAGATTGATATATTGGACGGCTATATTCGGACACCGGAAGTATACCGGAAAAGTTTCGGATTTATCGGGATTGTCGGAGGGGGTTACCGGAACCTCCTACGAAGGGGGATGGTCCATTGTGGGCCTTATGGAAAGGAGAGAGGCAGCCCATAGGGCTGGCCGGCGCCCCACCTAGTTCCTAGTTGGACTAGGATTGGTGGGAGGCGCCACCTCTTCCTTTTCCTACTCCATCTCTTCCTTCTTTGGTGATTCCTACTAGGAATAGGATTGCAATCCTATTCCTAGTAGGATTCCTTCCCTAGCCGCACCATAGGAGGTTGGCCGGCCCTCCTCCCTTGCTCCTTTATATACGGGGGCAGGGGGGCACCCAAAGACACACAAGTTGAATTGTTTTAGCCGTGTGCGGTGCCCCCCTCCACAGAATCACACCTCGGTCATACCGTCGCGGAGCTTAGGCGAAGCCCTGCGCCGGTGAACACATCATATCCGTCACCACGCCGTCGTGCTGACGAAACTCTCCCGTGAAGCTCAACTGGATCAAGAGCTCGTGGGACGTCATCAAGCTGAACGTGTGCTGAACGCGGAGATGCCGTACGTTCGGTGCTTGATCGGTTGGATCGTGAAGAAGTTCGACAACATCAACCGCGTCACTTGACGCTTCCGCTCCCGGTCTACGAGGGTACGTAGACACACTCTCCCCTCTCGTTGCTATGCATCTGGTAGATAGATCTTGCGTGATCGTAGGAAAATTTTAAAATACTACGTTCCCCAACAGCATAGTAGCATAAGTATTTCCCTCAGTTTTTGAGAACCATGGTATCAATCCAGTAGGAGACCACGCGCGAGTCCCTCGGACCTGCACAAACAAATAAGAACTTCGCAGCCAACACGATAAGGGGTTGTCAATCCCTTTACGGTCACTTACGAAAGTGAGATCTGATAGTTTATATTTTTGGTATTTTTGGTTTATAAGAACAACAAATAAAAGTGATAAAAGTAAAGTGGATGTATATTGATATGTTGAGAATAGACCCGGGGGCCATAGTGTTCTCTAGTGGCTTCTTTCACGATAGCGATATTCTACGGCGGGTGAACAAATTACTGTCGAGCAATTGATAGAAAAGCTAATAATTATGAGACTATCTAGGCATGATTATTGTATATAGGCATCACGTCCGAGACAAGTAGACCGAAACGATTCTGCATCTACTACTATTACTCCACACATCGCCCGCTATCCAGCATGCATCTAGTGTATTGAGTTCATAAGAACAGAGTAACGCCTTAAGCAAGATGACATGATGTAGAGGGATAAACTCAAACAATATGATATAAACTCCATCTTTTTATCCTCGATGGCAACAATACAATACGTGCCTTGCTGCCCCTACTGTCACTAGGAAAGGACACCGCAAGATTGAACCCAAAGCCAAGCACTTCTCCCATTGCAAGAACTATAGATCTAGTACGCCAAACCAAACCAATAATTCGAAAAGACTTGCAAGGATATTATGAGCACACATAAAAAGTTCAGAGAAGAACCAAATATCTTTCATAGATAATCTTGATCATAAACTCACAATTCATCGGATCTCGACAAACACACCGCAAAAAGAGATTACATCGAATAGATCTCCTCGAAGACCAAGGAGAACTTTGTATTGAGATCGAGTGTCACATCCCCAGCTTCACCTTGCAATAGGATAGCACTTGCCTGTTGCATCATGTTTAAATTTTCTCAGAAACTGGAAATGGGGATGTTCAAACCTTAGCACCAAATGAATTCAACTAGGGTCCAATTAAAATCTTTTTCAATGAACCCAAAATGCCCTTTGGAAAAGTTCATCATTTTTGGATTGATTTAAAACCTCCACCAAAAATGTTGGACATATTTCTAGGACCATTCTGGATTTTTGAATTAAATCTTAAAGTATTTGCATTTGGGCATGTAAATGCTACTAATTATTCTAAATGTCAAAATAATCCTCAACTGAAATGTTCCATGTTGGTTATATGCTAAACAGTGGGCATGAGCAGTTTGGTGATTTTTGAAAGTGCCTAAGCATTTTTAGAAAAGCCACAAACCTGCAGAAAAAATAGAAAAATAGAAACAGAAATAAATAGAAAAGAGAAAGAGGGAAAACCCCACCTGGGCCTTACCTGGCAGAAGAGGCCCAGCCCACCAGGGGCTGAGTGGTCTTCTTCCTCTTGCCAGGAGGACAAGCAGGTGCGTGGCGAGCGCGCCGGCGACGCCTTGCCACCTCCTCCCTGCCTGCTTCCCTCCCCGACGCCCTGCACGAGTGCCACGCGACGCCCTCGACCCCTTGCACCTCACCTCTCTCTCTCTGAACCCCACCCCCCTCCTCTGCTCTCTCTTCCTCGCGTCGCCGAGCACACCCAAGACCGCCGGTCGCCGTACCCATGGCCATCGGCCACCCCTCGCCCTGCTGTGGAGCTCAGAAGCACCGCCACGTCCTCCTCGTCCTCTCCACTGAGCTACGGGACGCCGGGAGGCTCTGCTTCGTCGTCTCCATGCTCGTCTTCAACCTCTGGCCGCCGGCGACCTCGCCGTCGATTTGCGATGTTCGCCGCCTCCCCGAGCTCGCCGAAGCCACCGCTGCACTCACCGTGAGCTCCTCTTTCTTCTCCCCCTGTCCCCTCACTCCTGCGCTTGCTCTAGCCCCGATCCCCACCGTGACCGTGAGCTCACCGCCGCCGGCCATGTCGCTGCCATGGCCAGGGCCACCACAGCCCGCGCCCGAGCGCGTCAACACACTCACCACACCCGCAGGAGGTCATAGCACCTCTTCGCGCCTCCTCCCATGCACCGCATCGTCGTCCTCGCCGATGCCCAAACACCGGCGTCGCCGCAAGCTCCGTTCCGACGAGCTCCGCTGCCCCTGTGTCCTCCCGTCGCCTCCATTAGATGCGCGAGGTCTTCAGCTGCGTGTAGCACCAAACCACCACTCTTTTGGTCGCCGGAGGGCAAAACCCGACGCCCTCCGCCATCTCTGGCTCCACCGGCGACAAGCCACGGGTCAACTCCGGCGACTTTGACCCGGGTTGACCCAGCTTGACCCCCTAGGTCACTGACGTGTGGGCCCACCCCCCTAATTAGCTAGGTTAGTTAAGTTAAATGCTAAGTAATCCAGTTAGTTAGGTTAGTCACTGACCCATGGGCCCAGCCTCTGTGTTAATTAGTTTAGTTAGCTAGTTAGCACTAACAGTTTTTATTAACTGGCTGTGCCACTGACATGTGGGTCCCAGCCGTCAGGTTTGACCTGGGCTGGCGCTGTTGACTTGCTGATGTCAGCATGACCTAGTGCTGACACAGTAACTATTTGTGTGATTTAAAATAAATCAGAAATGATTTATTTATTTCAGAAAATAGCCAAAACTTCTAAAAATCACAGAAAATAATCTATAACTCCAATGAAAATAATTTATATATGAAACATGATCAGAAAAATCCAAGGAATCTGTTTATGGCATTATCATGCATGTTAGAACACTTTTTGTCTACTGTTTAGGACAAATCAAATGAATGGCATTTAAATCACCACATGTGGAGTTTGAATTTGAACCTTGGGTTCAAACCAACTTCATTTAATTGTGTTGCTAGTTGCATTAGCTCAATAAACATCATATTGCCATGTCACATTCATGCATCATATTGTTGCATTGCATTGATTGTGTTCCTTCTGTGTTGCCGGTATTTGTCCCCTCTCAGTAGACGTGGTTCTAACAATGAGATCGATGACACTGATGAAGACACAGTGCTATCTTCAGAAGTGCCAGGCAAGCAAAACCCCATTGAGCATTCTGATACAATCCCACTCTCTCTCTCTCTCTTGCTATCTTTCACTGCATTAGGACAACAACGCTTCAACTGTTACCTGCTGCGGTAGTTGAACCCCTTTCCTGTGCATGACCTGTCATTGCCACAGTAAATAGGTGAAACCCACTAGCATGAGTAGGAGTTGTTTGAGCCATGTTGTGCCTACTCATTCATGCTTTCTGGTTATGCCTGCTATTGCTTAGAGTTGTGTCAGGTCTGATTCATCAGGGATGAATTGGAATGTGGTGAACATATCAGATTGTTGAGAGCTAAGTGTGTGAACACGATTTGGTAAAGGTAGCGATGAGAGGCCATGTAGGAGTACATGGTGGGTTGTCTCATTGCAGCCGTCCTCAGGAACCGAGTTCTGTGTTTGTGATCCATGAAACAGCTACTACCACACATTGGGATCCTTAATTGACTCTCTCGACTTATTAATCAACATGATCTCTGTCCAGGAGTTGAAGTTAGTTTCTGGTGTTTGTAGTTTACTGGAGGTCGTGCGCAGCGCTGACCCTCGGGGTGGGCTGTGACGCGGCAGGTACGTGGCATGGTGTACCGGTCACCCGTTTGGTGATGCGGGAACCCTGTACACATCGTTTGGGGCCGTGAGCGACACCCCGGCCGGATCTCCCCACGGATGGAACCCAAATAGGCGATAAACCTGGACGAGAGACGTGTGTGGTTAGTCAGGTCGTGGCCGACACCCTCGCCGGGCTTCCGCTTGAAGGTTGGCAAGATACATGACGTGTACATGGCGGTAAGTGGTGAGAGCGTGTGTGAAGAAGTACACCGCTGCAGCATTATATATGATCTATTCGAATAGCCGTGTCCGCGGAAATGGACTTCTGGGTTACCTGTACGGTTCATATACAAGTGGAAGTGGATACTCTAAAACACGCGAGATAAGTGTGAGTGCTATGGATGGCCTTCTCGTAGGGAGACGGAAGTGGATCCATAGTGGTGTATTGATTGGTGAATATGTGGACTCGGGTGCGCCACCTCAAAAGAGTTACTTGCAGTCATAATTTAGGATAGCCACTGAGTCAAAGCTGGCCTGTTGCAGTCAAACTCCACCACCCCTTTGTTGATACTGATGCATATGTAGCTAGTTCTGATGTAAGTCTTGCTGAGTACCTTTGTACTCACGTTTGCTTAATTTATGTTTTTGTAGAGAGACTTCAGTCTCACTAGTGGTTCCACGTGGACTTCGACGTTTAGCTTGTTACCTCAACTATGATCTTGTACCCTTTGGAGGGTCTTGTAGATACTCAGGCTTCTCAGCCTTTTTCATTTGTAGTTGTCTGTTCTCAGACATGTTATGCTTCCGTTGCCTATATGCTCTGTATGTTGGGTCATGTGACCTCTGTTTGTAATAAATGCTATGATGGCTCTTTTGGGCATTTATCTATATGAGTTGTTGAGTTATGTTGTGATGCCATGTTGTACAGCACATACTTGCATGTTATGCGTACGTCTAATGTGTATTGCTATGTGTGGGATCCGACACCTAGTTGTTTACCCTTGGTAGCCTATCTTACAGGGAAATGCCTCCTAGTGCTTCCACTGAGCCTTGGTAGCTTGCTACTGGTCCGGAACACTTAGGCTGGCCGGCATGTGTCCTTCTTCGTTCCTGTGTCTGTCCCTTAAGGGAAACGTCACGCGTTGTTCCTTTAAGTCCTTGTAGCTTGCTACGACTTGGGTTCATACGTTGATGACCGACACGTGCGTTGCTAGGTCATGTATGCCTGTCTCTGTTATTTAGTGCCACTTTTAGTTTAAAACTAGTCATGTCGGCCCGGGTTCTCTGTCATATGGATGCTAGCGACACTATCATATACGTGAGCCAAAATGCGCAAACGGTCCCGGGACAGGTAAGGTGGCACCCGTGGGGATACCGTGCGTGAGGCCGCAAAGTGATATGATGTGTTATAGGCTAGACCTGTGTGACTTAGGATTGGGGTCCTGACATCCAGAGAGAGAGAAGAAGCCATCTAGATACTAGCTATGGACCTAAAGGTCTATGGTAAACTACTCACAACTCATGGTGAGGGCGATGATGATGATGATGAAGAAATCCGTGATGGATCCCCCTCCGATGGAGCTCCGGAACAGGCTCCAAGATGGTCACGGGAAAAGGAGGTTACGGCGGTGGAATTAGTGTTTTCTCTCTGTTGTCGAAGGTTTCGGGGTACGTAGACTTATATAGGAAGAAGGAGGACACCGGGGGGCTGCTCGGGGGCCCCACGAGGGAGGGGGGCGCGCCCTGGGAAGGGGGGCGCGCCCCCACCCTCGTGGGCAGCCCCTTGATCCCCTGATGTGGTTCTCAAGTCCCCCGTGCGTAATTTTCTCCTAAAATATCTCTCAAGGAGGTTTCATTCCGTTTGGACTCCGTTTGATATTCTTTTTCTGCAAAACCCCGAAACAGGCAAAAAACAACAATCTGGACTGGGCCTTTGGGTTAGTAGGTTAGTCCCAAAAATGATATAAACGTGTATGATACAACCCAATAAACATCCAAGACTTCATAAATAATAACATGGAACAATCAAAAATTATAGATACGTTGGAGACGTATCAAGCATCCCCAAGCTTAATTCCTGCTCGTCCTCCAGTAGGTAAATGATAAAGAAAGAATTTTTGATGTGGAATGCTAACCAATATAGTTTTGCAATGTATTCTCTTAATTGTGGCATGAATGTTCAGATCTGAAAGATTCAAGATAAAAGTCTATATTGACATAAGAAACAATAATACTTCAAGCATACTAACAAAGCAATCATGTCTTCTCAAAATACAATGGCTGAAGAAAGTTATGCCTACACAATCATATAGTCTGGCTATGCTCCCTCTTCATCACACAAAATATTCATATCATGCACAAACCCCGATTTCAGCCAAGCATTTGATTTCATACTCTATCTTTTCAAACCTTTCAAGTTTCACGCAATACATGAGCGTGAGCCATGGACATAGCACTATGGCTGGAATAGAGGTGGTTGTGGAGAAGACAAAAAGAGAGGGAGATAGTCTCACATCAACTAGGCGTATCAACGGGCTATGGAGATGCCCTTCAATAGATATCAATGTGAGTGAGTAGGGATTACCATGCAACGGATGCACTAGAGCTAAATATGAATGAAAGCTCAACAAAATAAACTAGTGGGTGTGCATCCAACTTGCTTGCTCACGGAGACCTAGGGCATTTGAGGAAGCCCATCGTTGGAATATACAAGCTAAGTTCTATAACGAAAATTCCCACTAGTATACGAAAGTGACTAAATATGAGACTCTCTACAATGAATAACATAGTGCTACTTTGAAGCACAAGTATGGAAAAAGGATAGTAGCAATTGTCCCTTTTTCTTTTCTTTCCTTTCCCCCTTTTTTCGGCCTTTTTTTTCTTTGGCCTTTCTTTTTTTCCTTTTTATGCGGAGGGGCTTTATAGATTTAGCCTTTCCTCCCATGGGACAATGCACTAATAACGACGATAATCACACTTTCATTACAACTCGATATTACAACTCGATACTACAACAACAAAGTATGACTCTATATGAATGCCTCCGGCGGTGTACCGGGATGTGCAATGAAACAAGAGCGACATGTATAAAAAATATGCATGGTGGCCTAGCCACAAATACGATGTCAACTACATGATCATGCATGGCAATATGACAATATGATGCGTGTCATATGAACGGAACGGTGGAAAGTTGCATGGCAATATATCTCGGAATGGCTATGGAAATGCCATGATAGGTAGGTATGGTGGCTGTTTGAGGAATAATATTGTGGCTGTTTTGAGGAAGGATATATAGTGGTTTTATGGCACCGGCAAAAGTTGCGCGGTATGAGAGAGGCTAGCAATGGTGGAAGGGTGAGAGTGCGTATAATCCATGGACTCAACATTAGTCATAAGAACTCATATACTTATTGCAAAAATCTACGAGTCATCAAAACAATGCAATCAACGCATGCTCCTAGGGGGGAGGTTGGTAGGAGTTAACCATCGCGCGCCCCCGACCTCCACACAAAGGTTGGCACTCTACAAATACCTCATGCTCTAACTTCGACACATAGCTGTTCACCATACGTGCATGCTATGGGAATCACTAACCTTAATGCAAGTATATCTCAACTTCATAATAACTCCACTAGCATGACTCTAATATCATTATCCTCATATCTCAAAACAATTATCAAGCATCCAACATCTCATTCTATTCAATGCACTTGGTGTGATTTTTTTTACTACATTGACATTGGATGTCTATCATGTGAAGACTAGTTTCTTTAGCCTAAACACATTACCATGCTATTTTAATTGGACTCTCATATAGATATAAGTGAAGCATGAGAGTTCAACAATTTATACAAAATATTACCACCACCGTGCTCTAAGAGATATAAGTGAAGCACTAGAGCAAAAACTATTCAACTCAAAAGATATAAGTGAAGCACATAGAGTGTTCTAGGAATTCCTAGGCCATATTTAACTCTCTCAAATAGGTGTGTCCAGCAAGGATGACTGTGACAAACTAACAAGAAAAGACTCAAATTATACAAGACGCTCCAAGCAAAACGCATATCATGTGGTGAATAATAATATAGCTCCAAGTATAGTTACCGATGGATGAAGACGAAAGAGGGGATGCCTTCCGGGGCACCCCCAAGCTTAGGCTTTTTATTATCCTTGAATTTTAATTGGGGTGCCATGGGAATCCCCAAGCTTAGGCCTTTGATACTCTTTGTTCCATAGTCCATCAAAGCAATACTCAAAACTTGAAAACTTGACAACACAAAACTTAGACAAAAATTCTCGTGAGCTCCGTTAGTATAACAAAACAAAGAACTACTCAAAGGTACTGCAATGAATTCATTCTTTGTTTATATTGGTGTTAAACCTACTGTATTCCAACTTCTCTATGGTTCATACCTCCAAATATTACTCATAGATGCATTGAAATAAGCAAACAACACACGAAAAACAGAATCTGTCAAAAACAGAACAGTCTGTAGTAATCTACAGGTGTCGCATACTTCTGTAACTCAAACAAATTCAAAATAAATTGGTAAATGTGAGGAATTTGTCTATTAATCATCTGAAAAAGGAATCAACTAAATAGCATGCTCCAGTAAAATCTGACGACCACTTTAGCGAGCGCTAACGATTCTGTTTTTTCACAGCAAGATCACATAAACTTCACACAAGTCTTCCCAAAGGTTCTACTTGGCACAAACACTAAAAAAACATGAAACCACATCTAAACAGAAGCTAGATGCAATATTTATTCCCTAACAGCAACAAAAGCAAAAAATATAATATTGGGTTGCCTCCAACAAGCGCTATCGTTTTACGCCCCTAGCTAGGCACGATTTTAATGATGCTCACATGAAAGACAAGAATTGAAGCATAAAGAGAGCATCACAAAACATGTGACAAACACATCTAAGTCTAACATACTTCCTATGCGTAGGCATCTTATAGGAAAACAAACTAGCAAGACAAGCAAGGTCTAACATATGCAAAGAAGAAGAAAGAAACAAGATGTATCTCAACATGAAGAGAGGTAATTTAGTTACATGAAGATTTCTACAACCATATTTTCCTCTCTCATAATAATTGCATGTAGGATCATAAGCAAATTCAACAATATAGCTATCACATAACATATTCTCAACACGATCCACATGCATGCAAAGTTGACACTCATTCAAAATAGTGGGATTAACATGGAACAAAGTCATTGCTTCTCCAAGCCCACAAAAAAATTCATAAGAGTGATCAATATCGAAAGTAGTGGGATGAAAAGTTGACACTCTTTCAAACCCACTTTCAATATTATTGCAAACATTATCAATCTTACATACATCATGGGGATTAAATAATTTTTCAAGATCATAAGAAGAATCACCCCAGTCATGATCATTGCAACAAGTAGTGGGCATAGCAAAATAAGCATCCACAAGCATTGGGTTTTGCATATCATTAACACAATTGACATGAATAGAATTTACAATAACATCATTGCAATCATGCTTTTTATTTAACAAGCTATCATGAATCACTTTTTCTTTTAACAATTCCTCACAATTTTTAGATTCATAAATTTCAAGCAAAACCCCTTAAAGATAATCTAGTGCTTGGATCTCTTAAAGAGATTAGCAAGTGGATGAGGATCTCTTAAACACAAGTAGTGGGCACGCAACTCACTAGCAATAGGTTCAACATAATTGGATCTCTTAAAGAGATTAGCAAGTGGATGAGGATCCATACTTTAGCAAGCGAAGATGCAAGCTAACAGAGGGAACATAGCAGCACAAGCAAATAGAAAGGCGAACGGTAAACACACGGCAAAAAGAAGGGCAAATAAAACGTCAAGGGTGAAGTGGGGGAGAGGAAAACGAGAGGCAAAAATGTAGTGCGAAGGATAAGGGTTTGTGATAGGTACTTGGTATATGACTTTTGCGTAAGCCTCCCCGGCAACTGCGCCAGAAATTCTTCTTGCAACTTCTCGAGCTTGCGTTGTATTCCCTCGAAGAGGAAAGGGAGATGCAGCACAGTAGCGTAAGTATTTCCCTTAGTTTTTGAGAACCAAGGTATCAATCCAGTAGGAGACCATACGCGAGTCCCTCGCACCTGCACAAACAAATAAGAACTTCGCAGCCAACGCGATAAGGGGTTGTTAATCCCTTTAGGGTCACTTACAAAAGTGAGATCTGATAGAGATGATAGTTTATATTTTTGGTATTTCTGGTTTATAAGAACAGCAAATAAAAGCGATAAAAGTAAAGTGGATGTAGATTGATATGTTGAGAATAGACCCGGGGGCCATAGTGTTCTCTAGTGGCTTCTCTCATGATAGTGATATTCTACGGCGGGTAAACAAATTACTGTCGAGCAATTGATAGAAAAGCGAATAATTATGAGACTATCTAGGCATGATCATTGTATATAGGCATCACGTCCAAGACAAGTAGACCGAAACGATTCTGCATCTACTACTATTACTCCACACATCGACCGCTATCCTGCATGCATCTAGTGTATTGAGTTCATAAGAACAGAGTAACGCCTTAAGCAAGATGACATGATGTAGAGGGATAAACTCAAACAATATGATATAAACCCCATCTTTTTATCCTCGATGGCAACAATACAATACGTGCCTTGCTGCCCCTACTATCACTGGGAAAGGACACCGCAAGATTGAACCCAAAGCCAAGCACTTCTCCCATTGCAAGAACTATAGATCTAGTAGGCCAAACCAAACCAATAATTCGAAGAGACTTGCAAGGATATTATGAGCACACATAAAAAGTTCAGAGAAGAACCAAATATCTTTCATAGATAATCTTGATCATAAACTCACAATTCATCTGATCTCGACAAACACACCGCAAAAAGAGATTACATCGAATTGATCTCCTCGAAGACCGAGGAGACACTAGAAGAAAAGGGTCAAATGTGAAGCACATTAGTCCCGGTTTGTAACAGAATCGGCACTAATGTGACCATTAGTGCCGGTTCCAACGGCTAGGCGGGCGGAGATCATTAGTATTGGTTCTAGGGCAACCTCTAGTACCGGTTCATGCCACGAACCGGTACTAATGATGCTGTGTCGGGCTATTGTCAGGCTAGGCACCTTTAGTACCGGTTCATGGCATGAACCGGTACTAGAGTATCTTAGTAAGCTGATTTTTAGTCCCACCTCGCCAAGAGAGAGGCACTATGAGCGGTTTATTAGCCTTGAGTGCACAGACAATGTGGGAGAGGCGCAATGTTCACCTGCATGTTGCTTAGCTTCAAACCTTGAGGAATATTGTAGACTGCACGGAGCTATGTGCAGTGCTTTGTACACTCTTCCGAAAGGCTTGAAGCTAATTAACGAGCATTGCGCCTTTTTTGAACTCGAGACTTTTTGCGTGTTCACAATGCACCATTCAAATCCACATCATCAATTATCAGCCCTTTCTGAATTCATTTGGTATTTTTCATTCATTTACTGATTTGTTTTGAGAGAGCTAAATGACCGTGAAATTGAAAAGCAGTACAAATTGAACTCTGAAAAGGTTGAAACTTGGCATGGTATCATCATTTCACCCACATGGCATGTGCAAAAAAGTAGAGAGGGTCACGGCAAAAACTGGATGCACTTCGTGTACAAAATGGACAATCTCTTTCGAAGTATCAAGGTTTAGGAAGAAAACTCATATGATACAAAGGCATTGCATTTTTTTGAACTCCAGACTTTTTGTGTGTTCAAAATGCACCATTCAAATCCACATCATCAATTATTATCCCTTTCTGAATTCATTTGG
>LR738712.1:562265309-562424464 GCA_902687465.1 Secale cereale
TGCCTCCCTCCATCCTAGCCTCCTCCCGTCCTCCCTCCCTCCATCCCGGCCCACTCCCTCTGTTCTTGTAGAATGTAGGTTTTTAATGCATTTTTAATACAATAGAATGTAGATTATTTGAATGGAATAGGAATTTTTCAATAAATGTCTGTCTTTTGAATACAGTAAAAAAATTCACTAAATGCAGTCTTTTGAATAGAGTAGAATTTTTTTTATATAGAAATGTACTGGAGTGGTATATGAGAAATTTTTAGGTATCAAATTTAGTAATAGAAGTTTGTAGTATAAAAAAGGGACAATTACATTTGAGCCCCTAGTTGTGTCACACCCGTGTGTTTTGCCCCTTAATTCAAAAAACCCTCGTTTCTGCCCAAGTTTGCTTGCTCTTCTTATGCTTTTGCCCTTTGACCGTTTGACCGTAACTTTGAAAACATCATAACGAACTCATACTAACTCAGAAAAATGCATATAAGATATCAAAATGTTCGGGAAAACATCACCTATATGTGCACATCATTTGTATTCACGACAAAAGTGTTGAAAATCCAAAAAATCGTATGAGCTCAAACTGAGGTATAGACTTTTTAGCACTGTTGTCATGAATGCAAATGACATGCACTTATGGGTGATGTTATTTCGAACATTTTGATATCTTATTTGCATTTTTCTGAGTTAGTATGAATTCATTATGAAGTTTTCAAAGTTGTGGTCAAACGGTCAAAGGGCAAAAGCATAAGAGGAGCAAACGAGCTTGGATAGAAACGAGGGTTTTTTGAATTTAGGGGCAAAACACACGGGTGTGACACAACTAGGGGCTCAAATGTAATTGTCCCTATAAAAAATCAGGTATGGCAATTTTAGTAATAGACATTTTTAGTAAGTGTTGAATAGAGTACCACTAGCTAGGGTATTTAGTTATGTCAATCTCACATTGCCAAATTTAGAGAGAGAGAGAGAGACCTACTTTCTTGAAGAACTAGGGTATTTAGATATGCCTATTGTCCAAATGAATTGTTTCGGTTATTAGATATTGATTTTTTAGTAATAGACATTTTTAGTAAGTGTTGAATAGAGTACAACTAGCTAGGGTATTTAGTTATGTCAATCTCACATTGCCAAATTTAGAGAGAGAGAGAGACCTACTTTCTTGAAGAACTAGGGTATTTAGATATGCTTATTGTCCAAATGAATTGTTTCGGTTATTAGATATTGATTTTTTTTGTCAATATTGAAGCATTGAAATGCAATAAGCACCAAGTTTGAATGCTCATGTATGACTGCTTATGTGTGGCATAGGGTATATCACTACCAAGCCGGCCGACGGCACCCAGAAGATCACCGACGACACCCACGCCTCAATAACCATCGTCTGTAGTGAGTAAAGATGGTCTATGTGGTTTCGTAAATACGAAAATGAAGGATATATGTGCTTGCCCTAGTGTCTTATGTTTGTAGAGAACACCTCCAAGTGAGCTCTGAGTGGCCTATGTTTTGCCGGAGTGTTGATACATGTCCGTTTTAGCAAATTTCAGGCGCTCGATAAGTCCTATTTTTGCAAATGTCATGACGTATTTTTCCATGAATTTTAGTATGACTTGTGCTAGAATATGTAGGAAATATCGAGTGCCCTGGATTTGCGGGAAAGAGAATTAAACGACATTTTGGGTTGACTTTAAGTCTGTCAGGGCTCCAAACATGTCAGTCAAAAAATCAATGAGGGAGAGTGTCCACCATATATGAGAGAAGAAGAATGCCGACTGTTGTCGTGGGGGTCGCTTCTCCTTCTTCTCCTTATGCTAGACCTTAGTTATGCACTAGGGTAAGGTGGAGTAGCGACCATCACCGACGGTCAAAAAATCAGTGAGGGCGTGTTTCCACCATATATGAGAGAGGACGAAGAATCCCAACTATTGTCGTGAGGGTAGCTTCTTCTTCATTCCAAGGTGCTGATATGTCTCCAACGTATCTATAATTTTTTTATTGTTCCATGCTATTATATTATCTATTTTGGATGTATTATATGCATTAATATTCTATATTATATTATTTTGGGACTAACCTATTAACCTAGAGCCCAGTGCCAGTTTCTGTTTTTTTCCTTGTTTTAGAGTTTTACAGAAAAGGAATATCAAAACGGAGTCCAAGCAGAATACAAATTTCGTGATGATTTTTCTTGCACCAGAAGACAGCCACGTAACTTGGAGAGAGGTTCTGAAGAGTCTCGAGGAGCCCACAAGCCCTCAGGTAGCGCCCCTAGGGGGGCCCGCCCTAGCTTGTGGACTCCTCGGGAGTCCCCCAACCCTAATCTTTGCACTAAATTCAAAAATATCCCCCAACATCAGATGCATCCTCCAAAATACTTTTCCGCCACCGCAAGCCTTTGTTCCCGTGAGATCCCACCTTGGGGCCTTTTCTGGCATCCTGTCGGAGGGGGATTCGATCATGGAGGGCATCTAAATCAACCTTGCTGCCCTTTTGATGAAGCGTGAGTAGTTTACCACAGACGTACGTGTCCATAGCCAGTAGCTAGATGGCTTCTTCTCTCTCTTTGATCTTCAATACAATGTTCTCCTTGATGTTCTTGGATTTCTATCCGATGTAATATTCTTTTGCGGTGTGTTTGTCGAGATCTAATGAATTGTGGATTTATGATCAGATTATCTATGAATATTATTTGAGTATTCTCTAAACTCTTTTATGCATGACTAAATATCTTTTTATTTATCTTTGAGTTACCGGTTTGGTTTGGCCAACTAGATTGGGTTTTCTTGCAATGGGAGAGGTGCTTAGTTTTGGGTTCAATCTTGCTATGTCCTCACCCAGTGACAAAGTAGGGGTAGTGTTAGGGATATTACTATCAGGTATAAACCGGCAGGAGGGTCCGGTTTATGTTATTAAGATTATATTATCAGAAGCCCAGTGGAGTGTGTATTAGAAGGTTATAGCCTACAGAGGCTCAGGGCCCATGTATAAGGCCCATAATTTGTAAACCGCCATGCCATGTAACTTGGGGTGTAAGATAGAAATAATAGAGACCGAGGTGGACACGTTTATGAGCCGGCCTCGGGACTCTGTAAACCGGACCGGGCGTCGCCTGCTATATAAAGGGACGACCCGGCGACGGTTCAGGAGAAGAAACAATAGCTCGAGACACAGGCAAAGTGGATTCGCTCCCTGGTCATCGAAGCCCAAGCAATACCACACCAAACTAGACGTAGGCTTTTACCTTCATCGAAGGGGCCAAACTAGTATAAACTCCCTATGTCCTTCATCCGCTTTAACCCCTTCAAGCTAACCCGGGCGATGGCCTCACGACTAAGTCCTTTTGCTAGGACATCTGCCATGCTAAATCCATGACAGTTGGCGCCCACCGTGGGGCTATCGTACGAATGTTTCGAGTTCTTGAAGGGCAGCTTTGAAGGGCTCAAGGGTTACATAGTGGGCCGGATGACTAAATGTCGTTGTGGCCGGATCTACATCGACGATGCAGGCTGGGGCCCCGAGGCCGATTCAATCGAGTACGGGTACCAGGTCCCCTTCGGCGGCATCCACGTCTTCATCGGCAAGATCGGCGAATCAGGACCTGAGTCGGACATCTCCCCAACATAGTCGAGCCGGCTCAGCGTGCAAGATCAGCCTGGATTGAGCCCGCCGTGAAGCGTGTCTTCGTCGGAGCAGTGCATGGAGTACAAACCGAGGACGTATCGGATTCTGGTGGCGAGATGGTTGTTTATTCCGGAGACGAGTCTTCGTCCGGAGAGACGGAATCTTTGTATCTGTTGCAGGACGACCGGTCTGAGGGTTGTTCCGATGGCGATAGTATTCCGGACCCGTTCGATCCGCCAAATAGGGTTGCTGTTTTCATGGCCGGATCACAGCCCATGCAGCAGCCCTCGACGACTGGGGCGTTAACCTCTGAGGCAATGGGAGCTAGGGCTGGAGACCTTCCCCTGTCGCCCTCTGAAGTCCTATCCACCTTAGTTGACACTTTGACATCACTCGCAACAGCAGAAGTAGCCCAGGCCGACAAGGATCAGCATGATGCAGAGATCGCTCAGATAAAGAGCCGGATTGATCAAGCTAAGTTGGATCTGGCTGCGGAGAAAGCCAGGATGGCTACAAGACAGGCAGAGCTAGATTCCCAAGCTTTCCGGCTCAGGTTAGATCAGAACGCTTTGCAGGAGGTAATGTGGAGGAGACAACGGTCTCGTTTGCCGCCGGTTTATGAGGCGAGGAATATCTTTAGCACACCGGGAGCAGGAACCAGTAACCATCCAGAGGTAAACCGGGGAGGAGCCCCGGGGACAGGCACGTCGGTTCAGCCACCAGCCGCAGAATCAAATCGTCAAGTTGTGTCGACCCGGCACGTAACCACCCCTCCTGGTCACTATTCTAATCCATCGGATAACATCGTCGCCGCCGCTTCACTGCTGGCCACCCTTCCCATTGAGGGGACATCCCCCATAGCAATGGAGGCACGACGGGCCAAGGAGTTGCTGGACACTGCGCTAACTCAGTAGCAAGCTTACTCCTATAGCCAGGAGAGGATTCATGCAACCCCCCGCCTGAGCCGGAGTTATACGAGGCACATTGATGAACTGGCCATGTCTAGGAGTGCACGGAGACGGCACCGCCAGAGGCAGGATAATCCGACAGGAGCAGGAGCACATGCACAAGAGGTGACGGATCAGGCCAGGCATACTGCTCACAACGACACCCGTCAGGCGACGCCGGTTCACCCCGCCACCACAGTCGAAACAGGAATAATGTCCAGTTCCTTAGGAGTGTAGTGTCTCATCCCCGCTTTAGGAAACGTGAAACTACCCAAAGACTTCAAAGATCCGCGTAAGGTACCCAACTACACGGCGGATCTGGCTCCGGATGCATGGGTTGAAAGTTATGAGATGGCTATGGAGATGCTTGACATGGACGAAGCTGCATGCGCTAAATACTTCACAATGATGTTATCACCACCCTGGACCAGACATATATGCACAAGCTATCACCACCCTGGGAAGGACCCTTTGTGGTCAACAAAAACCTACACAACGGATCATACTACCTTGTCGACGTTCGAGAACATAAGGACTCACGTACGACAGAGGAGGAGACCAAGCGGCCGTGGAACATCGCTCTTCTTCGACCTTCCTATACTTGAGCCATTGGCTATGATTAATAAAATAAACTGGCGCCCCCGGTACACCGGGGAATCAGCCATCTTTTTAAAAAAGAGTATCACATGGGGGCTTCGAAAGAAACCTTCCATGGCCTCTTAAACCGGCGCCCTTGATAGAATCAAGGAATCAGCCGTGTCTTTCATACAAAAAGAGTATCACATGGGGGCTTCGAAAGAAACCTTCCATGGCCTCTTAAACCGGCACCCTTGATAGAATCAAGGAATCAGCCGTGTTCTTTACACAAAGGAGTATCACATGGGGGCTTCCAAAGAAGCTTTCCATGGCCTCCTAAACCGGCGCCCTTGACACATCAAGGAATCAGCCATCTTATCTATATGAACAAGAGTCACATGGGGGCTTCCGCGGGCAAGGAAGTTTTCCATGGTCTCTTGAGCCGGCGGCGGTATGAAGCCCATCATAAGAGCACTGCTCTGGTTGCTTCGGCAATTTCCACATGATGATGAGGGGTAAAAGAGGGTTTGATGCCTCGCACAACTCAAACATATGCCCCGATGAGCAAATGACTCACACACTACCTGGGGGCTCTCAGCGAGTTGAATACCCTTGTAGTGAACATGGCTTGGAAGCCCGGTGCATGCACTTAAAACCCTGGATTAACCTGCCCGCATCAAGTAAATCACGCCGTCCAGGTAAACCTGGTATGACCCGTCGAACCTGTCACAAGTCAATCCTTCGGGACCCTGAACTTGGTCACATTAAATTGACGATCATCAAGTTGATTACCCAAATACAAAATCTTTACGAGATTTTGAAACATTGGGTAGCTATGTACATCGATGATTTGGTTAAGGATTGCGGAGCATCTTGACAGGCTTTGCTAAAATGGTTAATGACAGTAGCCTGGCAGCTCATAAAAAGCCTCAAATTTGGAGCGTGGCAGCTCGTAAAACGCCTCGACTACATGGTCTTATTTGCCCAAAAACCTTATTTTTATTTTTTATGTTTTCACAAATCTTTGTCGTCAAGGTCATTGGTTTTTAAACCAAGTCCATTGATGCGAGACTGGACAACTACAAGGTTGACCATACGTCTACAGAGTTAAAAGTCTGGGTCATGAACACCAGCGAGAGTTAAATCGGCGTTCATCGTAGCCCGGAATGTCCATCATGTTAAGCCGACAAGAGAGCCAAGGGCTTCATCAGCACCCGCGCTTTAAGCTATTCCCACCGGGTTAAGGTATACAAGCACACTTAATCATAGGTATGGGATATGTTTGTGTTTTATATATGCAGTTCAAGCTATTTGTTTGAAACATGCATTAGGGCAGTATAATCCGTCCGGTGGTAAAATGCCAGGACATCTTTTAGCATTGTTCATGCAGACGCAGGTAATATCAACTGTTAAAGCATTGAAAGCAGGAGATAAATTGGGGATCGCCAATCAAAGTAATACCATAACAGTGGGACAAAAGCAGTATCTCAACTATTCTATTACAAGGCACCTGCGGGCCCAAAAGAATCAAAGTTTCTTGCAAAGTGTTCAGCATATAAAAATTAAACCGGAGCCGATTTAGGATTCTTCCTCGGCATGCTGTGAAGACTGAGGGTCAGCTTGCTCCGGATCTTCGTCGACTTCTGGCAGCTGCTGGAAATTAGGAGTGCTCTAGTCAATCTTGGCGAGGGCACGGAAATATACTTCATCGTTTATAAGGTCTGACGGATCAATGTCAGGAGCGAAGGTATGCTTATGAACGGGTGGGATCAGATTTTCGATGTCATAAAGCGTCCGCTCCACCCGCGTATTCTCTAGATCATAACCCGGATGATACCTTGTTAAATCTACTTCGTCAGAAAGCTTACTGGCAAGAGGGCGCATGTCTTTGGTTAAAGAACGAAGATCTTCAAAAGAGAAGGCTGACCCGTCCTCTTTCATGGTGGGATAACCATTCATGGCCTCCGCCGGATCAAAGTCGGGGACCCATGCCTTGGCTCGGGTTAATGCCATGAGAGAGCCAGCTCGTGCAGCAGATTTCTTCACCTCAACAAGTCGAGCAGGCAAGACAGATAACTTTTCCAGAGTGCCTTGGATGGTGGTCGGCGCCGGTTTATTGTGCGACATAGCGTTAATAACCCTTTGAGCACCGGAGTAGAGTTGCTCCACCAGGGTATACGCAGCCTTCAGTTTCTTCCGAACATCGTCTCCAAGATGAGTTACGCGCCTCCCTATATACAATTGCAAGTTAAACCGGAGCAGGATAGGATTGCAAGGATACAAACATACAAAGACAGACACTCACCGAAGATGGCAGATGTCATATCATCTATATGCTGTTTTAACCTGGATAGCTCCTGCGTCACCAGTTTGAAGGCAGCTTCAGCATCCTTTGCTCTCTTTTCTAGAGCAGCCCTTTGCACCTCCCATGTGGACCGCTCCGCTTCAAAATCTTTCTTGAGTTTTTTCATGTTAGCTAAAGAAAGGACAAGTTCTTCCTTAACTTTAGTAGAAGCAGTTTCATGGAAGCCCAAGCTATTCCGGAGTTCAGTTGCCTCTGAAGCTCTCTGGTTCAAATCAGCCTGCAGGAAAAGGAAAGTGTTGAAGGATAGTTCAATCAAAAGTCTCAAGCACATAACAAGTTATGCACTCGACACTTGGGGGCTAATGTACAATTGAAGTCAAAGAAGGCATTTTTTTAGGCAAGTCCCAAACACATAAACAAGTTATGCCCTTGGCACTTGGGGGCTAATGTACGTTCATTCTCAGACATAAGAGAAGTCCCGGTTAACCTACGGTGAGGTAAACCGGCACTTGGGGGCTACTATGGCCTAAAGGTATAATTTAAAGATACAAGCAGAAACGGAAGGCAAAAGGAAAGAAAATTACCTCATATTTCTCCTTCATCATGTTGACTAAACCGGCCTCATAGTCGCGGCTGGTGAAGAGCCGGTTCAGATACCCAGAGTGGAGTTCCTGGGCACTAAGCTGATTGTAACTTGACAAATCTGTGCTCCACTTGCCTTTATCTTGCTAAAGCTTTACCTCCTTGGCGGTGTGTCTAGCCAAGACAACAGGCTCTGTGGGAGCAGATAAGCCTATCCCGGTTATCTCAACATCTTCTGTCGAGGCAGCGGTTGGCTGGAGGGGATCAGGGGTGCGCGCCGGACTAATAGGAGCCAGGCTAGCCAGAGGAGGACTAACCCAGACAGGGCTTGCCGGTTCCGCTGTGTTCTCCATAGCATCACCCCCCAGAGCAGCAAGATCTTCATGATCCATAGGGGAGGGGTCATCGTGCTGGACTTCAACATTTTCCTCTGGAGGGTTGGCCGCTTCAAGATCCTCTGCCGGTTCAGCGGTGGTGTGTTCGGTAGCCGGTTTATTTAATTTCTCCTTCTTGCTAGGCTTGGGCATACTGATAAAGATTAAAAGAGCAATGAAAATCACAAAGTCAAAACTCAAAGGTAAACCGGACGTTTGGAAAGATGACTTACCCAGGAACGGTCTTAAGCACCGGGATTTGAGTAGCAGTCGACTCGCCGAAAGAAGACAGAGGAGCTTCCTGATAGTTGGGATCTGACGGTTGAAGAGGTTTGCAAATAAGACCTGCTTTTGGATGAAGAAGGGTTGGTGTACGCAAAACCTCTGAGCGACGTCTGCGAACTGGCGTGTGGGGTAATCTGGATGACTCAACCATGTGACCACTATGGCGTGTGGTCCGGCGAGACTCATGCTGCTGTTTCTTCAAAAGAAAGTTGGGATCCAATTGAGCATAAGGGTGAGAAAATGGATACTTCCTGGATACCTGGCGAATCTTGGGTGGTAACGGTTTTGAATCAGATGAGAGAGAAATTACCACTACTTCATCCGCTTTACTTCCCTCTGCCGGATCCTAGGAAAAGACATTATTGATATAAATATAAACAAAGAGAATTCAAAGGACATAAGAATCAAGCAGTACTCAGAAGCCGGATCATCTTCTTCGAGGTTTGAACCGGAAACAACAACAATTTTTTTCTTCTTTACGGCTAAGCCCTTCTTACGGGTTGGCTTCGCCGGTTTATCTTGAGCTTTCCTCTTCCAGAAGGGATCATTGGCCTGTGTAAAGGAATAAGAACATGTTGAAGACAAGTGATATGAACGGATTAAAGTGAATAGAAAGGGACAGAAGAGTCTTACTGGCGGTGGTTGGTTGTTTGCGCAGAAAGGAGCTAAACCGGTCCGGCTGCAATCTTCCAGAGGGATGTTCCGCATCTTTTTTGCAAATTCAGTAACTTCGTTGTCAGGAAGCACTATTTTTGTGTGACGCTGAGGATCTTCCGGTTTGCCGGTATATTCGCACATCAAGCTTGTACGTCGGCTTAAGGGAAGAATACTCCAAGAGAGCCAGCATCGAACAAAGTCAACCCCAGTTAAACCGTTAGCAACGAAAGACCTGAGCTTGGAAAGTTGAGGGGCGTAACGAGCCCGGTCTTGGGCGCTTAGACGTTGCGGGAAAGGATGACTCGACGTCAGGCGGTAAGCGCGGTAACCCGGCAGCGGATTTTCTCCTTCGGGTGAAGTATCCTTGCAATAGAACCAAGTCTGGTTCCATTCTTTTGGATGAATGTGAAGAGTGGTGTGAGGAAAACTGACGTCCTTCCTTTTCTGGATGCTCACGCCACTGAGTTCAGTATGGGGCCCGTCGGAGAACTCAGTCCGGCGATTTAGGTGAAAGAAATCCCGGAACAACTCCACAGATGGCACCTCTTGCAGATATGCCTCTGAGAAGACTTGGAAGTTGTAGATGGTGAATATGGAATTGGGACCTATGTCTTGTGGATGGAGTTCGAAATTGGCTAAGACGTCGTGGAAAAACTTTGAACCGGGTGGGCTAAAGCCCTGGAACAGATGATCAAAGAAAACGAGAATTTCTCCTTCCTTAGGTGTAGGAGGACATTCCTTTCCAGGGGCCCGCCAGTGCAGAACCTCTTTAGGACCCAGAATACCAATTGAGGCCGCCTTTACTAAGTCGTCCTCAGTAATCCGAGAAGGGACCCAATTGCTAGCAACGAACTGTTTGGCCATCTTTTCCAATGCGGGAGTGCTGAAAAATACAATACAAGACCCGGTTTTACAAATCTACTGAATGCAAACCCGCGTGTTCTATGAGAGTATTGACCTGATTGACGGTTTAAGCAAGGGACTAATGGTACCCCCTAAACCGGAGCAAGCATGAACGAGACAGCTACCGGTTTATGATGATAGAAGGAGGAAGTTAAACCGTCAATTATGGAATGCGGGATTAAATCTAAACCATCAAGTGGAGGCATATGAGGCGCAGGTTATAATTAAACCGGTAACATAAGCAGATAAACTGCAGATCTAAAGTGTGAGAAACAACTTTCACAGGAAGCAGAGGTAAAATATGGATCTACGGCGCAGGAAAAAAGACAAAACAATTCAAGTCATATTCAGTGAAGACAACGAAAGTTTTCTACAGATCCAATCCAAACTAGCAGTATTGGAGAAACTAAAGTTATGTCGATGGAGCGGAATCACACACACGAGGGTTGACCTAACAAGTTTTACATCTACAGCTTAAAACATCCTACGGCGAGGAACTACGAAGAACAAGGGTTCGCGGCGAGCTACAGAGAAACCCTAAAACTGAGAGCCATTGGGAGAAGAAATAGCGTACCTGAAGAGGCGGAAGAACGGAGGCGAATATCTGGACATGCTCAGATTGATGCAGCGACTGGGCTTGCTGACGACGGTGAGCTCGTAGGACGGCGGCGGAGGCTTGAGCGCTGGAGACAGATGAAGACGAAGCAGGAAGGGGTAAAAAGAGATGGCCGTCGGCCTCAATTATAGGCCGAAGAGATAAAACGGCAGGCGCGGGAATAAAGGAGACTGAAAATCGGATATGGATTAAGCTGTCGCCTCGATCTTCGGAGCGGTAATACAGAAATGTAACAAACAGATGCGGGCGTTAAATGCGCAGATGATGTCATGACAAATTAAAGCGATTCCAGGAGATGACGTCATGGCCGGTTTAAGAAATATACAAGAGCTGCAGAAAGGGAAATTCATACAAGACTTTGAAGACTGACATGAAGATGTTCAAATCAATCTGGGGCCTAATGTCAGGGATATTACTATCAGGTATAAACCGGCAGGAGGGTCCGGTTTATGTTATTAAGATTATATTATCAGAAGCCCAGTGGAGTGTGTATTAGAAGGTTATAGCCTACAGAGGTTCAGGGCCCATGTATAAGGCCCATAATTTGTAAACCATCATGCCATGTAACTTGGGGTATAAGATAGAAAGAATAGAGACCGAGGCGGACACGTTTATGAGCCGGCCTCGGGACTCTGTAAACCGGACCGGGTGTCCCCTCATATATAAAGGGACGACCCAGCGATGGTTCAGGAGAAGAAACAATAGCTCGAGACACGGGAAAAGCGGATTCACTCCCTGGTCATTGAAGCCCAAGCAATACCACACCAAACTAGACGTAGGCTTTTACCTTCATCGAAGGGGCCGAACTAGTATAAACTCCCTATGTCCTTCGTCCGCTTTAACCCCTTCAAGCTAACCCGGGCGATGGCCTCACGACTAAGTCCTTTTGCTAGGACATCTGCTGTGCTAAATCCACGACAGGTAGCGAGGCAGTATTGTATTGTTGCCATCAAGGATAAAAAGATGGGGGGAGTTTATGCCTCTACATCATGTGATCTTACTTAAGGCGTTACTGCGTTCTTATAAACATAATACTCTAGATGCATGCTAGATAGCAGTCGATGTGTGGAATAATAGTAGTAGATACATAATCGTTTCGGTCTAACTGACACGGACGTGATGCTTATATTCCTGATCATTGCCTTAGATATCGTCATAACTATGCACTTTTCTATCAATTGCTCGACAATAATTTGTTTACCCACCGTATGTTTTCTTACAAGAGAGAAGCCTCTAGTGAAACCTATGGCCCCCAGGTCTATTTTTCATCATATATTTTCAGATCTATAAACCAAAAATACCCAAAAATACCTTGTTGCAATTTATTTATATTTACTTTAGTTTGTTGTATTATTTATATTTTATACATATCTCTATCAGATCTCACTCTTGTTCGTGACCGTGAAGGGATTGACAACCCCTATTTAGCGTTGTGTGCAAGTGTTTGTTAGTTTGTGTAGGTGCATATATTGGAGACTTGCTTGTGCCTCCTACTGGATTTATACCTTGGTTCTTAACTGAGGGAAATACTTATCTCTACTTTGCTGCATCACCCTTTCCTCTTCAAGGGAAAAATCAATGCAAGCATAAGAAGTAGGAAGAATTTCTAGCGCCGTTGCCGGGTAGGTTGTACATCAAGCCTAGCAAATACCCATCATAAACTCTCATCTCTTGCACTTACATTATTTTCCATTTGCCTCTCATTTTCCTCTCCCCCACTTCTAAAACGTTTTCAGAAAAAACACAAAAATATGTGCCTTCTTTTCATTTGCCTTATGCCTTACTTGGTTTGTTTTCTTGTTTGCTTAGTATAATTGTGTTTTTATTGCAAATAAGATACAAAAAGGTTTATGGATCCACTTAAAGTTTTCTACTTGGATCATCTTCGATCCATATGTGCTCGTGCGGAAACCCCAACTAGTTTAGTTGAGGGAAAATCTTTAGATCATCATGCTCATTTTGGGTATCACCGTTTGTCTCAAAAAGGGAGACTCATATGGAATCAAATAAATTGTTTGCTATGCTATGCTTGGAATCTATGTGAAATTTATGATCTTACTTGTTTCTCAGAAAACCCTAAAAACACCTTCCCTACCTATGTGAGTTCAGTGATAATGAAATCCTATCTTCTTATGCCAAAGGTGTTTATAGTTACTATGATGTCGAACAAATTGAAGAATTTTTTGCTTTTAAATGTGCTTATGAAATTACTTCTTTGATTGAAAAGTATGATGTTACACTCTACAAATCTGAAATTTTTGACATACTTAAATATTGCTATGAAAACTATGCCCATAATGCCTATGTTAAGGAATTTATTGAGAGAATGACTGTTGCCTTGTAATAAAATAATTATATGCATGAACCTATAGATAATTATGATTCTGTTGATTTGGTTGGGATATCCTCCCTTGATGAACATGATGCTTTCTATTTTTATGGCCATGATGCCAATATTAATTATGCTTATGGAGATAAACTTGCTATAGTTCCTTATGTTAAACATGAAATCATTGCTATTGCACCCATACTTGATATTTCCTTGAATCATAAGAATGATTACAACGATGTTATTATAAATTTTATTAATGGCAATTGTGCTAATAATATGCGAAATCATGATTCGGGTGATAATGTTTCTTATGATCTTGAAAATATATTTAAGCCTAATGATGAATATGTTTGCTATAATATTGAAGGTGGGTTTGGAAGAGTGTCAACTTTTGGAAGTAATGATCCCACTACTTTGGAGATTGATAAATCTTATGCAATTTTTGATAAAAGTGGGTTTGGAGATGTCATGACTTTATTATATGATAATCCCACTATTTTGGAAGAGTGTCAACTTTGCATGCATGTGGATCATGAAGATAATTTTTTTATGAAAACTATATTGTTGAATATGAATATGATCCCACGTGTACTTATTATGAGAGATGGAAATATGGTTGTAGAAACTTTCATGTTACTAAATTACCTCTCGTTATGTTGAGATTGGTATTGTTCTTATTTGTTCCTTGCATATGCTAGTTTTTGCTTGTCTTGATAATTTGTTTGCTTATAAAATGCCTATGCATAGGAAGTATGTTAGACTTAAACTTTCTTTTCACATGCCACATGATGCTCTCTTCATGTTTCAATTGCTATCTTTAATGTGAGCATCATTAGAATTATCAATGCCTAGCTACGGGGCTTTAAAGAAAAGCGCTTGTTGGGAGACAACCCAATATTTTTCTGTTTTTATGAGAATACACATTATTACATATGTAGTCATTGTGTTTTGGTGTTTAATTACTGTTTGAGCCAAGAAAGACCTTGGGGATGGTCTATGGTGATAGTTGATTTGATCTTGCTGAAAAACAGAAACTTTTGCCCTCATTGCCAGAATTTTGAAAAATCGTTGAAACATGCTTTTGATCTGATTATTTTACAAAAGATTTATATACAAACTTCCCATATTGCCCTAATTTTTCAGAAGTTGTGGAGTTACATAAGTATACTAAGTTTTCAGATTGCTATAGGTTGTTCTGTTTTTGACAGATTCTATTTTTATGTGTTGTTTGCTTATTTTGATGAATCTATTGGTAGTATTGGGGGGTATGAACCATGGGGAAGTTTGAATACAGTAGATATTAATCCAATATAAATTCAGAATTAGTTAATAATAGTACCTAAAGGGGTGATTTATTTTATTATACTAATAGAGCTTATGAGTTTTCTATTGAGTTTTGTGTTGTGAAGTTTTCAAATTTTGGGTAAATATTTGATGGAATATTGAATAAGGAGTGTCAAGAGCCTATGATTGGGGATTTCCAAGGCGCCCGATGGTACTATTCAAGGATAACCAAGTATCTAAGCTTGGGGAGGCCCCGGATGGCATCCCCTCTCTCGTCTTCATTCCATCAGTAAATTTACTTGAGGCTATATTTTTATTCACCACATGATATGTGTTTTGCTTGGAATGTCTTGTATGATATGAGTCTTGCTTTTTAGTTTACCACAATCATCCTTACTATACACACCTTTTGAGAAGGACACACATGAATCATGAATTTATTAGAATACTCTATGTGCTTCACTTATATCTTTTGAGCTAGGTAGTTTGCTCTAGTGCTTCACTTATATCTTTTTAGAGCACGACGGTGGCTTTATTTTATAAAAAATGTTGAACTCTCATGATTCAGTTATATTATTTTGAGAGTCTTTAAACAACATGGAGATTTTCTTAGGTTATGAACTTAGTCCGAATATTATGGGCATCCAAGAGGGATATAATAAAAACTTTCATATATAGAGCATTGAATACTATGAGAAGTTTGATTCCTTGCATTTGTTTTGAGATATAAAGATGGTGATATTAGAGTCATGCTAGTGAGTAATTGTGGATTGGTAGAAGTACTTGTGTTGAAGTTTGTGATTCCCGTAGCATGCACTTATGGTGAACCGTTATGTGATGAAGTCAGAGCATGCTTTATTCTTTGATTGTCTTCCTTATGAGTGGCGGTCGGGGACGAGCAATGTTATTTTCCTACCAATCTACCCCCATAGGAGCATGCGTGTAGTACTTTGTTTTGATAGCTAATAAAATTTTGCAATAAGTATGTGAGTTCTTTATGACTAATTTTGAGTCCATGGATTATACGCACTCTCACCCTTCCACCCATTGCTAGCCTCTCTAAAACCGCACAATTTTTGCCGGTGCATCAAACCCACCATATACCTTCCTCAAAACATCCACCATACCTACCTATTATGGCATTTACATAGCCATTCCAAGATATATTGCCATGCAACTTCAAGTGTTCTGTTTATTATGACACGCACCATCATTGTCATATTGCTTTTCATGATCATGTAGATTGGCATAGTATTTGTGGCAAGGCCACCATTCAGATTTTTTATACATGTCACTCTTGATCATTGCACATCCCGGTACACCGCTGGAGGCATTCATATAGAGTCATATTTTATTTCTAGTATCGAGTTGTAATTCTTGAGTTGTAAGTAAATAAAAGTGTGATGATCATCATTATTAGAGAATTGTTGCATGTGAGGAAAGGATGATGGAAGCTATGATTCCCTCACAAGTTGGGATGAGTCTCTCGACTTTATAAAAGATAAAAGAGGCCAAAGAAGCCCAAATAAAGTAAAATAGGCCAAAGAAGCCAAAAAAAGAAACAAATGAGAGAAAAAGAGAGAAGGGGCAATGTTACTATTCTTTTCCGCACTTGTGCTTCAAAGTAGCACCATGTTCTTCATGATAAAGAGTCTCCTATTTTGTCACTTTCATATACTAGTGGGAATTTTTCATTATAGAACTTGGCTTGTATATTCCAATGATGGGCTTCCACAAATTGCCCAAGGTCTTCATGATAAATGAAGTTGGATGCACACCCACTTATTTTTTTCGAGCTTTCATACACTTATAGCTCTAGAGCATCCGTGATATGTCTCCAATGTATATATAATTTTTGATTGTTCCATGTTGTTACATTATCATTCTTGGATGTTTTACAATCATTTTATATCATTTTTTGGTACTAACCTATTGACATAGTGCCAAGTGCTAGTTGCTGTTTTCTGCATGTTTTTTACATCGCAGGAAATCAATATCAAATGGAGCCGAAACACAGCGAAAATTTTTGGAGATTTTTTGGGTCCCGAAGACACGTGATGTGCCAAGGCAGCACCTGGGAGTTCCCTGAGGGGGGCACAACCCACCAGGGCGCGCCAGGCCCCCTGGCGCGCCCAGGTGCGTTGTGCCTACCTCGGTGGCCTCCCGCACTGCCTCTTTGCTCTATAAATACCACAATATTCCAGAAACACTACGGGAGTCATCGAAATATTCCTCCAGTCGTCGTAGAGTCCAGAAACACCAGATCCAATCTAGACACCATCACAGACATGTTCACCACTTCCATTGGTGCCTCTCCGATGATGCGTGAGTAGTTCTTTGTAGACCTACAGGTCCATAGTTAGTAGCTAGATGGCTTCCTCTCTCTCTTTTGATTCTCAATACAATGGTCTCTTGGAGATCCATATGATGTAACTCTTTTTGCGAGGTGTTTGTTGGGATCCGATGAACTTTGAGTTTATGATCATATCTATCTTTTTATATCCATGAAAATTAATCGAGTTTCTTTGATCTCTTATATGCATGATTGCTTACAGCCTCATATTTCTTCTCTGATATTTGGGTCTTGTTTGGCCAGCTTGATCTATTTATCTTGCAATGGGAAGAGGTGCTCTGTAGCGGATTCGATCTTACGGTGCTTGATCCCAGTGACAGAAGGGGAACCGACACGTATGTATCGTTGCCACTAAGGATAAAACGACGAGATCCATATCTAACGCCATAGATAAATGGATCTTGTCTACATCATGTCATCGTTCTTAATGCATTACTCCATTTTTCCATTAACTTAATACACTAGATGCATGCTGGATAGCGGTCGATGTATGGAGTAATAGTAGTAGATGCAAGCAGGAGTCGGTCTACTAATCTTGGATGTGATGCCTATGTAATGATCATTGCCTGGGTATCGTTATGATTATTTGAAGTTCTGTCAAATGCTCAACAATAATTTCTTTACCCACCGTTTGCTATTTTTCTCGAGATAAGCCACTAGTGAAACCACGCCGGGTCTTCTTTCTCATATATTTGCCTTTGCGATCTATTTGCCTTTGCTTTTATTTTCAGATATACTAAACCAAAAACCCAAAAATACCTTGCTGCAATTTATCTTATTTATCAACCAATCTACCAATATTTATATCTCTCTCACATTCGTTACCCGAAAGGGATTGACAACCCCTTTAACACGTCGGGTTGCGAGGTGTTGTTATTTGTGTGCAGGTGTTGTTTACGTTGTATTTCTTGGTTCTCCTACTGGTTCGATAACCTTGGTTTCACATCCGAGGGAAATACCTACCACCGTTGTGCTGCATCATCCCTTCCTCTTTCGGGAAAAACCGACGTAGCTTTAAGTGACATCAAAAGGAATTTCTTGCGTCGTTGCCGGGAGCACCTTCAACATATACTGGGTTCCTAATCACAAATCTCATCTCCTTGCAATTACATTATTTTCCATTAGCCTCTCGTTTTCATCTCCGCCACTTCACAAACATTTGCCGTTTTTATTCGCCATTTTTTCCATTTGCCATTTTTCGGTCGGATCTATTGGCACTTGTGTTCTTGTTTACAATTGCTAAAAAATGACGCAAGAGAACACTAAGTTGTGTGATTTTTCCAATACCAACAACGATGATTTTATTGGCACTCCGATTGCTCCTCCCGCCACTAGTGCGTAGACTTGTGATATTAATACTGCTTTGTTGAATCTTATCACGAAAGACCAATTTTCCGGCACTCCTAATGAGGATGTCGCGTCCCATCTTAATACCTTCGTGGAATTATGCGATATGCAAAAGAAAAAAGATGTGCACAATTATATTGTGAAATTGAAATTATTTCCGTTTTCTTTGCGAGATCATGCAAAAATTTGCTTTTCTTCTTTACCTCGCAATAGCATTGATTCTTGGAACAAATGCAAAGATGCTTTTATCACTAAATACTTTCCGCCCGCAAAATTTATATCCCTTAGAACCCAAATCATGACTTTCAAGCAACTTGAACATGAGCATGTTGCATAATCTTGGAAAAGGATGAAAATGATGCTAAGGAATTGCCCAACTCATGGGTTAAATATTTGAATGATCATACATTTTTTATCAAGGATTGAATTTTGTTTCTCGAAATATATTTGGATTCCGCCACTGGTGGCACTTTTATGGAAATAACTTTGGGTGAAGCCACCAAATTGCTTGATAATATTATGGTGAATTATTCGCAATGGCATACCGAAAGGGTGACTACAAGCTAAAAAGATAATGCGGTTGAGATTGCTTCATCGAATGAAAAAGTTGATGCTCCTATGAAAATGGTTGCTAGTAAAAGTGCTCCTATCGATCCTAATGATATTCCTTTGTCTACCTTGATTGAGCAAACTAGTGATGCTATAGATGTGAACTTTATCTCTAGAAATAATTGTAATAGCAATGCTTATAGAGGTAATTTTAATCCTAGGCCTTTTCCTAGTAATTCCTCTAATAATTATGGCAATTCCTATGGAAATCAGTCTTGCAATAATAATAGGAACACCTAAGATCTAGAGAATAATATTAAAGAATTTGTCAATACTCAAAAAGTTTTCCATGCTTCCATAGCAGGAAAATTGAATAAGATCGATGATATGTCTAGGAGTATCGATAGGATTTCTCATGATGTAGAAAATCTCAATTTGAAATTTTTTGTGCCCAAAGTTGAAGAATCAATTAAATCTCTTTATGTTTCTATGGATGAAAGTAAGAAAATAACTGCCATGCTTAGATCTAAATGAGAAATTTTGGAAAATGTGTTTTCTAGTGATAGCTTTCATAAAAATGATGAAGACATTAAAATGATTGGTGTTTCTTCCATTGATTCTTTGTTTAGAAAAGTTCAACTTGATGTGACTGGAGAAGAGTCAACTTTAGGTAGAAGGCATCCCAATATTTCGGAGGGTGAAATCTTGTTGAAATTTTTGATAAAAGTAGGTTTAGAGAGGTCAAGACTTTAACTAGTGATGCAGCCACTATTTTGGATTACAAAGACTTTAACTATGATAGTTGCTCCTTAATTGATTGTATTTCTTTGTTGCAATCCATGATTAATTCACCCCATGCATATGAACAAAATAAATCTTTTACTAAACATATTGTTGATGCTATGATGAAAGCTTTTGAAGAAAAATGGGAATTAGAAGTTTCAATTCCTAGGAAGTTGCATGATGAATGGGAACCCACTATCAAAATCAAAATTAAAAATTATGAGTGTTTTGCGTTGTGTGATTTGGGTGCTAGTGTTTCCACGATTCCGAAATCTCTTTGAGATGTCCTTGGTCTTACCAATATTGAATATTGCCCTCTTAATTTGCATTTGGTGGGTTCCACTATTAAAAAGCCTTTGGGAAGGATCAATGTTGTTCTTATTGTTCTTGATATCGCTTGCAATCCGTCTTGCCCTATTATACTTGGTAGACTGTTTTTGCGCACTATCAGCGTGGTGATTGGCATGAAAGAAGGGAATATGAAATTCCAGTTTCCCTTGAGAAAGGGGATGGAACACTTCCCTAGAACCAAGATCAAATTTCCTTATGAATCTATAATGAGGGCAACTTATGGAACATCCAATAAGGATGACAGTACTTGAAATCTTGGTATTATGCCTAGCTAAGGGCGTAAAATGATAGCGCTTGTTGGGAGGCAACCCAATGAATAAAATTTATTTTTTCTTTTTGCATTATGTTCTTGAGTGTTTACACAATTTATGCTACTGGTATGATTGTGTTTTTTGTGTTTTAATTAGTGTTTGTTCCATGTAGAACCGATAGGATCTTCTTGGGTGATAGTTGTTTGATCTTGCTGAAATAGACAGAACTTTTGCGCTCACGAGAAAAATTCTCATTTTTAATTAAAAAAAAAGATTTTTAGTTGATTATTTTTGTAGAAGATCAATATAGAAATTTCCCACGTGTCCCTAATTGTTTCAAGATTTTTAGACTTCCATAATTTTTCGAAACTTCCAGATTACTACATACTTTTCTGTTTTTGACAGATTCTGTTTTCTTTTTGTTGTGTGCTTATTTTGATGGCTCTATGGTTTTCTTTGACGAGTTTTTGCCATAAAAAAGTTGGAATACAGTAGATATAATACAAAAAATATATGAATTTGTTTGGCACAGTACTTATAGTAGTAGTTTGCCTTCTTACACTAACGGATCTCACGAAGGTTTTGTTGAAGTTTTGTGTGATTGAAGTTTTCAAGTTTTGGGTTATCTTACGATGGGTGAAGGAAGGATGGAAGAGCCTAAGCTTGCGGGTGCCCCGGCATCCCAAGCTATTATTCAAAAATGAGCAACCAACTAAGCTTGGGGATGCCCCCAAGTGGCATCCCCGCTGTCTTCCAACAAATATCAATATTTCACTCGAAACTATGTTTTTACTCGTCACATGATATGTGTTTTGCTTGGAGCGTCTTGTATGATATGATTCCTTTCTAGTTTTATTTTGCTTTTTAAGTCATCAATCCTTGCTGTACACACCTATTTGAGAGAGCCAAAATTGTGACATGACTTGCTAGAATAGCTCTCTATGCTTCACTTAAATTTTTATGAGCTAGGACTCGCTCTAGTGCTTCACTTATATCTTTTTAGCACGGTGTGCTTAGTTTTTTGAATAAATATCTCTTGCTTCACTTAGATTTATTTGAGAGTTAGTAAATTTTAAATAAATTCTCTCTTGCTTCACTTAGATTTATTTGAGAGTTAGTAAATTTTAAATAAATTCTCTCTTGCTTCACTTATATTATTTTGAGAGAAAGAAAGAAAAATTATGCTCATGATCTTCACTTATATATTTTTGAGCTTATCAAAAGCAACACATGAAAATTAGCCCCAAAGTGATAGATATCCAAGAAGGATATGATAAAAACTTTCATGAAGATCATTGGACAAAATAAACTTGATTCCTTGTAATAGTTTTGAGACATGATGATGTGATATGTGAGTTATGTTGATGAGTAATTGTTCTCTAGTAAGAATATTAGTGTTAAAGTTTGTGATTCCCTATGAAAGCATGAAAAGTCAATAATTATGCAATGAAACTATATCCTACTTGTGGTGCATTATTCGGTGTTATTTATGCGGAATGTTCGCTTACAAGATTATTTGTTTCATGATTGGTCGCTTCCCAGTCTTTTGCTAGCCTTCATTTTGCACTAAGTATGATCTCTACTGGCACGCCCAGGTGGGTTGTGCCCACCTCGGTGGCCTCCCGCACCGCCTCTTTTCTCTATAAATACCATAATACTCCAGAAACCCTATGGGAGTCAACAAAATAATCATCCAGCCGCCGCAGAGTCCAGAAACACCAGATCCAATCTAGACACCATCACGGAGGAGTTAACCACTTCCATTGGTGCCTCTCCGATGATGTGTGAGAAGTTCTTTGTAGACTTACGGGTCCGTAGTTAGTAGCTAGATGGCTTCATCTCTCTCTTTTGATTCTCAATACAATGGTCTCTTGGAGATCCATATGATGTAACTCTTTTTGCGGTGTGTTTGTTGGGATCCGATGAACTTTGAGTTTATGATCAGATCTATCTTTTTATATCCATGAAATTTATTTGAGTTTGTTTGATCTCTTATATGCATGATTGCTTATAGCCTCGTATTTCTTCATCGATATTTGGGTTTTATTTGGCCAACTTGATCTATTTATCTTGCAATGGGAAGAGGTGCCCGGTAGTGGGTTTGATGTTATGGTGCTTGATCCCAGTGACAGAAGGGGAACTGACACATATGTATCGTTGCCACTAAGGATAAAATGACGAGATCAATATCTACGCCATAGATAAACGGACCGTGTCTACATGATGTCATCGTTCTTAATGCATTACTCTGTTTTTCCATGAACTTAATACACTAGATGCATGCTGGATAGCGATCGATGTGCGGAGTAATAGTAGTAGATGCAGGCACGAGTCGGTCTACTAATCTTGGATGTGATGCCTATGTAATGATCGTCGCCTAGATATCGTCATGATTATTTGAAGTTCTATCAATTGCCCAACAGTAATTTGTTTACCCACCGTTTGCTATTTTTCTCGAGAGAAGCCACTCGTGAAACCTATGGCCCCCGGGTCTCCTTCTCATATATTTTCCTTTGCAATCTATTTTCCTTTGCTTTTATTTCCAGATCTACTAAACCAAAAACAAAAAGATACCTTGCTGAAATTTACCTTATTTATCAACCAGTCTACCAATATTTATATCTCTCTCACGTACGTCACCCAAAAGGGATTGACAACCCCTTTAACACGTTGGGTTGCGAGGTGTTGTTATTTGTGTGCAGATACTGTTTACGTTGTGTTTCTTGGTTCTCCTACTGGTTCGATAATCTTGGTTTCACATCTGAGGGAAATACCTACCACCACTGTGCTGCATCATCCCTTCCTCTTTGGGGAAAAACCGACGTAGCTTTAAGCGACATCAATCTGTTGCATGTAATCCCTACTCACTCACAGTGATATCTATTGATGGGCATCTCCATAGCCCGTTAATACGCCTAGTTGATGTGAGACATTCTCCTTCTTTTTTTCTTCTCCACAACCACCATATTCTATTCCACCTACAATGCTATATCCATGGCTCACGCTCATGTATTGCGTGAAAGTTGAAAACTTCGAGAACACCAAAAGTATGAAACAATTGCTTGGCTTGTCATCGGGGTTGTGCATGATAAAATACTTTGTGTGATGAAGATGGAGCATAGGCAGACTATCTGATTTTGTAGGATACCTTTCTTTTGCCATGCTATTTTGAGAAGACATGATTGCTTTATTATTATGATTGAATATGTCAATATTAAACTATTGTTTTCAATCTTATGGATCTGAATATTCATGCCACAATAAAGAAGATTACATGGATCAATATGTTAGGTAGCATTCCACATCAAAAATTCTATTTTTGTCATTGAGCTACTCGAGGACGAGTAGGAATTAAGCTTGGGGATGCTTGATATGTCTCCAACGTATCTATAATTTTTGTTTGTTCCAATGTATTTTATATTATCTTTGGGACTAACCTATTAACCTATAGCCCATTGCCACTCTCTGTTTTCTTCTTCTTGTTTTTGAGTTCTCCAGAAAAGGAATATCAAACAGAGTCCAAATGGAATAAAACTTTCGCGATGATTTTTCTTGGACCAGAAAACACCCGTGTAACTTGGAGAGAGGGCCAGAAGAGTCCCGAGGATCCCACAAGCTCTCGGGGCGCGCCCTAGGGGGGTGCGCCCCTGGCTTGTGGACCCCTCGGGAGTCCTCCAACCCTAATCTTTGCACTATAAATTTAGAAATATTCCTCCAACATCAGAAGAATCCACCAAAATACTTTTCCGCCGCTACAAGCCTCTTTTCCCGTGAGATCTCATTTTGGGGCGTTTTTAGGCACCCTGCCGGAGGGGGGTTCGACCACGGAGGGCATCTACATCAACCTTGCTACCCTTTCGATGAAGCATGAGTAGTTTACCACACACCTACGGGCATCTACATCAACCTTGCTTCTTCTATCTCTTTGATCTCCAATACAATGTTCTCCTCGATGTTCTTGGACTTCTATCTGATTTAATACTTTTGTGGTGTGTTTGTCGAAATCCGATGAATTGTTGATTTATGATCAGATTATCTATGAATATTATTTGAGTCCTCTCTGAACTCTTTTATGTATGATTAAATATGTTTGTATTTCTCTCTGAATTATCGGTTTGGTTTTGCCAACTAGATTGGTTTTTCTTGCAATTGGAGAGGTGCTTAGTTTTGGGTTCAATCATGTGGTCTCCTCACCTATTGACAAAGTAGGGGTAGGGAGTCATGTATTGTATTATTGCGATCAGGGATAAAAATATGGGGTTTTCTCATATTGCTTGAGTTTATCCCTCTACATCATTTCATCTTACTTAAGGTGTTACTCCGTTCTTATGAACTTAATACTCTAGATGCATGTTGGATATCGGTCGATGTGTGGAATAATAGTAGTAGATGTAGAATTGTTTTGGTCTACTTGACACGGACGTGATGCCTATATTAATGATCATTGCCTTAGATATCATCATAACTTTGCGCTTTTCTATCAATTGCTCGACAGTATTTGGTTTACCCACTGTATGTTTTCTTGCAAGAGGGAAGGCTTTAGTGAAAAGTATGGCCCCTGGGTCTATTTCCCATAATATACTTTCATATCTATAAACCCAAAAAACCTTACTGCAATTTATTCAATTTACTTTAGTTTGCACTTTTATTTATCTTGTATACCTATCTCTATCAGATCTCACTCTTGTTTGTTTAACCGTGAAGGGGTTGATAACCCCTTTTTCGCGTTGTGTGCAAGTGTTTGTTAGTTTGTGTAGGTGCATAGATTGGAGACTTGATTGTGCCTCCTACTGGATTGATACCTTGGTTCTTAACTGAGGGGAATACTTATCTCTACTTTGCTGCATCACCCTTTCCTCTCCAGGGAAAAATCAATGCAAGCTCAAGAAGTAGAGATGCTAGACATTTTTGTGTAATGCACTTTGGAATGAAAGGAGGAGCTACCATCATCGGCAGTCACAAATGTCATAGAGGAAGATTCTCGACTATTGTCCTGGGGGTTGCTTCCTCTTCCTTTTGCTCATGATATACTTTGGTAATGCACGAGAGAAGGAGGGGAAGCGACCATCACTAACGGTCGAAATAACTGTGATGGAGTGTCCATCATATACACCACATGAGATGAGAGTTTTCAAGAAAAGACTCGACAGACCGAAAGTCAACCCGTGATGAATAACAATGATATAATTTATTTTTTGTAGTACATATATTGAATTTTAGAAGTTTAATATTTGAATTATGAACATAGGAAATGTGTGATGACGATAGGATCCCTAAGTGCGACTACTATGGCAGCGACCGGGGTCTGTGCTTCATGCCTCACCTGGAAGACGGTTGGCACTTCACTATTAAGCTCGACAAGACCTTCTATGTTTGTACGATATGCAACGACGACAAGCCATTTTTGTAATTAAGCATGCCTTTTGATTCTTCAATGTGCAATTTCTGTGTTTTACAATTTTGCTAGTGCGTCCCCTCCCATGCAAGACATTATGTCTTGCAGAAGCTGGATTTCAAAGATGATGAGAATATGGAGACAAAGAGAGTTCACCTCAGGACCCATCATGGTTATGCTTCTGCCATAAAGCTATGCAACGCGGAGAGCTACTACCATTTTGGTGGCTCGAATTGGGCAGCACTATGCAAGGCGTATGGTTTTCACGAGGGTATGCATCTCACCTTCGATCTTGGTGATCCTGAAGATGACATCGACAAAGATAATATCGACATTTTGGTCGATGTTGATACGCTTCCCCTTCTACTTCTATGGGAATATCTCAAACATATTTATTAATTAATTTGTATTGTTTATTTAAAAATACTAGACAACTTATTTCCATTCTTCAAAAAAGGTACGGAAAGTAGTAGACGAAACCTACTATAGTTATGGGTTTGAGGTAATTTGAGAGGAGATAAATCATTTTGTTTCTTGGAATAATGATGTTGAGACTTTTAACACGAATTACCATATCCCTCCAAGTTATTCTCAATATGTGCCACTAGTACATGTGTTGAACTACAGTAACATCCATCGAGATATCATGGTAAGATTTCTCCTATTATGTCACCAATGCATTTTTTGCTCTTCTTAAGCTAAACTACATTTTTCTAAGTATGTTATAATGATGTTCTTCAACAGAAACTCCCGACGGATTGTGTACCTAGTCTTATGAAAATGAAAGGTGACATGAACATTATTAGCTTATGAACAAGTTTACCTATGCTTCACCACAGTGCATACACGATTCATCCAAGAGATGTCGTCCTCCCAATCAAAGACTGGAGAAAAGTCCTGAATGATCACAGAGAACTACTTGGGGGCTACATCAAGCGCATCCCACAAATGGGAGACATGTTTATTTGTATTCTCCATAATGGAGAATCAGGGATTTACCTGTTTTATGGTATTTTACCTTCGAGAGAGTAGCATGTCTTAGGTAGTTATGTGCTACATTGTGCTAGAATGATGAGCTAGTTCTTATATGACTATGATGATGAGTTATGTGCTACATTGTTCTAGAATGATGAGCTAGTTCCTATATGACTATGATGTTATTATAATGATGATGATGATGATGTATGAGTTCTTATATGAGTATGATCATGTTGAGTTATTATATCGTTGGGTGGAAGAAACACTGATGATGAGTACTACTAATCCAACTTTTGGTCACATGAACTAATCTGTGTTTCTCCCACCCAATGATACAATAACTAAACATGATCATAATGATATAACAATCCCTTAATTGCTACTATATCAAAATTTATATAACAATGTATAAATACAAAGGAAATATGCAGCAGAATTTGTATCAGAAACGAATAGCAGTAGCGAGGGGAATGATTTTAGCAGCAGCGAGCTCTTAGCAGTAGCACGTCTTATAAACACATGGTACTGCTACCTACATATAGCAATAGTGTGGGCATAAACACACTACTGCTAAAAGTTAGCTGTAGAGCCATAGTAGTAGCGTGCCTGCCCGCGCTACTTCTAGACCAAAAACCCGCGCTATTGCTAGGCCTTTCCCTAGTAGTGTACCATCTAAAATTACATTCCTTACCTCGTAGAGCTATATGAGTTTTCTAAGTAGTCCCTCCAGTCCCTTTTACTTCGTGTATTAGATATTTGTCAAGTCAAACTTTGCAAAGTTTGATCAAATTTATGTACTAAAAAATAACAACATTTACAATGCCAAACATATGTACTATAGAACTATATTTCATAATGAATCTAATTTTTTGATTGACATTGTCAACGTTTATAGTTTTTTAATAAATTTGGTCAAAGTAGAGATAATTTGACCTCAGACAAAACCTATATGCAGAATATAAAGGACTGAAGGGAGTGCCACGGAAAGTAATATACGGGCTAGTTATGAGCAAATTCTAATAATCTGGAAAATTAGTTTCCTGATTTGTAGTGGTCAGCTATAATAGGGTAATTAGCAAATCCTACCTAATTAACATTAATTTATTTCGGTATAGGCCTGGAGCAGCCATCGAGATGATTATGATGCAGATAATCAAAATAGAAAATAGGGAATTATTAATAGTGGCATTCAATATATACTATATAGGCATAACCTGGTAAATTATGCACGCGTCTCACACGTTATAATTTTGATAGATTTATTGGATTATCAGTATAAATAGATTTTATATGTATTAATACTTACCTCCTATAAAATAAATATTTAGATAATAATTGATATTATCATTAAAATAGGTCTGATTGATTAGTATATATGTCATCATGTGTGTTGCCTTAGAACCGAAACATTAGTCTGCTACATCAATCTAGATAGTCTATTCACTATATTGTGAATGACAATGTCAAAAGTTGTGGCAGTAGTGATAGTTCTTAGTTTGATGATGATCATCACGGTCGTGCACATGGAGCGAGTTGTGACAACTACTCCAATAGAAGAAACAAGTCAAGGATGGGTGCGCTATTCGGAGACTCCGAAGAACTATGCCAGATCAACGTCAGTTGGTGATCCTCATAAATCATGTGGGGGTATGATGCCCCCACCAAGCTGTCCTCCGTCTTCCCCATGATTACTAGTAGTATTTTTCTTTTTTTCCAAGTTATGTCTGAATAAAACATCGTCCAGGATATATTCCAAGGAGAGTTGCAATACTACATTTCTTCTATTCTCTCTTGCGGTGTTTCCCTTACTTGTGTTATTAAAGGAAAAAAAAGAAACTTCTTCCACTACTGCAAAAATGCATGTACCTGCCAGAATCTTCAGTGACATACACACATGCATATTGCTCGTCATTGGTATCCTAAAAAATAAACATTAGAGGTCACAATTCCCTATTCGCCAGTGGTACATGTTTACCTGTAATGAGCTTTGACAATTTTTTTTGAAATGGAGGCAAAAGTTTTGCTTCATCTATTAATTAAGAATAAGAGAGTTGCCCAGTTAATTTGCGGAAAACCGAGAGAAAACCATCACAACCTTGCTCAAAAGCACGACCCCATCCACATGTGAACTACTCCCAAATTGCAGAGCCACGGGGCGGAAGTACCCAAGATACCACTACTGCAACCTGCAACATATGGGTCTTAGTATCGCAAAAGAAAAGAAAATCAACCGACTCGCTACAACTCGAAGAAAACACATCGACGAAAACCACACATGACTAAGCCCACACCTACAACTCAGAAACCCACAAACCATCCATCATGGAATCACTTGCGCCTCCCTTGTTGTGTAATCCTTCTCGCTTTTGCTCTTGCAAGGTTTTGCCTTTGAGGGTGCCAGATCTAGAGTTAGAGCCAGCCTTCTTGCGCTTCTCCCTCAGAGCTTTTTCCTCCAAGAAGCATCCAATTGGCTGCCCAGAATCTTCAGAGTCCAATTCGGCGAGGAATTCACAAATCTTGTTGGCTAAAAGGACCCCAGGGTTAGGCACCAACACTCCGCCCACAACAATTTCATCAGTCATAGGAACCACACCTCCAAAGGGCTGAAGCGAGCACCTATCAGACGTTCCCTGGACCAACACTCTCCACATATGCATACTCCGGCAGGTTAGGCTCCATCGAAGGTGGAGAGGGCGTCGAGCAACCGTCATCTCCCCAAGCGAGTCCACCTTCGAGAGCACCATCCATAAAGGAGAAGTGGGTTCCACACTTAGCACATGCAGCTCAGGCATACTTTGTAGCACCAGAGCCACGCCATCAGTGATGACCTCACTCTCAGGGTCACTCAACATGACAGGTAGCGGTGACGTGCAGAGAGGGGCATGAGGCGATACACATCCACAATAGGCATGCTTCTCGCTGATAACCCGCAAGTATAGGCGATCGCAACAGTTTTGAAGGGTAGAGTATTCAACCCAAATTTATAGATTCGACACAAGGAGAGCCAAAGAATATTTGTAAGTATTAGCAGTTGAGTTGTCAATTCAACCACACTTGGAGATTAAATTTATGTAGCAAAGTGATCAGTAGCACGGTCATATGATTGTTTGATAGTAGTAGTGACGATAGCAGCAGTAACGGTAACAACAGTAACAGTTTTGTAGCGGTTGTAACAGTAGCAATAGAAATAATAACTTAGCAAGAACATTATGTGAAAAGTTTGTTGGCATTTGGTCAGTGATTACGTTGGATAATATTCATCATATATCAGTCATAACCTAGGGCGACACAAACCAAGCTCCATTTCATAAATATAATGTAGGCATGTATTCCGTAAATAGTCATACATGCTTAGGGAAAAGAACTTGCATCACATCTTTTGTCTACCCTCCCGTGGCAGCAGGGTCCATAAGGAAACTAAGGGATATGAGGCCTCTTTTTAATAAAGAACCAGAACAAAGCATTAGGACATAGTGAATAGATGAACTCCTCAAACTACGATCATCATCGGAAAGTATCCCAATTGTTGTCACCTTGGGGTTTCCAGATCACAACACATAGTAGGTGCATATGACTTGCTAGATCGGATCAAGAACATAGATATAATGGTGAAAACATAAATGGTTTGTACCTAAAATCATGGCACTCACGACCTAGTGACAAGCATTAAGCACAGCAAGTCATGGCAACATCAATCTCAGAACATAGTGGATAATAGGGATCAAGCCCTAACAAAACTAACTCGATTACATGAAGAATCTCATCCAACTCCTCATCGATGAGTGAGCCTATGAAGTAATTACGCACTCCCGGCGGTGAGCATCATGAAATTGGTGATGGGGGATGGTTGGTGTTGACGAAGACCGAAGAGCCCCCTCTTCGGAGCCCCGAACGGGCTCCAGATCTAGGCTCTCGATGAAGAACAAGAGGTGGCGGTAGCTCCGTATCATAAAACGCGATGAAACTTTCTCTCCTATTTTTGTCAAGAAAAATAGGATTTTATAGCATCGGAATTAGGGTCAGCGGGGCCTCGTGGTACCCACTACCCACTAGGGCGCGCCGGAGGGAGGTGGCACACCCAGGTGCCTTGTGGGCAGCTGCCCCCCTGTAGTGGGTCTTGGTTTTATAAATCGTTATATATTCCAAATAATTGTCCAAAAAGTTTTGTCCAATTCCGAGAACTTTTATTTCTGCACAAAAACAACACCATGATAGTTCTGCTAAAAACAGCGTCAGTCGGGTTAGTTTCGCTCAAATCATGCAAATTAGCGTCCAAAACAAGAGCAAAAGCATTAGGAATAGTAGACACGATGGAGACGTATCAACTCCCGCAAGCTTAACCCATTGCTTGTCCTCAAGAAATTTAGTTGACAAACTTAAAGTGATAAAGAAAAACTTTTACGAACTCTTTTGTTCTTGTTTATATACATATATCCATATATACTATTCTGTTACTAGTAACAACATAATATTATGTTACCCCCCGGCCCTATAAGGGCGCGACGCACCTACACCGTAGAAGCTCCCCGACCTAGCCCGAACCCAACCTACCTTCTTCCGCAGGAGGCAGCGGTCGTGGGCGAGCGAGCGACGACATCAACCGGAGCGAGGGAGCCCGCTGCGTCGTGACTGGCCGCCGACGGATCCATCGTGGCCATCCCCTTCCTCGCTGGCTAAGAAACAACGAGGCCGTGATCCCTGACTCCTGCCTCCCTCCCTCGCCGGAGCTCCTTCGCCGGGGTCGTGATCCTCGCCTCTCGCCTCCCTCCCTTGCCGGGGTTCCTTCGCCAGAGCCGAGATCCTCGCTTCCCGCCTCCCCCTCGCCGGAGCTCCTTCAACGGTGTCGTGATCCCCACCTCCCGCCTCCCTCTTGCCGGATCTCCTTCGACGGATCCGTGATCAGCGCCACCACCCACTGCCTCCCCGGACCTCATCGTCAGAGCTCCACCACAAGCAGGAGCATCGCTGTCTCCCCAAGCTCCTTACCTGCATCAATGGCGCTGCCTTCCAAGATTATGCCAGTATGCCGCTAACGAGAGGAAGAAGAAGACGTCAGATCCAAGAACATGCCCCTACAGGTGATGTCTGCTTCCCACACTAATTTTCCTCCAAAATTGAATCTGCCTGAGTGCTACTAAATCACAAACTATGCTCTGCATACATGTTACACTATTAGATTCATCAGTACTACATGTGTGCTGCATCAGTGACACATGTTCCTATGATGCAAAAGTTGATAGTACATTGCAAATGCTTGCATCAGTTCATTACACCCCTACCACTTGATGCACAATTTGGATGTTGAGGTTACTGTCAATACCTCTAATATGCTAGCTTCAGTTCCAGTCAAAAACAAATAAACTTGTGCATCAGTCCAAGTAGTTACTTCTAATAGTACATGCCGTGTAGTTGCATCAGTTCGAACGAGTAAAAGACCATTGTTGAAAAAAATGCTTGTTACATAGTAAGTTCAATGATACATAAACTAGGAGTACTTCTAATGTAGATGCATAAGTTCTAGATGAAAAAAGAAGACATGCATAAGTTATATATATATATGCATATTGTTCTGAAGTTCAATGTTCAATTTGCAAGAAGTGCACCAAATTTTTATGCATCAGTTATAGGAAAAAAGATAAAAACATATGCATAAATGATGCATCAGTGCTAAAATCAGAACATCAGTACATCAGTCTGAACATGTCCATTCATCAGTTGGACTGAAGCTACATCAGATACAAAATACACAACAAAAGTTTAATAACGCTCAGCGATGCAAGTTCAACTTGTACGTTACCTTCAGTGCATGACCTGTTACCCATATCATGTATACGAGAAAATGCAGAAAAGTTTAATCCCAAAATTGTTGAATGTTATTGCAGAAACATGCAAGGCGGCACACGCAGGGAGGGTATGATGAGCCAAGCAGATATGAGGCACCTCCTGGTTGGGTAACACGAGAAATAGCACATGGATACTTCAACAATATAGGCAGATGTGAGCCTACATCAGGATCATCAAAAGCTCGGTCTAGTTCTTCTCTGCAGCAAACACCGATATCTGGCAATACAAGCTTTGCCACTATTGGGGTGCAACAAGGTCAACATTGTCCCCAACAACAAATATTTTCCTTCCCCAATGCATGCAGAAAGGCAAGAGCACACATGCATCCACCAGTCGCTCCATCAGAAGTAGTTGCGGCGGGAAGACCAGGCCAAAGAGGCAGGAATGTTCGCCACTCTAGCAGCATGCAAAGTAGAAGATATGAGCCATATAGACATGAGCAACCTCACAATGAATCTGAGGGAAGACGGTCATACAATGAGAGACGGAGAGCTTCATCAACATTGCTCCCTGCAAGAGGTGCATTGATGCATGTGCCGAGGGTGACACCACCCGCACCCATACACCAGGGTGAACAGCAAACACCAGATGCAGCACAGAGCTATACACATGTAAGTATCCATTCAAAAAAAACATACAAGCACAGTCCATACCCTAGTATTGTGACCACCCCATCTAACATTTCCATCACCATTTTTTGTTTGCTCACTGTTGCATGCAGCCCCCTAACATTGAAGCTTACGTTCTGCCAAGGCTAGAGATGCACTTTAAAACTTTCAATGAAGCAAAGAACTTCTACAAATTCTATGCAAACCACACGGGTCTAGCTATCACAAAAGGCTCCAAGGTTAACAATAGAGTCTACCTTTATTTCACGTGCTATGGAGTCTATGAGTTGAAGGTTTCACATGCGAATACACAGTGGAACAAGACCACAACCAGGACTAACCACGGGGCTAAAATGAGACTACAAAGAGAAAATTATGGAACACCTGTCGTAAAAGAGATATGCTGGGAACACAACCACATGCTACAGCTCACCCCAAAATGCGTGTCTTCTTGCACTCCCACAAAAACTTTGACAAAACTATCTTGGAGTACGTCAAGTACCTGTAGTTCAAAGGCATTGAACACGCGCAAATCATGAGCATACTGGGCGGCGATGACCCCGATAGCTACTTCCTCGGAATGAACGCCAAAGACTTGATTAACATCTAAGTACACACTTGTTCTCCACCCAGAAAACCCATCCGTAATTTTTCCTCTGTCAGTACAAACATATTACACAACGCATGACCTGATGCCAGTTCAACATGCATTTTTGATTGATTGTTCGCTTTCAGTATGCAACAAAGCAAAGAATTCAAGGATGGATGATGTGGACGATGTCCTAAAGACTGTCAGCTTCCTTAGGGAGATGAAATCAATAAACTAGGAATTCTTCTGCAACGTACAACTTGATGAGTCCGATAGAGTGAAGAACATATTCTGGGCGAACACAAGCTGCCGAGGGGCATACCAAGTTTTTTGTGACTGTGTGACGTTTGACACTACATATAAGACAAACAAGTACCATATGCCACTTGGGCTGTTTGTGGGTACTAACAACCACTTGCATATTACATTCTTTGGTTTCGCCCTGATAAGAGATGAGGATGCAGAGTCATCCAGATGGCTCTTCAATACATTTTTAAGGTGCATGAGAGGGAAGGCTCCTACATGCATCCTCACAGGTACAACCGCCAAAACCACCCCCACCCCCAACAAAAAAGGAAAATAACATAGTAAAAATTGTTCTGTCAGTTCTATTTGTATATATGCACTACCATCTGCTGACCACTCCACGTCTCTTTTATCATTACCAGACCAGTGCCCGGCAATGGCTTTGGCGATCCCAGATGTTTTCAGGGACACAGTTCACAAACTATGCCGCTGGCACATTATGAAGAAGTATAGGGAACACCTTGCGTACCTATACTACCTCCACGACACCTTCAAGGATGAATTCACAGCAATCCTCAACTGGCCCCTCATGCCAACTGAGTTTGAGGCTGCCTGGAAAGCACTCATGGATACGTACAACCTCCATGATGATGCCACGATGGTGTCAATGTGGAACAAGGGTGAGAAATGGATATCAGCTTATTTCAAAGAAATTTTATGTGCCAAAATGGCATCCACACAACAAAGTGAGAGCATGAACTATGTGCTCAAGAAGAACTTCATAAGTGAGAGCGTAAATATTTCTTGGTTAGACAAGTTTTTGCTGCGAGAAAACTAATAATGTGTTCATCACTCTTTCTTGCATAGAAGGAAAAAAACACGCTGACCTTCTATGGATTTGACACTCAAGTGGCAAAGCTTCACTCGCGAGTTGTGTACAACAAGATCAGAAAAAGACTAAAACTGAGCACCCTCTTCATGGTGACAGAGATGGAAGAGCCCACAAAGTACCTTGTGCTCGACGACAAACCACAAAAACTGTTTGCGTGGTCTCAGCATGCGTTCTAGGTGGTTGCGGACCCGTGGGAGAAATATTTGACTACGAGTGCAAGTTGTAGGACCACACAGGTGAGGACTAAAAAAAGATGTTACATACTGTAGTACTTATTTTTGCAAAGTTTTTGTTAGATTGAAATGACAGAAAACTTGCGCCTCTTAAAAAACATGTATTTTCTGCCTGCATGTCCTGTGCATGATGCAGACGATTAAGGCTGACAACGTTCCAGAGAAATACATCCTTAGGAGATACACCAAACGTGCGAACATCCAGCCAACATTCAACGGAAATGACTTGAGGATAGTAGCGTCAAACAAGACTTCCCAATACTGCATTGAAAGCGCACTGCTGCTGCTGAACATGAAGGTGCACAGAAAAAGCTTGAGAAGCCAAGAGCAATTGGCAAGGTCACGAGTCGTCATGGAAAGACTTGACCAAGAACTCGAAGCCATGCATTATGCTGAAAACGAAGATGTCACGGACAACGAAGCCATTGAGCAGGATATCGCTACAATCTTATCCCAGATGAACCATCTGGGAGCTATTGACCCGTACAACAATGAGAAGAGGAGCAATAGCAACCAGAGCTTGCCCATGTGCACATTCGAGAGCAGCAATATGCTCACGTGCAAGATCATGAAATTGACAGTGCTGTAGGCGAACGACATGACAACAGGAGATCCTACCAGTAGCAGCAGGAAAGGGTAATTAAACCACCCACATTCTCATGCACAAAGGGGAGGAAGAGTAAGACACAAGTAATGAAAGCTGCAAAAGTAGCAGCCGAAAAGACACCACGCCCCATCAGACGCGTGGAATTCGGCCCGGAGTACAAACCTCTCGGGATAAGGGCATGCAGATTCTGCAATGTGGTGAACAATCATAATTACCGTACATGCCCACTCTGCACAGACGCCGTTAACAACAAGCAAAAGTTTCAGAAGTAGATTGGAGCCGCCAAGGTTTCTGCTAATGGAGACGACACACGTAACGGCCACACTTGCCGCAAGTGTGGGGGGACTAATGGACATAATGACCGCACATGCAAAGTGGGCAAGGAGGTAAGTGGCGCTGAACAGAAGCAAGGCAAGGTCCAGAGTTCCAAAAAATCAAAAGAAGAGGATGAAGAATAAGAGTTTGACGAGAATGACGACCAATCAGACGAAGACAATGAAGATGACAATATTGGATACGAGGCACCCGGCACCAATAATGTAGGATTACTAGTAGTATACTTTGACCATCTATTTAACTAATAAAATGTTAATGCATGTCACCAAAAATCATAACACTGGATTCATATTTGAACATAGTTTTTAATGGCATAGATTTTTATGACATGCGCCAAGGCACATGACAACATACAGAACTAACACGTACACATGCACGCACGCAACACTCATGCATCCATGCGGCACACAGCACACGACGCAACGCACACGCTGATGCCCAACTGCTCAACCGACTCCCTCTGTCCATGAAGATTACACATATAGAGATTTACACATTGACGAAGAGGAACCGGAAGTTCATGGCATATTAACGCCCAAAAGTAGTAGACTTATGTGTCAATGCGACCATCGATAGAACAAGATTAAATGAAGGCTGTTGCATACTGTAATTATGGATAGACATGTACTCCCTCCGTTCCTAATTTTTAGACATTTCAAATGGACTACAACATACGGATGTATGTAGACATATTTTAGAGTGTAGATTCACTTATCAAAATAAAGACAAAAACCATTAGTCTATCGAAGTATACATTTCATGACCAAGTCTCGTCCTGTTCTATTTTTGGTATAACTGACAACCAACAATTAAATCTAAATAGACTTGTATTTTCCCTGGCCAATTATAAGCCACTTATATTTTTTTGAACCCAACATTGTAGAACAATTGTTCTACGGTAAATAAATTAAATAAATATAGTACAAACCCCAGGGGTATAAGTTTGGCTAAAGGATTAGCCAATACCTGCTCTAGGTATGGAGTCCATGATGACAAATTATGGTCTATCCACTGAGAGAATCTAAGTTCAAACTTTTGCTTGATCTCGTGTCTGAGAAGCTTTAAATCTTGCTTAAGGTAAAATCTTCAGGATTGGACAGACTGTTGGATTGCCTTCAATACTTTTGCTGTAGTTATTTACAAATGTAACATACTATTCAATTCTAAATCATAGCTTTTAAATTTTTAAGATCAGCAGAACAAATACTTTTGTCTGTGTAAAGCGTTTGGTGACTTGTCCCTTTATTTTAATAATATACAGTAATGCATTTTCATACTTCATAATGTAGTTGTATTATTGATCCATCAAATAAAAGTTTCAGAAGTTATAACTCAAGACGAATGTAGGTATTTATAAATGTTACATAGTGTTCAATTCATAACAATGTTTTCCTTATTTTGGCTTTCATATATTAGACATACACATATTATATGTTCATGCAGTTAGAGCTATCTATTGATTGGATGGATGCGTGTGTTTTCAACCTTTTAATCTTTACCACCTAGTTGTTTTCTCTCTTTTTTCTTCTTCCCGGCTTCTGCTCGCCATATGCACATCCGATCTGATAATAAATTGGCCGATAGGTGCTTTTGAAACGTTGGTGACTGGATTTCCTGTTATATTTGTGTATTAGTGCCACATAAAAGTATGTACATGGTGCCTACCTTTTTTATAAGCGTTTTCCTGCCTAGGGTGCTGGCCTCTTTGCGTGTGCTCTGTATTAAAGCTCGGGCCATTGAGTGGCAGGTTAGCCCATGAGTTCGGCGACTACCTTTTTTCTTCTGTATGTATGGCAGTTGTCTTTTTTCCTTCTATCAGATTAGACTTCAAATCAGACTTGACCTGACTTGCACGTACACCATACATGATACCTGCACGTGAACCTGTTGCACTTTCCCATTATAGATAGATGTGCATCAACTCAAAGATAGATATACGTGACAGACGTGATATGCGCGACATAATATGTGTATATAATATTTGTACATCTTTAAATCTTGACTGTTTATATCCAAAATTTATGACCGCGATAATTTAATTTATGTGGATAAACATGGTGGCTTTTTTACTTATGTTTTAATTATATAATAGAAGATTAGTCGGTAGTACGAGCAGAGGTAGAATCCGGAAGTACCGAGCAAGCGGTACTACTGCTCTTACTTCGTGATACTACCACTTAGATCCTCAGGGCTACAGCAAGAGGTGCGGTTGTGGTGTAGAAGTGTGAGCCATAGTGTCCCATGAACGATACTATCGCTGAAGCGATTTTCATCACAGTAGCCCAAAGCAAGAGGTAGAGCACACTACACTGAAATGTGGTAGTACCACTGAAGCGGTACTACCTCTCCCTAGTGCGGTGCTACAGTTTGGGTGCTTCAAAACCACCAAACAGAACAGCAGAGGGAACTCCATCAAAGTGGGAACATTTAGTGGGTGCATAGGGAAGTGTACATGTTCATTCCTCCCAAATCGTCTCATGCCATCAGATAGAATATCTGAAATGCTCAATGCACAAGATTAGTATGCAAAAAGCATTGTCATCAATCATCAAAACCACTAAGGGAGAAATATGCCCTAACACATGGTGAATACATGAACTTCTCGAATTAAATTCATCCCCGGAGAGTATCCCAATTATTGTGACCTTGGGGTCTACGATTCAGAACAATAACAAATGCTTACAACTACCAGATAGGATCAAGAACTCAAATGTATTGATAATAACATAGATGGTTTAGATATGAAATTATGGCACTCGGACCCTAATACAACATTAAGCATAGCAAAGTCATAGCAACATCAATCTCAGAACATAGTGGATACTAGGGATCAAGCCCTAACAAGTTGACTCGATAAATGACAAATGTCGGTGTACTAAGGTAGGGGTACCTCAGTACCCCAACTTGTGCACGGGCAGTTGCAGCTTCCCGCGGCAGGGTTTACCACGCGCTCGCCGGAGACCTTCCTGCTCCATATCAAGCCATTCAAAAACAAAGTATACAAGATAGAAGATCGAGACCCCGGCAAGTGGAGCTTGCCGGGAAGGCCGTACCAGGCTCAAGACTGCCTCACTAGCACAAGGCCCTGGCAAGAGGAGCTTGCCAGGAAGACTAGAAGACACGCCTCGGCGCTATATGCGCCCCGGCGAGGGCCCGGGGAGCGGCAAGCTCCCGGGCCCGGCAAGATCAAGGCCCCGGCAAGGTGCTTGCCGGAAGAGTTGCGATGTGTGCCCGCACTCCAGCTCATCGGCCCACGCGTCGCCCTGGGGCCTATCCAGGGACGCGTGGCGGATGGCTGTGCAGCCTGGGGGACACGGTGGCACTCCACGGTGGTGGATCCATCGCCGTGGCAGACGGAGACGCAAGGGCGGGAGCTTTTGGGGTCGACGGCGACGGGCATTAAATGCCCTTGTCCCCCACTGTCAAAGTAGGTAGCGACCACTGTTCGCGCACTGTAGCTTCACTGTTCCCGCACTGTTACAACTACCACCTCTTTTACGTTTTTACCCCTTTCTCCTACGTTGACACCTGTCGGTGACCCCTTGCACTATAAAAGGAGGCCCATGCACAACGTGGAAGGGGTTCGGAACCTAGATCACTCATACGCTCGGTGTAGTTGCTTCTTCAAGCTCCCGAGCTCTCCAACTTAGTACATAACCAAGCAGGAGTAGGGTTTTACGCGTCTACCGCGGCCCGAACCTGGGTAAAACTGCCCGCGTGCTCGCTCCGATCTGCTCTTCGTGCTCCCTCCGCCCTCGTACCGCACAGACAAGGGGCTCCGGTCCCATAGGTGTTCGTGGCGGACAGTTTCCCCCGACAACAAATCTCATCCAACTCTATCACCGTCCAGCAAGGCTACAAAAGAATTACTCACTCCTGATGGTGTGCATCATCGAATTGCTGGTAAAGAAGGGTTGATGATGAGTACGGCAACGAATCCCACTCTCCGAAGCCCCAAACGGACTCTAGAACAGCCCTCCCAATGAAGAACGGGAGGTGGCGATGGCTCGTATCATAAAACACGATGAAACTTATTCTCTTATTTTTTCTAGGGAAGACGGAATTTATAGGCTTGGAATTAGGTTAGACGACGCCTCCTGGGCTGATACGTCTCCAACGTATCTGTAATTTTTGATTGTTCCATGCTATTATATTATCTATTTTGGATGTTTTATATGCATTCATATGCTATTTTATATTATTTTATGGGACTACCCTATTAACCTAGTGCCTAGTGCTAGTTGTTGTTTTCCTTGTTTTTGTCTTGTACATAAAAACAATACCAAACGGAGTCCAAACGGAACGAAACTTTCCAACGATTTTTCTTGAACAACAAAACACCCAGGAAGCTTCAGGAGGAGGCCAGAAGACCCACGAGGAGGCCACAAGCCCTGGGGGCGCGCCCCTAGGCTTGTGGGCCCTCGCAGACCTTCTAACCCAAATTCCAGCTTTATAAATACCCAAATATTCCCCTTACGTCACAGGGCACACAAAAAATACTTTTTCACCGCCGCAAGCTTCTGTTCACGTCAGATCCCATCTTGGGGCCTTTTCCAGCACTCCGTCGGAGGGGGATTCGATCACAGAGGACCTCTACGCCAACCTTGATGCCCTTCCGATGATGTGTGAGTAGTCTCCCTTTGATCTTCAATACAAAGTTCTTCTCGATGTTCTTGGAGATCTATTCGATGTAATCTTCTTCTGCGGTATGTCTGTTGAGATCGATAAATTGTGGATTTATGATCAGATTATCTATGAATATTGTTTAATCTTTTCTGAACTCTTTCATGCATGTTTAAGATAGCTTTGTATTTATCTCCAATCTATCGATTTGGTTTGGCCAACTAGATTGGGTTTTCTGGCAATGGGAGATGTGCTTTGTGATGGGTTCAATCTTATGGTGTCCTCACCCAGTGACAGCAGGGGTAGCGAGGCACATATTTTATTGTTGCCATTAAGGATAAAAAGATGGGGGTTTTACCATATTGATTGGATCTATCCAATTACATCATGTCATCCTACTTAAGGTGTTACTCCGTTCTTATGAACTTAATACTCTAGATGCATGCTGGATAGCGGTTGATGTGTGGAGTAATAGTAGTAGATGCAAGCAGGAGTCGGTCTACTTGTCATGGACGTGATGCATATATTCATGATCATTGCCTTATATATCATCCTAACTTTGCGCTTTTTTATCAATTGCTCAACATTAATTTGTTTACCCACCGTATGTTTTCTTCAAGAGAGAACCCTCTAGTGAAACCTATGGCCCCCTCTAGTAGATCTTTGTTCTAGTATTTTTATTTATTCAATAAAAAATCTCTAAAAGTTTGTTCGATTCTGAGAAGTTTTATTTCTGCACAAAAATAACACCCATGGTAGTTCTGTTGAAAACAATATCAATCCGGGTTAGTTTCGTTCAAATCATGCAAATTAGAGTCCAAAAAAAGTCCAAACCAAGAACAAAAAAGATGGAGACATATCAACAACCGCCTTACAACTTCTATGCAATGGGATCGAGTGTACAAAACTCTAAAGTGAATTATGATGGGAATTTGAGAAAAAAATACTAGCATGAAAGAAACCCTCGTCTCTATGACACCCCCGATTTGACCATACACTAATAATGCACGCAAATGTGTACGACCAAGATCAGGGACTCACTGAAAGATATCACAACACAACACTAGACACAAATTAAAATAATACAAGCTTTATATTACAAGCTAGGGGCCTCGAGGGCTCGAATACATAAGCTCGAATACACAAGAGTCGACGGAAGCAACAATATCTAAGTACATACACAATTTAAACAAGGTGCCATAAGATGGCTAGCACAAAAGTAGCAATGACCGAAAAGGCAAGGCCTCCTGCCTGGGACCTCCTAACTAGTCCTCGAAGCCGAACTCCACGTAGAAACATCCTCGGGATCATATGGCTCCTGGACTCCACCATCTGGTTGCGTCATCCGATAAGAAGGGACAAAAGGGGAAAGGGGGAGCAAAGCAACCGTGAGTACTCATCCAAAGTACTCACAAGCAAAGATCTACACTACATATGCAATGATATCTCTGTAAAAGGGGGGGTAATATATGTGGGCTAAACTGCAGAATGCCAGAATAAGAGAGGATAGCTAATCCTATCGAAGACTACGCTTCTGGCAGCCTCCATCTTGCAGTAGTAGATGAGAGTAGCTGGAATAGTAAGAAGTATCACAGCTTCTGGCAGCCTCCGTCTTGCAGAAGTAGAATAGAGTAGATGGTAAGTTCACCAAGTAACATCGTATATCATAAAACTACCCGGCGATCCTCCCCTCATCTCCCCATGGGAAAGCGATCACCGGGTTTGTACCTGGCACCTGTAAGGGTGTGTTTTATTAAGTATCCGGTTCTAGTTGTCATGAGGTCGGAGTACAACTCCGGGTCGTCCTTTTATCGAGGGATGCGACTATTCGAATAGATAAACTTCCCTGCAGGGGTACACCACATTACCCAGCATGCTCGATCCCCTCTGGCCAGACACACTTTCCTAGGTTATGCCTGGCCTCAGAAGATCAACATGTTGCAACCCTACCTAGGCACAACAGAGAGGTCAGCCCGCTGGTCTAAGTCCGAAGTGCGCATGGCTCTGGGCCCATCGCCCATTGCACACCAGCATGTTGCATGGGCGGCCGGTAAGCAAACCTAGCCCCTCCTAATACCAGAGCAGGCGTTCTAGTCCAATCTGGCGTACGGCGCTTAGTCGCTGACATCAAGAACGCTTAGATGGTTAGTGTGTATAGGACAATTGCCAGGCTCAGATCAAATACCAAGATCTCGTTAAGCGTGTTATTTTGAAGTAACCGCGGACGCCGACCAGGGACCAGGCCCACCTGTCTCCTAGGTGGTCGCAACCCGCCCTGTCTCTCCGCCACAAAGTAACCATCAAGGGGCTGCCGGGAATCCAGGCCTACCAGTACCTGTGTGGAACCACCTCCCCCCTTCAGCCCCCATCTCCAAATCATCAACATAACTATGTAATAGTATAGTATATACCCGTGATGACCTCCCGAGTGATCACGACCCGATAGTATAGCATGGCAGACGGACAAGGATGTGGGGCCACTAATGGAATACTAGCATCCTACACTAAGCATTAGGATAGCAGGTAAATGTATCAACAGTTGTAGCAACAATGACATGCCATTCAACAGAGTAGGAGATATCGAATCATCAACAGTAGCAAACCTAATGCAAGAATAAGAAAGAAGAGAATGGTGATATCTGGTGATTAAGGGTGCGGGCTTGCGTAGTTGCTCTAGCGAGAAGGAGGGGTCATCGTCGGCACAATGGATTACAGTGGCATCGGCAGCGGTCTTGAGGTCTACCGGAAAGAAGTAACACTACCGCAGGATATTGCTAACACGACACTACGATCAGAGTCCCTTCGAGAAACTGTGTGCGATGCAATAATCGCAAACGATGCTGTGTGAAAACCGTCAGAAATGTATAAAACGTTTGCGATGAGGGATGCATCAAACACGGCTCAGGTTTTACTTGCGTGTGCGATGAAGGGCATATGGTTCAGTTCAATGAACTGTTTGCGATGAGGAGGAACAAAAGAAATGGGCAGCCAAATAAAGGCGTGTGCGATACACAACATACGGTTCAATCAGATGAACTGTTTGTGATTAGGCAACACAAAAGAAACGGTCTGCCAGATCAAAGATGTGTATGATATACGGCATGCGGTTCACTCGGATGAACTATTTGCGTTGAGACATGAGAACAGAAACGGTTCAAATGAACAAGATGTGTGTGATATGAGGCAAGTAGGTCTATAATCGGACGTGTGCAAAGACCGATTAAGCATACAATTACACAAGTGACTACACACATAACATTTCCACACACCAAAGAAAGCAACTACATGCATACTAAAGTAGGAGAAACAAGGATCTAATCATCTACTTATTGTTGCGACGACGCTTGCCATTGCTCCGCTTCCGGATGGATCCCTGGCCGTTTTGGGGAAGTAGGGACTTCCTCATGTCAATGATCTACATGTACATGTCATACCTTGTGTACGCCTCCTCGGCCGCGTACACGACTTGAGCTTTGTCGAGTTTCTCCATCCAGGCCGAGTGCTAGGCACGCATGTCCTTGTTGCATGAATCCTTCATGTCTCTGTAGTAGGGGTCGATGATGGCCTCGGCAAGGTGAACCAGTTAGTCCTTCTCATGCTCCTTGCTGCCCCTGATCTTGTATTGGCCCTGGATGTCGACAAGATTCTGGCAGGCGATGCCCGAATTCTTGAGCGCCTTTACATCATTGGTGATGTCCATCGTAGCAAACATGTAGTGAGGGTTGTTGACAAACCTGGCGAAACACTCGCAAGGCCTTGTGGCCAGGCAGTAGTGGTAGACGAGGATGTGGTGACGCACACACATCTGGGTGACGAAGACCTTGGGACGAAACCTGGCATGAGCACGGGTGTACTCAACGTCGAACACGACCACCTTGTACTTCTCCTCGGCAAGCAACAACTCCATGATGGGGATGGAGTGCTCCGCCTAGACCGGGTCGTTGGTGTACACCACCGAGAGGTCCATGAACCTACTGTGGGTGTCCACCACGGCACGCATGGTGAACTACTGCTCGTCATCGGCAGTCGCTCGGAGCGCCATTGGAGCCGCGCAGGATACCCTTTAAGAATTTTTCTTGCTGGGTGTGCTTCATGCAATGGTTGGGCACGATCGAAAGGTTGAAGAGACACAAGGGTAGGTTAAATGGCCGCTGTAATAAATGGGGGCCAGCTGGCCTGTAATCGGCACGTCTTGTCATGGTGTTCATAGCGGAGGATTCCAGACTCCAGTGCACGCTTGACAACACCGCACCCCAGGCGCGGGCTCGAAGAGCCTGTTCTCGCGCTACCGCGCTGTTTACCGTGCAAGCTTCCCGCCCAGCTAGTTTGGCCATGCGTCGGCTAGAAGAGGGACAAATCATGGGCGTTTATTGTCAAAAAGCTTTGTAAAAATGAAGTGTGTGGAATGACTTCAGTCATAAGTTTACCATTGGGTGATGAGGTCAAAGTTACACAGAAGGGTGATGATGGACACTCAAGTGCCATAATTAATTATGCGCTCTACAGTGCACACGGTGGAAGAAACCAACTGTCTGTAATATTGTCGAAGATCGCAGTCAGTTAGCTATACAGATCATGAGCTGTGAGATCGACAAGGTATACTGATTCGAGAATGGTTAATAAAATCTAAGACCATTACATATTAAGGTCAAAATAGTGCTTGCAATATACGAGTCTCATACGATGCCATTTCAATGATTGTACCACAAAATCTCGAATGTTACAAGGTTCAAATTCCAGAGTTATATGGCTCAAATTCGAAGATTACCAGGTTCAAACTGATATTAGAAATGAAATTCAGTTCATCAACTGCAAACGCTCGCGCTGATGCGCTAAACATGGATATCAGAGAGGTTCAAACTAATATCACCGCTTCTAAGGGTGGCTTCGAAACCTAACAATTTTTGCAAAGGGGTCAGCCACCGAGAAGTCATGTATGGGGTTGACCCGATGACTTCCGATTACTTTGTCACGTGAAGTTCCAAATTGAAACTCAGCATTTTTGGAGCCTACTCCATTCCGCGACAGGCGCCGACACTGATCAACATACCATTCATTTTTGCGAAATAAATGTAGGGAAAACCTCATTTCCTTCAGCACCCTTGCTCTGAGAACAAAGAACATGGCGAATATAATCTCCGGTAAGGTCCCCCGGTAGGAGTTCAAAGTAATTTCTGAGAGATGCAGATCTAGGCATTCGACGTGATTGTTATATTGTATCACATTATCCACCATTGGACCTAATCTTATCTGCAAAAGAAGAAAATGTGTTAGTGCCTACATGCAGTTTTGAGGATTACTACTATTGGAGATATGCCCTAGAGGCAATAATAAAAGCATTATTATTATATCTCCTTGTTCATGATAATTGTCTGTTATTCATGCTTGAATTGTATTGTACGGAAACAGCGATACATGTGTGAGTACATAGATCATAATGAGTCCCTGGTAGGCCTCTAGTAGCCAGCTCGTTGATCAACAGATGGTCACGGTTTCCTGACCATGGACATGAGATGTCGGTGATAACGGGATCACATCATTAGGAGAATGATGTGATGGACAAGACCCAAACTTGAGCATAACACGAGATCGTATAGTTCGTAATGCATAAGCTTTTCGGTGTCAAGTATTTATTCCTTAGACCATGAGGTTGTACAATTCCCGGACACCGTAGGAATACTTTGGGTGTGCCAACCGTCACAACGTAACTGGGTGGCTATAAAGGTACGCATCGGGTATCTCCGAAAGTGTCTGTTGAATTGGTACGAACCGAGACTGGGATGTTGTCACTCCGTATGACGGAGAGGTACCTCTAGGCCCACTCGGTAATACATCATCATAATGAGCTCAATGTGACTAAGTAGTTAGTCACGGGATGATGGATTACGGATCGAGTAAAGAGACTTGCCATAACGAGATTGAACAAGGTATTGGGAATACCGACGATCGAATCTCGGGCAAGTACCGTACCGATGGACAAAGGGAATAACATACAGGATTGAGTGAATCCTTGACACAGTGGTTCATCCGATGAAGATCATCGAGGAACACGTGGGAACCAACATGGGTATCCAGATCCCGCTGTTGGTTATTGACCGGAGAGTGGTCTCGGTCATGTCTACGTGTCTCCCGAACCCGTAGGGTCTACACACTTAAGGTTCGGTAACGCTAGGGTCGTAGAGATTAATGCACGTGGAAACCAGAAAGTTGTTCGGAGTCCCGGATGAGATCCCGGACGTCACGAGGAGTTCCGGAATGGTCCGGAGGTAAAGATTGATATAAGGGAAGTCCAGTTTCGGCCAACGGGTGATCTCCGGGGGTCACCGGGAGCGTCCCGGGACCACCGGAGGGGCCCCGGGGGTCCACCGGGTGGGGCCACCCATCCTGGTGGGGCCCCTAGGCCGCAAGGGGATGTGTCCAGCCCTCTGGGCTGGCGCACCACTAAGGGGTCCACCTCCCCTGCGCCTAGGGTTCAAACCCTAAAGGGGAGGGGGGCTCCACTTGCCTTGGGGGGCAAGGAACCCCCCTTGGCCGCCGCCCCCTTGCAGATTGGATCTGCAGGGGGTCCAGGCGCCCCCTGGCCCCTATATATATGTGGGGGGGGGAGAGGGCAGCCGCACCCAAGCCCTGGCTCCTCTCCCCCTCCCGTCACACCTCCCAACTCCCACGCAGGGCGCCCGGCGAAGCCCTGCTGCGATCTCCACTGCATCCGTCATCACGCCGTCGTGCTGCCGGATCTCTGACGACTTCTCCTCCCCCCTTGCTGGATCAAGAAGGAGGTGACGTTGCTGCACCGTACGTGTGTTGAACGCGGAGGTGCCGTCCGTTCGGCGCTAGATCATCGGTGACGAAGAACGTGAAGAGTACGACTACTTCATCCTTGCTTCGTTGAAAGCTTCCGCACGCAATCTTCATAACGGTATGTAGATGCACTCTTAGTTACTCGTTGCTAGATGTCTCCATAGTTGGATCTTGGTGAAGACGTAGAATTTTTTTGAATTATGCTACGTTCCCCAACAGTGGCATCTGAGCCTAGGTTTTATGCGTAGCATCTTGCACGAGTAGAACACAAAGCAGTTGTGGGCGTATGATCTTGTTCAACTTTCTTACCGTTACTAGTCAATCTTGATTCGGCGGTATTGTGGGATGAAGCGGCCCGGACCGACCTTACACGTACGCTTACGTGATACTGGTTCCACCGACAGACATGCACTAGATGCATAAGGTGGCTGGCGGGTGTCTGTCTCTCCTACTTTAGTCGGATCGGATTCGATGAAAAGGGTCCTTATGAAGGGTAAATAGAAGTTGACAAATCACGTTGTGGTTTTGGCGTAGGTAAGAAACGTTCTTGCTAGAAATCCTATAGAAGCCACGTAAAACTTGCAACAACAATTAGAGGACGTCTAACTTGTTTTTGCAGCATGTGTTTTGTGACGTGGTATGGCCAAGAACGAAGATGTGATGAATGATATATGTGATGTATGAGATTGATCATGTTTTTGTAATAGGGAATCACGACTTGCATGTCGATGAACTTGACAACCGGCAGGAGCCATAGGAGTTGTCTTAATTATTGTATGACCTGCGTGTCACTGAATAACGCCATGTAATTACTTTACTTCATTGCTAAACGTTAGCTATAGTAGTAGAAGTAATAGTTGGCGTGACGACTTCTTCAAGACACGATGATGGAGATCATGATGATGAAGATCATGGTGTCGAGCCGGTGACAATATGATCATGGTGCCCCGAAGATGGAGATCCAAGGAGCAAGATGATATTGGCCATATCATGTCACTATAATTGATTGCATGTGATGTTTATCATGTTTTTGCATCTTGTTTACTTAGAACGACGGTAGTAAATAAGATGATCTCTCACTAAAATTTCAAGTAATGTGTTTCCCCTAACTGTGCACCGTTGCTAAAGTTCGTTGCTCCGAAGCACCACATGATGATCGGGTGTGATAGGTTCTAACGTCACATACAACGGGTGTAAGACAGATTTACACACGCAATACACTTATGGTTCACTTGACGAGCCTAGCATGTACAGACATGGCCTCGGAACACGGAAGACCGAAAGGTCGAACACGAGTCGTATAGAAGATACGATCAACATGAAGATGTTCACCGTTTTTGACTAGTCCGTCTCACGTGATGATCGGACACGGACTACTCGATTCGGATCGTGTATCACTTAGATGACTAGAGAGATGTCATTCTGAGTGGGAGTTCATTAAAATTTGATTAAGATGAACTTAATTATCATGAACTTAGTCTAAATTCTTTACAATATCTCTTGTAGATCAAATGGCCCACGCTCCAGTTTCCCTCAACTTCAACGCGTTCCTAGAGAAAACCAAGCTGAAAGACGATGGTAGCAACTATACGGATTGGGTCCGTAACCTGAGGATTATCCTCATAGCTGCCAAGAGATCATATGTCCTAGAAGCACCGCTAGGTGATGCACCTGCTCCCGATGCGGACCAAGACGTTTTGAACGTCTGGCAGTCGCGTAGTGATGATTACTCCCTGGTTCAGTGCGGCATGCTTTACAGTTTAGAATCGGGGCTCCAAAAGCGTTTTGAGCACCATGGAGCATATGAGATGTTCGAAGAGCTGAAAATGGTTTTCCAAGCTCATGCCCGAGTCGAGAGATATGATGTCTCCGACGCATTCTACAGCTGTAAGATGGAGGAGAACAGTTCTGTCAGTGAGCACATCCTCAAGTTTCAGGATTACACAACTGCTTGTCTCAGCTGGGAATGAATCTCCCAGATGAAGCGGTCGTTGACAGAATCCTCCAGTCGCTCCCACCAAGCTTCAAGAGCTTCGTGTTGAACTTCAATATGCAGGGGATGGAGAAGTCCATTCCCGAGGTGTATTCAATGCTGAAATCAGCGGAGGTTGACATCAAGAAAGAACATCAAGTGTTGATGGTCAATAAAACCACTAAGTTCAAGAAAGGCAAGGGTAAAAAGAACTTCAAGAAGGACGGCAAGCAAGTTGCCGCACCTGGCAAGCCTGTTGCCGGGAAGAAGCCAAAGTATGGACCCAAGCCTGAGACAGAGTGCTTTTATTGCAAGGGAACGGGTCACTGGAAGCGGAACTGCCCCAAATACTTAGCAGACAAGAAGGCCGACAACGTCAAAGGTATATATGATATACATGTTATTGATGTGTACCTTACCAGCACTCGTAGTAGCTCCTGGGTATTCGATACCGGTGCAGTTGCTCACATTTGTAACTCAAAACAGGAGCTGCGGAATAAACGGAGACTGGCGAAGGATGAGGTGACGATGCGCGTCGGGAATGGTTCCAAGGTCGATGTGATCACCGTCGGCACGCTGCCTCTACATCTACCCTCGGGATTAGTTTTAAACCTCAATAATTGTTATTTAGTACCAGCTTTGAGCATGAACATTGTTTCTAGATCTCGTCTTATGCGAGATGGATATTCTTTCAAATCGGAGAATAATGGTTGTTCTATTTATTTGAGAGATATGTTTTATGGTCATGCCCCGCTGGTCAATGGTTTATTTTTGATGGATCTCGAACGTAGTAATACACATATTCATAGTGTAGATGCCAAAAGATGTAAAGTTGATAATGATAGTCCCACATACTTGTGGCATTGCCGCCTTGGTCATATTGGTGTCAAACGTATGAAGAAGCTCCATTCGGATGGACTTCTAGAGTCTCTTGATTATGAATCATTTGACACGTGCGAACCATGCCTCTTGGGAAAGATGACCAAGACTCAGTTCTCCGGAACAATGGAGCGAGCAACCAACTTGTTGGAAATCATACATACCGATGTGTGCGGTCCAATGAGTGTTGAGGCTCGCGGAGGCTATCGTTATGTTCTCACCCTCACGGATGACTTGAGTAGATACGGGTATATCTATTTGATGAAACACAAGTCTGAGACCTTTGAAAAGTTCAAGGAATTTCAGAATGAGGTTGAGAATCAACGTGACAGAAAAATAAAGTTCTTGCGATCGGATCGTGGGGGTGAATATTTAATTCATGAATTTGGCACACACCTTAGAAGCTGTGGAATTGTTTCACAATTGACACCGCCCGGAACACCTCAACGTAACGGTGTGTCCGAACGTCGAAATCGTACTCTGTTGCACATGGTGCGATCTATGATGTCCCTCACCGATTTACCGCTATCTTTTTGGGGTTATGCTTTAGAGACTGCCGCATTCACTTTAAATAGGGCTCCGTCAAAATCCGTTGAGACGACTCCGTATGAACTTTGGTTTGGCAAGAAACCGAAGCTGTCGTTTCTGAAAGTTTGGGGTTGCGATGCTTATGTCAAGAAACTTCAACCTGAAAAGCTCGAACCCAAATCGGAAAAATGCGTCTTCATAGGATACCCAAAGGAAACTATTGGGTACACCTTCTACCACAGATCCGAAGGCAAAGTCTTTGTTGCCAAGAATGGATACTTTCTGGAGAAAGAGTTTCTCTCGAAAGAAGTGAGTGGGAGGAAAGTAGAACTTGATGAGGTGACAGTCACCCCTCCTGTACCAGAAAGTAGCGCAGCGCAGGAAACTGTTCCTGAGGTGCCTGCACCGACAAGGGAGGAAGTTGATGATAATGATCATGAAGAAACAGATCAAGTTACTACTGAACTTCGAAGGTCCACAAGGGCACGTTCCGCACCAGAGTGGTACGGCAACCCTGTACTGGAAATCATGTTGTTAGACAACGGTGAACCTTCGAACTATGAAGAAGCGATGGCGGGCCCAGATTCCAATAAATGGCTTGGAGCCATGAAATCCGAGATAGAATCCATGTATGAAAACAAAGTATGGACTTTGGTGGACTTGCCTGATGATAGGAACGCCATAGAAAACAAATGGATATTTAAGAAGAAGACAGACGCGGATGGTAATGTGACCATCTATAAAGCTCGGCTTGTCGCTAAGGGTTATTGACAAGTTCAAGGGATTGACTACGACGAGACTTTCTCTCGCGTAGCGATGCTGAAGTCAGTCAAAATCATGTTAGCTATTGCCGCATTCTATGATTATGAGATATGGCAAATGGACGTCAAAACAGCATTCCTTAATGGCTTCCTCAAGGAAGAGTTGTATATGATGCAACCGGAAGGTTTTGTCGATCCAGAGAACGCTAACAAGGTATGCAAGCTCCAGCGCTCGATTTACGGGCTGGTGCAAGCATCTCGGAGTTGGAATATTCACTTTGATGAGGTGATCAAAGCGTTTGGCTTAATACAGACTTATGGAGAAGCCTGTATTTACAAGAAAGTGAGTGGGAGCTCTGTGGCATTTCTCATATTATATGTGGATGACATATTGCTGATGGGAAATGATATAGAATTCTTGGAAAATGTAAAGGCCTACTTGAATAAAAGTTTTTCAATGAAGGACCTTGGAGAAGCTTCTTACATATTAGGCATCAAAATCTATAGAGATAGATCGAGACGCCTCATTGGTCTTTCACAAAGTACATACCTTGACAAAATATTGAAGAAGTTCAATATGGATCAGTCAAAGAAAGGATTCTTGCCTGTTTTGCAAGGTATGAGATTGAGCAAGGCTCAGTCGCCGACCACGGCAGAAGATAGAGAAAAGATGAGTGTCATTCCCTATGCCTCAGCCATAGGTTCTATCATGTATGCCATGCTGTGTACCAGACCTGATGTGAACCTTGCCATAAGTTTGGTAGGGAGGTACCAAAGTGATCCCGGTACGGAACACTGGACAGCGGTCAAGAACATTCTGAAGTACCTGAAAAGGACTAAGGATATGTTTCTCGTTTATGGAGGTGACGAAGAGCTCGTCGTAAAGGGTTACGTCGATGCTAGCTTCGACACATATCTGGATGACTCTAAGTCACAAACCGGATACGTGTATATTTTGAATGGAGGGGCAGTCAGCTGGTGCAGTTGCAAGCAAAGCGTGGTGGCAGCATCTACATGTGAAGCGGAGTACATAGCTGCTTCTGAAGCAGCGCAGGAAGGAGTCTGGATGAAGGAGTTCATCACCGACTTAGGAGTCATTCCAAGCGCGTCAAGCCCGATGACTCTCTTCTGTGACAACACTGGTGCTATTGCTATTACCAAGGAGCCCAGGTTTCACAAGAAGACCAAGCACATCAAGCTCCGTTTCAACTCCATCCGGAATTATGTTCAGGATGGAGACATAGATATTTGTAAAGTGCATACGGATCTGAATGTTGCAGACCCGTTGACTAAACCTCTTTCACGAGCAAAACATGATCAACACCAGAACTCTATGGGTGTTCGATTCATCACAATGTAACTAGATTATTGACTCTAGTGCAAGTGGGAGACTGTTGGAGATATGCCCTAGAGGCAATAATAAAAGCATTATTATTATATCTCCTTGTTCATGATAATTGTATGTTATTCATGCTTGAATTGTATTGTACGGAAACAGCGATACATGTGTGAGTACATAGATCATAATGAGTCCCTGGTAGGCCTCTAGTAGCTAGCTCATTGATCAACAGATGGTCACGGTTTCCTGACCATGGACATGAGATGTCAGTGATAACGGGATCACATCATTAGGAGAATGATGTGATGGACAAGACCCAAACTTGAGCATAACACGAGATCGTATAGTTCGTAATGCATAAGCTTTTCGGTGTCAAGTATTTATTCCTTAGACCATGAGGTTGTACAATTCCCGGACACCGTAGGAATACTTTGGGTGTGCCAACCATCACAACGTAACTGGGTGGCTATAAAGGTACGCATCGGGTATCTCCGAAAGTGTCTGTTGAATTGGTACGAACCGAGACTGAGATGTTGTCACTCCGTATGACGGAGAGGTACCTCTGGGCCCACTCGGTAATACATCATCATAATGAGCTCAATGTGACTAAGTAGTTAGTCACGGGATGATGGATTACGGATCGAGTAAAGAGACTTGCCATAACGAGATTGAACAAGTTATTGGGAATATCGACGATCGAATCTCGGGCAAGTACCGTACCGATGGACAAAGGGAATAACATACGAGATTGAGTGAATCCTTGAAACAGTGGTTCATCCGATGAAGATCATCGAGGAACACGTGGGAACCAACATGGGTATCCAGATCCCGCTGTTGGTTATTGACCGGAGAGTGGTCTCGGTCATGTCTACGTGTCTCCCGAACCCGTAGGGTCTACACACTTAAGGTTCGGTAACGCTAGGGTCGTAGAGATTAATGCACGTGGAAACCAGAAAGTTGTTCGGAGTCCCGGATGAGATCCCGGACGTCACGAGGAGTTCCGGAATGGTCCGGAGGTAAAGATTGATATATGGGAAGTCCAGTTTCGGCCAACGGGTGATCTCCGGGGGTCACCGGGAGCGTCCCGGGACCACCGGAGGGGCCCCGGGGGTCCACCGGGTGGGGCCACCCATCCCGGTGGAGCCCCTAGGCCGCGAGGGGATGTGTCCAGCCCTCTGGGCTGGCGCACCACTAAGGGGGCCCACCTCCCCTGCGCCTAGGGTTCAAACCCTAAAGGGGAGGGGGGCTCCACTTGCCTTGGGGGGCAAGGAACCCCCCTTGGCCGCCGCCCCCTTGCAGATTGGATCTGCAGGGGGTCCAGGCGCCCCCCTGGCCCCTATATATATGTGGGGGGGAGGAGAGGGCAGCCGCACCCAAGCCCTGGCGCCTCTCCCCCTCCCGTCACACCTCCCAACTCCCACGCAGGGCGCCCGGCGAAGCCCTGCTGCGATCTCCACTGCATCCGTCATCACGCCGTCGTGCTGCCGGATCTCTGACGACTTCTCCTCCCCCCTTGCTGGATCAAGAAGGAGGTGACGTTGCTGCATCGTACGTGTGTTGAACGCGGAGGTGCCGTCCGTTCGGCGCTAGATCATCGGTGAAGAAGAACGTGAAGAGTACGACTACTTCATCCTTGCTTCGTTGAAAGCTTCCGCACGCAATCTTCATAACGGTATGTAGATGCACTCTTAGTTACTCGTTGCTAGATGTCTCCATAGTTGGATCTTGGTGAAGACGTAGAAATTTTTTGAATTATGCTACGTTCCCCAACAACTACAGGCCTAGCTATTTGGTTTGCAGGATTGTAAAATGCACTAACATGCCATCTTTGATCTGACATGATTAACATGGGCATTTGATTACATTCTAGAGAAATGTAGCCTTCTTGACAAGAGGTTGGGGTGGATGAAAAGTTCCCTATGAAAACTAGTATAGATAAATCCAAAGGAGAAATGCGTATTGAATGTAACCATATGGATCAAGCAACTAATATGGGGCGCATGTATGTACTGAAATCCTCCAAAAGAACCTTCAGAAATTGTAGTACATTGTCATTGTAAACTTGGAAAAAGGTGTCACAAATTGAACTCCCTTATGGTTAACATTTAACAGGAAAGGAACATCACTTGGATATATAGGTTCTCCAGGCACGGAAAGCATCTCAGGAAACATATAAGTTGCTTCAGGTCGGGCCGGATAGATTCTAGTGCCAAGACCTTCACTGTGTGTAGTTTCGGTGTCAAGCTTGTCGGAATCATTTTCTGAATGACAGACGGACAACCATCTTCAAAATTAGAAAGAATGTTAATTTGAAGAAGGAGAGGTAAAAGGCGGCTGTTGTACCTGAACGGGTGTGGATCCAATAACAAGTCCGGAGTATTTATTAGACGAGTAGCCCACCACAGTCAATTTTGACGCAGAAATGCCATTGATTCTTGTTGGACGTTCTTGATCAACTACAAGTAATCTCTCAAGTGCAGGTGTGTCCTGGATGACCATATCGTGGTCCACCTTTTATGATATCTTCCTGCCGCACCAGCAACGCACATAAATAGTCCGAAGAGTCATGGAGGTGATGTGGAAGGTACTCAACCCATTGATCGCCTGAAGACGAAGGTACTCGAGTGTAGTATAGCCATGGAGCAGGCGCTCCATGTCACCCTTTGAGAGGCAGACGGTGACGAGCTCGAGGTGCTTCAGTCGTGGTAGAATAAGATCGGGCACGTCATTAAGGGGCGGGAAATGGCAGTTCCTGAACTTGGCGTCGCGCAACCTGGGTGCGAGGCGGAGTGCGGACGTTGGCAGCGACCGCATATGCCCATCATCAAAAGTGAGCTCCTCGAGCTGATCTAGGGTGGGGGATCAGAACGAGTCATCAAGCTTGGCTCGGTCCTTGCCATTGGAACGGAACTTGCCCATTCTAAGGCCTTTGGTTGGGCCAAGGTGACTGGCAAGGATCTTGGAGAATGCATCCAAGCTTTTCCGATAGCCATTGCAGAGCTCGTGGGTGTCGATGAGGTCGAGAGGGCTGGAGTTCCATAGGGTGCGCCACCGCCGGGAAAGAAGGGTTTCCGCGCCCCATATTTGATTGGGAGGAGGGAGATGATGACTATCAACATATCATCGGCCTGCTGGATTTGCTTGCGGTTCTAGCTCGCCCTGCCCTCACTTGTTGGCAGCCCTGTTCTCCACCTCCGGAGTTGATACGTCCGAAACGTATCTATAATTTCGGCTTGCTCCATGCCTCTTTTGTGTGATATTGCTATGATATTTATGCACTTCCATACACTTTTGATCATATTTGGACTAACCTATTAACTCAGTGCACCACAGTACCAGTCCCTGTTTTCTGCTGTTTTTCTATTTCAGGTTTCCCCCATATTAAAAGTGCCCTAAAAATTCCGGGAAAAATACAGGAAAAATCAGCGTATCGGGAGCTTTAAGAAAAACCAAGGCAGGGCCAGAGGGGAGCCTGGGGTGGCCCAGGCGGCCACCCGGCGCGGCCCCACCCCTGGCCGCGCCAGGGGGGCGCCTGGGGCCGCACCTCCGCCTCTGGTGACCCCCTTTTGCATATATATTGCTCGTGTCCCGAAACCCTCGAGGACGGAACCCTTTTTTACGATCTCGCCTCTGTTCCGCCGTCGCCGCGCTTCCAAGATCGGGAGCACCAGGAGAACTCTTCCCGGCACCCTGCCGGAGGGGAGAACCACCACCGGGAGCTTCTCCACCACCATGGATGCTTCCCGGATGAGTTGTGAGTAGTCCCCCTTGGACCATGGGTCCATGACCAGTAGCTATGTGATGTTCTCCTCGCCACTTTGTTCTTCATGGATTAGACCTCGTGAGCTGCCCTACATGATCGAGGCACATATGTAATCTTTCTGCTGTTGCTATGCTGAGTTTGCTGGGATCCGATGGATTATGAGATTATGTTCAGATTGTGTGTGAGTAATATATTTGATTCACCTCTTTTATATTTATGTTCTTGAGTAATTCTTGCATGTTCTCCATTGCTGTTTATTGCTTTGGCCGAGTAGTAGGTAGTAACTCCAAGAGGGAACGTTATGGTTGATTGTGGGTTCATGCCCCTCGATGACTAGTTTGAGTGACAGAAACATGAGTCTAGGGGATGTGCTATTGCCACAAGGGGGAAAACAACGGTGCTTGTACTTGCGGGTGCAATGATTGTTTACTTTACGCAAAGTTCTTTTAATGCAATTGTCTGTTGCTTTGAGTTTACACTTTGGGTGGGACTCGCAACTTAATACCAGCGAGATGTTCTGGATAGATATCTCAAGGTGGATGATTAGTAGTAGATGCAGATGGATTTCGGTCTACTTGCCTTGGCGTACCGCCCATGCTTTTGAGCCTCTACCTTTCTTTACAACATAGTTAGCATTGGTTTGCACACATAATCCTGTCAATTGCCCAGCTGTAATTTGTTTACCTCGCTTAGCTGTTTTATCGTCTTTTGGGAGAGAGACATCACTAGTGAACATCATGGGACCCCGGTCCATATTACCATCACTGATCACACCCGCTATTTACTTCCTGTTCTTATTTCCTAGTTGCAGTCATACCTATCACTATTACCTCTTGCGTTTGATCCTTTGTAAACAGCAAGGCCGGAGGGATTGACAACCTCTCTATACTCGTTGGGAGCAAAGTTATTTGTATCTGTGAGCAGGTCCTGTCAACCGCTAAGTTGGCGCTGTTAGCATTGGCACCTTCTTGTTGGCCCTCGGAGTCTCACGGGATTCGATCCTTGGTATCTTGCCAAGGGAAACTTGCCGTTACGCTACATCTCAAACCTTCCACTTGGGGTATCCAACGAGGGGCGAGAAGCCATCAAGCAAAGTTTCTGGCTCCGTTGCCGGGGACTCCACTCTTCAAGATAGGGGAGTTGCACGCTATCTTTTATCTTTGCTTTTTACTCTTGTTAGTTTACCTTTCAGTTTTTGCTTTAGTTTCCTTTACCAAAAATCACAAAAATAGTTATCTCGTTTTTAGTTGGCATTATGTCTGGTCCTTTTGCCTTTGGTGAGGCAGAAGTACTCACCTTTAAACAAAGAGGTGGTGAAAGTCTAAAAGATGCTTGGTATAGAATTAATGATTCTCATAAAAGAGCCACCAAGAAGCAATCTACTACTATCCCGCTTAGAAATTTTTATGTTGGAATTACTTCTTGGAATATGTTTATTCTAGATTCTGCTATCAATGGAAATTTCCTAGAAGCCCCAGTTTGGGAATCTCTTAGTATTATGGAAAATCTTGTTGGAAATCCCCAGTCGTTAGCATTCAAGAGGACATTACCCTAGCTCACATTATGAAAAAACTTGAAAAGATAGAGCTAGAGATGCCAAGCATTAATAAGATAAATGAGTTGGACCATAAGATCCAAGGGAATTTGAATAGGCTTGATAGCTCCATGCATAAAATTCTCAAAACTTTGGAGACCATCAAATCCCATGACTTCGATTCTTCTAGGATAGACAAGATTGAGGAAATCTTTGACACTTTAGGAACTACCTTCTCCTCAATCAAAGCCAAAAAGGTAGAAACTCCGGCAAAGAAGGAACCTAAGTTCGTTTACGTTCCAAAGGCTCCTCATTCCAAAAGTAATCCATCTATTGCCAAAGGGGTTGAAACTGTGAAGACTTTGGAAGAAATGCCTCTCTTTGATAAATTTATAAATGAATCTCCCATTGACTTTCCACCTTTTGGTTTTCTCCCTAGAAGTATCTTTACTAGGCCCTTATTTGAAAGTCCTCTTAAGACTAGTTGTACTATTGAAGAGCTTTTTGATGATCTTGATGATGGTTCAGTTGATACAACTTGATCTTTTTGCATTATGCCTAGCTTAAAGGCATAAAAGAAAGCGCTTTTGGGAGGCAGCCCACAACGAATAAAGTTTTATTTTGCTTTTGTTGTGTCTTGATGTTTGTTACTACAGTAGCATCATCATTGTATCTTTTATTTTCAGCTTTGTGCCAAGTTTAGCCTCCGATTGCAAGAAAGTTCAAAAGTTGTGACGTGCAGTCCAGAAAACAGATTCTGTCCTTGTACAGAAAAATTCGTATAAAATCACCAGATCATCTTTTTGATCTGAATTTTATTTGACAGCGTGCTCTATACAATTGGCTTTCGGGCGTCTGTTCTGAGTTTTTTGATTTGAGTTGCAGAAGTACACCGAAAAAATTATTTACTACCTGCTGGTCTGTTTTTCACAGATTCTGTCCTGTTTTGCCTTTTCTTTGTTTTGCAAACCTTGAGCTTGCTTTTTCTTTGCAAAAACCTGTTGGTAATCCTGAGAAACAGTAGGTCTTCAAGATTATCTTTATTTCCAGCAGGGAAAAGTTATTTTATTATGGGTACTAACCTCGCTAATCAGATTATGATGAGTTATGTATGAAGGGAGTTTTCAAGTGTGCGAGGGAAGATGATAAAAAGATTCAGGAGGGTCAAACGCTCAAGCTTGGGGATGCCCCCGTGCACCCCCAAGAAATATTCAAGAAGACTCAAGCGTCTAAGCTTGGGGATGCCCCCGTGCATCCCCTTCTTCATCAACAATTATTAGTTCGTCTTTCGTTCCACTATATTTTAATCACTTCATGCGTTATGTGCTATGCTTGGAGCGTCTTGCTTTTAGTTTCCTTTTTAGTTTTCTTTAGCTTTGCTTGCTGTTCATAACGAGTTAGAACCCAGCTTTCTTTGTGTGGGAGAGAAACACACTCCACTTCAACCTAGAACACAACATAGGATTTTCATGCTTATCTTTGCTGTGTATGTTCTTTGTCTTTCCATAGCTACTGTCATGTTTAGCTCTTAGTTTTCATGCTTTTCTTTTTAAAGAGCTTTTGTTTAGTTGGTTGTTGAACTCTCTTGAGTTTTCACGTTTATCTTGTTAAGAGAGTTTGTCTGTTGCACTGAGTTGTGTGTCTTAACTTAAAGTAGGTAATTGAGGTTGCTATTTAATTTTAGTAGTAACTTGCAATAGTTTTGAGGTATTACAATGAGTAATGCTTGAACTTTTGGTGTCAAGAGCTTTAGCCTATTAGTGATAGATGTCGTATTTTGGGCAATCCGTGTTTATTTTCGAAAACCTACAAAATAGTTGAGAACTTTAGCTACTAAATGGATCACTAATCTTTGGAGGGATCGAATATTAGAGTACACTCACATACCATGAGCCGAGGATGCGCAAGGATAACCAAATCCCCATACACTCCTCCTCGGGGTACTTGTCTCTTTGAGAACCTCCTAATTAGATTGAGAATTACCGATAATAAGTGCATGAGTTCTTCGGACTAATGTGAGTATTCGAAAGTTGACACTTCCACCTATCCATATTTTTCTAGCCTCTTCGGTACCGTGCATTGCCCTTTCTCACCTCGAGAATTGGCGCATACTTCGCCGGTGCATCCAAATCCTTGGCACGATACACTCTGTCATCATAAGCCTCATTATATCCTTCCTCAAAACAGCCACCATACCTACCTATCAATGCATTTCCATAGCCTTTCCGAGATACATTGCCATGCAACATCCATCTTCTCATGACTTGATCTTCATGTCATACATGCTTTTTGCTTGATCGATGAGCCGCATGCTAGTTGGGCCTTGCCCTAATCATTGCTACATGACGCGCTAGTATCATTGCATATCCTGCTACACCGGCAGAGGCATACATTTGCATACATCATGATAGTTTCATCTTCTTTATGTTGAGTACTTTTGTAAAGTGTGAAAGATCTTCTATACTTCTTGTAATACATAGAGTGTTGCCCCTAAAGTGAGGGAAAGATCCCAAAGAGGACAAATCAAAAGATCCCAAAGAGGACAAAATCAAAAGATCCCAAATAGGACAAATGAGAGATAAATAGAAAGAGCCATTGAGGCCACAAAAAATAAAAAAAAAGAGAAAAAAGAGAAAAAGAAATAAAAAGAGAGAAGGGGGCACACTACTATTTCTTTTGAGAGATCCACACTCGTACTCCATCTTATACCTTGTACTCCATAGAGATTATCATTCATGCATATAGCTATGTGGGGACCTTCACACTATAGAACTTGGCTTGTATATTCCAATGATGAGCCTCCTCAAAAGAGCTCTAGGTCTTCTTGAGCAAGCAAGTTGGATGCACCCCCACTAGTTCCATTGGAGAGCTTACCTTAGCTCATATGTGCATCCGTTGTATGGCAATCCCTACTCCTCACATCATATCTATCATTTGGCTTTCTCTCGCCGATGATTGTCCTCATTGATGTGAGCCTTTCACACCTTTTTTGTCTTCCCCCTCTATCATTTTTCTCTCTTTGCCATCCTAAGTGTCGACTTTCTTGCTTACGCTAATCCATTGCATGAGTGCTCAAAATATCGAAAGGGAGTGGATCATTTTGACTTGTACCTGGCTGACGGTCTGGGGATGAGTCAAGATAAGATTCCAAAGAAGACCAAGTGTGAAACTTTAGTAGATTAAGTTCTCAACAATACAAAAACTATGTTTTACTCTCTCATATATCCCTATCCCCTTTCTTGCACGCAAACACCATTTGGAGACATTCGAGTCACGGACAGCGAGAGCTCTTGCACCTTTATGTTCTTATGTTACTTGTTACAATGCTAATATAGACTCTTGCTTGTTATGACTTGAATTGAATTACGTGCCTTGATTGCTTTACTTAAAAGTTCTTATATGGTTGATAGCATGTCACCACAGAAATTGTGCTTGTTATCATTTACCTACTCGAGGACGAGCAGGAATTAAGCTTGGGGATGTTGATACGTCCAAAACGTATCTATAATTTCTGCTTGCTCCATGCCTCTTTTGTGTGATATTCCTATGATATTTATGCACTTCCATACACTTTTGATCATATTTGGACTAACCTATTAACTCAGTGCACCACAGTGCCAGTTCCTGTTTTCTGTTGTTTTTCTATTTCAGGTTTCCCCCATATTAAAAGTGCCCTAAAAATTCCGGGAAAAATAAAGGAAAAATCAGCGTATCGGGAGCTTCAATAAAAACAAAGGCAGGGCCAGAGGGGAGCCTGGGGTGGCCCAGGCGGCCACCCGGCGTGGCCCCACCCCTGGCCGCGCCAGGGGGGCGCCTGGGGCCCCACCTCCGCCTCTGGTGACCCCCTTTTGCATATATATTGCTCGCATCCCGAAACCCTCGAGGACGGAACCCTTTTTTACGATCTCGCCTCTATTCCGCCGCCGCCGCGCTTCCAAAATCGGGAGCACCAGGAGAACTCTTCCCGGCACCCTGCCGGAGGGGAGAACCACCACCGGGAGCTTCTCCACCACCATGGACGCTTCCCGGATGAGTTGTGAGTAGTCCCCCTTGGACCATGGGTCCATGACCAGTAGCTATGTGATGTTCTCCTCCCCCCTTTGGTCTTCATGGATTAGACCTCGTGAGCTGCCCTACATGATCGAGGCACATATGTAATCTTTCTGCTGTTGCTATGCTGAGTTTGCTGGGATCCGATGGATTATGAGATTATGTTCAGATCGTGTGTGAGTAATATATTTGATTCACCTCTTTTATATTTATGTTCTTGAGTAATTCTTGCATGTTCTCCGTTGCTGTTTATTGCTTTGGCCGAGTAGTAGGTAGTAACTCCAAGAGGGAACGTTATGCTTGATTGTGGGTTCATGCCCCTCGATGACTAGTTTGAGTGACATAAACATGAGTCTAGGGGATGTGCTGTTGCCACAAGGGGGAAAACAACGGTGCTTGTACTTGCGGGTGCAAGGATTGTTTACTTTACGCAAAGTTCTTTTAATGCAGTTGTCTGTTGCTTTGAGTTTACACTTTGGGTGGGACTAGCAACTTAATACCAGCGAGATGTTCTGGATAGATATCTCAAGGTGGATGATTAGTAGTAGATGCAGATGGATTTCGGTCTACTTGCCTTGGCGTACCGCCCATGCTTTTGAGCCTCTACCTCTCTTTACAGCATAGTTAGCATTGGTTTGCGCACATAATCCTGTTAATTGCCCAGCTGTAATTTGTTTACCTCGCTTAGCTGTTTTATCATCTTTTGGGAGAGAGACATCACTAGTGAACATCATGGGACCCCGGTCCATATTACCATCACTGATCGCACCCGCTATTTACTTCCTGTTCTTATTTCCTAGTTGCAGTCATACCTATCACTATTACCTCTTGCGTTTGATCCTTTGTAAACAGCAAGGCCGGAGGGATTGACAACCTCTCTGTAGTCGTTGGGAGCAAAGTTATTTGTATCTGTGTGCAGGTCCTGTCAACCGCTAAGTTGGCGTTGTTAGCGTTGACACCTTCTTGTTGGCCCTCGGAGTCTCACGGGATTCGATCCTTGGTATCTTGCCAAGGGAAACTTGCCGTTACGCTACATCTCAAACCTTCCACTTGGGGTAACCAACGAGGGGCGAGAAGCCATCCGGAGTCTCCTCGTCAGCGGCGCTTTCTGATAAAATTGGGAGTATAGGGAATATTTAGTTAAAACAGGGCAATAGAAAAGTATATTGGTAACTAGAAGTTATTAGGTAGGGATATAGTAAGAAAAGGGAATGAAAATTGGTTGCTTAAATACTACACAATTCATTTGACATTGTTGGGTAAGTCAACATATGCAGATAGTTCAAAAGAAAACATACTTCGAACAAAGTCTGGACGGATGATTTTGTCGAGGAAGTTAGCATATATCTCATGACCAGGCCCTTCTATGTGCAGTGCAATTTTAGTGCCAGCTTTCAGTACATAAAACTTTGCAATTTCATTCCAAAAGCCAGTGCCAAAATAGGAATCACCATGTTCATCAAGTCTTACAGTAGCAACGATTGTAAATCCATGGTTTGTGTGCAGTATGACATTCGTGGAGCCTTGATGTATGTAAAGGGAAAAATTATGTAAAGGAAAAAATTATGCACTACATAATCTGTTGCATAGCGAGGGATGTCCTACAGAAAATGGTAGGATTGGTAATGAAAATACGGTAACATGCATATATGGGCCCAAATTGAAAGAACTGTACATCAGTTGAAATTGAAGGACAAAAGTCTATAATTAAACAGATATGGTAAACATGATGTTACAAAAATATGAGAGTAATCAATAGAACAATACATCATTAATTTGCCTAATATAGAAAGAAGAGGGGAAATCCCCTTTATCTTATATGGTGCATGTGGCACCTTATAACCAAATGTGACAATATTTAGAATATGTTCAGGAAAGTAGGCCATGCCAACCGATTTAGGGTGAGATTGAACATACCGCGTGCGTCCTCAAGTTATCAGGTACGATGAGATGGAATCTCTGGTGGCGGTCGCCAAGTCCTGAAGTGTCAGCGCACTGTACATTCTATGAATGAAAGAAAACCCTCAAATCAGCTCGAATAAAAATGAATTCACGGCGATTTCCGCTGGGTGATTAAAGGAGGCAGATGAACTAGGATAAGAGATGAGGTAATATCTCGTTAAATTAGTTACCTTGTTCTTCATGAGAAAGAACCCTCAGTACGGCAGATTCCCCAACCGAGCAGAGCTGGGTCGACCATGAGCAGCGTCGAGAAAGTCGATGGCGATAGGCGGCGGCAAGCGGAAGTGGCGAAATGCGGTGGGCTTTGCCAGCAGCCTGGCAGCGGCGGCAGGCGTCGATTTAAGTGTTTCCCGCCGCGATAGGCGGTGCCCTGGCATAGACGCGGAGGAGCTTGTGCAAGTGTGAATGGGGAACGTACCGGAGGGGCTGAGGGGGTGGTTGGTGGGGTGAGGATTTTTCTCACGTGGGTATGGCGAGGGTTTTCTTTTTCTTTTTTGAATTGGGTGGTGAGGGTTTTCTGTCCCCCAAAGAATTTTGGGGGCGATGGTTTGCTAGAGCGAACCGTGTGTGATTGACGTAGCAGGCAAAATGAAAATCATTGCACACAGTTCCAACTTTGGGAACCGTGTGTGATTGACGTACTACCTTCGTCCTGGTTTATTAGTCCCCCGTTATAATTTTTACCAAAATTTGGCGAAATATTTAACATACTCAGACATAGATAATAAGCGTACACGTACATAAGCATAGTTCAACCACAAGTACATAGTTCAACTGTCATTAATCATACTCAAGCGTACATAGTTCGATGCATCCCACATCTCATCTCACAAGAGGCCGACACAATCCAGAAGCTTTTCCAGGTACTCGGCGTACGCTCCGTGCGCCACCCTGCGAGAATACTTCTGCTGGAAGGAGCCAATGGACCGTCCTCTTGCATGCACCAGAACACTTACACACGCGTCATGAATCTCGTGGTTGCAAAATGGGCATCCATAGCCGTCGTTCCAGGTCCTAATACGTCTGTTATGCATTCCCGCTTAAAGCTCCATCTGGATTCGCCTCTTGTACCTCCTCTAGGCATCTTCATCCTCACGGTCCACATCATCAAACAACACCTATACAAATAGTAAAACAAATTTGGCATCAAATCACTGACTACATGCTGTGAAGAAGGATTAAGAATTTATGGATATTTATTTATACATATCCAGAGATTATGGTTCGATTTTTAAGCACGGTCGTCTATGTACAGACCAATCTTGAAGAAAATAATGGCACAAACATAGGTAGGTCATTCAAAATCAATTGTCAAGTCCTGGCTAGGAATTATTAGCACAAACACTAACCCTAGTCGGATTACTAGCAGAAATCATTTGCACAGATGAAACAACTAATCACTTATCACCTATACCATTGAAACAATCAATACACTACACGGATCTAATGAAACTTACTCAGATTTGATCGATTGGGAGAACATAACCACATGATTTCTATTCCAAAAAGGGGAGGAAGGACTTATTAGAGAAACCCTATGATCTATTTGACACATAAATGGGTATAGATGAATAACGAGCTGTCCGTCGTCGTCGGAGTCGTCGCTGGAGTCGTCGCCGGAGTGGTCGTCGAAGTCAGTGTGGAACTCGACCTCCGGCTGTGGAAGCTCGACGCCATCGACGACATCATTGTGCAGCGATAACTCGCCAGTGGTGACGCCAACCTCTATGTCCATCTCCACGCCATGCTCCGGTGCTTTAGCAGCCCTGTCGTCGCCACTCCCTCCGATGGAGCGCTTCGGCGGCATCCTCATACACTGACGGCTGTGAGGACTGAGAGCGGCGTCGAGGATGCAAGAGGAGAGAGAGGATTGTGTGTGCATAGCGAGCATGGGGGTGCGACCGCTTGATACGTCTCCGTTGTATCTATAATTTTTTATTGTTCCATGCGAATATTCTACAACCTTTACATACTTTTGGCAACTTTTTATACTATTTTTGGGACTAACATATTGACCCAGTGCCCAGTGCTAGTTCCCGTTTGTTGCATGTTTTTTGTTTCACAGAATATCCATATCAAACGGGATAAATACGCACGGAGATTTTTTTGGAGTATATGTGATTTTTGGGAAGAAGAATCAACACGAGACGATGCCCTAGGGGGCCACGAGGCAGGGGGCGCACCCTAGGGGGTCAGGCGCGCCCTTGGCCCTCGTGGCCACCCCGTAAGGTGGTTGATGCCCTTCTTTCGCCGCAAGAAAGCTAATATTGAGATACAAATCATTTCAAAAATTCAGCCCAATCAGAGTTACGGATCTCCGGGAATATATGAAACGATGAAAGGCCGGAATCTGAGAACGCAGAAACAGAGAGAGATAGAGAGACAAATCCAATCTAAACCGGCTCTCGCCCCTCCGCCGCCATGGAGGCCATGGACCAGAGGGGAAACACTTCTCACATCTAGGGAGAAGGTCAAGGAAGAAGAAGAAGGAGGGTGGCTCTTTCCCCCTCTCTCTCGGTGGCGCCGGAACACCGCCGGGGCCATCATCGTGTGACGGCGATCTACACCAACACCTCAGTCATCTTCACCAATATCTTCATCACCTTCCCCCATCTATCTACTTGAACATGGTGCTTTATGCTTCATATTATTATCCAATGACGTGTTGCCACCCTATGATGTCTAAGTAGATTGTCATTGTCCTATCGGCAATTGGTGAATGGCTATGATTGGTTTAATTTGCTTGTTGTTATGTTGTTGTCCTTTGGTGCCCATCATCTGAGCGCGCACGTGGATCACACCATAGGGTTAGTTGTATGTTGATAGGACTATGTATTGGAGGGCAAGAGTGACAGAAGCATCAACCTAGCATAGAAATTGATGCATACGGGATTGAAGGGGGACCAATATATCTTAATGCTATGGTTGGGTTTTACCTTAATCAACGTTAGTAGTTGTGGATGCTTGCTAATAGTTCCAATCATCAGTGCATAGAATTCCAAGTTAGGGATGACATGCTAGCAGTGGCCTCTCCCACATAAAACTTGAACGTAGTCAATTGCTTAGGGACAATTTCGCAACTCCTACCATCAGTTTTCCACACTCACTATACTAAATTTATTGCTTCTTTACCTAAACAGTGCCTAGTTTATATTTACGTGTTCTTTTTATTCTTGCAAACCTATACCACAACACCTACAAAGTACTTCTAGTTTCATACTTGTTCTAGGTAAAGCGAACGTTAAGTGTGCGTAGAGTTGTATCGGTGGTCGATAGAACTTGAGGGAATATTTGTTCTACCTTTATCTCTTCGTTGGGTTCGACACTCTTACTTATCGAAAGACGCTACAACTGATCCCCTATACTTGTGGTTTATCAAGACCTTTTTCTGGCGCCGTTGCCGGGGAGCAATAGCGTGGGGTGAATATTCTCGTGTGTGCTTGTTTGCTTTATCACTAAGTAGATTTTATTTTCTATTCTAAGTTGTTCTCTATCTTTAGTTATGGATATGGAACACGAAATACCAAAAAAATAGGTGTACTTGCTACTCATGGAGATGGGGAACCACCTAAAACCCTCGATGCTCAGTATGTGAAAAATATTATGTACTACTTTGAAAATTCTGAGAAAACCCCATTCAACTATATAATGGGAGTAACGTTGGATCAACGTGAATACTTTAGGGATTATTGCTTGACTCGTAAAGGGAAATTGTTATGGGATCAGAATTATATGTTGCATTGGTATGCTTGACAACTATGATTGAGATATGATTATACTTGTTGCTCTAGGATGAAGGCTCCACACCGTCCCTTTTCATGCGAATTTAATGATGACGAAACCTTAGCTTCTTATGCTAATGGTATATATGATTATTTTGATGTGGAACAAATACAAGAATTCGTTGCTTTTATGGGTGCTTATGGAATTGAATCTCTGTTTAAAAGTTTTGAAGCTTTTGAGGATGATGTTTATAGGCCTGAAATTTTTGCTATATTGTAATATTGCTATGATAATTATGAATACAATGCCAATATTGATGCGTTTATTGAGAAGGTCTCCGTTGTCCAATAAGAGACTAATATTTTGCAGGAATCTATGGAAGACTAATATTTTTTATCAGGGATTGAATTTTGTTTCTCGAAATATTTTGGATTCCGCCACTGGTGGCACTTTTATGGAAATAACTTTGGGTGAAGCCACCAAATTGCTTGATAATATTATGGTGAATTATTCGCAATGGCATACCGAAAGGGCGACTACAAGCTAAAAAGATAATGCGGTTGAGATTGGTTCTTCGAATGAGAAAGTTGATGCTCCTATGAAAATGGTTGCTAGTAAAAGTGCTCCTATCGATCCTAAGGATATGCCTTTGTCTACCTTGATTGAGCAAACTAGTGATGCTATAGATGTGAACTTTATCTCTAGAAATAATTTTAATAGCAATGCTTATAGAGGTAATTTTAATCCTTGGCCTTTTCCTAGTAATTCCTCTAATAATTATGGCAATTCCTATGGAAATCAGTCTTGCAATAATAATAGGAACACCTAAGATCTAGAGAATAATATTAAAGAATTTGTCAATACTCAAAAAGTTTTCAATGCTTCCATAGGAGGAAAATTGAATAAGATCGATGATATGTCTAGGAGTATCGATAGGATTTCTCATGATGTAGAAAATCTCAATTTGAAATTTTTTGTGCCTAAAGTTGAAGAATCAATTAAATCTCTTTATGTTTCTATGGATGAATGTAAGAAAATAACTGCCATGCTTAGATCTAAATGAGAAATTTTAGGAAATGTGTTTTCTAGTGATAGCTTTCATAAAAATGATGAAGACATTAAAATGATGGGTGTTTCTTCCATTTATTCCTTGTTTAGTAAACTTCAACTTGATTTGACTGGAGAAGAGTCAACTTTAGGTAGAAGGCATCCCAATATTTCGGAGGGTGAAATCTTGTTGAAATTTTTGATAAAAGTAGGTTTAGAGAGGTCAAGACTTTAACTAGTGATGCAACCACTATTTTGGATTACAAAGACTTTAACTATGATAGTTGCTCCTTGATTTATTGTATTTCTTTGTTGCAATCCATGATTAATTCACCCCATGCATATGAACAAAATAAAGCTTTTACTAAACATATTGTTGATGCTATGATGAAAGCTTTTGAAGAAAAATAATTAGATGTTTCAATTCCAAGGAAGTTGCATGATGAATGGGGACCCACTATCAAAATCAAAATTAAAAATTATGAGTGTTTTGCTTTGTGTGATTTGGGTGCTAGTGTTTCCACGATTCCGAAATCTCTTTGAGATGTCCTTGGTCTTACCAATATTGAATATTGCCCTCTCAATTTGCATTTGGTGGATTCCACTATTAAAAAGCCTTTGGTAAGGATCAATGTTGTTCTTATTCTTGCAAATAGGAACCATGTACCCACAGACTTTATTGTTCTTGATATCGCTTGCAATCCGTCTTACCCTATTATACTTGGTAGACAGTTTTTGCGCACTATCAGCGCGGTGATTGGCATGAAAGAAGGGAATATTAAATTCCAATTTCCCTTGAGAAAGGGGATGGAACACTTCCCTAGAACCAAGATCAAATTTCCTTATGAATCTATAATGAGGGCAACTTATGGAACATCCAACAAGGATGGCAATATTTGAAATCTTGGTATTATGCCTAGCTAAGGGTGTAAAATGATAGCGCTTGTTGGGAGGCAACCCAATGAAAAAAATTTATTTTTTCTTTTTGCATTATGTTCTTGAGTGTTTACACAATTATGCTACTGGTATGATTGTGTTTTTTGTGTTTTAATTAGTGTTTGTTCCAAGTAGAACCGATAGGATCTTCTTGGGTGACAGTTGTTTGATCTTGCTGAAAAAGACAGAACTTCTGCGCTCACGAGAAAAATTCTCATTTTTAACAAAAAAGAGATTTTTAGTTGATTATTTTTGCAGAAGATCAATATACAAATTTCCCACGTGTCCCTAATTGTTCCAAGATTTTTAGACTTCCATAATTTTTTGAAACTTCCAGATTACTACATACTGTTCTGTTTTTGACAGATTCTGTTTTCTTTGTGTTGTGTGCTTATTTTGATGGCTCTATGGTTTTCTTTGATGAGTTTTTGCCATAAAAAAGTTGGAATACAGTAGATATAATACAAAAACAAAATATGAATTTGTTTGGCACAGTACTTATAGTAGTGGTTTGCCTTCTTACACTAATGGATCTCACGAAGGTTTTGTTGAAGTTTTGTGTGATTGAAGTTTTCAAGTTTTGGGTTATCTTACGATGGGTGAAGGAAGGATGGAAGAGCCTAAGCTTGGGGATGCCCCGGCATCCCAAGCTATTATTCAAAAATGAGCAACCAACTAAGCTTGGGGATGCCCCCGAGTGGCATCCCCGCTGTCTTCCAACAAATATCAATATTTCACTCGAAACTATGTTTTTACTCGTCACATGATATGTGTTTTGCTTGGAGCGTCTTGTATGATATGAGTCCTTTCTTGTTTTATTTTGCTTTTTAAGTCATCAATCCTTGCTATACACACCTATTTGAGAGAGCCAAAATTATGCCATGACTTGCTAGAATAGCTCTCTATGCTTCACTTAAATTTTTATGAGCTGGGACTTGCTCTAGTGCTTCACTTATATAATTTTTAGCACGGTGTGCTTAGTATTTTTGAATAAATGCTCTCTTGCTTCACTTAGATTTATTTGAGAGTTAGTAAATTTTAAATAAATTCTCTCTTGCTTCATTAGATTTATTTGAGAGTTAGTAAATTTTAAATAAATTCTCTCTTGCTTCACTTATATTATTTTGAGAGAAAGAAAGAAAAATTATGCTCATGATCTTCACTTATATTTTTTGAGATTATCAAAAGCAACACATGAAAATTAGTCCCAAATTGATAGATATCCAAGAAGGATATGATAAAAACTTTCATGAAGATCATTGGACAAAATAAATTTGATTCCTTCTAATAGTTTTGAGACATGATGATGTGATATGTGAGTTATGTTGATGAGTAATTGTGCTCTAGTAAGAATATTAGTGTTAAAGTTTGTGATTCCCTATGAAAGCATGAAAAGTCAATAATTACGCAATGAAACTATATCCTACTTGTGGTGCATTATTCGGTGTAATTTATGCTCAATGTTCGCTTACAAGATTATTTGTTTCATGGTTGGTCGCTTCCCAGTCTTTTGCTAGCCTTCATTTTGCACTAAGTATGATCTCTATTGGCACGCCCCGGTGGGTTGTGCCCACCTCAATGGCCTCCCGCACCGCCTCTTTTCTCTATAAATACCACAATATTCCAGAAACCCTAGGGGAGACAACAAAATATTCATCCAGCCGCCGCAGAGTCCAGAAACACCAGATCCAATCTAGACACCATCACGGAGGGGTTCACCACTTCCATTGGTGCCTCTCCGATGATGTGTGAGTAATTTTTTGTAGACTTACGGGTCCGTAGTTAGTAGCTAGATGGCTTCCTCTCTCTCTTTTGATTCTCAATACAATGGTCTCTTGGAGATCCATATGATGTAACTCTTTTTGCGGTGTGTTTGTTGGGATCCGATGAACTTTGAGTTGATGATCAGATCTATCTTTTTATATCCATGAAAGTTATTTGAGTTTGTTTGATCTCTTATATGCATGATTGCTTATAGCCTCGTATTTCTTCTTCGATATTTGGGTTTTATTTGGCCAACTTGATCCATCTATCTTGCAATGGGAAGAGGTGCCCGGTAGTGGGTTTGATGTTACGGTGCTTGATCCCAGTGACAGAAGGGGAACTGACATGTATGTATCGTTGCCACTAAGGATAAAACGACGAGATCCATATCTAATGCCATAGGTAAACGGATCGTGTCTACATCATGTCATCGTTCTTAATGCATTACTCTGTTTTTCCATGAACTTAATACACTAGATGCATGCTGGATAGCGGTCGATGTGCGGAGTAATAGTAGTAGATGCAGGCACGAGTCAGTCTACTAATCTTGGATGTGATGCCTATGTAATGATCATCGCCTGGATATCATCATGATTATTTGAAGTTCTATCAACTGTGCAACAGTAATTTGTTTACCCACCATTTGCTATTTTTCTCGAGAGAAGCTCCTAGTGAAACCTACGGCCCCCGGGTATCCTTTCTCATATATTTTCCTTTGCGATCTATTTGCCTTTGCTTTTATTTTCAGATCTACTAAACCAAAAACAAAAAGATACCTTGCTGAAATTTATCTTATTTATCAACCAATCTACCAATATTTATATCTCTCTCACGTACGTCACCCGAAAGGGATTGACAACCCCTTTAACACGTTGGGTTGCGAGGTGTTGTTATTTGTGTGCTTGGTTCTCCTACTGGTTCGATAACCTTGGTTTCACATCTGAGGGAAATACCTACCGCCGTTGTGCTGCATCATCCCTTCCTCTTTGGGGAAAAACTGACGTAGCTTTAAGCGACATCAATCCGTTGCATGTAATCCCTACTCACTCACATTGATATCTATTGATGGGCATCTCCATAGCCCATTAATACGCCTAGTTGATGTGAGACATCCTCTGTCTTTTTTTCTTTTCCACAACCACCATATTCTATTCCACCTACAGTGCTATATCCATGGCTCACGCTCATGTATTGCGTGAAAGTTGAAAAATTCGAGAACACCAAAAGTATGAAACAATTGCTTGGCTTGTCAGCGGGGTTGTGCATGATAAAATACTTTGTGTGATGAAGATGGAGCATAGGCAGAATATCTGATTTTGTAGGATAAATTTCTTTTGACATGCTATTTTGAGAAGACATTATTGCTTTATAAGTATGATTGAATATGTCAATATTAAACTTTTGTTTTTAATCTTATGGATCTGAATATTCATTCCACAATAAATAAGATTACATGGATCAATATTTTAGGTAGCATTCCACATCAAAAATTCTATTTTTATCATTTAGCTACTGGAGGACGAGTAGGAATTAAGCTTGGGAATGCTTGATATGTCTCCAACGTATCTATAATTTTTGTTTGTTCCATGCTATTATATTATCTGTTTTGGATGTTTTATATGCATTAATATGCTATTTTATATTATCTTTGGGACTAACCTATTAACCTATAGCCCATTGCCACTCTCTGTTTTCTTCTTATTGTTTTTGAGTTCTATAGAAAAGGAATATCAAACAGAGTCTAAACGGAATAAAACTTTCGCGATGATTTTTCTTGAACCAGAAAACACCCATGTAACTTGGAGAGAGGGCTAGAAGAGTCCCGAGGAGCCCACAAGCTCTCAGGGCGCGCCCTCGGGGGGTGCGCCCCTGGTTTGTGGACCCCTCGGGAGTCCTCCAACCCTAATCTTTGCACTATAAATTTAGAAATATTCCTCCAACATCAGAAGAATCCACCAAAGTACTTTTCCGCCGCTACAAGCCTCTTTTCCCGTGAGATCCCATTTTGGGGCGTTTTTAGGCACCCTGCCGGAGGGGGGTTCGACCACGGAGGGCATCTACATCAACCTTGCTACCCTTCCGATGAAGCATGAGTAGTTTACCACAGACCTACGGGTTCATAGATGGTAGCTAGATGGCTTCTTGTATCTCTTTGATCCCCAATACAATGATCTCCTCGATGTTCTTGGAGTTCTATCTGATTTAAAAAATTTGCGGTGTGTTTGTCGAGATCCGATGAATTGTTGATTTATGATCAGATTATCTGTGAATATTATTTGAGTCCTCTCTGAACTCTTTTATGTATGATTAAATATGTTTGTATTTCTCTTCGAATTATCGATTTGGTTTCGCCAACTAGATTGGTTTTTCTTGCAATTGGAGAGGTGCTTAGTTTTGGGTTCAATCTTGCGGTCTCCTCACCTATTGACAAAGTAGGGGTAGCGAGTCAACTATTGTATTGTTGCCATCAAGGATAAAAATATGGGGCTTTCGTCATACTGCTTGAGTTTATCTCTCTACATCATTTCATCTTACTTAAGGTGTTACTCCGTTCTTATGAACTTCATACTCTAGATGCATGTTGGATAGCGGTCGATGTGTGGAATAATAGTAGTAGATGTAGAATCATTTTGGTGTACTTGACACGGACGTGATGCCTATATTAATGATCATTGCCTTAGATATCGTCGTAACTTTGCGCTTTTCTATCAATTGCTCGACAGTATTTTGTTTACCCACTGTATGTTTTCTTGCAAGAGGGAAGGCTCTGGTGAAACCTATGGCCCCTGGGTCTATTTCCCATAATATACTTTCATATCTATAAACCCAAAAAACCTTATTGCAATTTATTCAACTTACTTTAGTTTGCTCTTTTATTTATCCTGTATACCTATCTCTATCAGATCTCACTCTTGTTCGTGACCATGAAGGGATTGACAACCCCTTTTTCGCGTTGTGTGCAAGTGTTTGTTAGTTTGTTAGGTGCATAGATTGGAGACATGATTGTGCCTCCTACTGGATTGATACCTTGGTTCTTAACTGAGGGAAATACTTATCTCTACTTTGCTGCATCACCCTTTCCTCTCAAGGGGAAAAATCAATGCAAGCTCAATAAGTAGAGGTGCTAGACATTTTTGTGTAATGCACTTTGGAATGAAAGGAGGAGCTACCATCATCGACTGTCACAAATGTCATAGAGGAAGATTCTCGAATATTGTCGTGGGGGTTGCTTCCTCTTCCTTTTGCTCGTGATATACTTTGGTAATGCATGAGAGAAGGAGGGGAAGCGACCATCACTGACGATCGAAATAACTGTGAGGGAGTGTCCATCATATACACCACATCAGATGCGAGTTTTCAAGAAAAGACTCGACAGACCGACAGTCAACCCGTGATGAATAACAATGATATAATTTAGTTTTTGTAGTACATATATTGAATTTTAGAAGTTTAATATTTGAATTATGAACATAGGAAATGTGTGATGATGATAGGATCCCTGATTGCGACTACTACGGCGGCGACCGGGGTCTGTGCGTCAGGCCTCACCCGGAAGACGGTTTGCGCTTCACTATTAAGCTCTACAAGACCTTCTATGTTTGTACGATATGCAATGACGACAAGCCTTTTTGTAATTAAGCATGCCTTTTGCTTCTTCAATGTGCAATTTCTGTGTTTTACAATTTTACTCGTGCATCCCCTCCCATGCAAGTCATTATGTCTTGCAGAAGCTAGATTTCAAAGATGATGAGAATATGGAGACAAAGAGAGTTCACCTCAAGACCCATCATGGTTATGCTTTTGCCATAAAGCTATGCAACGCGGAGAGCTACTCCCATTTTAGTGGCTTGAATTGGGCAACACTATGCAAGGCGTATGGTTTTCACGAGGGTATGCATGTCACCTTCGATCTTGGTGATCCTGAAGATGACATCGACGAAGATAATGTCGACATTTTGGTCGATGTTGATACACTTCCGCTTCTACTTCTATGGGAATATCTCAAACATATTTATTAATTAATTTATATTGTTGATTTAAAAATACTAGACAACTTATTTCCATTCTTCAAAAAATGTACGGAAAGTAGTAGACGAAACCTACTATAGTTATGGGTCTGAGGTAACTTGAGAGGAGATAAATAATTTTGTTTCATGGAATAATGATGTTGAGACTTTTAACACGAATTACCATATCCCTCCAGGTTATTCTCAATATGTGCCACTAGTACATGTGTTGAACTACAGTAACATCCATCAAGATATCATGGTAAGATTTCTCCTATTATGTCACCAATGCATTTTTTGCATATATTCTTCTTAAGCTAAACTACATTTTGCTAAGCATGTTATAATGATGTTCTTCAACAGAAACTCCCGACGGATTGTGTACCTAGTCTTATGAAAATGAAAGGTGACATGAACATTATTAGCTTACGACCAAGTTTGCCTATGCTTCACATAAGTGCATAAACGATTCATCCAAGAGATGTCATCCTCACAATCAAAGACTGGAGAAAAGTCCTGAATGATCATAATGGAGAATCAGGGATTTACCAGTTTTATGGTATTTTACCTTCGAGAGAGTAGCAGGTCCTAGGTAGTTATGTGCGACATTGTGCTAGAATGATGAGCTAGTTCTTATATGACTATGATGATGAGTTATGTGCTACATTATTCTAGAATGATGAGATAGTTCCTATATGACTATGATGTTATTATAATGATGATGATGATGATGTATGAGTTCTTATATGAGTATGATCATGTTGAGTTATTATATCATTGGGTGGAAGAAACACGGATGATGAGTACTACTAATCCAACTTTTGGTCACATGAACTAATCCGTGTTTCTTCCACCCAATGACACAATAACTCAACATGATCATAATGATATAACAATCCCTTAATTGCTACTATATCAAAATTTGTATAACAATGTAAAAATACAAAGGAAATATGCAGCTAAATTTTTATCAGAAACTAATAGCAGTAGCGAGGGGTATGATTTTAGCAGCAGCGAGCTCTTAGCAGTAGCACGTCTTATAAACACATGGTACTGCTACCTACAGATAGTAGTAGTGTGGGCATAAACACACTACTGCTAAATGTTAGCTGTAGAGCCGTAGTAGTAGCGTGCCTACCCGCGCTACTTCTAGAACAAAAACCCGTGCTATTGCTAGGCCTTTCCCTAGTAGTGTACCATCTAAATTACATTCCTTTACCTCGTAGAGCTATATGAGTTTTGTAAGTAGTCCCTACAGTCCCTTTTACTTCGTGTATTAGATATTTGTCAAGTCAAACTTTGCAAAGTTTGATCAAATTTATGTACTAAAAATAACAACATCTACAACGCCAAACATATGTACTATAGAACTATATTTCATAATGAATCTAATTTTTTTATTGACATTGTCAACGTTTATAGTTTTTTTTAATAAATTTGGTCAAAGTAGAGATAATTTGTCCTCAGACAAAACCTATATGCAGATTATAAAGGACTGAAGGGAGTGCCACGGAAAGTAATATACGGGCTAGTTATGAGCAAATTCTAATAATCTGGAAAATTAGTTTCCTGATTAGTAGTGGTCAGCTATAATAGGGTAATTAGCAAATCCTACCTAATCAACATTAATTTGTTTCGGTATAGGCCTGGAGCAGCCATCGAGATGATTATGAGGCAGATAATCAAAATAGAAAATAGGGAATTATTAATAGTGGCATTCAATATATACTATATAGGCATAACCTGGTAAATTATGCACGCGTCTCACACGTTATAATTTTGATAGATTTATTGGATTATCAGTATAAATAGATTTTATATGTATTAATACTTACCTCCTATAAAATAAATATTTAGATAATAATTGATATTATCCTTAAAATAGGTCTGATTGATTAGTATATATGTCATCATGTGTGCTGCCTTACAACCAAAACATTAGTCTGCTACGTCAATCTAGATAGTCTATTCACTATATTGTGAATGACAATGTCAAAAATTGTGGCAGTAGTGATAGTTCTTAGTTTGATGATGATCATCACGGTCGTGCACATGGAGCGAGTTGTGACAACTACTCCAATAGAAGAAACAAGTCAAGGATGGGTGCGCTATTCGGAGACTCCGAAGAACTATGCCAGATCAACGTCAGTTGGTGATCCTCATAAATCATGTGGGGGTATGATGCCCCCACCAAGCTGTCCTCCGTCTTCCCCATGATTACTAGTAGTATTTTTTTTGCCAAGTTATGTCTGAATAAAACATCGTCCAGGATATATTCCAAGGAGAGTTGCAATACTACATTTCTTCTATTCTCTCTTGCGGTGTTTCCCTTACTTGTGTTGTTAAAGAAAAAAAAAGCAAGTTGCTCGTCATTGGTATCCTAAGAAATAAACATTAGAGGTCACAATTCCCTATTCGCCAGTGGTACATGTTTACCTTAACGGGCTTTGACAATTTTTTTTGAAATGGAGGTAAAAGTTTTGCTTGATCTATTAATTAAGAAGAAGAGAGTTGCCCAGTTAATTTGCGGAAAACCGAGAGAAAACAATCACAACCTTGCTCAAAAGCACGACCCCATCCACATGTGAACTACTCCCAAATTGCAGAGCCACGGGGCGGAAGTACCCAAGATACCAGTACTGCAACCTGTAACATATGGGTCTTAGTATCGCAAAAGAAAAGAAAATCAACCGACTCGCTACAACTTGATGAAAACACATCGACGAAAACCACACACGACTAAGCCCACACCTACAACTCAGAAATCCACAAACCATCCATCATGGAATCACTTGCGCCTCCCCTGTTGTGTAATCCTTCTCGCTTTTGCTTTTAGAAGGTTTTTCCTTTGAGGGTGCCAGATCTAGAGTTAGAGCCAGCCTTCTTGTGCTTCTCCCTCAGAGCTTTTTCCTCCAAGAAGCATCCAATTGGCTGCCCAGAATCTTCAGAGTCCAAATCGGCGAGGAATTCACAAATCTTGGTGGCTAAAAGGACCCCAGGGTTAGGCACCAACACTCCGCCCACAACAATTTCATCAGTCATAGGAACCACACCTCCAAAGGGCTCAAGCAAGCACCTATCAGACGTTCCCTGGATCAACACTCTCCACATATGCATACTCCGGCTGGTTAGGCTCCATCGAAGGTGGAGAGGGCGTCGAGCAACCGTCATCTCCCCAAGCGAGTCCACCTTCGAGAGCACCATCCATAAAGGAGAAGTGGGTTCCACACTTAGCACATGCAGCTCAGGCATACTTTGTAGCACCAGAGCCACGCCATCAGTGATGACCTCACTCTCAGGGTCACTCAACATGACAGGTAGCGGCGACGTGTAGAGAGGGGCATGAGGCGATACACATCCACAAGAGGCATGCTTCTCGCTGATAACCCGCAAGTATAGGCGATCGCAACAGTTTTGAAGGGTAGAGTATTCAACCCAAATTTATAGATTCGACACAAGGAGAGCCAAAGAATATTTGTAAGTATTAGCAGTTGAGTTGTCAATTCAACCACACTTGGAGATTAAATATATGTAGCAAAGTGATCAGTAGCACGGTAATATCATAGTTTGATAGTAATAGTGACGATAGCAGGAGTAACGGTAACAACAATAACAGTTTTGTAGCGGTTGTAACAGTAGCAATAGAAATAATAACTTAGCAAGAACAGTACGTCAAAAGTTTGTAGGCATTGTGTCGGTGTACTAAGATAGGGGTACCTTAGTACCCCAACTTGTGTACGGGCAGTAGCAGCTTCCCGTGGCAGGGCTTACCACGTGCTCGCCAAGAACTGTTCTGGTCCCTATGAAGCCATTCAAGAACAAAGTATACAAGTCAGAAGGTCAAGGCCCCGGCAAGAGGAGCTCGCCGGGAAGGCCGCACCAGGCTCAAGGTTATCACTTTAGCACAAGACCCTGGCAAGAGGAGTTTGCCAGGAAGGCCAAGGAACACATATCTCAAGAGATGTCTCAGCGCATCATGCGCCCCGGCAGGACCCGGAGAGTGACAAGCTTCTGGGCCCGGCAAGATCACGACCCCGGCAAGGTGCTTGCCCGGGAAACCTACGCCGTGTGCCCGCGCTCCAGCTCATCTGCCCACGCGTCGCCCTGGGGCCCTTCCAGGGGCACGTGGCAGATGGCTGTGCAGCCTGGGGCACACGGTGGCAAGCCGCGGTGACGAGGCTACCGCCGTGGCGAACGGAGGAGCATGGACGGACGCTTTTGGGGGCAACGGCGACGGGCATTTAATGCCCTTGTCCCCCACTGTCAAAGTTAGGTGAAGACCACTGTTCACATACTGTTCATGCACTGTTGCAACTACCACCAAATTTACACTTTTACCCTCCTCTACGTTGACACCTGTCGGTGACCCCTTTGAGCTATAAAAGGAGGCCCATGCACAACGTAGGGGGGGTTCGAAACCTAGACAACTCTCTCGCTCGGTGTAGCTAGTACTGTAGATCTTCAAGCTCCCGAGCTCAAGAACTCAATACAACCTAAGCAGGAGTAGGGTTTTACGCGTTCGCGCGGCCCGAACCTGGGTAAAACTGCCCGCGTGTGCCCCTCGATCTGCTCTCCGTGCTCCCTCCGCCCCCTTACCGCAACGTAGAAGGGGCTCCGGTCCCATAGGTGCTCGTGGGAGGACAGTTTCCCCCGACATCTTTGGCGCGCCAGGTAGGGGGCGTCGAGGTTGTGCCAACCTGATCCGCCGTTCACGCGGGCGCATTCTTCATCAACCTCTCCAACTTCATCGGCTACATCAACATGCCTCCGAAGAAGAAGGTTTCGGAGGTTGGAGGCCCGTCTGCGTCAATCCCACCACCACCAGAGTCGACGGTTGGTGGGGGAGGCGCCGGCGGAAGGGTGGACGCCGGTGAGTACGCTCACGGCGCCACCAAGTGCAAGGACAAGACGGACGACCGGGCGAACTCCAAGGCCTCGGTGTCCGTGCATGCACCACGTCCCTCTTAGGAGGTGCCGGACCAGGAGCGACGTGGTACCGGAGGTACCATACGCTTGCTGGGACGTGGCCAGGCCGGCGAGTCACGTGACGCTCAAGGCCACCGCCCCGGCACGAGCAAGGCGCGGTCGCCGGGACGGGAACGTGCTCCTTCTAACGCAGTTAGAAGTCCGAGCGTGTCCCGCTCCTCGCACCGTTCGCCACCGTTTCCCTCCTCTCCAGCAGAAGCCCTGGCCAGGGCTCAGCTGCTCCTCGACTTCCCTCCAGCGGCGGACAAGGCCGAAGACTGGAGGGCGACGATCCAGAGCCTCATCGCCTTCGCCAACAACGATGCGCCGCAGCAGCCTGCAACTTCATGGCCGCGGCAAGTCGACCAAGCGAAGGCCGATGGCGACAAGACCGCCGGGGGTGCAACTACCGTACACTCCCCGCCGCGGAAGCAGAAAACGCCGCCCCGCCGGATCAATGTCGACGACGACTCCACGGCGTCGTCGGATCCGCGGTCTCGCCGCGATCAGCGCCAAGTCCTCGACGACAGGCGACAGGAGGACGCTCGGACCCGTATCGAGCGTCGACGAGAAGCCAGAAGACAATCTGACCAGCGCGCTAGGACCGCTGTTGACATGCACGCGCCCGGTGAACCAGGCGACTGTCGGGGGAAACTGTCCTCCCACGAGCACCTATGGGACCGGAGCGCCTTCTACGTTGCGGTAAGGGAGCGGATGGAGCACGAAGAGCAGATCGAGGGGCACACGCGGGCAGTTTACCCAGGTTCGGGCCGCACGGAGGCGTAAAACCCTACTCCTGCCTTAGGTTGTATTGAGTTCCTGAGCTCGGGAGCTTGAAGAGCTACAGTGCTAGCTACACCGAGCGTGAGAGTTGCTTAGGTTTCGAACCCCCTCTACGTTGTGCATGGGCCTCCTTTTATAGCTCAAGGGGTCACCGACAGGTGTCAACGTAGAGGAGGGCAAAAATGTAACTTTGGTGGTAGTTGTAACAGTCCGGGAACAGTGCGTGAACAGTGGATGAACAGTGGTATTCACCTAACTTTGACAGTGGGGGACAAGGGCATTAAATGCCCGTCACCGTCGACCCTAAAAGTGTCCATCCATGCTTCTCCGTTCGCCACGGCGGTAGCCTCGTCACCGTGGCTTGCCACCGTGTCCCCCAGGCTGCACAGCCATCCGCCACGCATTCCTGGAAGGGCCCCAGGTCGACGCGTGGAGAGATGAGCTGGAGCGCGGGCACATAGCATAAGTTCTCCCCGGCAAGCACCTTGCCGGGGCTGTGACCTTGCCGGGCCCGGAAGCTTGTCGCTCACCGGGTCCTGCCTGGGTGCATGATGTGCCGAGGCGTCTCTTGAGGTGTGCATTCCTTGGCCTTCCTGGCAAGCTCCTCTTGCCAGGGTCTTGTACTAAAATGATATCCTTGATCCTAGTGCGGCCTTCCCGGCAAGCTCCTCTTGCCGGGGCCTTGGTCTTCTGACTTGTATACTTTGTTCTTGAATGGCTTCATAGGGACCGAAAAAGGCTTCCGGCAAGCACGTGGTAAACCCTGCCGCGGGAAGCTGCTACTTCCCGTGCACAAGTTGGGGTACTAAGGTACCCCTATCTTAGTACACCGACAGGAGCCCCCGGGCCTGGGCCACACACGGTGCCGAGCGCTGTTGGGCCAGGCCCAAAACAGTGCACGGGCATGCGCGGCCCACGGCAAGCCGTATCCCCTTCCGCATCCGCCGCTTCCCTCCCTAACGGCACGCGTCGATTGCGGCGTCGTGGGAGAGATTGTGGCTTGTTCTTTAATGGGAAATGTGGAGCGTCCCCCACTTCCCCCTTAAAAGCAGAGGAAGCAGGGGCAGTTTCCTCCTTCGCCTTCATTGCGTCTTGACTCTCCAGAAACCCCCGCCGCTCCTTGCCTCCACCCCTCCTCCGCCGCCTTCTGCATCCGCGGCGCCATCGAGCTCCTCGCCTCTTCCCTCGCCGCCTCCGCCATGGCTCTGAAGAGCGACAAGGAGAAAGCGGACAAGGCCAAGAAGGAGAATTCTGAGCAGGCAGCGAAGCTGGCCGCCCTGCGGAAGAGGAATGTGGTCTTCGCGCCGAGGCTTGGCGCGAAGGAGCTGCGGAACAAGTACTACCTCTTCTGGTCGGGGGAGACCAAAGCTCATCCCCGCACCAGAGCCTTCCCCGCCGTCGCCAGAGATATGTTTCCCGGCGGGTACTTCTTCTTCGCTGCTTTCTTCCATTGTGGATTGTGCCCTCCGTACTCGGAGTTCTTTTGCGATATTATGAACACATATGGCCTCCACCCTCTAGACTTTACCCCCAACGCCGTCCTTACGATGGCTGTTTTCGCACATCTGTGCGAAAACTATGTTGGGATCCATCCAAACGTAGCACTCTTTCGCTATTTCTTTATGCCTAGAGTAGAGGCTGGCGCTCCCCTCTCCGGCGGCATCTCCTGGATCTTCCGGTTGAACAAGAAGGATTCATACCTGAAGGGAGAACTCCGCGGCAAGTGGGAAGAATGGCGTGCAGATTGGTGTTGGGTAGTGGAGGACAAGCCGGAGCCCTTCACTGCGCCGCGCACAACAGCCATAGTGCGCGGCAGGAATTGGAGCGAATTGGCCCCGGAGGACAATAAGCTCAGTATTGCCCTCGTCAGGATTATCCGTCTCTGGGTAGCTAATCTGACCATCGGAGAGGTTGGGGCAGATTTCCTCCGCCGCCGCATCGCCCCTTTACAAGAAAGGAAAAGGCCCGCCTGGGAATTTGGCAATGCGGCGGATATCATGATGCTGCGCCCTGGATTAAACTTCAATTTCACTGCTTTGGAGCTGAAAGGGATGGTCCGAGAGCTCTTCAAGCACGACCCAGCCCATCCGGAGTGGTTCAGATCGGCCAAGGGAGTGGTGCCACTGTGCAACAGCACCGCCTGTGATTCCTTGCGCGCAATGATGCCGGGGTGCGACTCCCATGGCATCGTCCCCACCTGGATCGAGCCTCCGCCGGATACTGTGCTGAGCTTCTTCGACAACTTAGTTGAGACGCCCAAGAACGCCGAGGAGAACAAGGGCCTCACCCGGGCCACAACGGCGCGGGACATAGCTTACATTGCTTCCAGGATGGAAGAGGCCGCTGCAGCCGTAGCGGCGGGAGATTTTGGATACACCGTGGACGAGGCACAGGCCGCGGACGAGGCGAACCGAGCAGAGGAGGTGGAAATCCTCAGGCTGTTCAAACTTCCACCCGACGAGTTTGCCGGGGTGCCTTCCCTGAGGCTTGCCGGGATACCCTGGGTTGTCGGGGCGAGCGAGGCCGCCGCAGGGAGCGAGGTTGCCGGAGGGAGCGGGGCCGCCGGAGGGAGCGGGACCGCCGGAGGGAGCGAGGCCGCCGGGCACGGCGCTGGGCCCAGCGAACATGCCGGGGAGGAGGAGGAGGACGTCGAGGCCGATGAAGACACCGGTGGATCTCTGGGACTTGACGACGATGCCTCCTCGTCCTCAGAGAACTCCCCGCCTCCGGCAAGTCCTACGCACCCACCGAGGAAGCGCCTCCGCAAGGCGGCTACAGCGACGAGGCCGCAGGCGCCTAGGCAGCAGCCTGCGCACCGGGCGACGCGCGCCACCAGGGCGAGCCAGGCCATGACGGAGGAGGCGCCCCGCGCGCCAGCGCCAAGCGGAGGGGGATCCTCCCGGAGTGGAACGGCCGCTCATCCTGCTCCTCGGGCCTCGGCGTCAACGGAGGCTAGGTCTTCGCAGCCCCCAGCCCCGGAGACCGCCAAGCGCCCGAGGGAGCCTTCTCCTCCTGCTCCTCGCGCGGGAGCATCTCAGGTGGAGTTCGACTTCTCCGCCCTCTGCTCCGACGACGACGAGGAAGAGGAGTAAGTAATCGCAGCTTGTAACTTCTTTGATTTTGTCTTGATCTTCCTTGATAATTCTGACCTTGTTTTTGTTTTGCTTTCAGGACCCTGGTACAGCGGATGGCGAAGAGGGCCAAGATCCCTGTGGTTGAGGTCGACGACGACTCGCCCACCACGGCGACCGGAGACGCGCCAGCGGCAAGCTTGCCGGATCAACCCGCTGCTCCGAGGAGCAGCCCCCAGCGCAGCCCTCAGCGTAAGTCTGGTAGTTATTCTTTTCTGTTGGTGGGGCGCGCTTGAGGTTGTTGCCTGTGCTGATATTTTGTTGTCTTGTTTGTCTTGTGCAGAAGTGGAGCCGCAGCCGCAGGAGCGCCCGGAGACTGCCCCCGACGAGCCACTTGTTCCACCCTCCCCGCCAAGGGTGGACTCCCCGGCGAGGGAGAACGCTCCGCCAAGGACGGGCACCCCGCCAAGGGCAGGCACCCCGCCAAGGGTGAGCAGCCCGACAAGGGTGACCACCCCATCAAGGGAGGGCGCGGGCGGCCCTCCGCTAGCAGGAGCCACCGCTCCACCGCCAAGGGAGAACTCCCCGGCGACGGAGCCTGTCGTTGAAGAAGTCCGCGAAGGTGAGTCTTGTAGCTTATTCTTCTTGGACTCTTCTTCTTTCTTTTTGGATATTTGCTTAACTTTTTCTTTTCTTTTTCTTCTGCTAGATCCTCCTGCACCGGAGCGGATGGAGGCAGAGACCGCCGGCGAGGAGGGCGCGCAAGGCGACGGCGGCAACGCCACTGCCGCTGAGGGCATGGCTGGAGCCGACGAGCCCGCCGCTGAGGAGACTGCCCCGACCGCAGACGGCGCGGCTGGGGAGGGGGGCGGCGGCCACACTGCTGGCCCGGAGGCAGCAGGAGCGTCAAGCGCTGCACCGGCCGCCGACCCCTCCGCCACCACGGAGCGGCCAGGCGTCTATCTTAAGGCCCCCAACGGAGTCTTCATACAAGTCCCGTGGGGGTCCTCGTCGCGAGCCCTCATGGAGGGAGAGACCTACGACGGAGAGGTCCTCGCCTCCGCGGGGTTGAAGGTTGTTGAAGCACCCGGTGGTGGAGACGAGCCCGAAGAGGGGAAGCTACTCCGCCGGCTCCTGGCCCTGTACCGGGCCAGGCAGGCGAAGCTGGACTCCCGGGAAGCTCTTGCCGCCAAGGCTGGAGTTGACTTGGAGAAGCGCGCCGCGGAGCTCCGCGCCGCCAACCAGGCAGCCCTCCGCAACTTGGCGGAGGAGCGTGAAGGGCTTGCCGAGGAGCAGCAAGCCTTCCTCCTGGAGAAGGCTGAGGCAGAAGAACGGCAGCGGCTGGCCGCCGAGGAGTTGTCTCGGCGGGAGGGGGCGCTCAACCAGCGAAAGGTTGAGCTCGACGCCCATGACGACGAACTCACCGCCCGGGAGCAGGTCCTTGGCGGGGCCCTGAAGGAGGCAAAGGATGCCGCAGCCGCCGCGGAAACCGCCAAGAGGGACCTGGAGCTCAAGGTGGATCAGCTGGAGCGGTACCTGAAGGAAAGCGAGGACAGAGTCACCGCGCTCAATGTGGAGCGCGAGAAAGATGCCCACACCAACTCAGACTTGCAGGTACGACTCTCCAAGAAGGGCGACGAGCTCACTGCCGCCAAAGATTCAATTGCTGACTTGGAGTTGAAGGTCTCCACTTTGACTGATTCGCTCGACGCCGCCCGGGATCGCGAGACGAAGCTGAAGGGCGAGCTCCGCAAGGAACAAGGCCTGGTGGAGAGCGCCGCCGTCTCAGCAAACAACTTCAGCCGGGCGGTGGAGCAATGGACTGACGATCTGGTCACCTCCGCTGCCAACATTGACAAGGAGATGATGGCGCTGAGGGCGGGGCACCTCGTGTACTCTCCCGACGAGGACCTCCCCCACAGCGCCAAATTAAGTCTCTTCTTCAGGGGAATCGCGCCGGCGCTTGCACGGCTGCGGGAGAAGCTCCCCGCGCAGCTGGCCGACGAGTCGCGTCAGCTCTGCGCGGGTACCTTGGAGCGTGTCTTGACGAAGATCGTCTATCGTAATCCTGGCATCAACCTTGTCAACGTCCTCCGCAGCCTGCCGGACGATGCAGATCAGGAGGCGTTGAAGGCGCAGGTCGCCCACATCGTCGCCAAGGTGAACAAGATCTCAAGGCGTGAAGGCGACCGCGTAGATTAGGCTTCTTCCTTTCTGTTTCCTTTGCCGCTGCAAAGCGTGTCATGGACATGAATTAATTAGTTATTGCGACAAGTTATCTCTGTAATATGCTATCTTATTTTGATCAATCAATGCGGTATTATTTCCCTTGCTTTTGGTCCTTCACTTTGTATGCTTTTTGCCCTACGCTTTTAGGGGACTTGCCGGCAAGGGGCCCTTGCCGCGAGCGCTGAGTGCTGGACTCTTAGCAGCCTGCTGGCAAAGGCCTTACCGGCAAGTAACCTTGCCGCAGCTAGTCGCAGCGCACTTAGCTTGCTGAGCGAACTCGAAAACGAAGTAAGGGCGCGACACTTGTCGCAGCTCACTTAAGTCGTTGAGCGTGCTCGAAAACAAAGTAAGGGTGCGGCTAGCCACGGGTAGGTTCCTCCGCGCACAGGTTTTCCACACAAAGTGTGGTTGTTCAAGGAAGATAACTAAAATTTAAAAAATTTGAACTGCTCAAATTCTGACAACTTAGCTTTCATAAACTGATTGTCCCCCGACAAGGCTTCTCTTTCTTGAACAACACTTGGTTCGTACCTCCATCTTCTTCCCCCCGGCAAACTTGTGCGCAAGGAATAATCCTTCTGCTTAAGAGGGAAAGAAAAAGAGGAGGAAAACAAGTATAGGGCCTTGCGGCCCTCCAGTGCTTACCGGGGATGTGCATTGCACAAAGTGTCAGATAATGCATGTAAATAACAAAGAAAAGCATGTAAACGACAAGTAGTGCGTAGCACAAAAGCTTTACTGATGCACGGGATCTGCGCCCGGCTTTGTACAAAGGTTTACATGCAACAGCGGCAAGACTTGTACAAAAGGTGGTTGCCAGAGCGGATCACGGCAACCGCGCCTTATGGGTGAAACTTGCGAAGATGCTCTATGTTCCAGGAGTTGCTCACCGGTAAGCCTTCTTCAGTCTCAAGGCGGACAGCGCCGGGCCTTGTGACTTGTCTCACCCGATAAGGGCCTTCCCACTTCGGCGTCAACTTGTTGGAATTCTTGGCGGACTGAACACGCCGAAGAACAAGGTCGCCTTCCTCGAGACTCCTGGCCTTGACCTTGCGGCTATGATAGCGACGCAAGGCTTGCTGATATCGAGGAGCTCGTACAGCAGCCTGGAGACGTTCCTCCTCAAGGATCAATGCATCATCTTGTCGCAGTTGCTCTTGCTCGAGCTCATCATAAGCGAGCACTCGAGAAGATCCGTATACGAGTTCCGTGGGGAGAACTGCCTCTGCTCCATAGACAAGAGCAAAGGGTGTCTGTCCGGTGGCTCGACTTGGTGTCGTCCCGATTGACCAAAGAGCCGCCGGCAACTCCTCTATCCAGTTTTTTCCGCACTTGCACAGCCTGTCAAAGGTTCTTGTCTTGAGTCCGCGCAACACTTCAGCATTGGCCCTCTCTGCTTGACCATTGCTCCTCGGGTGAGCAACAGAAGCGAAGCAGACCTTGGCGCCAAGGTCTTGGACGTACTGCATGAAGGTGCGACTTGTGAACTGTGTGCCGTTGTCGGTGATGATCCTGTTAGGGATCCCGAAACGGCAAACAATTGACCTGAAGAACCTGACTGCTGACTGTGCTGTCACCTTTCTCACTGGTTCCACTTCTGGCCACTTTGTGAACTTGTCAATCGCAACGTACAAGTACTCAAAGCCCCCGACAGCACGGGGGAAGGGGCCGAGGATATCGAGCCCCCAGACCGAGAAGGGCCAGGACAAAGGGATCGTCTGGAGAGCTTGAGCTGGCTGGTGAATTTGTTTGGCATGGAACTGGCACGCTTCACACTTGGTTACTTGTGCAGTTGCATCTTGGAGGGCTTCTGGCCAGAAGAACCCTTGCCGAAACGCCTTCCCGGCAAGTGCCCTTGCGCCAATGTGGTGGCCACATATGCCTCCATGTATCTCTGCCAACAGCTTCTGTCCATCTTCTCTGGAAATGCACTTCAACCTGACACCATTGAGTCTTCTTCTGTACAGTTCGTTGTCAACGAACTGGTACATACTTGACTGCCTGGTTATTTTCTCTATCTCTTCTGGGTCGTCGGGAAGTTCTCCAGTTTGCAGAAAACGAACGATTTGTTGTGCCCATGCTGGAGCCTGAGGCTCAACAACAAGGACTAAAGGCATGAGGGCTGCTGCGGGAACCTCAGCTTCTACGGCGAGAACCTGCGGTTCTGTCGGAGCTGATGGTCCCCCGGCAAGCCTGCCGGGGCAGGACTTGTCGGGAACGTTTGCTTCAACTGTACAGACCCTTGGTTCTGTAGGAGCAAACTGTTCCTCAGCATCTTGGCTGTTGATCCTGGGGACCTTGGCGGCGGCTTCTGGAAGATCCGCCGGCAAGTAGTCGCCGGAGATCAACTTTCTCTTCTTGTTTTGCCCAGCTGATGGTGTAACGGATGGCTAAGTTAGCTTGAGCAGGAAGGTCCCTGGTTCCACAGGTAACTTCATTGCAGCACACTTTGAGAGGCCATCTGCAATATCATTCTGAGCTCTCGGGACGTGCTCCATTTGCAGACCTTCAAAGTGTTCTTCAAGCTTCCTCACTTCATCAACATAAGCTTCCATCAAAGGGCTCTGGTAACTCTTGTTCACTTGTCGGACCACCAACTGAGAATCTCCCCGCACAATCAACTTCTTGATCCCAAGTTCGGCCGCAATTCTGAGGCCGGCAAGCAAACCTTCATACTCAGCAGTATTGTTCGTCGCTTGTTCCTTGGGAAAGTGCATCTGGACAACATACTTGAGGTGCTCTCCGGTGGGCGCTATGAGTACCACGCCGGCACTGGCGCCTTGCAGCGAGAAGGCACCATCAAAGTACATTACCCATTCACTGCTCGCTTCTTGGACGGGGACGCTTGTCTCTGGAACTTCTTCATCGGGCGTTGGGGTCCATTCCGCTATGAACTCTGCCAAAGCTCTGCTCTGTATAGTTGAAGTACTTTCAAACTTAAGACCAAAGCTTGACAGCTCCAGTGCCCACTCGACGATCCTGCCTGTAGCTTCTGGATTCTGCAATATCCTCTTCAACGGAAAGCGAGTGACCACTGTTATCTCGTGTGCTTGGAAGTAATGGCGCAGCTTTCTTGAGGCCATGAGGAGGCCGAAAAGCAACTTCTGTACCCCAGAGTATCTTGATCTAGCCCCCTGCAAGAGGGAACTTACAAAATACACTGGGCGCTGCACCATCTTCTTTCGCACTTCACCTTGTTCCTGCGCAGCCTTGTCCTTGTCGGAGCCAGAGCTCGTCGGGGAAGCCCCCTGTTTGTCGCTGGATTCGCTCGCCGGTGGTGTAGATTCCTCATCCGCCTCCCTCTCCGCTACTAACGCAGCACTAACCACTTGATTGGTTGCCGCTAGGTATAGCAGCAACTTCTCTTGTGGCCTAGGTGCGACAAGTATTGGAGTGGAGGATAGGTATCCTTTCAAGTCTTGCAGCGCTGCCTCCGCTTCCGGAGTCCATTTCATAGGACCTGCCTTCTTCAAAATTTTAAAGAAAGGCAGGGCGCGTTCTGCAGACTTTGAAATGAACCTGCTGAGGGCAGCCACACAACCAGCAAGTCTCCTTACGTCCTTGACGCGCTTCGGGGCCTCAATCTGCTCGATGGCTTTGATCTTGTCGGGATTGGCTTCAATCCCCCATTGGGACACAAAGAAACCGAGAAGCTTGCCGGAGGGGACTCCGAAGACGCACTTCTCGGGGTTCAACTTGAGCTGGATCTTGCGCAGATTCCTGAAGGTTTCCTCTAAGTCTTGGATCAGGGTATCTTTGCTCTTGCTCTTGACCACTATGTCATCCATGTAAGCTTCCACATTTCTGTGGATCTGTGGCTCAAAAGCAGTGTGCACCACCCTTGCAAAGGTTGAGCCTGCGTTCTTCAATCCAAAGGGCATGCGTATGAAGCAATATGTGCCGCATGGAGTAATGAATGCAGTCTTCTCTTCATCTTCCTTGGCCATGAAAATATGGTGGTACCCTGAATATGCATCAAGGAAGGAAAGCAGCTCACATCCAGCGGTGGAGTCAACAATCTGGTCAATACGCGGCAAGGGAAATGGATCCTTGGGACATGCTTTATTCACATCAGTGAAGTCTATACAAAGTCTCCACTTCCCATTGGCCTTGCGTACGACAACTGGATTGGCCAACAACGTAGGATGGATCACGCCTCTAACTAGGCCTGCTGCTTCCAACTTCTTTATCTCTTCGGCGATGAATTCTTGGCGCTCCACGGCTTGCTTCCTGACCTTCTGCTTGACGGGCCGCGCATGAGGACAAACAACAAGCTTGTGCTCAATTACCTTCCTGGGAACGCCGGGGATGTCAGATGGTTGCCACGCAAACACATCGACATTCGCCCGCAGGAAGGCAACGAGCGCGCTTTCCTATTTGTTGTCGAGCGTAGCACTGATGGTGAAGGTACCACCAGTGCCGTCCTCCTTGGCGGACACCTTCTTGGTTGCCGGTGGAGCGGCCATTCCCTTCTTGCACTTGCCGGTGGAGCTCGATGGTGCGTCCTCGACGGCAGCGCAGCACTCCGAAGAGGTGCGTTTGCCGGAGTGGGCCCCAGAGCACTTGCCGGACTTGGTCTTGGTCTTCTTCCCCCCGGGAGCTTCAGCGTCAAGTGTGTTGCTTTCTGCTGCGGCTGCTGCATCCCGGTATATCTTGTCGGCGCAGATAAGCGCGTCCTTCTTGTCGCCAGGGACAGAGATGACGCTTATCGGCCCCGGCATCTTAAGTACATTGTAGGCATAGTGGGAAGCTGCCATGAACTTGGCGAGGGCAGGACGTCCAAGTATCCCATTGTATGGCAATGGGATATCGGCCACATCGAAGGTTATCCTCTCCGTCGTGAAGTTGAGCTCCCTGCCAAAGGTCACAGGCAGAGTAATCTTCCCCTTCGGCTTGCTCCTTCCCGGGTTTATTCCTTGGAACGACCCGGTTTCTTCGAGCTCGCCGTCTGGGATCTGGAGTTTCTTGATCACAGCTGAGGAGATCAAGTTCAGGCCAGCCCCGCCGTCAACCAACATTTTGGTGACCTTGAGGTTGCGGATAGTTGGTGAGACCAACATCGGCAAGCACCCGACCGCCGTTGTGCGGTCAGGGTGATCCTCAAGATCAAAAATGATGGGCGTGCTGGACCACTTCAGCAGCCTACGTGACTCAACGGGCGGCTCAGCTGCGTTTACTTCCCGCACCCACTACTTCAGTTGGCGGTGGGAAGTGTGTAGAGAGGCGCCTCCGTCGACACACAGAACTTCTGTGGCCTTCTAGAACTCCTGCTCGCTGTTATCTCCTTCCTCCATGTCGTCGTCGTCTTCTTCCTCATCGTTGTCGCGGCCCCGGGGAGGTCGATCACCTTGCTGCTGCTTGGCCTTGCCGCGGCGTCCTCCCCGGCCATTGAATGGCCGCTTCTTGCTGGGCTCTCCTCCGCCACCTTGGGCCTTCTCCTTGTCGCGACGCTTGTACTCAGCCTTCTGCTGTTCGACGAGGTACTCGACTCGTTTTCTAGTTCGAAAGATCGTGGCCCTTGGTGCGGTGGATCTTGCAGTATTGCTTGTCGGAGCCTTCCTGCTTGTCGGCTGTCGCTACAGGGGCAGGCTCCTTGCCGGAACCGCCAGCCTGGGCCTTCTTGGCGGGAGCCTCCTTGCCGGACTGCTCGACGACCAGCACTTCCTTGCTCTTCTTTCTTCTGTTGTTCCGCCGCCGGCTCTTCTTTGCCGGGGCGGCATCCTCGCTGTCGCTTCCTCCTGCGCCAGCATCCTCTCCGGGGAGTCTCCTCCCCTCTTCGGCGCGCGCGCACTTGTCAGCCAGAGCGTAGAGCTCGCTGACATCCCGTATCTTGGTCATAGCCATCTCCTCCCTCATGCGGCGGTTACGCACGTTCTGGTGGAACACGCTGATAACCGCAGCAGGGTGGACGTCGGGAATGTTGTGTTGCACGCGGCTGAACCTCTGGATATACTTGCGCAGGGATTCTCCCTCCTTCTGGGCCAAGATGTGGAGATCGCTCTCCTGGCCGTGGGGTTTGTGGCCGCCCGTGAAGGCGCCGACAAACTGGTGGCACAGATCCGCCGACGAAGAAATGGAGCCCTCCGGCAAGTGCATAAGCCAAGAACGGACGTTCGGCTTAAGCACTAGCGGGAAGTAGTTCGCTAGTATCTTCTCGTCGCGTCCCCCGGCAGCCTGCACCGCGATGGTGTAGATGCTGAGGAACTCCGAGGGGTGCGTCTTGCCGTCGTACTTCTCGGGTACGTCGGGCTTGAAGTTTTTCATGCTGGGCCACTGGACTTGCCGCAGCTCACGGGTGAACGCAGGGCAACCTGCCGCGTACGGCAAGTCGCCTGGTTCACCGGGCGTATACGTGTCGACAGCGGTCCCAGCACGCTGGTGTGATTGTTGCCGGGCTTCTCGTCGGCGCTCGATGCGCGTCCGAGCGTCTTCTTGCCGCCGATCGTCGAGGACCTGGCGCTGGTCCCGACGAGCCCGCGGATCCGACGACGCCGTAGAGTCGTCGTCGACGTTAATCCGGCGGGGTGGTGTCTTCTGCTTCCGCGGCGGGGAGTGCACGGTGGTGGCACCCCCGGCGGTCTTGTCGCCATCGGCCTTCGTCTGGTCGACTTGCCGTGGCCGCGATGTCGCCGGCTGCTGCGGCGTGTCGTTGTTGGCGAAGGCGATGAGGCTTTGTATCGTCGCCCTCCAGTCTTCGGCCTTGTCTGCCGCTGGAGGGAAGTCGAGGAGCAGTTGCGCTCTGGCTAGAGCTTCTGCTGGACAGGAGGGGAACAGCGGCGAGCGGTGCGAGGAGCGAGATATGCTCGGACTTCTAACAGGGTTAGAAGGAGCAGTCTCTCGCCCCGGCGACCGCGCCTTGCTCGTGCCAGGACGATGGCCTTGAGCGTCCCGCGATCCTCCGGTTTGTCCTTGCCCCAGCAAGCGGATGGTACCTCCCGTACCACGGCGCTGTTGGCCTGTCGTCTGCTGGGAAGGACGTGGTGCGTCTACGGACACCGAGGCTTTGGAGTTTGCCCGGTCGTCCGTCTTGTCCCTAGATTTGGTGGCGCCGTGAGTGTCCTCGCCGGCGACCACCCTTCCGCCGGCGTCTCCTCCACCAACCGTTGGTTCTGGTGGTGGTGGAATCGACGCGGACGGGCTTCCGACCTCCGAAGCCTTCTTCTTCGAAGGCATGTTGTTGCTGATGATGTTGATGAAGCTGGAGAAGTTGATGAAGAATGCGCCCGCGTGAGCGCCGGATCAGGTTCGCACAACCTCGACGCCCCCTACCTGGCGCGCCAAAGATGTCGGGGGAAACTGTCCTCCCACGAGCACCTATGGGACCGGAGCCCCTTCTACGTTGTGGTAAGGGAGCGGAGGTAGCACGAAGAGCAGATCGAGGGGCACACGCGGGCAGTTTACCCAGGTTCGGGCCGCACGGAGGCGTAAAACCCTACTCCTGCCTTAGGTTGTATTGAGTTCTTGAGCTCGGGAGCTTGAAGAGCTACAGTGCTAGCTACACCGAGCGTGAGAGTTGCTTAGGTTTCGAACCCCCTCTACGTTGTGCATGGGCCTCCTTTTATAGCTCAAGGGGTCACCGACAGGTGTCAACGTAGAGGAGGGCAAAAATGTAACTTTGGTGGTAGTTGTAACAGTGCGGGAACAGTGCGTGAACAGTGGATGAATAGTGGTCTTCACCTAACTTTGACAGTGGGGGACAAGGGCATTAAATGCCCGTCACCGTCGACCCCAAAAGTGTCCATCCATGCTTCTCCGTTCGCCACGGCGGTAGCCTCGTCACCGTGGCTTGCCACCGTGTCCCCCAGGCTGCACAGCCATCCGCCACGCGTCCCTGGAAGGGCCCCAGGTCGACGCGTGGAGAGATGAGCTGGAGCGCGGGCACATAGCATAAGTTCTCCCCGGCAAGCACCTTGCCGGGGCCGTGACCTTGCCGGGCCCGGAAGCTTGTCGCTCACCGGGTCCTGCCTGGGCGCATGATGTGCCGAGGCGTCTCTTGAGGTGTGCATTCTTTGGCCTTCCTGGCAAGCTCCTCTTGCCAGGGTCTTGTACTAAAATGATATCCTTGAGCCTAGTGCGGCCTTCCCGGCAAGCTCCTCTTGCCGGGGCCTTGGTCTTCTGACTTGTATACTTTGTTCTTGAATGGCTTCATAGGGACCGAAAAAGGCTTCCGGCAAGCACGTGGTAAACCCTGCCGCGGGAAACTGCTACTGCCCGTGCACAAGTTGGGGTACTAAGGTACCCCTATCTTAGTACACCGACAGGAGTTTTCGAACCCCCTCTACGTTGTGCATGGGCCTCCTTTTATAGCTCAAGGGGTCACCGACAGGTGTCAACGTAGAGGAGGGCAAAAATGTAACTTTGGTGGTAGTTGTAACAGTGCGGGAACAGTGCGTGAACAGTGGATGAATAGTGGTCTTCACCTAACTTTGACAGTGGGGGACAAGGGCATTAAATGCCCGTCACCGTCGACCCCAAAAGTGTCCATCCATGCTTCTCCGTTCGCCACGGCGGTAGCCTCGTCACCGTGGCTTGCCACCGTGTCCCCCAGGCTGCACAGCCATCCGCCACGCGTCCCTGGAAGGGCCCCAGGTCGACGCGTGGAGAGATGAGCTGGAGCGCGGGCACATAGCATAAGTTCTCCCCGGCAAGCACCTTGCCGGGGCCGTGACCTTGCCGGGCCCGGAAGCTTGTCGCTCACCGGGTCCTGCCTGGGCGCATGATGTGCCGAGGCGTCTCTTGAGGTGTGCATTCTTTGGCCTTCCTGGCAAGCTCCTCTTGCCAGGGTCTTGTACTAAAATGATATCCTTGAGCCTAGTGCGGCCTTCCCGGCAAGCTCCTCTTGCCGGGGCCTTGGTCTTCTGACTTGTATACTTTGTTCTTGAATGGCTTCATAGGGACCGAAAAAGGCTTCCGGCAAGCACGTGGTAAACCCTGCCGCGGGAAACTGCTACTGCCCGTGCACAAGTTGGGGTACTAAGGTACCCCTATCTTAGTACACCGACAGGAGTTTTCGAACCCCCTCTACGTTGTGCATGGGCCTCCTTTTATAGCTCAAGGGGTCACCGACAGGTGTCAACGTAGAGGAGGGCAAAAATGTAACTTTGGTGGTAGTTGTAACAGTGCGGGAACAGTGCGTGAACAGTGGATGAATAGTGGTCTTCACCTAACTTTGACAGTGGGGGACAAGGGCATTAAATGCCCGTCACCGTCGACCCCAAAAGTGTCCATCCATGCTTCTCCGTTCGCCACGGCGGTAGCCTCGTCACCGTGGCTTGCCACCGTGTCCCCCAGGCTGCACAGCCATCCGCCACGCGTCCCTGGAAGGGCCCCAGGTCGACGCGTGGAGAGATGAGCTGGAGCGCGGGCACATAGCATAAGTTCTCCCCGGCAAGCACCTTGCCGGGGCCGTGACCTTGCCGGGACCGGAAGCTTGTCGCTCACCGGGTCCTGCCTGGGCGCATGATGTGCCGAGGCGTCTCTTGAGGTGTGCATTCTTTGGCCTTCCTGGCAAGCTCCTCTTGCCAGGGTCTTGTACTAAAATGATATCCTTGAGCCTAGTGCGGCCTTCCCGGCAAGCTCCACTTGCCGGGGCCTTGGTCTTCTGACTTGTATACTTTGTTCTTGAATGGCTTCATAGGGACCGAAAAAGGCTTCCGGCAAGCACGTGGTAAACCCTGCCGCGGGAAGCTGCTACTGCCCGTGCACAAGTTGGGGTACTAAGGTACCCCTATCTTAGTACACCGACAGCGACTTGCCGTACGCGGCAGGCTGCCCTGCGTTCACCCGAGAGCTGCGGCAAGTCCAGTGGCCCAGCATGAAGAATTTCAAGCCCGACGTACCCGAGAAGTACGACGGCAAGACGCACCCCTCGGAGTTCCTCAGCATCTACACCATTGCAGTGCAGGCTGCCGGGGGACGCGACGAGAAGATCCTAGCCAACTATTTCCCGCTAGTGCTTAAGCCAAACGTCCGGTCTTGGCTTATGCACTTGCCGGAGAACTCCATCTCTTCATGGGCGGATCAGTGCCACCAGTTTGTCGGCGCCTTCACAGGCGGCCACAAACCCCACGGCCAGGAGAGCGATCTCCACATCTTAGCCCAGAAGGAGGGAGAGTCCCTGCGCAAATACATCCAAAGATTCAGCCGCGTCCAGCACAACATTCCCGACGTCCACCCTGTCGCGGTTATCAGCGCGTTTCACCAGAACGTGCGTAACCGCCGGATGAGGGAGGAGATGGCCATGACCAAGATTCGGGATGTCAGCGAGCTCTACGCTCTGGCTGAAAAGTGCGCGCGTGCTGAAGAGGGGAGGAGCCTCCCCGGAGAGGATACTGGCGCAGGAGGAAGCGACAGCGAGGATGCCGCCCCGGCAAGGAAGAACTAGCGGCGGAATAACAGAAAGAAGAAGAGCAAGGAGGTGCTGTCTGTCGAGCAGTCCGGCAAGGAGGCTCCCGCCAATAAGGCACAGGCTGGCGGTTCCGGCAAGGAGCCCGCCCCTGTAGCGGCAGCCGACAAGCAGGACGGCTCCGACAAGCAGTACTGCAAGATCCACCGCACCAAGGGCCACGATCTCCAGAACTGCAAAAGAGTGGAGTACCTCGTAGAGCAGCAGAAGGCTGAATACGAGCGACGTGACAAGGAGAAGGCCCAAGGAGGCGGAGGAGAACCCAGCAAGAAGCGGCCGTTCAATGGCCGGGGAGGACGCCGCGGCAAGGCCAAGCAGCGGCAAGGTGACAGACCTCCCCGGGGCCGCGACAAGGATGAAGACGAGGACGACGATGATGACATGGAAGAAGGAGACAACAGCGGGCAGGAGTTCCAGAAGGCCACAGAGGTTCTGTGTGTCGACGGAGGTGCCTCTCTGCACACTTCCCACTGCCAGCTCAAGAAGTGGGTGCGAGAAGTGAATGCAGCTGAACCACCCGTCGAGTCGCGCAGGCTCCTGAAATGGTCCGGCACGCCCATCATCTTCGACCTTGAGGATCACCCTGACCGCACAACCGCGGTCGGGTGCTTGCCGATGTTGGTTTCACCAACTTTCCGCAACCTCAAGGTCACCAAGATGTTGGTTGACGGCGGGGCCGGCCTGAACTTGATCTCCTCAGCTGTGATCAAGAAGCTACAGATCCCAGACGGCGAGCTCGAGGAAACCGGGTCGTTCCAAGGGATCAACCCGGGAAGGAGCAAGCTGAAGGGGAAGATCATGCTGCCAGTGACCTTTGGCGGAGAGCTCAATTTCAGGACGGAGAGGATCACATTTGATGTTGCTGATATCCCATTGCCATACAATGGGATACTTGGTCGTCCTGCCCTCGCCAAGTTCATGGCAGCTTCCCACTATGCATACAACGTACTCAAGATGTCGGGGCCGATAAGCGTCATCTCTGTCCCCGGCGACAAGAAGGACGCGCTTAGCTGCGCCGACAAGATCTACCGGGATGCAGCAGCCGCAGTAGAGAGCAACACACTTGCCGCTGAAGCTCCCGGGGGGAAGAACAAGACCAAGTCCGGCAAGAGCTCTGGAGCCCACTCCGGCAAACGCACCTCTTCGGAGTGCTGCGCTGCCATCGAGGACGCACCATCGAGCTCCACCGGCAAGTGCAAGAAAGGAATGGCAGCTCCACCGGCAACCAAGAAGGTGTCCGCAAAGGAGGACGGAACTGGTGGTACATTCACCATCAGTGCTACACTCGACCCCAAATAGGAAAGCGCGCTCGTTGCCTTCCTGCGGGCGAATGTCGACGTGTTCGCATGGCAACCGTCTAACATCCCCGGCGTTCCCAGGAAGGTAATTGAGCACAAGCTTGCTGTTTGTCCTGATGCGCGGCCCGTCAAGCAGAAGGTCAGGAAGCAAGCCGTGGAGCGCCAAGAATTCATCGCCGAAGAGATAAAGAAGTTGGAAGCAGCAGGCCTGGTTAGAGGTGTAATCCATCCAACGTGGTTAGCCAATCCAGTTGTCGTGCGCAAGGCCAATGGGAAGTGGAGACTTTGTATAGACTTCACTGATGTGAATAAAGCGTGTCCCAAGGATCCATTTCCCTTGCCGCGTATTGACCAGATTGTTGACTCCACCGCCGGATGTGAGTTGCTTTCCTTCCTTGATGCATACTCAGGTTACCACCAGATATTCATGGCCAAGGAAGATGAATAAAAGACTGCATTCATTACTCCATGTGGCACATATTGCTTCATACGCATGCCCTTTGGATTGAAGAATGCAGGCTCGACATTTGCAAGGGTGGTGCACACTGCTTTTGAGCCACAGATACACAGAAATGTAGAAGCCTACATGGATGATATAGTGGTCAAGAGCAAGAGCAAAGATACCCTGATACAGGACTTAGAGGAAACCTTTGAGAATCTGCACAAGATCCAACTCAAGCTGAACCCCGAGAAGTGCGTCTTCGGAGTTCCCTCCGGCAAGCTTCTCGGGTTCTTTGTGTCCCAGAGGGGGATTGAAGCCAATCCCGACAAGATAAAAGCCATCGAGCAGATTGAAGCCCCGAAGCGCGTCAAGGACGTAAGAAGACTTGCTGGTTGTGTGGTTGCCCTCACCAGGTTCATTTCAAAGTCTGTAGAGCGCGCCCTGCCTTTCTTCAAAATTTTGAAAAAGGCAGGTCCTATGAAATGGACTCCGGAAGCGGAGGCAGCGCTGCAAGACTTGAAAGGATACCTGTCCTCCACTCCGATACTTGTCGCACCTAGGACACAAGAGAAGTTGCTGCTGTACCTAGCGGCAACCAATCAAGTGGTTAGTGCTGCGCTAGTAGCGGAGAGAGAGGCGAATGAGGAACCCACATCCCCGACAAGCGAATCCAGCGACAAGCAGGGGGCTTCCCCGACAAGCTCTGGCCCCGACAAGGACAAGTCTGCGCAGGAGCAAGGAGAAGTGCGAAGGAAAATGGGGCAGCGCCCAGTGTATTTCGTAAGTTCCCTTCTGCAGGGGGCTAGATCAAGATACTCTGGGGTGCAGAAGTTGCTTTTCGGCCTCCTCATGGCCTCATGGAAGCTGCGCCATTACTTCCAAGCACACGAGATAACGGTGGTCACTCGCTTTCCGTTGAAGAGGATATTGCAAAATCTCGAAGCAACAGGCAGGATCGTCGAGTGGGCACTGGAGCTGTCAAGCTTTGGTCTCAAGTTTGAGAGTACTTCGACCATACAGAGCAGAGCTTTGGCAGAATTCATAGCAGAATGGACCCCAACGCCAGATGAAGAAGTCCCAGAGACAAGCGTCCCTGTCCAAGAAGCGAGCAACGAGTGGATAATGTACTTTGATGGTGCTTTCTCGCTGCAAGGCGCCGGTGCCGGCGTGGTACTCATAGCGCCCACCGGAGAGCACCTCAAGTATGTTGTCCAGATGCACTTTCCCAAGGAGCAAGCGACAAACAATATTGCTGAGTATGAAGGTTTGCTTGCCGGCCTCAGAATTGCGGCCGAGCTTGGGATCAAGAAGTTGATTGTGCGGGCAGATTCACAGTTGGTGGTCCGACAAGTGAATAAGAGTTACCAGAGCCCTTTGATGGAAGCTTATGTTGATGAAGTGAGGAAGCTTGAAGAGCACTTTGAAGGTCTGCAAATGGAGCACGTCCCAAGAGCTCAGAATGATATTGCAGATGGCCTCTCAAAGTGTGCTGCAATGAAGTTACCTGTGGAACCAGGAACCTTCGTGCTCAAGTTAACTCAGCCATCCGTTACACCATCAGTTGGGCAAAACAAGAAGAGGAAGTTGGTCTCCGGCGACTACTTGCCGGCGGATCTTCCAGAAGCCGCCACCAAGGTCTCCAGGATCAACAACCAAGATGTTGAGGAACAGTTTGCTCCTGCAGATCCAAGGGTCTGTATAGTTGAAGCAGGCGTTCCTGACAAGCCTTGCCCCGGCAGGCTTGCCGGGGGACCATCAGCTCCGGCAGAGCCGCAGGTTCTTGCCGTAGAAGCTGAGGTTCCCGCAGCAGCCCTCATGCCTTTAGTCCTTGTTGTTGAGCCTCAGGCTCCAGCATGGGCACAACAAATCGTCCGCTTTCTGCAAACTGGAGAACTTCCCGACGAGCCTGAAGAGATAGAGAAAATAACCAGGCAGTCGAGTATGTACCAGTTCGTTGGCAATGAACTGTACAGAAGAAGACTCAACGGTGTCAGGTTGAAGTGCATTTCCAGGGAAGATGGACAGAAGCTGTTGGCAGAGATACATGGAGGCATATGTGGACACCACATTGGCGCAAGAGCACTCGCCGGGAAAGCATTCCCGCAAGGTTTCTTTTGGCCAGAAGCCCTCCAAGATGCAACTGAACAAGTAACCAAGTGTGAAGCGTGCCAGTTCCATGCCAAGCAAATTCACCAGCCAGCTCAAGCTCTCCAGACGATCCCTTTGTCCTGGCCCTTCTCAGTCTGGTGGCTCGATATTCTCGGCCCCTTTCCCTGCGCAGTCGGGGGCTTTGAGTACTTGTACGTAGCAATCGACAAGTTCACAAAGTGGCCAGAAGTGGAACCAGTGAGAAAGGTGACAGCACAGTCAGCAGTCAGGTTCTTCAGATCGATTGTTTGCCGTTTCGGAATCCCTAACAGGATCATCACCGACAACGGCACACAATTTACAAGTCGCACCTTCATGCAGTACGTCCAAGACATTGGCGCCAAGGTCTGCTTCGCTTCTGTTGCTCACCCGAGGAGCAATGGTCAAGCGGAGAGGGCCAATGCTGAAGTGCTGCGCGGACTGAAGACAAGAACCTTCGACAGGCTGCACAAGTGCGGAAGAAACTGGATAGAGGAGTTACCGGCGGCTCTTTGGTCAATCAGGACGACACCAAATCGAGCCACCGGACAGACACCCTTTGCTCTTGTATATGGAGCAGAGGCAGTTCTCCCCACGGAACTCGTATACGGATCTCCTCGAGTGCTCCCTTATGATGAGCTCGAGCAAGAGCAACTGCGACAAGATGATGCATTGCTCCTTGAGGAGGAACGTCTCCAGGCTGCTGTACGAGCTGCACGATACCAGCAAGCCTTGCGTCGCTATCATAACCGCAAGGTCAGGGCCAGGAGTCTCGAGGAAGGCGACCTTGTTCTTCGGCGTGTTCAGTCCGCCAAGAATTCCAACAAGTTGACGCCGAAGTGGGAAGGCCCTTATCGTGTGAGACAAGTCACAAGGCCCGGCACTGTCCGCCTTGAGACAGAAGAAGGTTTACCGGTGAGCAACTCCTGAAACATAGAGCATCTTCGCAAGTTTCACCCGTAAGGCGCGGTTGCCGTGATCCGCTCCGGCAACCACCTTTTGTACAAGTCTTGCCGCTGTTGCATGTAAACCTTTGTACAAAGCCGGGCGCAGATCCCGTGCATCAGTAAAGCTTTTGTGCTTCGCACTATTTGTCATTTCCATGCTTTTCTTTGTTATTTGCATGCATCATCTGACACCTTGTGCAACGCACATCCCCGGTAAGCACTAGCAAGCCATGAGGCCCTATACTTGTTTTTCCTCCTCTTCTTCTTTTCCTCTTAAGCAGAAGGAGTATTCCTCGCGCACAAGTTTGCCGGGGGGAAGGAGATGGAGGCATGAACCAAGTACTGTTCAAGAAAGAGAAGCCTTGTCGGGGAGCAAACAATCTATGAAAGCTAAGTTACCAAAGTTTGAGTAATTCAAATTTTTCAAATTTTTTAGTTGTCTTCCTTGAACAACCACACTTTGTATGGAAAACCTGTGCGCGGAGGAACCTACCCGTGGCTAGCCGCACCCTTACTTTGTTTCGAGCACGCTCAACGACTTAAGTGAGCTGCGACAAGTGTCGCGCCCTTACTTAGTTTTCGAGTTCGCTCAGCAATCTAAGTGTGTTGCGGCTAGCTGCAGCAAGATTTCTTGCCGGTAAAGGTATTGCCAGCAGGCTGCTAAGAGTCTAGCACTCAGCACTCGCGGCAAGGGTCCTTTGCCGGCGAGTTCCCTAAAAACGTAGGGTGGAATGCATACAAAGTGAAGGGACCAAATCAAGGGAGATAACACTGCATTGGTTGCTCAAAATAAGATTGTATATTACAAAGATGACTTGCCGCAATACTAACAGATTCTTGTCCGTAACATGCTTTGCAGCGGCAAAGGAAGCAGAAAGAAAGGAATCTAATATACGCGGTCGCCTTCACGCCTCGTGATCTTGCCCACCTTGGCGACGATGTGGGCAACTTGCGCCTTCAACGCCTCCTGGTCAGCTTCGGGCGGCAAGGAGCGGAGGACATTGACGAGGTTGATGCCGGGGTTGCGGTAGACGATCTTCGATAAGACCCGCTCCATGGTGCCCATGCAGAGCCGACGCGCCTCGTCGGCCAGCTGCACGGGGATCTTCTCCCACAGCCGCGCAAGCGCCGGCGCAATTCCCCTGAAGAATAGACTCAACTTGGCGCTGTGGGGGAGACTCTCGTCCTGGGAGTACACGAGATGCTCCGCCCTCAGCGCCATCATCTCCATGTCAATATTGGCAGCGGAGGTGACCAGCTCATCAGTCCACTGCTCCACTGCCCGGTTGAAGTTGTTCTGCGAGACGGCGGCGCTCTCCACCAAGGCCCTTTCCTTGCGGAGTTCGTCCTTCAGCTTCGTCTCGCGGTCCCGGGCGGCGTCGAGCGAGTCAGTCAAGGTGGAAACCTTCAGCTCTAAATCAGCGATGGAGTTCCTGGCGTCAGTGAGCTCTTTGCCCTTCTCGGAGAGACGTACCTGCAGCTCAGAGTTGGTGTGGACATCTTTCTCCCGCTCCACGTTGAGCGCAGTGACCCTCTCCTCGCTCGCCTTCAGGTACAGCTCCGTCTGCGCCACCTTGGCCTCCAGGTCCTTCTTGGCGGTCTCTGCGGCGGCTGCGGCGTTCCTCGCCTCCTTCAGAGCCCCGCCAATGGCCTGCTCCCGGGCGGCGAGGTCGTCCTCGTGGGCATCGAGGTCGACCTTCCGCTGGTTGAGTACTCCTTCCCGCCGAGACAGCTCCTCGGCGGCCAATCGTTGCTGCTCCTCGGCCTCAGCTTTTTCAAGGAGGAAGGCTTGTTGCGCCCCAGCAAGCTCTTCACGCTCCTCCGCCAAGTTGCGGAGGGCCGCCTGGTTGGCGGCGCGGAGCTCCGCGGCGCGCTTCTCCAGATCAGCTCCAGCCTTGGCAGCCAGAGCCTCCCGAGACTCCAACTTCGCCTGCCTGGCCCGATACAAGGCCAGGAGCCGACGAAGGAGTCTCTCCTCTTCGGGCTCGTCGCTGCTGCCGGGCGCTTCAACAACCTTCAATCCGGCGGAGGCGAGGACCTCTCCGTCAAAGGTCTCTCCCTCCGCGGGTGCCCGAGACGAGGACGCCCACGGGACTTGAATAAAGACCCCGTTGGCGGCCTCCAAGTATACGCCTGACCGGTCCACGGAGGCGGAGGGGTCGGCGGCCGGTGGAGCGTCCGGCGCTCCCGCAGCCTCCGGGCCAGCGGTATGGTCGCCGGTCCCTTCCCCAGCAGCGGCATCGGCGGTTGGGGCGGTCTCCTCGATGGCCGGCTCGTCAGCTCCAGCCACCTCCTCGGCGGTAGTGGCGTTGCCGCCGTCGCCATGCACGCCCTCCTCGCCGGTGGTCTCCGTTTCCATCCGCTCCGGTGCAGGAGGATCTAGCAGAAGAAAAAGAAAAGAAAGATCGTCAAGCAAATATCCAAAAAAGACGAATTCGAGAAGAAGAAGTCTCAAGGGTTACCTTCGCGGGCTTCTTCGACGACAGGGTCCCTCGCCGGGGAATTCTCCCTTGGCGGCGGAGTAGTGGCCCCTGCTGGCGGAGGGCCGCCTGCGCCCTCCCTTGTCGGGCTGCTCACCCTTGTGGGCTGCTCACCCTTGGCGGGGTACTCGCCCTTGGCGGAGTGCCCGTCCTTGGCGGAGCGTTCTTCCTTGCCGGGGAATTCATCCTTGGCGGGGAGGGTGGAGCAAGTGGCTCGTCGGGGGCGACCTCCTGGTGCTCCTGCGGCTGCGGCTCCACTTCTGCACAAGACAACAAGACATCAACCAAGATGATAACCTCAAGCGCACCCGTCAAGCAGAAAGATAAATACCAGACTTACGCTGGGGGCTGCGCTGGGGGCTGCTCCTCGGAGCAGCAGGCTGATCCGGCAAGCTCTTCGTCGGCGCGTCGCTTGTCGCCGCAACGGGCTCGTCGTCCTCGATATTGACCACAGGGATCTTGGCCCTCTTCTCCATCCGCTGGGTCAAGGTCCTGCGAAGCAAAACAAAAGCAAGATCAGAACCAAGCAAGGAAAATCAAGACAAAATCAAAGAAACTAAAAGAATTGCAAGTACTTACTCCTCTTCCTCTTCGTCGGAGCTGAGGGCGGAGAAGTCAAACTCCGCCTGGTGTGCTCCCGCGCGAGGAGCTGGAGGAGAAGACTCCCTCGGGCGCTTGGTGGCCTCCGGGGCTGTGGGCTGTGAAGACCCGGCCCCCGTCGTCGCCGAGGACCGAGGGGCAGAAGGAGCACCCGTTCCGCTCCGGGAAGATCCCCCTCCGCTTGGCGCTCGAGCACGGGGCGCCTCATTGACGACTTCGCTCGTCTTGGTGGCGCGCGTCGCACGGCGCGTCGGCTGCTGTCGAGGCGCCTGTGGCCTCGCCGTCTCAGCTGCCTTGCGGAGGCGCTTCTTCGGTTGCTGCGGAGGGCTTGGCGGAGTTGGAGAGTTCTCCGAGGATGAGGAGGCATCGTCGTCAAGATTCAGAGATCCACCAGAGTCTTCATCGGAATCTCCAGGCTCGGCGTCCTCCTCCTCCTCGGCAGGCCCGCTGGACTCAGTGCCATGCCCGGCGGCCTCGCTCCCCCCGGCAACCTCGCTCGTCCCGGCAAGCTTCACGGAAGGCTCCCCGGCAAACTCCTCGGGCGCAATCTTCAGCAGCTTGAGGATTTCCGCCTCCTCTGCTTGACTCACTGCGTCCGCGGCCTGTGCCTCGTCCATAGTGTATCCAAATTCGCCTGCAGCCGCAGCTGCGGCGGCCTCCTCCATCCTGGAGGCAATGTAAGCTACATCCCAGTCAGTAGTATCCCGGGTGAGGCCCTTCTTCTCCTCGGCGTTGCGGGGCTTCTCGACCAAGTTGTCGAAGAAGGTCTGCACGGTCTTCGCTGGAGGCTCCAGCCAAGTAGGGACGACGCCATGGGAGTCGCACTCGGGCATCATCGCGCGTATGGAATCGCGGGCAGTGCTGTTGCACAGCGGCACCACTCCCCGGGAAGGTTTGAACCACTCCGGGAGGGCGGGGTCATGCTTGAAGAGCTCCCGGACCATCCCCTTCAACTCCAAGACGGTGAAATTGTAGTTCAATCCAGGGCGCAGCCTCATGCAATCTGCCGCATTGCCGAATTCCCAGGTGGGCCTCTTCCTTTCTTGTAGAGGGGCGATGCGGCGGCGGAGGAAATCTGCTCCAACTTCTCCAACAGTCAGATTGGCGGCCCGGAGACGAAGGATCCTAATGAGGGTGATCTGAAGCTTGCTGTCCTCCGGGGCCAATTCACTCCAATCCTTGCCGCGCACTATGGCAGTCTTGCGCGGCGAGGTAAAGGGCTCAGGCTCAGCTTCCAGCACCCAGCATCAATCGGCTCTCCACTCCTCCCACTTGCCGCGGAGCTCTCCCTTCAAGTACGCCTCCTTCTTGTTCAGCCTGAAGATCCAGGAGATGCCGCCGGAGAGGGGAGAACCGGACTCTACTCTAGGCGTGAAGAAGTGGTGAAAAAGAGCTACATTTGGATGAACCCCAACATAGTTTTCGCACAGATGTGCGAAAACGGCCATCGTAAGGATGGCGTTGGGGGTGAAATCTAGGAGGTGGAGGCCATACGTATTCATTACATCACAAAAGAACTCCGAGTACGGAGGGCACATACCACAATGGAAGAATGCGGCAAAGTAAAAGTACCCGCCGGGGAACATGTCGGTGGCGACGGCGGGGAGGACTCTGGTGCGGGGATGAGCTTTGGTCTCCCTCGCCCAGAACAAATAGTATTTGTCCCGCAGCTCCCTCGCGCCAAGCCTCGGCGCGAAGACCACGCACTTCCTCCGCAGGGCTGCCAGCTTCGCCGCCTGTTCGGACTTCTCCTTCTTGGCCTTGTCACTCTTCGCCTTGTCGCTCTTCGGAGCCATGGCGGGGGCGGCGAGGAAAGAGGCGAGGAGGTCGACGGTGCCGCGGATGCGGGAGACGGCGGAGGAAGGGAGGGGCTGGGCTCTCCGTCGACCTTTGGGAGGCAGAGGGCGACGGGGGTTTTTGGAGAATCAAGGCGTAATGAAGACGATGGAGGGAACTGCCCCTGCTTCCTCTGCTTTTAAGGGGGAAGTGGGGGACGTTCCGCATTTCCCATTAAAGAACAGGCCACGATCTCTCCCACGACGCCGCAGTCGACGCGTGCCGTTAGGGAGGGATGCGGCGGATACGGAAGGGGATACGGCTTGCCGTGGGCCACGTGTGCCCGTGCACTGTCTTGGGCCTGGCCCAACAGCGCTCGGCACCGTGTGTGGCCCAGGCCCGGGGGCTCCTGTCGGTGTACTAAGATAGGGGTACCTTAGTACCCCAACTTGTGCACGGGCAGTAGCAGCTTCCCGTGGCAGGGCTTACCACGTGCTCGCCAAGAACCGTTCTGGTCCCTATGAAGCCATTCAAGAACAAAGTATACAAGTCAGAAGGTCAAGGCCCCGGCAAGAGGAGCTCGCCGGGAAGGCCGCACCAGGCTCAAGGTTATCACTTTAGCACAAGACCCTGGCAAGAGGAGCTTGCTAGGAAGGCCAAGGGAGACATATCTCAAGAGATGTCTCAGCGCAGCATGCGCCCCGGCAGGACCCGGAGAGCGACAAGCTTCCGGGCCCGGCAAGATCACGACCTTGCCGGGGAAACCTACGCCGTGTGCCCGCGCTCCAGCTCATCTGCCCACGCGTCGCCCTGGGGCCCTTCCAGGGGCACGTGGCAGATGGTTGTGCAGCCTGGGGCACACGGTGGCAAGCCGCGGTGACGAGGCTACCGCCGTGGCGAACGGAGGAGCATGGACGGACGCTTTTGGGGGCGACGGCGACGGGCATTTAATGCCCTTGTCCCCCACTGTCAAAGTTAGGTGAAGACCACTGTTCACATACTGTTCATGCACTGTTGCAACTACCACCAAATTTACACTTTCACCCTCCTCTACGTTGGCACCTGTCGGTGACCCCTTTGAGCTATAAAAGGAGGCCCATGCACAACGTAGGGGGGGTTCGAAACCTAGACAACTCTCTCGCTCGGTGTAGCTAGTACTGTAGATCTTCAAGCTCCCGAGCTCAAGAACTCAATACAACCTAAGCAGGAGTAGGGTTTTACGCGTCCGCGCGGCCCGAACCTGGGTAAAACTGCCCGCGTGTGCCCCTCGATCTGCTCTCCGTGCTCCCTCCGCCCCTTACCGCAACGTAGAATGGGCTCCGGTCCCATAGGTGCTCGTGGGAGGACAGTTTCCCCCGACACATTGGGTCAGTGATTACATTGGATAATATTCATCATTTATCAGTCATAACCTAGGGCGACACATACCAAGCTCCAGCTCATAAATATAATGTAGGCATGTATTTCGTAAATAGTCATACGTGCTTATGGAAAAGAACTTGCATCACATCTTTTGTGTACCCTCCCGTGGCAGCAGGGTCCATAAGGAAACTAAGGGATATGATGCCTCTTTTTAATAAAGAACCGGAACAAAGCATTAGGACATAGTGAATAGATGAACTCCTCAAACTACGATCATCATCGGAAAGTTTCCCAATTGTTGTCACCTTGGGGTTTCCAGATCACAACACATAGTAGGTGCATATGACTTACTAGATCGGATCAAGAACATATATATAATGGTGAAAACATAAATGGTTCAGATCTAAAATAATAGCACTCACGACCTAGTGACAAGCATTAAGCACAGCAAGTCATGGCAACATCAATCTCAAAACATAGTGGATACTAGGGATCAAGCCCTAACAAAAGTAACTCGATTACATGAAGAATATCATCCAACTCTTGATCAATGAGTGAGCCTATGAAGTAATTACGCACTCCCGGCGGTGAGCATCATGAAATTGGTGATGGGGGATGGTTGGTGTTGATGAAGACCGAAGATCCCCCTCTTCGGAGCCCCGAACGGGCTCCAGATCTAGGCTCCCAATGAAGACCAAGAGGTGGCGATAGCTCCGTATCATAAAATGCGATGAAACTTTCTCTCCTATTTTTGTCACGAAAAATAGGATTTTATAGCATCGGAATTAGGGTCAGCGGGGCCTCGTTGCCCCACTACCTACTAGGGCGCGCCGGAGGGGGGTGGCGCGCCCAGGTGCCTTGTGGGCAGCTGCCCTCCTCTAGTGGGTCTTGGTTATATATTCCAAAATAATTCTCCAAAAAGTTTTGTCCAATTCCAAGAACTTTTATTTCTGCACAAAAACAACACCATGATAGTTCTGCTAAAAACAGCGTCAGTCGGGTTAGTTTCGCTCAAATCATGCAAATTAGACTCCAAAACAAGAGCAAAAGCATCAGGAATAATAGACATGATCGAGACGTATCAACTCCCGCAAGCTTAACCCATTGCTTGTCCTCAAGAAATTTAGTTGACAAACTTAAAGTGATAAAGAAAAACTTGTACGAACTCTTTTGTTCTTGTTTATATACATATATACTATTCTGTTACTAGTAACAACATAATATTATGTTACCCCCCGGCCCTATAAGGGCTCGACGCGCCTACACCGTAGAAGCTCCCCGACCCAGCCCGAACCCAACCTACCTTCTTCCGTCGGAGGCAGCCGTCGTGGGCAAGCGAGCGACGATGTCAACCGGAGCGAGGGAACCCGCTGCGCCGTGACTGGCCGCCGACGGATCCACCGCGGTCGTTCCCTTCCTCGCTGGATAAGAAACAACGAGGCCGTGATCCCTGACTCCTGCCTCCCTCCCTTGCCGGAGCTCCTTCGCCGGGGTCATGATCCTCGCCTCTCGCCTCCCTCCCTTGCTGGGGTTCCTTCGCCGGGGTCGTGATCCTCGCTTCCCGCCTCCCCCCCCCCCTCGTCGGAGCTCCTTCAACGGTGTCGTGATCCCCACCTCCCGCCTCCCTCTTGCCGGATCTCCTTCGATGGATCCATGATTAGCGCCACCACCCGCTGCCTCCCCGGACCTCATCGTCAGAGCTCCACCACAAGCAGGAGCACCGCTATCTCACCAAGCTCCTTGCCTGCATCAATGGTGCTGCCTTCCAAGATTATGCCAGTATATCGCTAACGAGAGGAAGAAGAAGACGTCAGATCCAAGAACATGCCCCTACAGGTGATGTCTGCTTCCCACACTAATTTTCCTCCAAAATTGAATATGCCTGATTGCTACTGAATCACAAACTATGCTCTGCATACATGTTACACTATTAGATTGATCAGTACTACATGTGTGATGCATCAGTGACACATGTTCCTATGATGCAAAAGCTGATAGTACATTGCAAATGTTGCATCAGTTCATTACACCCCTACCACTTGGTGCACAATTTGGATGTTGAGGTTACTGTCAATACCTCTAATATGCTAGCTTCAGTTCCAGTCAAAAACAAATAAACTTGTGCATCAGTCCAAGTAGTTACTTCTAATAGTACATGTCGTGTAGTTGCGTCAGTTCGAACGAGTAAAAGACCATTGTTGAAAAAAATATGCTTGTTACATAGTAAGTTCGATGATACATAAATTAGGAGTACTTCTAATGTAGATGCATAAGTTCTAGATGAAAAAAGAAGACATGCATAAGTTATATATATATATATATATATATATATATATATATATATATATATATATATATATATGCATATTGTTCCGAAGTTCAATGTTCAGTTTGCAAGCAGTGCACCAAATGTTTATGCATCAATTATAGGAAAAAAGATAAAAAATATGCATAACTGATGCATCAGTGCTAAAATTAGAACATCAGTGCATCAGTGCTGAACATGTCCATTCATCAGTTGGACTGAAACTACATCAGATACAAAATACACAACAAAAGTTTAATAACGCCCAGCGATGCAAGTTCAACTTGTACGTTACCTTCAGTGCATGACCTGTTACCCATATCATGTATACGAGAAAATGCTGAAAAGATTAATCCCAAAATTGTTGAATGTTATTGCAGAAACATGCAAGGCGGCACACGCGGGAGGGTATGATGAGCCAAGCAGATATGAGGCACCTCCTAGTTGGGTAACACTAGAAATAGCACATGGATACTTCAACAATATAGGCCGATGTGAACCCACATCAGGATCATCAAAAGCACGGTCTAGTTCTTCTCTGCAGCAAACACCGATATCTGGCAATACAAGCTTTGCCACTATTGGGGTGCAACAAGGTCAACATTGTCCCCAACAACAAATATTTTCCTTCCCTAATGCATGCAGAAAGGTAAGGACACACACGCTTCTACCAGTCGCTCCATCAGCATCAATCATCTGTGTTGCAAAAGTAGTTGCGGCAGGAAGACCAGGCCAAAGAGGCAGGAATGTTCGCCACTCTAGCAGCATGCAAAGTAGAAGATATGAGCCATATAGACATGAGCAACCTCACAATGAATCTGAGGGAAGACGGTCATACAATGAGAGACGGAGAGCTTCATCAACATTGCTCCCTGCAAGAGGTTCATTGATGCATGTGCCGAGGGTGACACCACCCGCACCCATACACCAGGGTGAACAACAGACACTGGATGCAGCATAGAGCTATACACATGTAAGTATCCATTCAGAAAAAACATACAAGCACAGTCCATACCCTAGTATTGTGACCACCCCATCTAACATTTCCATCACCATTTTTTGTTTGCTCACTGTTGCGTGCAGCCCCCTAACATTGAAGCTTACGTTCTGCCAAGGCTAGAGATGCACTTTAAAACTTTCAAAGAAGCAAAGAACTTCTACAACGTCTATGCAAACCACACAGGTTTTGCTATCACAAAAGGCTCCAAGGTTAACAATAGAGTCTACCTTTATTTCACGTGCTATGGAGTCTATGAATTGAAAGTTTCACATGCGAATACATAGTGGAACAAGACCACAACTAGGACTAACCACGGGGCTAAAATGAGGCTACAAAGGGAAAATTATGGAACACTTGCCGTAAAAGAGATATGTTGGGAACACAAACACATGCTACATCTCACCCCAAAATGCGTGTCTTCTTGCACTCCCACAAAAACTTTGACAAAACTATCTTGGAGGACGTCAAGTACCTACAGTTCAAAGGCATTGAACACGCGCAAATCATGAGCATACTGGGCGGCGATGACCCCGATAGCTACTTCCTCGAAATGAACACCAAAGACCTCATTAACATGTAAGTACACACTTGTTATCCTCCCAGAAAACCCATCCGTATTTTTTACTCTGTCAGTACAAACATATTACACAACGCATGACCTAATGCCAGTTCAACATGCATTTTTGATTGATTGTTCGCTTTCAGTATGCAACAAAAAAAAGAATTCAAGGATGGATGATGTGGACGATGTCCTAGCCTGTCAGCTTCCTTAGGGAGATGAAAGCGATAAACTAGGAATTCTTCTGCAACGTACAACTTGATGAGTCCGATAGAGTGAAGAACGTATTCTGGGCGAACACAAGCTGCCGAGGGGCATACCATGTTTTTGGTGACTGTGTGACGTTTGACACCACATATAGACAAACAAGTACCATATGCCACTTGGGCTGTTTGTGTGTACTAACAACCACTTGCAGATTACATTCTTTGATTTCTCCCTGATAAGAGATGAGGATGCAGATTCATTCAGATGGCTCTTCAATACATTTTTAAGGTGCATGAGAGGGAAGGCTCCTACATGCATCCTCACAGGTACAACCGCCAAAACCACCCCCGCCCCCCAACAAAAAAGGAAAATAACATAGTAAAAATGTTATGTCCGTTCTATTTGTATATATGCACTACCATCTGCTGACCACTCCACCTCTCTTTTATTATTACCAAACCAGTGCCCGGCAATGGCTTTGGCGATCCCAGATGTTTTCAAGGACACAGTTCACAAACTATGCCGCTGGCACATTATGAAGAAGTACAGGGAACACCTTGCGTACCTATACAACCTCCACAACACCTTCAAGGATGAATTCACAGCAATCCTCAACTGGCCCCTCATGCCAACTAAGTTTGAGGCTGCTTGGAAAGCACTCATGGATACGTACAACCTCCATGATGATGCCACGATGGTGTCAATGTGAGAGCATGAACTATGTGCTCAAGAAGAACTTCGTAAGTGAGAGACAAAACCTGCAGCGGTTTGTCAGCCAGGTAAACTCCTGCGTCAAAACCAGGAGGCATGCAGAGAACCAGGAGACAATGGGTAACCGGGTACAGCTCTATCACCTGTTGTAAAACAAATAATGTGCTTACTAAAGTAAATCTTTCTTAGTTAGACAAGTTTTTGCTGCGAGAAAACTAATAATTTGTTCATCACTCTTTCTTGCGCAGAAGGAAAAAAACACGCTGACCTTCTATGGATTTGACACTCAAGTGGCAAAGCTTTACTCGCGAGTTGTGTGCAGCAAGATCAGAAAAAGACTAAATCTGAGCACCCTCTTCATGGTGACAGAGATGGAAGAGCCCACAAAGCACCTCGTGCTCGACGACAAACCGCAAAAACTATTTGCGTGGTCTCAGCATCCGTTCCAGGTGGTTGCGGACCCCGTGGGATAAATATTTGACTACGAGTGCAAGCTGTAGGACCACACAGGTGAGGACTAAAAAAGATGTTACACACTGTAGTACTTATTTTTGCAAAGTTTTTGTTAGATTGAAATGACAGAAAACTTGCGCTTCTTAAAAAACATGTATTTTCTGCCTGCATGTCCTGTGCATGATGCAGACGATTAAGGCTTACAACGTTCCAGAGAAATACATCCTTAGGAGATACACCAAACGTGCGAACATCCAGCCAACATTCAAAGGAAATGACTTGAGGATGGTAGCGTCAAACAAGGCCTCCCAATACTGCATTGAAAGCGCACTGCTGCTGCTGAACATGAAGGTGCACAGAAAAAGCTTGAGAAGCCAAGAGCAAATGACAAGGTCACGAGTCGTCATGGAAAGACTTGAGCAAGAACTCGAAGCCATGCATTATGCTGAAAACGAAGATGTCGCGGACAACGAAGACATTGAGCAAGATATCGCTACAATCTTATCCCAGGTGAACCATCTGGGAGCTATTGACCCGTACAACAACGAGAAGAGGAGCAATAGCAACCAGAGCTTGCCCATGTGCACATTCGAGACCAGCAACATGCTCACGTGCAAGATCATGAACTTGACAGTGTTGTAGGAGAATGACATGACAACAGGAGATCCTACCAGTAGCAGCAGGAAATGGTAATTAAACCAGCCACATTCTCATGCACAAAGGGGAGGAAGAATAAGACGCAAGCAACGAAAGCAGCAAAAGCAGCAGCCAAAAAGCCACCACGCCCCATCAGACGCGTGGAATTCTGCCCGGAGTGCAAACCTCACGGGATAAGGGCATGCAGATTCTGCAATGTGGTGACCAATCATAATTACCGCACATGCCCACTCTGCACAGACGCCATTATCAACAAGCAAAAGTTTCAGAAGTAGATTGGAGCCGCCAAGGTTTCTGCTAATGGAGACGACACACGTAACGGCCACACTTGCCGCAAGTGTGGGGGGACTAATGGAGATAATGCCCGCACATGCAAAGTGGGCAAGGAGGTAAGTGGCGCTGAATAGAAGCAAGGCAAGGTCGAGAGTTCCAAAAAATCAAAAGAAGAGGATGAAGAATAAGAGTTCGACGAGAATGACGACCAATCAGACGAAGACAATGAAGATGACAATATTGGAGACGAGGCACCCGGCACCAATAATGTAGGATTACTAGTAGTATACTTTGACCATCTATTTAACTAATAAAATGGTAATGCATGTCACCAAAAATCATAACACTGGATTCGTATTTGAACATAGTTTTTAATTGTATAGATTTTTATGACATGCGCCAAGGCACATGACAACATACAGAACTCACACGTACACATGCATGCACACAACACTCATGCATCCATGCGGCACACAGCACACGACGCAACACACACGCTGATGCTCAACTGTTCAACCGACTCCCTCTGTCCGTGAAGATTGTACATATAGAGATTTACACATTGACCAAGAGGAACCGGAAGTTCATGGCATATTAACGCCCAAAAGTAGTAGACTTATGTGTCAATGCGACCATTGACAGAACAAGATTAAATGAAGGTTGTTGCATGCTGTAATTATGGATAGACATGTACTCCCTCCGTTCCTACTTTTTAGACATTTCAAATGGACTATAACATACGGATGTATGTAGACATATTTTAGAGTGTAGATTCACTTATCAAAATAAAGACAAAAACCATTAGTCTATCGAAGTATACATTTCATGCCCAAGTCTCATCCTGTTCTATTTTTGGGATAACTCACAACCAACAATTAAATCTAAATAGACTTGTATTTTTCCTGGCCAATTATAAGCCACTTATATTTTTTTTAACCCAACACTGTAGAACAATTGTTCTACGTTAAATAAATTAAATAAATATAGTACAAACCCCAGGGGTATAAGTTTGGCTAAAGGATTAGCCAATACCTGCTCTAGGTATGGAGTCCATGATTAAAAATTATGGTCTATCCACTGAGAGAATCTAAGTTCAAACTTTTGCCTGATCTTGTGTCTGAGATGCTTTAAATCTTGCTTAAGGTAAAATCTTCAGGATTGGACAGACTGCTGGATTGCCTTGAATACTTTTGCTGTAGTTATTTACAAATGTTACATACTATTCAATTATAAATCATAGCTTTTCAATTTTTAAGATCAGCAGAACAAATACTTTTGTCTGTGTAAAGCGTTTGGTGACTTGTCCCTTTATTTTAATAATATACAGTAATGCATTTTTATACTTTACAATGTAGTTGTATTATTGATCCATCAAATAAAAGTTTCAAAAGTTATAACTCAAGAGAATGTAGCTATTTATAAATGTTACATAGTGTTCAATTCAAAATAATGTTTTCCTTATTTTGGCTTTCATATATTAGACATACACATATTATATGTTAATGCAGTTAGAGCTATCTATTGATTGGATGGATGCGTGTGTTTTCAACCTTTTAATCTTTAGCACCTGGTTGTTTTCTCTCTTTTTCTGCTGCCCGGCTTCTGCTAGCCATATGCACATCCGATCTGATAATGAATTGGCCGATAGGTGCTTTTGAAACGTTGGTGACTGGATTTAAGATTATACATCCTGTTATATTTGTGTATTAATGCCACATAAAAATATGTTCATGGTGCCTACCTTTTTTATAAGCGTTTTCCTGCCTAGGGTGCCGGCCTCTTTGCGTGTGCTCTGTAATAAAGCTCGGGCCATTGAGTGGCAAGTTAGCCCATGAGTTCGGCGACTACCTTTTTTTCTTCTGTATGTATGGCGGTTGTCTTTTTTTCCTTCTATCAGATTAGACGTACACCATACATGATACCTGCACGTGAACCTGTTGCACTTTCCCATTATAGATAGATGTGCATCAACTCAAAGATAGATATATGTGACAGACGTGATATGCGCGACATAATATGTGTATATAATATTTGTACATCTTTAAATCTTGGCTGTTTATATCTAAAATTTATGACCGCGATAATTTAATTTATGTGGATAAACATGGTGGATTTTTTACTTATGTTTTAATTATATAATAGAAGATTAGTCGGTAGTACGAGCGGAGGTAGAATCCGGAAGTACCGAGCAAGCGGTACTACTGCTCTTACTTCGTGATACTACCGCTTAGATCCTCAGGGCTACAGCAAGAGGTGTGGTAGTGGGGTAGAAGTGTGAGCCATAGTGTCCCATGAACGATACTACCGCTGAAGTGATTTTCATCACAGTAGCCCAAAGCAAGAGGTAGAGCACACTACATTGAAATGTGGCAGTACCACTGAAGCGGTACTACCTCTCCCTAGTGCGGTGCTACCGCTTGGGTGCTTCAAAACCACCAAATAGAACAGCAGAGGGAACTCCATCAAAGCGGGAACATTTAGTGGGTGCATAGGGAAGTGTACATGTTCATTCCTCCCAAAGTAAATTGTCTCATGCCATCAGATAGAATATCTGAAATGCTCAATGCACAAGATTAGTATGCAAAAAGCACTGTCATCAATCATCAAAACCACCAAGGAAGAAATATGCCCTAACACATGGTGAATACATGAACTTCTCGAATTAAATTCATCCCCGGAGAGTATCCCAATTATTGTGACCTTGGGGTCTACGATTCAGAACAATAACAAGTGCATAAAACTACCATATAGGATCAAGAACTCAAATGTATTGATAATAACATAGATGGTTTATAAATGAAATTATGGCACTCAGACCCTAGTACAACATTAAGCATAGCAAAGTCGTAGCAACATCAATCTCAGAACATAGTGGATACTAGGGATCAAGCCCTAACAAGTTGACTCGATAAATGACAAATCTCATCCAACTCTATCACCGTACAGCAAGCCTACAAAAGAATTACTCACTCCTGATGGTGTGCATCATCGAATTGCTGGTGAAGAAGGGTTGATGATGAGGACGGCAACGAATCCCACTCTCCGAAGCCCCGAATGGACTCTAGAACAGCCCTCCCAATGAAGAACGGGAGGTGGCGATGGCTCATATCATAAAAAACGATGAAACTTGTTCTCTTATTTTTTCTAGGGAAGACGGAATTTATAGGCTTGGAATTAGGTTAGACGACTCCTCCTGGGCTGATACGTCTCCAACGTATCTGTAATTTTTGATTGTTCCATGCTATTATATTATCTATTTTGGATGTTTTACATGCATTAATATGCTATTTTATATTATTTTATGGGACTACCCTATTAACCTAGTGCCCAGTGATAGTTGTTGTTTTCCTTCTTTTTGTCTTGTACATAAAACCAATACCAAACGGAGTCCAAACGGAACGAAACTTTCCGACGATTTTTCTTGAACAACAAAACACCTAGGAAGCTTTAGGAGGAGGCCAGAAGACCCACGAGGAGGCCACAAGGCCTAGGGGCGCGCCCCTAGGCTTGTGGGCCCTCGCAGACCTTTTACCCCAAATTCCAGCTTTATAAATACCCAAATATTCCCCTTACGTCAGAGGGCACACAAAAAAAATACTTTTCCACCACCGCAAGCTTCTGTTCACGTCAGATCCCATCTTGGGGCCTTTTCCAGCACTTCGTCGGAGGGGGATTCGATCACAGAGGGCCTCTACGCCAACCTTGATGCCCTTCCGATGATGTGTGAGTAGTTTACCACGGACCTAAGGGTAGCTAGATGGCTTCTTCTCTCCCTTTGATCTTCAATACAATGTTCTTCTCGATGTTCTTGGAGATCTATTCGATGTAATCTTCTTCTGCGGTATGTCTGTTGAGATCGATAAATTGTGGATTTATGATCAGATTATCTATGAATATTTTTTAGTCTTTTCTGAACTCTTTCATGCATGTTTAAGATAGCTTTGTATTTATCTCCAATCTATCGATTTGGTTTGGCCAAATAGATTGGGTTTTCTGGCAATGGGAGATGTGCTTTGTGATGGGTTCAATCTTATGGTGTCCTCACCCAGTGACAGCAGGGGTAGCGAGGCACATATTGTATTGTTGCCATTAAGGGTAAAAATATGGGGGTTTTACCATATTGATTGGATCTATCCAATTACATCATGTCATCCTACTTAAGGTGTTACTCCTTTCCTATGAACTTAATACTCTAGATGCATGCTGGATAGCGGTCGATGTGTGGAGTAATAGTAGTAGATGCAGGCAGGAGTCGGTCTACTTGTCATGGACGTGATGCATATATTCATGATCATTGCCTTATATATCATCATAACTTTGCAATTTTTGTATCAATTGCTCAACATTAATTTGTTTCCCCACCGTATGTTTTCTTCAAGAGAGAACCCTCTAGTGAAACCTATGGCCCCCTCTAGTAGATCTTTGTTCTAGTATTTTTATTTATTCAATAAAAAATGTCCGAAAGTTTGTCCAATTCCGAGAAATTTTATTTCTGCACAAAAACAGCACCCATGGTAGTTCATTTGAAAACAATATCAATCCGGGTTAGTTCCGTTCAAATCATGCAAATCAGAGTCCAAAAAAAGTCCAAACCAAGAACAAAAAAGATGGAGACATATCAACAACCGCCTTGCAACATCTATGCAATGGGCTTGAGTGTACAAAACTCTAAAGCGAATTATGATGGGAATTTGATAAAAAATACTAGCATGAAAGAAACCCTCGTCTCTATGACACCCCCGATTTGACCGTACACTAATAATGCACGCAAATGTGTACGACCAAGATCAGGGACTCACTAGAAGAAATCACAACACAACTCTAGACACAAATTAAAATAATACAAGCTTTATATTACAAGCCAGGGGCCTCGAGGGCTCGAATACATAAGCTCGAATACACAAGAGTCAGCAAAAGCAACAATATCTAAGTACATACATAATTTAAACAAGGTGACATAAGATGGCTAGCACAAAAGTAGCAGTGATCGAAAAGGCAAGGCCTCCTGCCTGGGACCTCCTAACTACTCCTCGAAGCCGAACTCCACGTAGAAACATCCTCGGGATCCTCTGGCTCCTGGACTCCACCATCTGGTTGTGTCATTCGATAAGAAGGGACAAAAGGGGAAAGGGGGAGAAAAGCAACCGTGAGTACTCATCCAAAGTACTCGCAAGCAAGGATCTACACTACATATGCAATGATATCTCTGTAAAAGGGGGGGGGTAATGTATGTGGGCTAAACTGCAGAATGCCAGAATAAGAGGGGATATCTAACCCTATCTGTAGCGACCAGACCTCAAACAGTCTGATCTCTATGCATCAGTGTCATCCCTGGATCAGTAATGCTGACATGCACAGTACTCGAAGGATTTATAACAGAGTAGCAATCACACACTTATTACATCGATAGTCCAACGATAGTTTATTACAAATAATATGACTGAAGGCCATCTAATACGATAACAGCGGAAGGCTTGGAAGATATGTGAGTCCATCAACTCCAGCGGCATCACTGAGTATAGAACCACGACCTAAAAGGGCATCTTACTCGTCGTCTGAAAAGTCTGCAACATGAAACGTTGCAGCCCGAAAACGGGTCAGCACATGGAATATGCTGGCAAGGTAACACAAGAGAATGCAATGAAAGTAAGGCTATACTATATGCAATATGGCTGGTGGAAAGCTCTATGGTTAATTTTTTGCGTAAAGCCAATTTTTCCCTACTTCAAAGGAATGCATTTTAATTAACTATCATGGTACTTGAAACATCGTTGAGAAGATAGACATCCTCTCAACCCCAATTAAAGTTCATTATTAAACCCAACAAAATTAAATTAAAGTAACATGTTGAGATGCACATGAAAATCCAAGTACTAGATACTCAAGACGTCCATAACCGGGGACACGGCTAATCATGATCAGTTTGTACACTCTGTAGAGGTTTGTGCACTTTTCCCACAAGACTCGATCGCCTCCGTTTGGTTTCTCGCACTGCATGGTGTTTGAGAAACGGATGACCGAGACATAGTATTTCAGAAGCGCTAGCACCTTACGATCGGGCGGACCGTACCAACCTACATCCCCTACATCTGCTAGTCCACCACTTTAAGAGTTCGCACGACTTACTCATACTATGCTAGAGCCCATAATAGCATTGTGGTTGCACACGGAAGTTTCTAGTATGAATAATCTCATGATCCCTTTGAGCCTGGGTGGCGGTCCAAAAGAAAAACAGGCAATCCTAGAATACCCAGATGCCTCAATCCACCCAGATGTGTATTAATGTTGCCACCTTAAGTTGAACCATTAATTAAACAATCTCACATCTGTCATGGATTTCACTCACCCAATCCACGTCTGCGAGCATAGCATGTCCTAGCAGCAAACGTAGAAGTAACTCCCAAGGGTTTGAATGTAATGCAGGTAATAGGTACTACCTCAATCTACTTCCCAATCCCACAAGTTAATTGATCCTACTCATGCAATGTGTGAGGGTTTGAACTAATGCAATGAAAACTGGGTAATTGGAAAGCATGATCAAAGTGTTACTTGCCTTGCTGATGATCCGCAAAACCTAGAGACTCAAAGTAGCAAGCGGCGCACTCTGGGTACTCTATCGCAATCAAACAAACAAGCATATAATAAGTACTTAACTAATGCACGGGTAAAACTCAAATAAGAGATCTAACCAAAAAGTTCAACTTAAGAACTCCGGTTTGCAAAAAGAATCAACTCGAAAGAAGCAACGAAACTCAAACTGCAAAAGAAACGAGCTCCGAATTACTAGTTGGCTTAAAGTCAAATTTTAAAGTAGCCAAAACTTTGTTCAAGTTGATCTAACGTAAAGAGGGCTTCGGGACGAAGATCTGGGATTTTGAATCACCTGATTCCGACTCTCGAGCAAAAAGGAAAACGCAAAACAAGATCAGGGCAGAAATCGCGATCGGAATAACCGCGGATAAATACCCCGAAAAAGAAAAACGACGAACAGGCTAACGAACGAACATTCGCTGTCTGCGGTTAACTAACGAAAACCGTTCGTTAAAACGAACGTACGGACGAACGTCCGCTATTTAACTAAACAGGCGGAAAATAAATAAAAACCGAACCAATCTATTCTAAAAAAACAGATCTAGGTTTTCCTAAACAAAACCGATTAGTTAATCGAAATAAAACGAAAACTACCTCGAACTCCGGCGGAACTCCGGCGGACTCCGGCGGGTCGGGGTGGCGGGCTCCGGCGGCGGCGGCGGGGCGCGGCAACGGCTAGGGTTCGGGCGACACGAGCGAGGCGAGGCTTGTTGGGCCGGCGGCTGCGGCTTATAAAGCCCAGTCGCCTGGTCCTTCACGAGTCTAAGTCGGTTTCCTATTTTTTTTTCTAAAAGAGTCCCGGCGCAGAAAAATTAACGAAAGAAATACCAAACTGACTCCAAAATTCCCGAAATAAATTTTCACCGTCCTCTAATAATATTTAGGACAAAGTGAACATTTTTCTCGGACCTAAATGCATTTTTGAAAAACGCGTATTTTTCCCTATGCAAATAAATCCGCAAATAAATCCAGAAAAATACCAAAAGTGATTTTAATATTTTTCCTCCAATATTTCTGTTATTTTGGAGAAGTCATATTATCTCCGCTCATATTTTGTTTTTAGAAATATTTTTAGGAGAGAAAAATAATTAGAATCACACTGTCCTCATACCGGTATTCGAGCGAACTCAAATACGAAAATGGTAAAATTCCCAACTCTCTCCGTAGGTCCTTGAGTTGCTTAGAATTTCGAGGAACTCCACGAACAAAAATGCAAAAACATGCAATTCAGATATGATCTATGTATAACATTCCAAATTGAAAATTTGGGATGTTACAAACCTACCCCCCTTAGAATGAATCTCGCTCTCGAGATTCGACTTGGCTAGAGAACAGGTGTGGGTGGTCCTTGCGTAGATCATCTTCTCGCTCCCAGGTGGCTTCTTCGTCGGTGTGGTGACTCCACTGAACTTTGCAAAACTTGATAACCTTGCTGCGAGTAACTCTGCTCGAAAATTCGAGAATCTTAACAGGCTTCTCCTCGTAGGTCAGATCACTGTCCAGCTGAATTGCTTCCAGCGGTACTGTGTCTCTAAGCGGTACATCGGCCATCTCTGCGTGGCACTTCTTAAGCTGTGAAACGTAAAACACGTCGTGCACTCCTGACAATCCTTCGGGCAACTCCAACTTATAGGCAACCTCTCCCATGCGTTCCAAAACACGGTAAGGTCCCACAAATCTAGGGGCTAACTTCCCTTTAACTCCAAAATGTTTAACTCCTCGCAGAGGCGATACTCTCAAGTATGCTCTCTCTCCGATCTCATAGGTTATCTCCTTTCGCTTCGATTCTGCATAACTCTTCTGCCTAGACTGAGCTACTTTTAGTCTATCTCGGATCAACTTCACCTTCTCCTCAGACTCTTTGATTAAGTCTGGTCCAAACAATTGTCGATCTCCAACTTCGTCCCACGACAACGGTGTTCGGCATCTCCTTCCATACAATGCCTCGAACGGTGCCATCTTCAAACTGGCCTGGTAACTGTTGTTGTATGAGAACTCCGCGTAGGGCAAGTTGTCATCCCAACTAGATCCATAATCTAATGCACAGGCTCTTAGCATATCCTCCAAAATCTGATTGACTCTCTCCGTCTGTCCATCTGTCTGTGGGTGAAATGTTGTGCTAAACTCTAGCCTGGTACCCAAAGTTTCATGTAACTGATTCCAGAACTTTGAGGTAAACTGGGTTCCTCTATCAGATACGATGCTCCTCGGAACTCCATGTAGACATACAATTTTGGTCATGTATATCTTTGCCAACTTTGCACTGGTATATGTGGTTTTCACAGGAATAAAGTGGGCTACCTTCGTAAATCGGTCCACTACTACCCAGATTGAATCATATCCTGCTTTGGTTCTGGGCAATCCGGTGATAAAATCCATGCCAAGCTTCTCCCACTTCCATTCGGGTATTAGCATAGGTTGTAGCAATCCTGCTGGCTTCTGATGTTCTGCCTTTACTCTCTGGCATACATCACAAACTGCTACATACTGCGCAATATCCTTCTTCATACCGGTCCACCAGAAAATATCCTTCAAATCCAAATACATCTTAGTATTTCCTGGGTGAATCGAGTACAGTGTATCATGGGCCTCCTGTAAAATCAACTTCCTGATCTCCGGGTCATTGGGCACATAGATTCGATCCTCAAACCATAGGGTGTCGTGTTCATCCTCACGAAAACCTTTAGCTTTTCCTTCGCACATCCTCTCCTTTATAGCGACAACTCCTTGTCAGCTTTCTGAGCTTCTCTGATTTTATCCATCAGGGTAGACTGGATTTCTAGCGTTGCTACATAGCCTCTCGGAACTATCTCCAACCGTAGTTCCCGTAAGTCCTCGGCTAACTCCTTTGGAAACTTCTCCATCATTAGGGTATTGACATGGCTCTTATGGCTTAGCGCATCAGCTACTATGTTAGCCTTTCCGGGATGATAATGCAATCTCATGTCATAATCCTTAATGAGTTCCAGCCATCTCCTTTGCCTAAGATTCAACTCCTTCTGAGTGAATATATACTTCAAACTCTTGTGATCCCTATATACTTCACAATGGTTTCTAATGAGAAAATGTCTCCACGTCTTCAATGCATGCACTACGGCTGCTAACTCCAAATCGTGGGTGGCATAATTCATCTCATGAGGTTTTAGTTGTCGTGAAGCATACGAAACAACTCTTCCTTCCAGCATAAGAACAGCTCCAAGTCCTCGACGTGAAGCGTCGCAGTACACCTCATAATCCTTATGTTGATCTGGCAGAATCAACACAGGGGATGAGACCAACCTTTTCTTCAATTCCTGGAAACTAGTCTCACATTCTTCGGTCCATCTGAACTTGGTGTCCTTCTTCAACAACTCCGTCATTGGCTTTGCAATCTTCGAGAAATTCTCGATAAATCTCCGGTAGTATCCTGCGAGTCCAAGAAACTCCGGATCTCTCCAACGGTCGTCGATGCTTCCCAATTGGTCACAGTGTCCACCTTGGCGGGATCTACTGCTATTCCTTCTCCGGATATAACATGTCCGAGGAATCCGACTTCCTTCAACCAAAACTCACATTTGCTAAACTTGGCAGATAACTGATGTTCTCTGATCTTCTCCAATACCAAACGCAAATGCTCTTCATGCTCCTCTTCGTCCTTTGAGAAGATCAAAATATCATCTATGAACACTACGACGAACTTATCCAAATACTCCATAAACACTTTGTTCATCAGGTTCATAGAGTATGCCGGTGCGTTTGTCAGACCAAACGACATGACGGTATACTCGTACAACCCATACCTAGTGGTAAAGGCTGTCTTAGGGATATCTTGCTCTCGGATCTTCAATTGATGGTACCCTGATCGCAGATCGATCTTAGAAAAGACCTTAGCTCCTTGCAATCTATCGAACAGATCATTGATCATTGGCAATGGGTACTTGTTCTTGATCATTACTTCATTCAATCCTCGATAATCAACAACCATTCTTAACGATCCATCCTTCTTCTCCACTAGAAGTACTGGCGAACCCCAAGGCGAAGAACTTGGGCGTATGAATCCTTTATCCAGTAACTCCTTAATCTGCTTCTTAATTTCCTCCAAATCCTTTACGGGCATCCTATAGGGTCTCTTAGAAATTGGCCCGGTGCCTGGCAAAAGTTCAATCAAAAACTATATATCTCTATCCGGTGGCATGCCAGGTAACTCCTCTGGAAACACATCCGGATAATCCTTCAATACTGGCACTTCCTCCTGAACAACTCCTGACAAGGAATTTAATCTACTCCTCTTTGACTCATGCCGGGATACATACTTGATCCTTCTTCCTTCCGGCGTAGTAAGCAAAATGGTCTTACTCGCACATTCAATATTCCCTTCATACTTAGATAACCAATCCATGCCTAATATCACATCCAGTCCTTGAGATTCCAATACTATTAGGTCAGAAGGGAATATGTAATTACCAATCCTTAAGGGCAACTGATCACACCATGACTTGGCCATATACTCTGCTCCTAGTGAGGTTACTAACATGGGCGATCTAAGGGCTTGGGTCGACAGCTTATACTTATCCACGAATCCCCTTGAAATATATGAATGCGATGTGCCAGTATCGAAAAGAACGAGTGCAGTAAAGGACTTAACTAAGAACTTACCAATAATTGCATCTGGTTGCTCTTCTACTTCCTCCACAGTCACGTGGTTCACTTGTCCTTTGTTGAACGGGTTGGGCTTCTTCCCGACGCTTCCATTGCCGTTCCCATTCTTAACTTCTGGGCATTCATTGGCATAATGTCCGGTCTTCCCGCACTTGTAACAAGTGACATGGCTAAAATCCCTCTTGGTGGGTGTGGATGGTGTAGGGCGGTTCTGGTTTCCATTGGCTCCATTCCCATTCTTGGTGCCATTGTGGTTGTGCGAGCTACCTCCTACATGGGTGTGCTGAAATTGTCCTACCGCTTTAGGGGTAAAGCGGGGCTTCTGCTGAGCTCCAGAGTTATACTTTCCTTGCCCATACTTCCTCTTGCGACTCTCAATCTGTTGATGCTTCCTTTCAATCATCAAGGCACGGTCAACCAACTCCTGGTAGTTATTAAAAGTTGCCACCATCAACTGCACAGTCATCTCATCATTCAGCCCTTCCATGAATCTCTCCTGCTTCTTGGCATCTGTAGCCACATCATCTGGGGCATAACGAGATAGGGTACTAAACTCATCCACGTACTGGGCCACAGTACGATTCCCTTGTCGCAAATTGCGAAACTCCTGCTTCTTCATACTCATGGCTCCAGTTGAGACATGGGCGGTACGAAAGGCTTGCTGAGACTGATCCCAAGTGACATTGGCTATGGGGTAAGTGGCTGTGTAATTCTCCCACCATGCTGCAACTGGTCTAGACAACTGGTGTGCGGCAAATCGCACCTTCTCAGCATCCGAGCAATTGGCGGTGGTCAAATCCCTTCCAATCTTGCGTAGCCAGTCATCCGCCACAATTGGTTCGATGCTGCTAGCAAACACGGGTGGTTGCAACCTTAAGAAACGTGTCAGGTTGTCCACAGGTGGTGGTGGAGGGTTGTTGTTGTTATTCTGGTTGTTCTGAGTGTTCTGGAAAAGAAGTTGCATCAGGGTGTTCTGCTGCTGGATCAACTGGGTGAGCTCAGGGGGAAACTCGAATTCACGTCTTGGAGGCATCTGATGGGTGTAGAGGGAAGATATTAGAATAGAAAAGAGGTCTAAGGGAAAATCACTACCCATATGCACATCAGGCAAACACACATTCATATCACACCAATCAATTTCAAAAAAGGTCTTACAAATCCAACGGTCGTTACAAAGGTGCTCTAAAACTAATATATGGTAGTAAACTACTAGTCATAGGGTGGTCATCTAAAAATATTGATCGGCAGAGGATTCCATAATATCTGCTCCAGCTTCATCTTCATAGTCTTCATCCTTGCTATCCTCAGCTTCCGAATCCGTGTCATCTATGATGATATAATCTTCCGGTGGAATCTCCTTGGGTTCTTCTTCCTCGTCTGTCACATCCCTAGCTTCTGGTAATGCACTAGGCTAGCCTCATGTGTGCATCATGTTTAATCTTGAAAGAAACTTGAAATGGGGATTGCCTAAACCCTAGCAGTAAAGCAATTCAACTAGGGTCAACTAAAATCTTTTCAATGAACCCACAATGCCCCTTGGAAAAGTTCATCATTTTTGGATTGATTAAAAACCTCTGCCAAAAATGTTGCTCATATTTCTAGGACCATTCTGGATTTTTGAATTAAATCATATCTTATATGCATTTGGGCATTTAAGTTTTATATATTATTTTAAATGCTCAAATAATCCCAAACTGAAATGTTCCATGTTGGTTATATGCTAAACAGTGGGCATGAGCAGTTTGGTGAATTTTGAAAGTGCCTAAGTATTTTTAATAAAGCCCAGAACAAAATAACAAAATAGAATAATAGAAACAGAATTAGTTTAGAAGGAAAAGGCTTACCTGTGCAGCCAGCACTGTTGGCCCAGCTACCTCTGTAGAGGCCCAGCCCACCTGCCCCCCCCCCTCCTCTGTCGTCTACCTCGTGCCAGAAGGCACGAGGGCGTGTGCCCGGCGCCCGCAGCCACGCGCCGGCCACCTCCGCCTTGCCTGTCTGCCTCCTCGCCGCCCCGAAGCCCCTAGAGGACGCCACGACACCCTGGAACCCCCTCGGCCTCTCCCTGTGTTCCTTCCCCTCCTCTGTCTCTCTCCCCCCGCGAGCACCCGAACACCGTCGTCGCCGCCGTCCAGAACTACCACGGCCACCGTCCACCTCTCGCCCCTCCGATGAGCCCTCGAGCTCCGCCGTGTTCCCCCTCTTCCTCTCCTTCATCTCATGCGACCCCAGGAGCTCCCCCTCACCCGCAACGCCGTCGTTCCCCTCCTCTGCGTCCGGTGACCGCCGTCGACGATTCGCCGCCGTCATGCATCATATTGTTGCATTGCATTGATTGTGTTCTCTCTTGTTTGCCGGTGCTTGTCCCCTTTCAGTAGACGTGTTCCGACGATGTGATCGATGACACCGATGAAGACTCAATGTTATCTTCAGAAGTGCTAGGCAAGCAAAACCCCTTTGAGCATTCCGATACAATCCCACTCTCTCGCTCTTGCTCTCTTTTACTGCATTAGGACAACAACGCTTCAACTGTTACCTGCTGCGGTAGTTGAACCCCTTTCCACTGCATGACCCGTCATTGCCACAGTAAATAGTTGAAACCCACTAGTATGAGTAGGAGTTGATTGAGCCATGTTGTGCCTACTCATTCATGCTTTCTGGTTATGCCTGCTATTGCTTAGAGTTGTGTCAGGTCTGATTCATCGGGGATGAATTGGAATGTGGTGAACATGTCCTACTGTTGAGAGCTAAGTGTGTGAACACGATTTGGTAAAGGTAGCGATGAGAGGCCATGTAAGAGTACATGGTGGGTTGTCTCATTGCAGCCGTCCTCAGGAACTGAGTTCTTTGTTGGTTGGTCCATGAAACAGCTACTACCACACATTGGGATCCTTAATTGACTCTCTCGACTTATTAATCAACATGATCTCTGTCCAGGAGTTGCAACTAGTTTCTGGTGTTTGTAGTTTACTAGAGGTCATGCGCAGCATTGACCCTCGAGGTGGGCTGTGACACGGCAGGTACGTGGCACGGTGTACCGATTGCCCGTTTGGTGATGCGGGAACCCTGTACACATCGTTTGGGGCCGTGAGCGACACCCCGGCCGGATCTCCCCACGGATGGAACCCAAATAGGCGATAAACCTGGACGAGAGACTTGTGTGGTTAGTCAGGTCGTGGCCGACACCCTCGCTGGGCCTCCGCTTGAAGGTTGCCGAGTACATGTCGTGTAAACGGCGGTAAGTGGTGAGAGCGTGTGTGAAGAAGTACACCCCTGCAGGGTTAAATATAATCTATTCGAATAGCCGTGTCCGCGGTAATGGACTTCTGGGTTACCTATTACAGTTCATAGACAAGTGAAAGTGGATACTCTAAAACGCGCAAGATAAGCGTGAGTGCTATGGATGGCCTTCTCGTAGGGAGACGGGAGCGGATCCATAGTGGTGTATTGATTGGTGAATATGTGGACTCGTGTGCGCCACCTCAAAAGAGTTACTTTCAGTCGTAGTTTAGGATAGCCACCGAGTCAAAGCTGGCTTGCTGCAGTCAAACTCCACCACCCCTTTGTTGATACCGATGCATATGTAGCTAGTTCTGATGTAAGTCTTGTTGAGTACTTTTGTACTCACGTTTGCTTAATTTATGTTTTTGCAGAGAGACCTCAGTCTCGCTAGTTGTTCCGCGTGGACTTCGACGTTTAGCTTGTTACCTCAGCTACGATCTTGTACCCTTGGGAGGGTCTTGTAGATAGTCAGGCTTCTTAGTCTTTTTTTTCATTTGTAGATGTCTGTACTCAGACATGTAATGCTTCCGTTGCCTGTGTGCTCTGTATGTTGGGTCATGTGACCTCTGTTTGTAATAAATGCTATGATGGCTCTTCTGGGCCTTATTTATATGAATTGTTGAGTTATGCTGTGATGCCGTGTTGTACAGCACATACTTGCATGTTATGCGTACGTGTAATGTGTATTGCTATGTGTGGGATCCGACACCTAGTTGTTTACCTTTGGTAGCCTATCTTACAGGGAAATGTCTCCTGGTGCTTCCACTGAGCCTTGGTAGCTTGCTACTGCTCCGGAACACTTAGGCTGGCCGGCATGTGTCCTTCTTCGTTCCTGTGTCTGTCCCTTAGGGAAAATGTCACGCGTTGTTCCTTTAAGTCCTTGTAGCTTGCTACGACTTGGGCTCATACGTTGATGACCGACACGTTCGTTGCTGGGTCATGTATGCTTGTCTCTGTAATTTAGTGCCACTTCTGGTTTATAACTAGTCATGTCGGCCCGGGTTCTCTGTCATATGGATGCTAGCGACACTATCTTATACGTGTGCCAAAATGCGCAAACGGTCCCGGGCCAGGTAAGGTGGCACCCGTGGGGATACCGTGCGTGAGGCCGCAAAGTGATACGATGTGTCATAGGCTAGACCTGTGTGACTTAGGATCGGGGTCCTGACAGCTTTGGTATCAGAGCCTGACTGCCTGTAGGATTAGCAAGCCAAACTAGTCGAAGTCGTGTCTAGAAACTCTTTAGTTATATTAAGGGAATTGTTTGTGGATGGGAACGTAAGGCTCTTTTTACTCCTTTACCCTATGACCTTCTGATCTGAGTCACCTTCTTCTTTCTACGGGGATTAAGAACTAGGATTCTCATTCTATTTATCAGGATCACGTTATTGTGGATTCAACTCTCAGTTCGGTTTATTTTTCCCTCTGTGTGTTCAATTGTTGATCTCAGAACCTTGACATTATGATGTTGGGTGGTTATGCTATCCTTTTGTCTGATCTCAAAAGTATTTTCGAGCATTTGCAGCCGTTATGCTGTCCGAGTCATCCCAGTTTCTAAATAGTCTGATGCATTTGCAAACCTTTCCTCCCTATTTCCGATGTCCTTTTAGGCCAGATTAATCACACTAGTCAGTGTGTTGAGGTACTCTGTTACCTCGACATATATGTTGGAGTTATTATTATGACCCTAGCTGTCTTAGAGGATCAACCAGTAATCCAGCAATGTTTTATATTCCAGTGTGGTGATTTTGGCCATCATTCTCGAAAGCATCCCTTGATGCTATTTAGTTAGTAGGCATTCTATTCCTGGGTTCTTGAACCCGAGTTTCACCCTACTTACTTCATGTTGATAGTATTTGCTCGTTCCTTAGGATATTAGTAACCTTGTGATAGTCCTCGAGGTTCGTGGTTATCGTTCTTCCAATACCATGAACCATCCTTGGCAGAAGTTCTCCCGAACCAAAAGATCACAACCAGAGTGCTCCTGAGTGGTACTCCATTCATATTGTGACTCTGCCAGTCCTACCTTTCTGCATGGGTTATCCGGAAGAAATATGTTGAACTCGTTCGACATGTTAATCTATGCATCCACAACTCAAGAATTAAATGTTCCTTGAGTTGACTCCTTGTAGTTGTATTATGACCCTCGTCCATCGGTTGATAGTCAGGAGTGGTTGTGCATTCGTGTTCATCGATGCCTTCTACTCTTGTGGTCCGTCAAGTCATTCTATTATGGAATGACTAGGAGAAACAAACTCCAGTACCTTATCCATATCCAAGATTGGGTCAAAGAAGTTGTACTTCGTAGATAAAGAACGCTAATCCAGCTTATAATCTGTTCTACCCTGGAGTATTACCATCTTTATGTCAAGAATATCCTGGGAATTGCACATCATCCTATGAACTCTTGATACAGTAATACTTCTCACCATCGTCGGCCATTCCTCGGTCTCCGCGTTGTTATAACCGAAATACCGACAAGTGAATTGTGATGTGTGAAATCAATACTCCTAGCAACTTTGTTGCTTGGTAGTTATTGGTCGATAATCTCATTCTTAGCATGATGGTTACCGAATCATCATCCTAAGATTGATCGTGCTACCTAGTCCACTTTCTTGGTGCACTCCTTGATTGATGAGTTAGGATTTTGTTAAGTCCTCGCCCATTTGATCATATCGTCTTGCCCTGAAAAGCAAGATTGTTCTCGAGCTTAGTAACATATCGGTGGTTCGTGATTTTCTGAATATCTTCTCGGAAGTATTACCAGGTTGTCACTTGACCGCTATGTTGAGTTCGTGATCAAGTTGGTTTCTTATAAACCACCACTTCTCCAAGAATCTGTGTTGGGTACCCCGAACTAGTTGGTTAAGCTAAACAACAACTTGGAGAGTTGGAAGATAAAAGCTTAACCCACATAGCTCACTCCAAAGGGATATCTTGTGTGTGTATTGAAGATAGATGATATCTTCTCCAATTGATCCCCGTGATCATTTGTGGACTTATTATCTTGTCCAAAACTTTGATTTGAGTGTGTGCTATCCTCGAATCAAATCAGAACCAACGATATTCGTAACGTTGTCTTACTCGTGATTGATCCCTAGAGCATACACCATTACATCTATTGGACTGACCAATACTATCACTTGTTCACATAATTATGGAATTCCATCTCCATGGAAACCTGGATGAATTGTTGTTGAGCCCATCAGCAATATTGTTATCTTCTCCATGATCTATGTTGAACATCCATTTAGTATTGGAAACTTTTATAAGCATTATCTTCATGACCCGTTCGTGAAGCATGTGTACGGAAGAAAGAAGTGACTTCCTCTAATTCATGAGCATTTGATGCAAGTTGCCGCCGTGAATTCGAGAAAGCATGTTTCTACCTCCTCTGGAGTCATCCCAAGTCAGTCATGCATACGTGCGAAGTATTCTATGGTCTGATAGACTGATCATCTTCATTCTGTATGTATCCCTAGCACACCAAGCCACTGATTGATTTGTTCAAAGAAAAGAAGTTCAAATGCTACTCCCGAAGGGCCCGGACGGACATGCACAAGACTTCGTTATCTCCAATGATGATTCTTAACCTGAAACTCGGTAGTATTTTATCATAAGACTACTATGTGGTCATGCTTGTCTGGGACAACGTGTTCACAGGTTTTGTAGCAGAACCCGCTCATGTTTTGGAGCTTGCTATCGTAGTTCACTTCCTGAGAATCTCGCAACGCCGTCTCTTCGATTTGTGTTGCAACATTTATTCTTTCTAGACTCGATGAGTCTGGAATATCCTGACACCAACCAGAACTGAATCTCAGGCAGATATGATGGTTGGAGCATTTTCCAAGAACTATAATATTGGTCTCTCGATAACCGGTAAAGTGGATGTCGTGGCCAACACACCCAGCCGGAAGACCTATTGTTGTAGAATCTTGATTGAAGAAGCTGGCCACCTCCCCATAAGGATTTCGTAGGATTTACTCCCTAGTTGTTCCTTATGGATTTTTGTGCTCCTGAAGTCCGACCTTTTATTTGACGTTCTAGGTACCAAACCATTATGATAAATGGGTTGTGCTAGCACATCAAGGAGAACATTAGAAGCGGAGTGCTAAATGTCTCTCGGTCGATCACCCAGATTTTGCCCCTTTGCTCCGCTAAGGTGAAATCTAGGAAAGTGTTATCTTCCTTTGCATCTGCATCATCCATCGTTATTCATCATGGTAGTATGTGGTGTTGCAAGGATCCTTGACACAGATATTGGTAAAACCTTGATGAATATGGGAATGCTCAAGTTCTTGAGAGCACGCACAAGCGCTAGGTGTTATCCTCGACACCAACCGGGATTGCTCCCAGTGCTCTTGGTTATGCTATAACCCCTCAAGAGTAGAATTACTCTCTACTGTTGGGATTCTTCCCAGTTACCAGAACCATTCCCAACATTTGCATTTTGTTCCCAACTTGCACCGCCAATGTGCCAATTCTCCATGGGTTACCGTTCTCAATCACTGTTGTTCAGGATTATCTTCAGCAATGGACTTGCCATAGGTCCCATCCATTTCCGGTGATAAGCCAAACCAACCTTGGCATTATCTTTTACAAGGCAGTCCACATCATCCATTCTAGATGGAGAATGTCATTCCTTTGGACTCCGTCAAATGTGTTTGCCTTAGGCTGGTATAGGGAATTTCAATGATCTCTATATCAAAAGTAATTCTTTTTGCCACTTAAGGGAGTAACTCTACGAGTCACCTTTTCTAAGGTGCCCCGTCTGGTGGTATCAATCACCATTTTCTTGGGTGTGGAATTATTGCCACTAGGTGAATCTTCATCGTTTGTTTCACTCCGTCCCTTTGGATGTGTGTTCTGTGTCTCAGCTCAAGAGATGTTTCAACGTCACACTCCATGGGTTGATCTTGAGTTGCTCGATCTTTCGGAAGATCAATGTTGTAGAGTTTCTCTCATCATTACCGTTTGGACGAAGATTTCGAAAGCAAGGAAGCCAGGATCAACATGAGGCAAGCAATCAACACTTATATGGAGGACACTTGGATCCTGAAGATTGTGCTAGCTTGTATCCCCTCTGATTTCTTACCCTACGCTTGAATCTCGGGACGAGATTCTTGTTTAGTAGGGGTGAGTTGTCACATCCCTAGCTTCTGGTAATGCACTAGGCTAGCCTCATGTGTGCATCATGTTTAATCTTGAAAGAAACTTGAAATGGGGATTGCCTAAACCCTAGCAGTAAAGCAATTCAACTAGGGTCAACTAAAATCTTTTCAATGAACCCACAATGCCCCTTGGAAAAGTTCATCATTTTTGGATTGATTAAAAACCTCTGCCAAAAATGTTGCTCATATTTCTAGGACCATTCTGGATTTTTGAATTAAATCATATCCTATTTGCATTTGGGCATTTAAATTTTATATATTATTTTAAATGCTCAAATAATCCCAAACTGAAATGTTCCATGTTGGTTATATGCTAAACAGTGGGCATGAGCAGTTTGGTGAATTTTGAAAGTGCCTAAGTATTTTTAATAAAGCCCAGAAAAAATAACAAAATAGAATAACAGAAACAGAATTAGTTTAGAAGGAAAAGGCTTACCTGTGCAGCCAGCACTGTTGGCCCAGCTACCTCTGTAGAGGCCCAGCCCACCTGGCCCCCCCTCCTCTGTCGTCTACCTCGTGCCAGAAGGCACGAGGGCGTGTGCCCGGTGCCCGCAGCCACGCGCCGGCCACCTCCGCCTTGCCTGTCTGCCTCCTCGCCGCCCCGAAGCCCCTAGAGGACGCCACGACACCCTGGAACCCCCTCGGCCTCTCCCTGTGTTCCTTCCCCTCCTCTGTCTCTCTCCCCCCGCGAGCACCCGAACACCTTCGTCGCCGCCGTCCTGAACCACCACGGCCACCGTCCACCTCTCGCCCCTCCGATGAGCCCTCGAGCTCCGCCGTGTTCCCCCTCTTCCTCTCCTTCATCTCATGCGACACCAGGAGCTCCCCCTCACCCGCAACGCCGTCGTTCCCCTCCTCTGCGTCCGGTGACCGCCGTCGACGATTCACCGCCGTCAGGCCGCCCCCGGGCTCGCCGTCTTCTTCAAACGAACCGCACTGAGCCTCCAAGTCGCTTCCCCCTTCTCCCCTAGCCGCGCATGACCTCTAGGCCATAGCTCCGTCGTGGCCAACTCCGGCCGCCGCTGAACCGGTCGCCGCCGTGGCCACAACCACCATAGCTCGCATCCGAGCTCGCCATCACACTCCTTGCACTCCCGCGCTTCGGGCAGGGCCATCCGTTGCTCCTGGAGTGGCCCGTAGCGCCGTCTTGATCATCGCCCGAACTCCGGCGCCGCCAAACCTCGTCGCCGGTCACTTTCCGGCCACCCCGCGGCCTCCCGTCTGGTCCTTTGGATGCGGAAGAGCCCCAGCAATGCGTAGGACCAAACGGCGGTCGTTTTGGTCGCCGTGGGACGAAACCCGAACCCTCCGCCGCATTTGGTCTCGCCGGCGATGAGCCGCCGGCGTTTCTGACCTCTTTGACCGGTGGGTTGACCACCCTGGGTCACTGACGTATGGGCCCCACGCCCTTAGTCAACCACTAACTCACTGACGTGTGGGGCCAGTTCCTGCTAATTACCTAGTTAGGTTTAATTAAAATAGGATTAGCCCTGGCTCACTGACGTGTGGGCCCAGGCCCCTAGTTAATTAGAGTTAGGTTTAACTTAGTGCTAACTAATTTAGTTAATTAGTTGAGACACTGACTTGTGGGTCCCAGCCGTCAGGTTTGACCTAGGCTGGCGCCTTTGACCTGCTGACATAGTGATGATGTCACTATGATGTCATAAATGCCTTTCTGGAATTCTAAATAAATCAGAAATGATTTATTTATTTTAGAAAATAGCCAAAACTTCTAAAAATCATAGAAAATAATCTATAGCTCAGATGAAAATAATTTATATATGAAAATTGATCAGAAAAATCCAAGGAATCTGTTTATGGCATTTTCATGCATGTTAGAACAACTTATGGCTGCTGTTTAGGACAATTTGAATAAATGGCATTTGAATAATCACATATGGAGCTTGAATTTGAACCTTGGTTCAAACCAACTTCATTTAACATGGTTGCTAGTTGCATTAGCTCAATCAACAGCATATTGCCATGTCATGTTCATGCATCATATTGTTGCATTGCATTGATTGTGTTCTCTCTTGTTTGCCGGTGCTTGTCCCCTTTCAGTAGACGTGTTCCGACGATGTGATCGATGACACCGATGAAGACTCAATGTTATCTTCAGAAGAGCCAGGCAAGCAAAACCCCTTTGAGCATTCCGATACAATCCCACTCTCTCGCTCTTGCTCTCTTTTACTTCATTAGGACAACAACGCTTCAACTGTTACCTGCTGCGGTAGTTGAACCCCTTTCCACTGCATGACCCGTCATTGCCACAGTGAATAGTTGAAACCCACTAGTATGAGTAGGAGTTGATTGAGCCATGTTGTGCCTACTCATTCATGCTTTCTGGTTATGCCTGCTATTGCTTAGAGTTGTGTCAGGTCTGATTCATCGGGGATGAATTGGAATGTGGTGAACATGTCCTACTGTTGAGAGCTAAGTGTGTGAACACGATTTGGTAAAGGTAGCGATGAGAGGCCATGTAGGAGTACATGGTGGGTTGTCTCATTGCAGCCGTCCTCAGGAACTGAGTTCTATGTTGGTTGGTCCATGAAACAGCTACTACCACACATTGGGATCCTTAATTGACTCTCTCGACTTATTAATCAACATGATCTCTGTCCAGGAGTTGCAACTAGTTTCTGGTGTTTGTAGTTTACTGGAGGTCGTGCGCAGCGCTGACCCTCGGGGTGGGCTGTGACACGGCAGGTACGTGGCACGGTGTACCGATTGCCCGTTTGGTGATGCGGGAACCCTGTACACATCGTTTGGGGCCGTGAGCGACACCCCGGCCGGATCTCCCCACGGATGGAACCCAAATAGGCGATAAACCTGGACGAGAGACTTGTGTGGTTGGTCAGGTCGTGGCCGACACCCTCGCTGGGCCTCCGCTTGAAGGTTGCCGAGTACATGTCGTGTAAACGGCGGTAAGTGGTGAGAGCGTGTGTGAAGAAGTACACCCCTGCAGGGTTAAATATAATCTATTCGAATAGCCGTGTCCGCGGTAATGGACTTCTGGGTTACCTATTACAGTTCATAGACAAGTGAAAGTGGATACACTAAAACGCGGAAGATAAGCGTGAGTGCTATGGATGGCCTTCTCGCAGGGAGACGGGAGCGGATCCATAGTGGTGTATTGATTGTTGAATATGTGGACTCGTGTGCGCCACCTCAAAAGAGTTACTTTCAGTCGTAGTTTAGGATAGCCACCGAGTCAAAGCTGGCTTGTTGCAGTCAAACTCCACCACCCCTTTGTTGATATCGATGCATATGTAGCTAGTTCTAATGTAAGTCTTGTTGAGTACTTTTGTACTCACGTTTGCTTAATTTATGTTTTTGCAGAGAGACCTCAGTCTCGCTAGTGGTTCCGCGTGGACTTCGACGTTTAGCTTGTTACCTCAGCTACGATCTTGTACCCTTGGGAGGGTCTTGTAGATAGTCAGGCTTCTTAGTCTTTTTTTCATTTGTAGATGTCTGTACTCAGACATGTAATGCTTCCGTTGCCTGTGTGCTCTGTATGTTGGGTCATGTGACCTCTGTTTGTAATAAATGCTATGATGGCTCTTCTGGGCCTTATTTATATGAATTGTTGAGTTATGTTGTGATGCCATGTTGTACAGCACATACTTGCATGTTATGCGTACGTGTAATGTGTATTGCTATGTGTGGGATCCGACACCTAGTTGTTTACCTTTGGTAGCCTATCTTACAGGGAAATGTCTCCTGGTGCTTCCACTGAGCCTTGGTAGCTTGCTACTGCTCCGGAACACTTAGGCTGGCCGGCATGTGTCCTTCTTCGTTCCTGTGTCTGTCCCTTAGGGGAAATGTCACGCGTTGTTCCTTTAAGTCCTTGTAGCTTGCTACGACTTGGGTTCATACGTTGATGACCGACACGTTCGTTGCTGGGTCATGTATGCCTGTCTCTGTAATTTAGTGCCACTTCTGGTTTATAACTAGTCATGTCGGCCCGGGTTCTCTGTCATATGGATGCTAGCGACACTATCTTATACGTGTGCCAAAATGCGCAAACGGTCCCGGGCCAGGTAAGGTGGCACCCGTGGGGATACCGTGCGTGAGGCCGCAAAGTGATACGATGTGTTACAGGCTAGACCTGTGTGACTTAGGATCAGGGTCCTGACATCGTCTTCTTCTCCCATGAGTATCCCTAATTTCCAGGTCAAATCATCATTCTTCTCCACAAGTATTTTCATCTGCTCCTCATATCCGTCGCGTGTAAACTTGAGTTCTTCCTCTAGCTCCAAATTCCTATTTAGGACTTTCTTCAAATCTATCATCCCTGCACACATCTGGTGCTCCTGGCGACAAATGTGGTGGTTCAACTCCTGGATGAATGCTGCAATGGATATACCCTTCCGAGTGCTGATCATATCCCAATTCTCATCTCGGCGTCCACAAATCTGGTAGATAGTGTCCTTTAGCTCCTGCTGGTAGACTTCTCCAATCCTTCCAATAGCAATGTGGGCTGCCATACTCCTTCCTAGGCTCCATGTGGGTGCATTAAAGGAAAATTCTATGAGTGGGGTGACAGGTGCGAACGTCCTTCCTGGAACTTGGGCTTGAATCAACCAACGCTCCTCCTCAGGTAGAGTGGCATTGTAGGTTCCGGTGAAACTTGGTAATCCAATGTTTAGATATCTGGTGACTTCCTTCAGGTGTCGTCCAAAGGGTGTTTCTTCATCCGGTTGCATGAACTTGTGCTTTGCTTCCACCATCCTAAAGAGTTGAAAAGATGAGGAGTCAGAAAAGAGAAGAGTGAATTGTGCTCTAGGGCTTGTCTTAGTGGTCGTGTCCTATAGTCAGCGTGTGCTCTGATACCATCTTGTAGCGACCAGACCTCAAACAGTCTGATCTCTGTGCATCAGTGTCATCCCTGGATCAGTAATGCTGACACAAACAGTACTCGAAGGATTTATAACAGAGTAGCAATCACACACTTATTACATCGATAGTCCAACGATGAGTTTATCACAAATAATATGGCTAAAGGCCATCTAATATGATAACAGCGGAAGGCTTGGAAGATAAGTGAGTCCATCAACTCCAGCGGCATCACTGAGTATAGAACCACGACCTAAAAGGGCATCTTACTCGTCATCTGAAAAGTCTGCAACATGAAACGTTGCAGCTCGAAAACGGGTCAGCACAATGAATATGCTGGCAAGGTGACACAATAGAATGCAATGAAAGTAAGGCTATACTATATGCAATATGGCTGGTGGAAAGCTCTATGGTTAAGTTTTTGCGTAAAGCCAATTTTTCCCTACTTCAAAGGAATGCATTTTAATTAACTATCATGGTAGTTGAAACATCGTTGAGAAGATAGACATCCTCTCAACCCCAATTAAAGTTCATTATTAAACCCAACAAAATTAAATTAAAGTAACATGTTGAGATGCACATGAAAATCCAAGTACTAGATACTCAAGACGTCCATAACCGGGGACACGGCTAATCATGATCAGTTTGTACACTCTGCAGAGGTTTGTGCACTTTTCCCACAAGACTCGATCGCCTCCGTTTGGTTTCTCGCACTGCATGGTGTTTGAGAAACGGATGACCGAGACATAGTCTTTCAGAAGCGCTAGCACCTTACGATCGGGCGGACCGTACCAACCTACATCCCCTACATCTGCTAGTCCACCACTTTAAGAGTTCGCACGACTTACTCATACTATGCTAGAGCCCATAATAGCATTGTGGTTGCACACAGAAGTTTCTAGTATGAATAATCTCATGATCCCTTTGAGCCTGGGTGGCGGTCCAAAAGAAAAACAGGCAGTCCTGGAATACCCAGATGCCTCAATCCACCCAGATGTGTATTAATGTTGCCACCTTAAGTTGAACCATTAATTAAACAATCTCAAATCTGTCATGGATTTCACACACCCAATCCACGTCTACGAGCATAGCATGTCCTAGCAGCAAACGTAGAAGTAACTCCCAAGGGTTTGAATGTAATGCAGGTAATAGGTACTACCTCAATCTACTTCCCAATCCCACAAGTTAATTGATCCTACTCATGCAATGTGTGAGGGTTTGAACTAATGCAATGAAAACTGGGTAATTGGAAAGCATGATCAAAGTGTTACTTGCCTTGCTGATGATCCGCAAAACCTAGAGACTCAAAGTAGCAAGCGACGCACTCCGGGTACTCTATCGCAATCAAACAAACAAGCATACAATAAGTACTTAACTAATGCACGGGTAAAACTCAAATAAGTGATCTAACCAGAAAGTTCAACTTAAGAACTCCGGTTTGCAAAAAGAATCAACTCGAAAGAAGCAACAAAACTCAAACTGCAAAAGAAACGAGCTCCGAATTACTAGTTGGCTTAAAGTCAAATTTTACAGTAGCCAAAACTTTGTTCAAGTTGATCTAACGTAAAGAGGGCTTCGAGACGAAGATCTGGGATTTTGAATCACCTGATTCCGACTCTCGAGCGAAAAGGAAAACGCAAAACAAGATTAGGGCAGAAATCGCGATCGGAATAACCGCGGATAAATACCCCGAAAAAGAAAAACGACGAACAGGCTAACGAACGAACGTTCGATGTCTGCGGTTAACTAACGAAAACCGTTCGTTAAAACGAACGTATGGAGGAACGTCCGCTATTTAACTAAACCGGCGGAAAATAAAAAAAAAACCGAACCGATCTATTCTAAAAAAACAGATCTAGGTTTTCCTAAACAAAACCGATTGGTTAACCGAAAAAAATGAAAACTACCTCGAACTCCGGCGGAACTCTGGCAGACTCCGGCGGGTCGGGGCGGCGGGCTCCGGCGGCGACGGTGGGGCGGCTGCGGCGCGGCGGCGGGGCGCGGCAACGGCGGCGGCGGCGACGGGGCACGACAGCGGCTAGGGTTCGGGCGACGCGGGCGAGGCGAGGCTTGTTGGGCCGGCGGCTGCGGCTTATAAAGCCCAGTCTCCTGGTCCTTCACGAGTCTAAGTCGGTTTCCTAAAAAAAAAATCTAAAAGAGTCCCAGCGCAGAAAAACTAACGAAAGAAATACCAAACGGACTCCAAAATTCCCGAAATAAGTTTTCACCGTCCTCTAATAATATTTAGGACAAAGTGAACATTTTTCCTGGACCTAAATGCAATTTTGAAAAATGCGTATTTTTCCCTATGCAAATAAATCCGCAAATAAATCCAGAAAAATACCAAAAGTGATTTTAATATTTTTCCTCCAAAATTTCTGTTATTTTGGAGAAGTCATATTATCTCCGCTCATATTTTGTTTTTAGAAATATTTATAGGAGAGAAAAATAATTAGAATCACACTGTCCTCGTACCGGTATTCGAGCGAACTCAAATACGAAAACGGTAAAATTCCCAACTCTCTCCGTAGGTCCTTGAGTTGCTTAGAATTTCGAGGAACTCCACGAACAAAAATGCAAAAACATGCAATGCAGATATGATCTATGTATAACATTCCAAATTGAAAATTTGGGATGTTACACTATCGAAGACTACACTTCCGGCAGCCTCCATCTTGCAGCAGTAGAAGAGAGTAGCTGGAATAGTAAGAAGTATCAAAGCTTCTGGCAGCCTCCGTCTTGCAGAAGTAGAATAGAGTAGATGGTAAGTTCACCAAGTAACATCGTATATCATAAACCTACCCGGAGATCCTCCCCTCTTCGCCCCGTAGGAAAGCGATCACCGGGTTTGTACCTGGCACTTGTAAGGGTGTGTTTTATTAAGTATCCGGTTCTAGTTGTCATGAGGTCGGAGTACAACTCCGGGTCGTCCTTTTATCAAGGGATGCGGCTATTCGAATAGATAAACTACCCTGCAGGGGTGCACCACATTACCCAACATGCTCGATCCCCTCTTGCCGGACACACTTTCCTAGGTTATGCCTAGCCTCGGAAGGTCAACATGTTGCAACCCTACCTAGGCACAACAGAGAGGTCAGCCCGCCGGTCTAAGTCCTAAGTGCGCAGGGGTCTGGGCCCATCGCCCATTGCACACCAGCATGTTGCGTGGGCGGTGGGTAAGCAAACCTAGCCTCTCCTAATACCAGAGCAGGCGTTCCAGTCCATTCTGGCGTACGCCGCTCAGTCGCTGACATCAAGAACGCTTCGGCTGATACCACGACGTCGAGAGCCCATAACTACTCCCGCGTAGCTGGTTAGTGTGTATAGGCCAATTGCCAGGCTCAGATCAAATACCAAGATCTTTTTAAGCGTGTTATTTTGAAGTAACCGCGGACGAAGACCAGGGACCAGGCCCACCTGTCTCCTAGGTGGTCGCAACCCGCCCTGTCTCTCCGCCACAAAGTAACCATCAAGGGGCTGCCGGGAACCCAGGCCTACCAGTACCTGTGTGGAACCACCTCCCCCTTCAGCCCCCATCTGCAAATCATCAACATAAGTATGTAATAGTATAGTATATACCCGTGATGACCTCCCGAGTGATCACGACCCAATAGTATAGCATGGCAGACGGACAAGGATGTGGGGCCACTAATGGAATACTAGCATCCTACACTAAGCATTAGGATAGAAGGTAAATTTATCAACAGATGTAGCAACAATGACATGCTATTCAACAGAGTAGGAGATATCGAATCATCAACAGTAGCAAACCTAATTCAAGAATAAGAAAGAAGAGAATGGGTGATATCTGGTGATTAAGGGTGCGGGCTTGCGTAGTTGTTCTAGCGAGAAGGAGGGGTCATCGTCGACACAATCGATTACAGTGGCATCGGCAGCGCTCTTGAGGTCTACCGGAAAGAAGTAACACTACCGCAGGATATTGCTAACGTGACACTACGATCAGAGACCCTTCGGGAAACTGTGTTCGATGCAACAATCGCAAACGATGCTGTGTGAAAACCGTCAGAAATGTATAAAACGTTTGCGATGAGGGATGCATCAAACACGACTCAGGTTTTATCTGCGTGTGCGATGAAGGGCATACGGTTCAGTTCAATGAACTGTTTGCGATGAGGAGGAACAAAAGAAACGGGCAGCCAAATAAAGGCGTGTGCGATACACAACATACGGTTCAATCAGATGAACTGTTTGTGATTAGGTAACACAAAAAAACGGTCAGCCGGATCAAAGATGTGTGCGATATATGGCATGCGGTTCACTCGGATGAACTGTTTGCGTTGAGACATGAGAACAGAAACGGTTCAAATGAACAAGATGTGTGTGATATGAGGCAAACAGGTCTATAATCGGACGTGTGCGAAGACCGATTAAGCATACAATTACACAAGTGACTACACACATAATATTTCCACACACCAAAGAAAGCAATTACATGCATACTAAAGTAGGAGAAACAAGGATCTAATCATCTACCTATTGTTGCGATGACGCTTGCCATTGCTCCGCTTCCGGCTGGATCCCTGGCCGTTTTGGGGAAGTAGGGACTTCCTCAAGTCAATGATCTACATGTACATGTCATAGCTCGTGTACGCCTCCTTGGACGCGTACACGACATGAGCTTTGTCGAGTTTCTCCATCCAGGCCGAGTGCCAGACACGCTTGTCCTTGTTGCATGAATCCTTCATGTCTCTGTAGTAGGGGTCGATGATGGCCTCGGCAAGGTGAACCAGTTAGTCCTTCTCATGCTCCTTGTTGCCCCTGATCTTGTATTGGCCCTGGATGTCGACAAGATTCTCGCAGGCGATGCCCGAATTCTCGAGCGCCTTTTCATCGTTGGTGATGTCCATCGTAGCGAACATGTAGTGAGGGTTGTTGACAAACTTGGCGAAACGCTCGCAAGGCCTTGTGGCCAGGCAGTAGTGGTAGACGAGGATGTGGTGGCGCACACACATCTGGGTGACGAAGACCTTGGGACGAAACCTGGCATAAGCGCGGGTGTACTCGACGTCGAACACGACCACCTTGTACTTCTCCTCGACGATGGATTGCTTCGCCTAGACCGGGTCATTGGTGTACACCACCGAGAGGTCCATGAACCTACTGTGGGTGTTCACCACGGCACGCATGGTGAACTACTGCTCGTCGTCGGCAGCCGCTCAGAGCGCCAATGGAGCCGCGCAGGATACCCTCTAAGAATTTTTCTTGCTGGGTGTGCTTCATGCAATGGTTGGGCGCGATCGAAAGGTTGAAGAGACACAAGGGTGGGTTAAATGGCCGCTGTAATAAATGGGGGCCGGCTGGCCTGTAATCGTCACGTCTTTTCATGGTGTTCATAGCTGAGGATTCCAAACTCCAGTGCACGCTTGACAACACCGCACCCCAGGCGCGGGCTCGAAGAGCCTGTTCCCGCGCTACCGCGCTGTTTACCACGCAAGCTTCCCGCCCGGCTAGTTTGGCCACGCGTCGGCTAGAAGAGGGACAAATCATGGGCGTTGATTGGCAAAAAGCTTTGTAAAAACGAAGTGTGTGGAATGACTTCGGTCATAAGTTTACAATTGGGTGATGAGGTCAAAGTTACACAGAAGGGTGATGATGGACACTCAAGTGCCATAATTAATTATGCGCTCTACAGTGCACACGGTGGAAGAAACCAACCGTGTGTAATATTGTCGAAGATCGCAGTCGAGTTAGCTACATGTGCTGTGAGATCGACAAGGTATACTGATTCCAGAATGGTTAATAAAATCTAAGACCATTACATATTAAGGTCAAAATAGTGCTAGCAATATACGAGTCTCATACGATGCCATTTCAATGATTGTACCACAAAAGCTCGAATGTTACAAGCTTCAAATTCCAGAGTTACGTGGCTCAAATTCAAAGATTACCAGGTTCAAACTGATATTAGAAATGAAATTCAGTTCATTAGCTGCAAACGCTCGTGCTGATGCGCTAAACATGGATATCAGAGAGGTTCAAACTAATATCACCGCTTCTAAGTGTGGCTTCGAAACCATACAATTTTTGCAAAGGGGTCAGCCACTGAGAAGTCATGTATGGGGTTGACCCGATGACTTCCGATTACTCTGTCATGTGAAGTTCCAAAATGAAATTCAACATTTTTGGAGCCTACTCCGTTCTGCGACAGGCGCCGGCACTAATCAACATACCATTCATTTTTGCGAAATAAATGTAGGGAAAACCTCATTTCCTTCAGGACCCTTGCTCTGAGAACAAAGAACCTGGCGAATATAATCTCCGGTAAGGTCCCCCGGTAGGAGTTCAAAGTAATTTATGAGAGATGCAGATCTAGGCATTCGACGTGATTGTTATATTGTATCACATTATCCACCATTGGACCTAATCTTATCTGTAAAAGTAGAAAACGTGTTAGTGTCTACATGCAGTTTTGAGGATTACTACAGGCCTAGCTATTTGGTTTGAAGGATTGTAAAATGCACTAACGTGCCATCTTCGATCTGACATGATTAACATGGGCATTTGATTACATTCTAGAAAAATGTAGCCTTCTTCACAAGAGGTTGGAGTGGATGAAAAGTTCCCTATGAAAGCTAGTACAGATAAATCCAAAGGAGAAATGCTTATTGAATGTAACCATCTGGATCAAGCAACCAATATGGGGCGCATGTATGTACTAAAATCCTCCAAAAGAACCTTTAGAAATTGTAGCACATTGTCATTGTAAACTTGGAAAAAGGTGTCACAAATTGAACTCCCTTATGGTTAACATTTAATAGGAAAGGAACATCACCTGGAAATATAGGTTCTCCAGGCACGGAAAGCATCACAGGAAACATATAACTTGCTTCAGGTCGGGCCCGATAGATTCTAGTGCCAAGACCTTCACTATGCCCAGTTTCGGTGTCAAGCTTGTCGGAATCATTTTCTGAATGGCAGACGAACAACCATCTTCAAAATTAGAAAGAATGTTAATTTGAAGAAGGAGAGGTAAAAGGCGGCTGTTGTACCTGAACGGGTGTGGATCCAATAACAAGTCCGGAGTATTTGTCAGACGAGTAGCCCACCACTGTCAATTTCGGCACAGAAATGACATTGATTCTTGTTGGACGTTCTTGATCAACTACAAGTAATCTCTCAAGTGCAGGTGTATCCTGGATGACCATATCGTGGTCCACCTTTTGTGATGTCTTCCTGCCGCACCAGCAAGGCACATAAATAGTCCGAAGAGTCATGGAGGTGATGTGGAAGGTACTCAACCCATTGATCGCCTGAAGACGAAGGTACTCGAGTGCAGTATAGCCACGGAGCAGGCGCTCCATGTTACCCTTTGAGGGGCAGATGGTGACGAGCTCGAGGTGCTTCAGTCGTGGTAGAATAAGATCAGGCGCATCATTAAGGGGCGGGAAATGGCAGTTCCTGAACTTGGCGAAGCGCAGCGTGGGCGCGAGGCGGAGTGCGGACGTCGGCAGTGACCACATATGCCCATCATCAAAAGTGAGCTCCTCGGGCTGATCTAGGGTGGGGGATCAGAACGAGTCATCAAGCTTGGCTCGGTCCTTGCCGTTGGAACGAAACTTGCCCATTCTAAGGCCTTTGGTTGGGCCAAGGTGACTGGCAAGGATCTTGGAGAATGCATCCAAGCTTTTTCGATAGCCATTGCAGAGGTCGTGGGTGTCGATGAGGTCGAGAGGGCTGGAGTTCCATAGGGTGCGCCATCGCCGGGAAAGGAGGGTTTCCGCGCCCCATATTTGATTGGGAGGAGGGAGATGATGACTATCAACATATCATCGGCCTATTGGATTCGCTTGTGGTTCTAGCTCGCCCTACCTCTGCTTGTTGGCAGCCCCGTTCTCCACCTCTGGAGTCTCCTTGTCAGCGGTGCTTTCTGATAAAATTGGGAGTATAGGGAATATTTAGTTTAAACAGGGTAATAGAAAAGTATATTGGTAACTAGAAGTTATTAGGTAGGGATATAGTAAGAAAAGGGAATGACAATTGGTTGCTTAAATACTACCTAATTCATTTGACATTGTTGGGCAAGTCAACATATGCAGATAGTTGAAAATAAAACATACTTCAAACAAAGTCTGGACGGATGATTTTGTCGGGGAAGTTAGCATATATCTCATGACGAGGCCCTTCTATGTGCAGTGCAATTTTAGTGCCAGCTTTCAGTACATAAAACTTTGCAATTTCATTCCAAAAGCCAGTGCCAAAATAGGAGTCACCACGTTCATCAAGTCTTACAGTAGCAACGATTGTAAATCCATGGTTTGTGTGCACTATGAAATTTGTGGAGCCTTGATGTATGTAAAGGGAAAAATTATGCACTACATAATCTGTTGCATAGCGAGGGATGTCCTGCAGAAAATGGTAGGATTGTTAATGAAAATACGGTAACATGCATATATGGACGCAAATAGAAAGAACTGTACAACAGTTGAAATTGAAGGACAAAAGTCTATAATTAAACAGATAGGGTAAACATGATGTCATGGAAATATGAGAGTAATCGAAAGAACAATACATCATTAATTTGCCTGATATAGAAAGAAGAGGGGAAATTCCCTTTGTCGTATATGGTGCATGTGGCACCTTATAACCAAATGTGACAATATTTAGAATATGTTCAGGAAAGTAGGCCATGCCAACCGATTTAGGGTGAGATTGAACATACCGCGCGCGTCCTCAAGTTATCAGGTACGATGAGAAGGATTCTCTGGCGGCAATCGCCAAGTCCTGATGTTTCAGCGCACTGTACATTCTATGAATGAAAGAAAACCCTCAAATCAGCTCGAATAAAAATGAATTCACGGCGATTTCCGCTGGGTGATTAAAGGAGGCAGATGAACTAGGACAAGAGATGAGATAATATCTCATTAAATTTGTTACCTTGTTGTCCATGAGAAAGAACCCTCAATACGGCAGATTCCCCAACCGAGCAGAGCTGGGTCGACCATGAGCAGCGTCGAGAAAGTCGATGGCGATAGGCGGCGGCAAGCGGAAGTGGCGAAATGCGGTGGGCTCTGCCAGCAGCCTGGCGGTGGCGGCAGGCGTCGAGCTAAGTGTTTACCGCCGCGATAGGCGGTGCCATGGCATAGACGCAGAGGAGCTTGTGCAGGTGTGAACGGGGAACATACCGGAGGGGCCGAGGGCTGGCTGGCGGCGTGACGGTTTTTCTGACAAGGGTATGGAGGGTTTTCTTTTTCTTTTTTGAATTGGGTGGTGAGGGTTTTCTATCCCCCAAAGAATTTTGGGGGCGATGGTTTGCTAGAGCGAACCGTGTGTGATTGCCGTAGCAGGCAAAATGAAAATCATTGCACATAGTTCCAACTTTGGGAACCGTGTATGATTGACGTACTACCTCCGTCCTGGTTTATTAGTCCCCCATTATAATTTTTACCAAAATTTGGCGAAATATTTAACATACTCGGACATAGATAATAAGCGTACACGTACATAAGCATAGTTCAACCACAAGTACATAATTCAACTGTCATTAAGCATACTCAAGCGTACATAGTTCGATCCATCCCACATCTCATCTCACAAGAGACCGGCACGATCCTGAAGCTTTTCCAGGTACTCGGCGTACGCTCCATGCGCCACCCTGCGAGAATACTTCTGCTGGAAGGAGCCAACGGACCGTCCTCTTGTATGCACCAGAACACTTACACACGCGTCATGAATCTTGTGGTTGCAAAATGGGCATCCATAGCCATCGTTCCAGGTCCTAATACGCCTGTTATGCATTCCCGCTTAAAGCTCCATCTGGATTCGTCTCTTGTACCTCCTCTAGGCATCTTCATCCTCACGGTCCACATCATCAAACAAAACCTATACAAATAGTAAAACAAATTTGGCATCAAATCACTGATTACATGCCGTGAAGAAGGATTAAAAATTTATGGATATTTATCTATACATATCCAGAGATTATGGTTCAATTTTTAAGCACGGTCGTCTATGTACAGACCAATCTTGAAGAAAATAAAGGCACAAACATAGGTAGGTCATTCAAAATCAATTGTCAAGTCCTGGCTAGGAATTATTAGCACAAACACTAACCCTAGTCGGATTACTAGCAGAAATCATTTGCATAGATGAAACAACTAATCACTTATCACCTGTACCATTCAAACAATCAATACACTACACGGATCTAATGAAACTTACTCATATTTGATGGATTGGGAGAACATAACCACATGATTTCTATTCCAAAAAGGGGGAGGAAGGAATGATCAAAGAAACCCTATGATCTATTTGACACATAAATGGGTATATATGACTAACCAGTTGTCCGTCGGAGTCGGAGTCGTCGCCGGAGTCGTCGCCGGAGTGGTCATCGGAGTCAGTGTGGAACTCCACCTCCGGCTGTGGAAGCTCGACGACGTCGACAACGTCATGGTGCAGCGATAACACGCCAGTGGTGACGCCAACCTCTGTTTCCATCTCCATGCCATGCTCTAGTTCTTTAGCAGCCCGGGCGTCGCCACTCCCTCTGATGGAGCGCTTTGGCGGCATCCTCATACACTGACGGCTTTGAGGACTGAGAGCGGCGTCGAGAATGCAAAGGAGAAAGAGGATTGTGTGTGAGTAGCGAGCATGGGGGTGCGGCCGCTTGATACGTCTCCGTCGTATCTATAATTTTTTATTGTTCCATGCCAATATTCTACAACCTTTACATACTTTTGGCAACTTTTTATACTATTTTTGGGACTAACATATTGACCTAGTGCCCAGTGCTAGTTCCAGTTTGTTGCATGTTTTTTGTTTCACAGAATATCCATATCAAACGGAGTCCAAACAGGATAAATACGCATGGAGATTTTTTTTGGAGTATATGTGATTTTTGGGAAGAAGAATCAATGCGAGACAATGCCCTAGGGGGCCACGAGGCAGGGGGCGCACCCTAGGGGGTCAGGCGCGCCCTTGGCCCTCGTAGCCACCCCGTAAGGTGGTTGATGCCCTTCTTTCGCCACAAGAAAGCTAATATCGAGATACAAATCATGTCAAAAATTCAGCCCAATCGAAGTTACGGATCTCCGTGTATATAAGAAATGGTGAAAGGCCGAAATCTGAGAACGCAGAAATAGAGAGAGATAGAGAGACAGATCTAATCTCGAACGGGCTCTCGCCCCTCCGCCGCCATGGAGGCCATGGACCAGAGGGGAAACCCTTCTCCAATCTAGGGAGAAGGTCAAGGAAGAAGAAGAAGGAGGGTGGCTCTTTCCCCCTCTCTCCCGGTGGCGCCGGAACGCTGCCGGGGCCATCATCGTGTGACGGCGATCTACACCAACACCTCAGTCATCTTCACCAACATCTTCATCACCTTCCCCCATCTATCTATAGTGGTCCACTCTCCCGCAACCCGCTGTACCCTCTAAATTTATTGCTTCTTTACCTAAACAGCCCCTAGTTTATATTTACGTGTTCTTTTTATTCTTGCAAACCTATCCCACAGCACCTACAAAGTACTTCTAGTTTCATACTTGTTCTAGGTAAAGCGAACGTTAAGTGTGCATAGAGTTGTATCTGTGGTCGATAGAACTTGAGGGAATATTTGTTCTACCTTTATCTCTTCGTTGGGTTCGACACTCTTACTTATCGAAAGACGCTACAACTGATCCCCTATACTTGTGGTTTATCAAGACCTTTTTCTGGTGCTGTTGCCGGGGAGCAATAGCGTGGGGTGAATATTCTCGTGTGTGCTTGTTTGCTTTATCACTAAGTAGATTTTATTTTCTATTCTAAGTTCTTCTCTATCTTTAGTTATGGATATGGAACACGAAATACCAAAAAAATAGGTGTACTTGCTACTCATGGAGATGGGGAACCTCCTAAAACCCTCGATGCTCAGTATGTGAAAAATATTATGTACTTCTTTGAAAATCCTGAGAAAACCCCATTCAACTATATAATGGGAGTAACGTTGGATCAACGTGAATACTTTAGGGATTATCGCTTGACTCATAAAGGGAAATTGTTATGGGATCAGATTTATATGTTGCATTGGTATGCTCGGCAACTATGATTGAGATATGATTATACTTGTTGCTCTATGATGAAGGCTCCACACCTTACCTTTTCATGCGAATTTAATGATGGTGAAACCTTAGCTTCTTATGCTAATGGTATATATGATTATTATGATGTGGAACAAATACAAGAATTCGTTGCCTTTATGGGTGCTTATGAAATTGAATCTCTGTTTAAAAGTTATGAAGCTTTTGAGGATGATGTTTATAGGCCTGGAAATTTTCCTATATTGTAATATTGCTATGATAATTATGAATACAATGCCAATATTGATGCATTTATTGAGAAGGTCTCCGCTATCCAATAAGAGACTAATATTTTGCAGGAATCTATGGAAGAATAAATTGATGCCACTGTGAGCTCATTAGATGAAAAAGATGACGAGGAGAGCAAAGAACAAAAGGAGGAAGAGCTGATTAGCTTCCAGTGCCCACCTTCTAATGAGAGTAACTCTTCACCTCATGCTTTGTTTGATTTCCCTTCGTCCTTACCGAAGGATGATTGCTATGATAATTGCTATGATCCCTTTGATTCGTTTGAAATATTCGTTTTTGATGAAATTGATGCTTGCTATGCTTGTGGCCATGATGCCAATATGAATTATGCTTATGGAGATGAACTTGCTATAGTTCCTTATGTTATGAATGAAATTGTTGGTATTGCACCCACACATGATAGTCCTATTATCTTTTTGAATTCTCCCAACTACACTATATCGGAGAAGTTTGCACTTATTAACGATTATATTGATGGGTTGCGTCTTGATACTATACATGATGATTTTTATAGATATAATATGCATGTGCTTGCTGCTCCTACTTGTAATTATTATGAGAGATGAACTACATCTCCGCCTCTCTATGTTTCCAATATGATAAAATTGCAAGAAACTGTTTAAACTATGCATTGGCCTTTACTATGTGTGCATGAATTGTTCTTTTATGAAATGCCGATGCATAGGAAGAGAGTTAGACTTCGTTGTTGGATGATATATGTTACCTTGTGCTCACTACTAAATCACAAATCATTGTTAATTAAAATTGCCTTTGATATACCTTGGGATCCGGGTGGATCCATTACTTGAGCACTATACGCCTAGCTTAATGGCTTTAAAGAAAGCGCCGCCTGGGAGACAACCCGGAAGTTTTAGAGAGTCATTTATTTCTGTTGTGTGCTTTTATAAAGTTTAAAAACAAAATATAAAGAGGGGAACCTAAAACTTTTTCAATAAGAAAAGCGAAAGTGAGAAAGACGAGCATTGTTGAAGTGGGAGCTAGCCTTGAACTTTGTTCATGACCATGGAAACTTTGTGAACCTTGATTACAAAAACTTTTCAACAAAAATAATTAACCCCTTGTACAATTCCATTGTATTATAACAATAATGTGCCAAGAGTTTGCTTTGGGATGATTAAATTGCTTGTTGGTTTGTGCGGTGCAAAAATAGAAACTTTCACTGTAGTGCGCGATTTTACATTTTTTACTGGAACGTCGAAAGGATCTGAAACTTTTTGCACAATCTTGATATACCAATTTTTGTTTTTCCTAATTTTGCCAGAATTTTTAGAGTTAAATAAGTATGGTTAATATTTAGATTACTACAGACTGTCATGTTTTCATAGATTGCTGTTATAGCTTCATTATTTTCATATGTTTGAATTCTTGTTGAAGCCTCCTTGACTTGGGGCCATAGAATTGTGATAAAATATAGTGGGTAATGTTTTTTCAAAATTATAGAATAATGTTAGAGTAGTACATGATGGGATTTCATTGATCATATGCACTAAACCCACCACTAAAAGTTCGGTTAAGTTTTGTGTGGATGAAGTGTTCGAAGATCGAGGAGGTCTCGATGTGAGAAGAAGGAGGAGAGGCAAGAGCTCAAGCTTGGAGATGCCCAAGGCACCCCAAGTAAATATTAAAGCAAACTCAATCGTCTAAGCTTGGGGATGCCCCGGAAGGCATCCCATCTTTCTTCAACAAGTATCGGCATGTTTTCGGATTCATTTCGTTCACATGATATGCGTAAACTCTTGGAGCATCGTGTGCTTTTTCTTTTTCTTTTAATAAATGCACCATGATGGTATGAGATAGTCCTTGGTTGATTTATAGAATGCTGTTTGTACTTCACTTATATCTTTTGAGTATGGCTTTATAGAATGCTTCATGTGCTTCACTTATACCATTTGAAGTTTGGATTGCCTGTTTCTCCTCACATATAAAACAACCATTTGTGGAATGCTCTTTTGCTTCACTTATATTTGTTAGAGCATGGGCATATCTTTAATTTGTAGAAAGAACTAATTATGTTGCTTCACTTATATCTATTTAGAGAGTTGACAGGAATTGGTCATTCACATGGTTAGTCATAAAATCCTACATAAACTTGTAGATCGCTCAATACGATATGTTTGATTCCTTGCAACAGTTTTGTGATATAGAGATGCTAATATGTGGGAGGTACTAGTGAATGATCGTGGTTTAGTAAAAATATTGGTGTTAAGGTTTGTGATTCCCGAAGCATGCACGTACGGTCTCCTAACTATGTAACCAAATTGGCGCGCATTGTATTTTGATTGTTTATCTTTGCGTGAAGGTCAGGGGCGCACGATGGTTAAATCCTACCAACCTCCCCCCTAGGAGCATGCGTCGTAGTATTTTTGCTACAAGGGCTAATAGATTTTTCACAATAAGTATGTGAGTTCTTTATGACTAATGTCGAGTCCATGGATTATACGCAATCTCACCCTTCCACCTTGCTAGCCACTCTAGTACCACGCAAATTTCGCCGGTGCAGCAAACCACCTTATATCCTTCCTCAAACAGCCACCATACCTACCTATTATGGCATTTCCATAGCCATTCCGAGATATATTGCCATGTAACTCAAACATTCCATTTATTATGACACGCACCATCATTGTCATATTGCCTTGCATAATCGTAAGATAGGTAGCATGATGTTTCCAAGGCTTGTCCTGTTTTTTGATGTCATTGCTATGCTAGATCATTGCACATCCAGGTACACTGCCGGAGGCATTCATTTAGAGTCATACTTTGTTCTACCATCGAGTTGTAAGTACATAAAAGTGTGATGATCATCATTATTAGAGCATTGTCCCCAAAAAAGAGAAAGGCCAAAAAAAGAGAAAGGCCAGATAAAAAAAGTACGGGCCCACAAAAAAGAGAAAAAAAGGGGACAATGCTACTATCTTTTCTCCACACTTGAGCTTAAAAGTAGCACCATGATCTTCATGATAGAGAGTCTCCTATGTTGTCACTTCCATATAATAGTGTGAATTTTCATTATAGAACTTCGCTCGTATATTCCAACAATGGGCTTCCTCAAATTGCCCTAGGTCTTCATGAGAAAGCAAGTTGACGCATACCCACTAGTTTTCCTTTGAGCTTTCATACACTTATAGCTCTAGTGCATCTGTTACATGGCAATCCCTACTCACTCACATTGATATCAATTGATGGACATCTCCATAGTCCATTGATTTGCCTAATTGATGTGAGACTTTCTTCCTACTTTTGTCTACTATCACCTTCTATTCCACCCATAGTGGTATGTCATGGCTCACGCTCATGTATTGCGTGAAGAGTTGAAAAGGTTCGAAAAAATAAAGTATGAAAACAATTGCTTGGATGACACCGGGATGGGCATGATGGGTACCTTGTTTTATGAAAAGGGAGCATAAAAGACTATATGATTTTGTAGGGATAACGTTCTTTAGCATTTATATTTTGAAAGACTTGATTGTTTGTTGGGATGCCCGAGTGTTCAATTATTTTATGTCAAATGATAGACTATTGCTTTGAATTACTCGTGTCTTAATATTCAAGCCATGATTATATTACATGATCAAGATTATGCTAGGTAGCATTCCAGATCAAAAAATATCTTTTTTATATTTACCTACTCGAGGACGAGCAGGAATTAAGCTTGGGGATGCTGATTCCTATCGGTCGTATCTATAATTTTTGATTGTTCCATGCCAATATTCTACAACTTTTACATACTTTTGGCAACTTTTTATACTATTTTTGGGACTATCATATTGACCCAGTGCCCAGTGCTAGTTCCTGTTTGTTGCATGTTTTTTTGTTTCGTGGAATATCCATATCAAACGGAGTCCAAATGGGATAAAAACGCACGGAGATTTTTTTGGAATATATGTGATTTTTGGGAAGAAGAATCAACGCGAGACGATGGCCGAGGGGGCCACGAGGCAGGGGGCGCGCCCTGGGCCCTCATGGCCACCCCATAAGGCGGTTGGTGCCATTCTTTCGCAGCAAGAAAGCTAATATCCGGATACAAATCGTGTCAAAAATTCAGCCCAATCGGAGTTACGCATCTCCGGGAATATAAGAAACGGTGAAGGGCCAGAATCTGAGAACGCGGAAACAGAGAGAGACACAGAGACAGATCCAATCTTGGAGGGGCTCTCGCCCCTCCGCCGCTATGGAGGCCATGGACTAGAGGGGAAACCCTTCTCCCATCTAGGGAGAAGGTCAAGTAAGAAGAAGAAGGAGGGGGGCTCTCTCCCCCTCTCTCCTGGTGGCGCCGGAACTCCGCCGGGGACATCAACACCTTCGTCATCTTCGCCAACATCTTCATCACCTTCCCCCATCTATCTATAGTGGTCCACTCACCCGCAACCCACTGTACCCTCTAATTGAACATGGTGCTTTATGCTTCATATTATTATCCAATGATGTGTTGCCACCCTATGATGTCTGAGTAGATTTTCATTGTCCTGTCAGCAATTGGTGAGTTGCTATGATTGGTTTAATTTGCTTGTGGTTATGTTGCCGTCCTTTGGTGCCCATCATATGAGCACGCGCGTGGATCACACCATAAGGTTAGTTGTATGTTGATAGGACTATGTTCGAGGGCAAGAGTGACAGAAGCTTCAACCTAGCATAGAAATTGATGCATACGGGATTGAAGGGGGACCAATATATCTTAATGATATGGTTGGGTTTTACTTTAATGAACGTTAGTAGTTTCGGATGCTTGCTAATAGTTCCAATCATAAGTGCATAGAATTCCAAGTCAGGGATGACATGCTAGCAGTGGCCTCTCCCACATAAAACTTGCTATCGGTCTAGTAACATAGTCAATTTCTTAGGGACGATTTCAAACTCCTACCACCACTTTTCCACATTCGCTATACTAACTTTATTGCTTCTTTACCTAAACATACCCTAGTTTATATTTATGTGTTCTTTATATTCTTTCAAACCTATCCCACAACACCTACAAAGTACTTCTACTTTCATACTTGTTCTAGGTAAAGCGAACGTTAAGCGTGCGTAGAGTTGTATCGGTGGTGGATACAACTTGAGGGAATATTTGTTATACCTTTAGCTCCTCGTTAAGTTCGACACTCTTACTTATCGAAAGAGGCTATAACTGATCCGCTATACTTGTGGGTTATCACCGCTCGGGCGCACCATCAATATGGAGTAGTGGGAGTTATGGGAGAGAGGCAGGCGGCGGTCAAACCGATGGCTCGCCTCCCGGCGAGCCTGCGCGCCAGATAGCTGGCATGCCTACCAAAGTTTCACACAGCTACTCGCACGCCTCCCGATGACACTACGCAGCGAGCACGCCTCCGTCAATTCACACACCTGCACGCATGCCTCCCCGTCTGCCTGTGCGTCGGACTGCTCGCACGCGTCTCGTCAACTCACGCCTGCTTGCACGCCACACGGGTCGTGCAGCCGCACGTATATTGTTTTTCTATTTGGATGACTAATGCTGCCGCTTTATTGCTTAGCCAAAGCATGGCACGTATCCATTCTTGGTCTAACGCTCCCGGTTCAAATAAATAATCCATTCGGGATTGGTTCTCAATTATTAATAATCTCCCATATGTAATTAGATAAATATTACATCATAACTGGTCTCAAATTTGACAAAAAAAAGTACAATGCCATTTTGTATTGGTGTCCATATGACAACACGATAAGTTTCATGAACTTCAAATAAGTTTTGGATGTACTAGAATTTAAAAATCAAGATTCTCAATATTTGAAATTTGTTGCACGGGGAGTAAACATGCACCCAGTGAGACACATGTGTTTTTGCAATCCATTTAGGTGCACTGTCATGTGTGCATGTAGCTCAAATTAGATTTTTCCACATTATACCCATAGAAAATCAATCAATCAATGTACTAAAACGTCTTAATGATCTCTGTGATTTTTTTGAAATTAAAACCTCCCTCCTTGGGTAGCATGTATGTTCACCACGGGATAATTAATTTAACATGCATCGTAGTTGCGATGGATTCGCGGTGTGTGTGTGGGTGTGTGCGTCTAGGGGTGGCGGGTGGCTCGCAGTACACTACGAGTTGTGTGCCACCGTCTGGGTTGGCTGTTTTGTTAGGCAGGCTGGTGCCACATTAGAGTCGTGAAATCGTTATTTAATACATTGCACAACTATTTCATACATAAATGGCCCTGTTTGGATCCATGGGTTAGAGTTGGTTTGGGTTAGTTTGGATTCAACTAACCCGAAAATATCCAACTAGGAGGGTTAGTTTGGGTTAGATGCATCTAACCCACCCCAAAAAACTAACCCACCCAAGAGGTTCTTATTTGGGTTAGTTCTTCAAGAAAAAGAGCAAATGATTGCGAAAGAGCATATATTGTCAATCTAACCCTGCCTTCGAAACACCTCTTTGGTTAAAGTTAGTTCAGTGTTAGTTTAGGGTTAGAATCTAACTCTAACATCTAACTGAGTTAGAGTATCCAAAGAGAGCCAATGTCTTGCCACATGCAGTCGATGGTTGTCCTACACGACACTAGATACTCGCGTGTGACTCTTTCTGTGGGCCTGCGAGGTCGTCGTCCATCACTTTGACGAATAGCCGGCAGTGAGGTTAATTTGACCAGCAAGGTAGAATCTTTTTTATGTGTGTTATGGTGGTATATAGTATGCGTCGAAGAGGTGGGAGGGGACTAGCATATATAATTTACATATGCGTCTGTGAACAAGTACAACTCACTTAGTTTCGGTACTTTTTGGTTACCGAGGCACGTGCCACGTCAAAATTGTGAAATTGATTATTCAAACATCACACAACACCTTTTTGGGACACATGCATATAGATCCTAGCTAGGACATGCACGTGTGACTCTTCCATCTATGGGCCGACGAGGCCATCGTCGATGCATGCATGCATGTATCACTTTGACCTACATCGGGAGATGTTAATTAATTTCACCATCGATGAGGATTATTTTGGGTTGTACATACATTATGGCAGTAGCATATAGTATGAAGTGAAGAGGGGGGAAGGGGACCATCATATGTAGTATGCTTGATATGAACCTCGCTCTGTGTGGGAGCATGGTTTACGGTTTGTTAGGCATGTGGCACATCAAAGTTGTGCATTGTGGGTAGTCAACATATATATGTTTGGCCCACATGCAAAGCGGTGGTGGTAGTCCTCTCGCACCCACGTAAGCGGTTATCAGCGATATCGATGCTTTCCATCTGTGGGCCCACTTGGTCCATCAGTTCTTTTTGCTTGACAACAAGAGAGGTTAATTTTTCTTAGGAGGGGATTATTATTTTTGCACTGGGATGACATGCATGATACACTTTAAGCACACACACATGCATGTGTACGCATGAATCCCTCACATTGAGTCGAAGTGGCTAGTACAACGACACCATCATGAATCGATTTCGCTCTATGTGGGTAGCTAGTGTACGATTTTTGACACACGCTCCAGATCAATGTTGTGTATTCAAAGATGCATGCACGCATCACCTCCATACATATGCATGTATTGGTTGCCTTCGAACAGTACACTCCCTCGCGAGGTTATCGATTACAAGCCTATATATTCATGGGCCCGCGTGGATATCAATGATCACCTTGATCAACAACAAGATAGGTTACCATGGCAGATTCTTCATTTGGTTCGTGTTATCGTAGTATAGGTCATGGTGAGATTCATACCTAATTAAGTTTGAGCGCATATACTATGCACGGATGCATGAATATATGAATCCCTATCGTTGGCTTGAAGTGTGGTGTAACATACATATGCATCGTCGTCAACCTAACCCTCACTCAGTGTGGGGATTTCTAGTTTGAAATCACGGTGCCACATCAAAGTTGTTCCATTGTTACTAAGAAACACACCTCTCCATACATATTTTTGGGCCACACGCATGCAATGGTTGTCTTCGGGGACTAGCTATTTGCGTCATTATTGGCGAGCTAGTCCATCTCCGGGCTCGGATGGACGGCCATCACTTTTAACAACAACAAGAGAGTGGTTGTACGACCAAGGTGGATTATTATTGGTGCATTTTATGACCCATCTTGGTGAGATATAGGCCTCTCTGGCCCGCTGACTGAAAGTGTGTGTGTGTGTGGGGGGGGGGGTTGCTACATCG
>LR738712.1:562425768-562449381 GCA_902687465.1 Secale cereale
ACACACATGCACACACACCAAAACCTCATCGGGCGTGCGCGCACACACACACACACACCCTCCCTCGCTCGAAACCCTAGCAAAGTCCCCGCCACCGCTCCCATCGCTGCAGCCACCGTCGCCACAAGGCCTCCATTGTCAATGTCTGCTGGTTTGCCCGTGCAGTTTACCCACCGATCTCCATACCCAGGCTGGCCTGAGTTTCTTAGATGATGCCTGCCAAACGCCCCCTTTACCACAGATCCCCATCCCCATCCCCCACTCCAGAGCGTCGCAGCCTAAGCCCAACTATGCTTCCCATGGAGCTCGAGGAGCGACTGGCCCAAAAGAGGGGTATAGCCGTCTCTTCGCCCGATGTCGCCGAGGAAGTTGACGACCATTACTTGCGGCAGGCACTCAAGAAGCGGGCTAGATTATGCGGGCATGTCTCGTTCGCCGGCTACGACATCGAGGTCATCGACCGTGACGCCCTAAGGCGGGCTGTGTCTGGCCCAACCCCAACCCCTCGGGTTCAACCGCCATCGATCTCATCCATGGCCCCGCCGCTGATCTCCTCTGGCTCGCTGTCAACAATTTGCCATTCTACATCGCTATCGAGCCCCTTTTGTCATTTTTGAAGGACACGTTCGGCGACGCTGGCTTGGGATCCATAGCTTCCTAGTCAGACCTCATCGACGGAGACCGCGAGGAGGGCACCATCCCGGCTCTTCCAAGGGGAAAGAGCCCATCTGCTGTTCCAAGGGGAAAGCGCCCGTCTGTGACATTAGGGAGGGCACCCTACAGCCGGGCTCTTCCAAGGGGAAGGAGCATATCTACGACAACATGGAGCGCATCCATGGTCCTTGCTCTGCCCACGGGAACGAGCCCATCCGTGACAAGTGAGGAAACCCATGATTTGTTTTGCCATGCCTCTTCACAGGGGGAAACCCATGATTTGTTTTGTCGAGTCCCTTTTGTAGTCTAGTGAGAATATGTCCAGTTTTAATTGCTATATCTGGTTGTTTGCAGTATGCATTGTTTATTTTAGTTGTTCACAATGTGATGCTCTATATGTGCATGTGCAGTACATTTAATCAATCCAGTTTTAAACATACATATAGGAATGCATATATTTGCTTGTTGTTAAGCCTCTTGTAGCTAGCATATGCCTCTTTTAAAGTTTTTTGATTCTTCGGTTGTTCGTAGTTAGCATATGTTCAGTTTAAAATGCTATCTTTGGTTGTTCGTAGTATGCCTTTTTTATTCCAATTATTCACAACGTGATGTTATATATGTGCAAGTATGAACTGTGCAATTCCATTTCATCAGTTCAAGTTTCAACAATACCACTATGAATGACTACATTTGGTTGCTGCATCTTGTATTAATGCGCCTCTCCATTTTTATTTAACCATAACCAGTGTACTTAGACCGGCACAATACCAGTTTGAATGACCATGTTTGCTTATTGTTAAATGTTTGGCCTGTTGCAGTTAGCACACCTTTCCACTTGTTTTTCTTTACTAGCTTGCTTAAACTTGCACACGAAGCTATCTTTTGGAGATTATTTTGTCTGCCATGTGTAATTTTGGTTGATGTTTAGCCTGTTGTGCTTAACATGCTTCTTGATGTACCTACACAGGACAATTTTGGGAACGACTTCTATTTTCCATCAAGGTTAGTTTCATCCCATGGCTTATATCTGCTCATTGTCCAGGATATCGGTAGTTGGTACCATATAGGTCGGCGGCTGATAAGGGACTAATCGGTGAATCGGACTTTTAACTGAATATATTTGCAGTCCTTTTTTCCTTAGGTTAACTAGGGCCATATGTAATATATCTGAGGCTACATAGCAACATGCATTGTACTTAATGTATAAATATGCAACCCTAGGCTACATAGCAACAAGGAAGAGTGTTACATTAATGTTCTAATGATGTCTAGATATACGTAGAAGAGCAGCAGTAGCAACAGCAACAACACATCCCTGTTTGGATACTCAACTTAGCTAGAGGTTAGAGTTAGTTTCTAGCTAATTAATAACCCTGAACTAACTCCATCCAGAGAGTTGTTTGGATGGCAGGGTTAGATTGACAATAAATGCCCTAGGAGAACTAGCTTCAGTTAGCACCTCTTGGGTTGGATACTAGTTTTTTCGGGTGGGTTATAGATGCAACTGGCTCAAACTAGCCCTCTTGTTTAGATATACATTAGGGGTATTTGAGCCCGAACTAGCTCAAACTAACTGTAACATGTGGATAAAACAATAGATAATTTGTAAAAAATGAACGAAACTCCTTCCGGCCCATAATATAAGATGTTAATTCATCTAATATGTGAGTATATTGGATGTTATAAGATAATCCCTCCTTTCCTAAATATTTTTCTTTTTAGAGATTTCAAATGGACTACCACATACGGATGTATATAGACATATTATAATAGAGTGGTGTACTATATCGTTGTGCAATTGTTGTTTAGCTTCTAATATTAACTTGGTGCTTTTAGGTACATATGTCATTGGTAAAGATCCGCGCTTCGACCATTTTGGCATATGGCGCAATGAGATATCGATGAACCAGCATCAAGTGAGGAAGCTGATAAAGATTGTTAGTAAAATGGGTCCAAAGATGGCAATTAAACAATTTGTTTACACTTTATCCAAGATAATAGCGAACTACAGGATCCTAAGTAAGAACTCTGCAGCCTTTTTTTACTGCCCATAATGAGTTGTGTTAGATGACAATGTCTGAATCTTTTTCCTTTGAAGTGGTTGCCAAAGCAGTTTACTCAAGATTACCTCTCAAACTACATGATTGGTGGGCATGCAAAGGTTAAAGTATTTCTACTAGAACACGATGATTATCTAGATGTTTTCATGAAGACCGTGAAGGATGGGCGGTCAGCCATCACAAGGGATTAGACTAGAGTCGGGCGTGCCTTCTGCATGGAGGAGGGCACAATATGTGCATTCCGCTTCACCTTGTTCAGCAACCAGAATATATTTCGCCTCTTTCTTTACCATCTTTAATAGTACAAGTATACAACTGTGGTTCATCATTCTTAATTTGGTTCTTATGTAATTCTTGAACATATGTACCTATGAATCGAATAATGCATTGGTTGTTTGAACCTGATGGATCTGAATAAAGTTGTAGCATACATACAAATTCAAATTCAAATCCGGTACAATTTGGAAAAGCAATGATTAAATTATGGTGAAATTACACTCTCTAGGTTGTTACGGCACATATGGTTGGTAAAACACAAACGTTTGCGATATGCACCATAATCGGAGACGGTTCACAGAGAGGAAACATGTGCAAGCATGCACACAGTTGCCGTTTGCAAAGCGTGTGCGATGTCAGACAATATCACAAATGGTACAGGCAAACTAAATGTTTTTCTTAGTTGTCTTATCATACATGTTATGCAACCATGAACTATTTCTGATGAAGTACGCATCGTAAACGTTGCACCACAGAAGAGCGTGTGCGATAGTTGTCGTGTACGACGATGTTACAATGGTCCGACGTTTCGTAATCCTGTTCGACACTCATACGACGATTAGCTAATCTTCTTAACGGTGAATCGTTTGTGATGGACCGCGCATCATACACCTTTTATAATAGGGAACCGTTTGTGATGGGCCGCGCATCACAAACGTAGCACCACAGAATACCGATTGCAATGGCAATGCGAGCAGAAACGAGTAGGAGTACTGTAGGGGCCTTATCCCGGACGGTTTCTCAGTCGTGTGGGAAGGCCCCCTATTGCCCACACTCACTTGGCGACGGTTCCAAATGCCGTCGCGGAAAGGGGTTTTAAGCCATTTGTTTAGGACCGACGTGCACCAGTGTAACAGAGGGGGAACACAATAAATAACAGAGCAATCAAAGCATCACAAAGCATAACAAAGCAATACGTGGTGCTAGGTGTGACCTAATGCTGTACTAGGCGGTACTGGTGAAGGGGGGAAACATCCGGGAAAGTATTCTCGATGTTTTGTGTTTTCGTACAGACGGATCGGAGGGGACGGTTGCAGTTCCGCTATGCTAGGGACGTCTGGTGTACAAGTGGACTGCGTATTCGGATTCGTCTCGTCGTTCTGAGCAACTTTCATGTAGAATGTTTTTTCATCTGAGTTATAGATTAATTAATATTAATTTTTAAAGATTTAATCACTTTCAGGAATTAACAGGTTAATTTAATCGAAAGCATTTATTACGTCATCAAGGCGTCAGCATGACGTCACCGGTCAACTCTGACCGCTGACCAGTCAAACTGACCAGTGGGGCCCGTTCTTCATAGACTCAGGTTTATTCACTACTGCAGGATGCTGCTAACGCGACACTACGATTAGAGACCCTTCGACAAAATTGTGTGTTGTGCCATAATCGCAAATGGGGGTGTAAAAAACTATCGAAAAAGGTGCGAAACGTTTGCGATGGAGGATGCATCAAACACGGTTCAGATTTAAGTTGCGTGTGCGATGCAGGGCATACGGTTCAGTTCAATTAACTGTTTGCGATGAGGAGGAACAAAAGAAACGGGCAGCCAGATGAAGGTGTGTGCGATATACAGCATATAGAGTACTCGGATGAACTGTTTGAGATTAGGCAACACAAAAGAAATGATGAACTGTTTGCCTTGAGAGATGAGAACAGAAATGGTCCAACTTAACAAGATGTCTGCGATACGCGGCAAACAGGCCTGAAATCGGAAACATGTGTGAAGACTATAACAACACAGACGATCACCGCTACCAAGCTGTGTGTGTGTTGCGAGCAAACGATTGCTGGTATACATCACCGACGTCTTCCATTGTTTAGTCCTTGTGCGATTTGATTTTCTTTGTCCGCACAACATCTACACTCTGTCTACAGAGCATCAACATATATACTTAAAAATACAGCATTGCATAACCAAATTAAGCATACAATTACACAAGTGACTACACACATAATATTTCCACACACCAAAGTAAGCAATTACATGCATACTAGAGTAGGAGAAACGAGGCTCTAATCATCTACTTATTGTTGCGATGACGCTTGCCATTGCGTTGCTTCCGGCTAGATCCCTGGCCGTTTTGGGGAAGGAGGCACTTCCTCATGTCAACGATCCGACTATACATGTCGTAGCTCGTGTACGCCTCCTTGGCTGCGTACAAGACGTGAGCTTCATCGAGTTTCTCCATCCTGACCGAGTGCCAGGCACGCTTGTCCTTGTTGCACGAATCCTTCATGTCTCTGTAGTAGGGGGCGGTGAGGGCCTCGGCGAGGTGAACTAATGAGTCCTTCTCATGCTCCTTGTTGCCCCATATCTTGTATTGGCCCTTTATATCGACATGATTCTGGAAGGCGATGCCCGAATTCTCAAGCGCCTTTACATCGTTGGTGATTTCCACCGTAGCAAACATGTAGTGGGGGCTATTGACAAACCTAGCGAAACGCTCGCAAGACCTTGTGGCCAGGCAGAAGTGGTAGACGAGGACGTGGTGGCGCACGCACATCTGGGCGACGGCGACCTTGGGACGAGACCCGGCACGAGCGCGGGTGTATTCGATGTCGAACCCGAGCACCTTGAACTTCTCCTCGGCAAGCAACAACTCCATGATGTGGATGGAGTGCCCCACCCAGACCGGATCATTGGTGTACACCATCGAGAGGTCCATGAACCTTCTGTGGGTTTCCACCACGGCACGCATGGTGAACTACTGCTCGTCGTTGGTAGCCGCTCGGGGCGCCATTGGAGCCGCACAGGATACCCTCTAGGATTTTCTCATGGTGGGTGTGCTTCTTGCAATGGTGGGGCGCGATCAAACGGTTGGCCGCTGTAATAAATGGGGGCCGGCCGGCCTATAATCATCACGTCTTGTCACGGCGTTCATAGCGGAGGATTCCATTGCACGCTTGACAACACCGCACCGCACGCGTGGGCTCGAAGAGGCGCCAAATGTATCGTCGATGAGCCTGTTCCCGCTACCGCGCAATTTACCGCGCAAGGTTCCCACCTGGCTAGATTAGCCATGCGTCGGCTAGAAGAGGGACATATCGTGGGTGTTTATTGGCAAAAAGCTTTGTAAAATTGAAGTGTGTGGAATGACTTCAGTCATAAGTTTATGTGTGGGTGATAAGGTCAAAGTTACAGAGAAGGGTGATTATGGACACTCGAGTGCAATGATACGTCTCCAACGTATCTATAATTTCTTATTGTTCCATGCTATTATAGTATCTGTTTTGGATGTTTAATGGGCTTTAATATACACTTTTATATTATTTTTGGGACTAACCTATTAACTGGAGGCCTAGTGCCAGTTGCTGTTTTTTTTTGCCTATTTCAGTGTTCGGAAGAAAAGTAATATCAAACGGAGTCCAAACGGAACGAAACCTTCGCGAGGATCTTTCTTGGAACAAACGCAATCCAGGAGACTTGGAGTGGAAGTCAAGGAAGCAACGAGGCGGCCACGAGGCAGGAGGGCGTGCCCAGGAGGTAGGCGCGCCCCCACCCTTGTGGGCCCCTCGTAGCTCAATCGACCTACTTCTTTCGCCTATATATACTCTTATACCCTGAAAACATCCGGGGGAGCCACGAAACCACTTTTCCATTGCCGCAACCTTCTGTACCCATGAGATCCCATCTTGGGGCCTTTTTCGGTGCTCCGTCGGAGGGGGATTCGATCATGGAGGGCTTCTACATCAATACCATAGCCTCTCCGATGATGTGTGAGTAGTTTACCACAGACCTTCGGCTCCATAGTCATAAGCTAGATGGCTTCTTCTCTCTCTTTGGTTCTCAATACAAAGTTCTCCTCGATGTTCTTGGAGATCTATTTGATGTAATTCTTTTTGCAGTGTGTTTGTCGAGATCCGATGAATTGTGGGTTTATGATCAAGATTATCTATGAACAATATTGTGTTCTTCTCTGAATTCTTATATGCATGATTTAGTATCTTTGCAAGTCTCTTCGAATTATCAGTTTGGTTTGGCCTACAAGATTGATCTTTCTTGCAATGAGAGAAGTGCTTTCTTGCAATTTGTTCACCCACCGTAATGTATGCAATCTTGAGAGAAGCCACTAGTGAAACCTATGCCCCCGGGTCTGCTTTACGTCATATAAGTTTCCGGTCTACAATTCTAGTTTACCATTTATTTTGCAATCTTTATTTTCCAATCTATACAACAAAAATGCCAAAAATACTTATCTTATTATCTTTATCAGATCTCACTTTTGCAAGTGGTTGTAAAGGGATTGACAACCCCTTTATCGCGTTGGTTGCAAGGTTCTTGATTGTTTGTGCAGGTACTAGGCGACTTGCGTGTAGTCTCCTACTAGATTGATACATTGGTTCTCAAAAACTGAGGGAAATACTTGTGCTACTTTGCTGCATCACCCTTTCCTCTTCAAGGGAAAACCAACGCATGCTCAAGAGGTAGCAAGAAGGATTTCTGGCCCAGTTGCCGGGGAGATCTATGCTCAAGTCAAGACATACCAAGTACCCATCACAACTCTTTTTCCTCGCATTACATTATTTGCCATTCGCCTCTCGTTTTCCTCTCCCCCGCTTCTAAAACGATTTTCGAAAACCATTGCCTTTTCTTCGCCTTTTTTCGTTCGCCTTTTTGTTTGCTTGTGTTTCGGTGTGCCCTCTAATAGCTTGCATCTTCGGTTGCTAAAATATGGATCCCCATCCTCTTGCTAATCTTTTTAAAAGATCCAATTATGATGAACCAATTGCTAGTGAGTTGAGTGCACTAGATTATCTTTTGTTTTGCTTGAAATTCGTGAATCTGAAAATTGTGATGAAGTATTTAAAGAGATTCACGATAGCTCCTTGAATAAAAAGCATAATTGCAATGATGTTATTATAAATTCTATGAGTGACAATTGTGCTAATGATATGCAAAACCCTAAGCTTGGGGATGCTTATTTTGTTATGCCCACTACTTGTTGCAATAATCATGATTGGGGTGATGTTTATTATGATCTTGAAAATTTAGTTAAACCCCATGATGAATATAAGATTGATAATAATGTTTGACATAATATTGAAAGTGGGTTTGGAAGAGTGTCAACTTTAGATCCCACGTATTTGGAGAATGTTCAATCTTATGAATTTTTTGATAAAACTGGGTTTGGAGAGGTCATCACTTTAGTTAATGTTGATCCCAGTATTTTGGAAGAGTGTCAACTTCGCATGCATGTGGATCGTGTTGAGAATATGTTTTGTGATAGCTATATTGTTGAATTTTCTTATGATCCTACATGCAATTATTATGAGAGAGGAAAATATGGTTGTAGAAATCTTCATGTTACTAAATTACCTCTCTTCATGTTGAGATTGTTCTTGTTTTCTTTTTCTTCCTTGCAAATGCTAGATATTGCTTGTCTTGATTTGTTTTACTATAAAATGCCTATGCATAGGAAGCATGTTAGACTTAGATGTGTTTATCACATGTTCTATGATGCTCTTTAATTTGTGCTTCAAGTGTTGACTTTCATGCTAGCATCATTAAAGTTATCTACGCCTAGCTAAAAGGCTTTAAAGAAAAGTGCTTCTTCGGAGGCAACCCAATTTTATTTTTGTTCTTTGCATTTTGCTCATGTTTTGTAATAAATAATTCATATAGCTTCTGTTTAGATGTTGTTTTATGTTTTAATTAGTGTTTGTGCCAAGTAGAACCTTTGGGAAGACTTGGGAGAAGTCTTTGCGATCTTGCTATAAAAAACAGAAACTTTTGCACTCACGAGATTAGCTGCCAGTTTTTTTACTGGAGAGTGCTTTTAGGTTGATTCTTTTTGCAGATGATTCATAGAAAAATTCCTCACGTCCACCAATTTATTTCAGAATTTTTAGAGTTACATAAGTAGTCGAAAGTTACAGATTACTACAGACTAATCTGTTTTTGACAGATTATGTTTTTCGTGTGTTGTTTGCTTATTTTGATGAATCTATGGCTGGTATCGGGGGTAGGAACCATAGAGAAGTTTGAATACAGTAGGTTTAACACCAATATAATAAAGAATGAGTTCATTACAGTACCTTAAACTAGTGATTTGTTTTATTATACTAACGTCGCTCATGAGATTTTCTGTTGAGTTTTGTGTTGTAAAGTTCTCATGTTTTTGGGTAAAGAATTGATGGATTTCGGAATAAGGAGTGGCAATATACTAAGCTTGGGGATTCCCAAGGCACCCCAAGGTAAAATTCAAGGACAACCAAAAGCCTAAGCTTGGGGATGCCCCGGAAGGCATCCCCTCTTTCATCTTCGTCTATCGGTAACTTTACTTGAGGCTATATATTTATTCACCACATGATATGATTTTAGTCTTTGCTTTTTAGTTTACCACAAGCATCCTTGCCGTACACACCTCTTGGGAGAGACATACATGAATCGGAATTTATTAGAATACTCTATGTGCTTCACTTATATCTTTTAGAGCACGGTGGTGGTTTTATTTTATAGAAATTATTGATCTCTCATGCTTCACTTATATTATTTTGAGAGTCTTTTAGAACAGCATGGTAATTTTCTTTGGCTATAAAATTAGTCCTAATATGATAGGCATCCAAGATGGGTATAATAAAAACTTCTATATAGAGTGCATTGAATACTATGAGAAGTTTGATACTTGATGATTGTTGTGAGATATGAAGATGGTGATATTAGAGTTGTGCTAGTTGAGTAATTGTGAATTTGAGAAATCCTTGTGTTGTGGTTTGCAAGTCCCGTAGCATGCACATATGGTAACTGTTGTGCAACAAATTTGAAGCATGAGGTATTTCTTTGATTGTCTTCCTTTGGGTGGAGGTCGGGATCGCGTGATGGTTAACTCCTACCAACCCTTCCCCTAGGAGCATGCGTGTAGTGCTTGGTTTTGATGACTTGTAGATTTTTGCAATAAGTATGTGAGTTGTTTATGACTAATGTTGAGTCCATGGATTATACGCACTGTCACCCTTCCACCATTGTTAGCCTCTCTAGTGCCGCACAACTTTTGCCGGTACCGTACACCCACCATATACCTTCCTCAAAACAGCCACCATACCTACCTATTATGGCATTTCCATAGCCATTCCGAGATATATCGCCATGAAACTTTCCACCGTTCGGCTTATTATGACACGATCCATCATTGTCATATTGCCTTGCATGATCATGTAGTTGACATCGTATTTGTGGCAAAGCCACCATTCATAATTTTTTCATACATGTCACTCTTGATTCATTGCACATACCGGTACACCGCCGGAGGCATTCATGTAGAGTCATATTTTGTTCTAAGTATGGAGTTGTAATCCTTGAGTTGTAAAAGAAATAGAAGTGTGATGATCATCATTATTAGAGCATTGTCCTGTGTGAGAAAATAAAAAAAAGGCCAAAAAAAGAGAAAGGCCAAAAAAAGAGAAAGAGTCTTCAAAAAAAGAGGAGTCTCCAAAAAAATGAGAAAAAGAGAGAAGGGACAATGCTACTATGCTTTTTCCACACTTGTGCTTCAAAGTAGCACCATGATCATCATGATAGAGAGTCTCTTATTCTGTCACTTTCATATACTAGTGGTAAGTTTTCATTATAGAACTTGGCTTGTATATTCCAACGATGGCCTTCCTCAAATTCCCTAGGTCTTCGTGAGCAAGCAAGTTGGATGCACACCCACTTAGTTTATTTTGTTGAGCTTTCATACATTTATAGCTCTAGTGCATCTGCTGCATGGCAATCCCTACTCACTCACATTGATATCTATTGATGGGCATCTCCATAGCCCATTAATACGCCTAGTTGATGTGAGACCATCTTCCTCCTTTTGTCTTCTCCACAACCACCACTCTATTCCACATATAGCGCTATATCCATGGCTCACACTAATGTATTGCGTGAAAGTTGAAGAAGTTTGAGAATAATAAAGTATGAAACAATTGCTTGGGTGAAACCGGGGTTGTGCATGATTTGAATATTTTGTGTGACATAGATGGAGCATATCCAAACTATATGACTTTGTAGGGATGAACTCTCTTTGGCCATGTTATTTTGAGAAGACATAATTGCTTTGTTAGTATGCTTGAAGTATTATAATTTTTATGTCAATATTAAACTTTTGTCTTGAATCTTTCGGATCTGAATATTCATGGCATAATAAAGAAAATTACATTGAAAATTACGTTAGGTACCATTCCACGTCAAAATTTCTGTTTTATCATTTACCTAGTCGAGGATGAGCAGGAATTAAGCTTGGGGATGCTGATACATCTCCAACGTATCTATAATTTTTTATTGTTCCATGCTATTATATTATCTGTTTGGGATGTTTAATGGGCTTTAATATACACTTTTACATTATTTTTGGGACTAACCTATTAACAGGAGGCCCAATGCCAGTTGCTATGTTTTTGCCTATTTCAGTGTTTCGCAGAAAAGGAATATCAAACGGAGTCCAAACGGAACGAAACCTTCGCGAGGATCTTTCTTAGAACAAACACAATCCAGGAGACTTGGAGTGGAAGTCAAGGAAGCAACGAGGCGGCCACGAGGCAGAAGGGCGTGCCCCCACCCTCGTGGGTCCCTCGTAGCTCCACCAGCCTACTTCTTTCGCCTATGTATACTCGTATACCCTCCAAACGTCCGGGGGAGCCACAAAACCACTTTTCACCTATATATACTCTTATAGCCTCTGCGATGATGTGTGAGTAGTTTACCACAGACCTTCGGGTCCCTAGTTATTAGCTAGATGGCTTCTTCTCTCTCTTTGGTTCTCAATACAAAGTTCTCCTCGATGTTCATGGAGATCTATTCGATGTAATTATTTTTGCGGTGTGTTTCTCGAGATCCGATGAATTGTGGGTTTATGATCAAGATTATCTATGAACAATATTTGGTTCTTCTCTGAATTCTTATATGCATGATTTAATATCTTTGCAAGCCTCTTCGAATTATCAGTTTGGTTTGGCCTACTAGATTGATCTTTCTTGCAATGGGAGAAGTGCTTAGCTTTGGGTTCAATCTTGCGGTGCTCGATCCCAGTGATAGAAAGCGAACCGGCGCGTATTGTAATGTTGGCATAGAGGATAAAAAGATGGGGTTTATATCATATTGCTTGAGTTTATCCCTCTACATCATGTCATCTTGCTTAAGGCATTACTCCGTTCTTATGAACTTAATACTCTTGATGCATGCTGGATAGCGGTCGATGTGTGGAGTAATAGTACTAGATGCATAATCATTTCGGTCTACTTGACACTGACATGATACCTATGTTCATGTTCATGCTTAGATATTCTCATAACTATCCGCTTTTCTATCAATTGCTCGGTAGTAATTAGTTCACCCACCGTAATATATGTTATCTTGAGAGAAGCCCCTAGTGAAACCTATGGCCCCCGGGTCTACTTTACATCATATAAGTTTCCGATCTACAATTCTAGTTACTAATTATTTTGCAATCTTTATTTTACAATCTATACAACAAAAATACCAAAAATACTTATCTTACTATCTTTATCAGATCTCACTTTTACAAGTGGCCGTGAAGGGATTGACAACCCCTTTATCGCGTTGGTCACAAGGTTCTTGATTCTTTGTGCAGGTACCAGGTGACTTGCGTGTAGTCTCCTAATGGATTGATACCTTGGTTCTCAAAAACTGAGGAAATACTTAAGCTACTTTGCTGCATCACCCTTTCCTCTTCAAAGGAAAACCAATGCAGATGCTAAAGAGGTAGCATGCGACAATTAGTTCTGCGCTCTACCGGGAACACGGTGGAAGAAACCAACTGTGTGCAATAATGTCGAAGATCGCACTCGAGTTAGCTATACAGATCGTGTGCTGTGAGATCGACAAGGTAAACAAATTCGAGAATGGTTAATAAAATCTAAGACAGTTGCATATTAAGGTCAAAATAGTGCTACCAATATATGAGTCTCATACGATACCATTTCAACGATTGTACCAGAAAAGCTCGAAATATTAGAAGGTTCAAATTCCAGAGTTATATGGCTCGAATTCGAAGATTACAAGTTTCAAACTGATATTAGAAATCTAATTCAGCTCATCAGCTGCAAACCCTCGCGCTGATCCGCTGAACATGCATATCAGAGAGGTTCAAAATAATATTACCACTTCTGAGTCTGGTTTCGAAACCTCACAATTTTTGCAAAGGGGTCAGCCACTGAGAATTCATGAATGGGGTTGACACGATGACTTCCGATTACTCTGTCATTTGAAGTTCCAAAATGAAATTCAGCATTTTTGGAGCCTATTCCATTCTGCCGCACGCGCCGACGCTGATCAACAAACCATTCATGTTTGCTAAATAAATGTAGGGCAAACCTCATTTCCTTCAGCACCCTTGCTCTGAGAACAAATAACCTGGCGAATATAATCTCCGGTAAGGTCCCTCGGTAGGAGTTCAAAGTAATTTCTGAGAGATGCAGATCTAGGCATTCGACGTGATTGTCATATTCTATCACATTATCCACCACTAGGCCTAATCTTATCTACAAAAGAACATAATGTGTTAGTGCCTACATGCATTTTAAACATTACTACAGGCCTATTTGATTTTCAGGATTTGTAAAATGCGCTAACATGCCATCTTCGATCTGACATGATTAACATGGGCATTTGATTACATTCTAGAAAAATGTAGGCTTCTTCACAAGAGGTTGGAGTGGATGAAAAGTTCCCTAAGAAAACTAGTACAGATGAATCCAAATGAGAAATGCTTATTGATTGTAACCATTGTTCAAGATATCTTCCGATATGCCGATAAATTGGCCGATTTAACGCTTACCACTGTCTGACCGATAAGATAAATCGGCCGATAAATCAGCCGATATGGAGATAAATCGGCCGATATGCCGATAAACTGGCCGATTTACCCCTTATCATGGGTCGACCGATAAGTTCCCGATAAGCGATATCCCCAATATTGATTGTAACCATATGGATCAAGCAACCAATATGGGGGGTGAAACATGTATGTACTGAAATCCTCAAAAAGAATCCTTCAGAAATCGTAGTACATTGTCATTGTAAACTTGGAAAAAGTTATCACAAATTGAACTCCATTATGGTTAGCATTTAACAAAAAAGGAACAACACCTCGATATATAGCTTCTCCAGGCACGGAATGCATCTCAGGAAACTGAAAACTTGCTCCAGGTTGGGGCCAATAGATTCTAGTGCCAAGACCTTCACTGTGCGCAGTTTCAGGGTCAAGCTTGTCGGAATCATTTTCTGAATGACAGCCGAACAAACATCTTCAAAATTAGAAATAATGTTAATTTGTAGAAGGAGAGTTAGAAGGCGTCTATTGTACCTGAACGGGTGTGGATCCAATAACAAGATCCGAGTATTTGTCAGACGAGTAGCCCACCACTGTGAACTTCGGCACATAAATGACATTGATTCTTGTCGGACCTTCTTGATCAACTACAAGTAATCTCTCTAGTGTAGGTGTGTCCTCAATGACCATACCGTGGTACACATCTTGTGATGTCTTCCTACCGCACCAGCAACACACATAAATTGTCCAAAGAGTCATGGAGGTGATGTGGAAGGTACTAAACCCGTTGATCGCCTTAAGATGAAGGTACTCGAGTGGAGTACAGCCATGGAGCAAGCGGTCCATGTCCCCGTTTGAGAGGCAGACGGCGACGAGCTCGAGGTGCTTCAGTCATGGTAGAATAAGAGCGGGCGCGTCATTAAGGGGGGAAATGGCAGTTCCTAAACATAGCAACGCGTAGTGCGGGCGCGGGACGGAGTGCGGACGTTGGCAGCGATCGCATATGTGCATCATCAAAAGTGAGCTCCTCGATCTGATCTATGATGGGGGATCAGAACCAGTCGTCGAGCTTGGCTCGGTCCTTGCCGTTGGAACGGAACTTGCCCATTCTAAGGCCTCTGGTTGGGCCAAGGTGACTACCGAGGATCTTGGAGAACGCATCCAAGCTTTTGTGATAGCCATGGAAGAGCTCATGGGTGTCGATGAGGTCGAGAGGGCTGGACTTCCATAGGGGGCGCCACCGCCTGGAAAGGACGGTTTTCCATGCCCCATATTTGATTTGGAGGAGGGAGATGATGACTATCAACATATCATCGGTGAGGCTGCTGATGAAGTCTAGGCCTGCTGGATTCGCTTGCAATTGTAGCTCGCCCCTCCTCCGCTTGTTGGTCGCCCCGTTCTCCACCTCCGAAGTCTCCTTGTGAGCGGCGCTTTTTGATAGAAATAGGAGTGCAGACAATATTTAGTTAAAACAGGGCAACAGAAAAGTGTATTGGTAACTAGAAGTTATTAGGTAGGAATATAGTAAGAAAAGGGAATAACCATTGGTTGCTTAAATACTACAAACTTCATTTTACATTGTTGGGTAAGTAAACATGCAGATAGTTGAAAAGAAAACTTACTTCGAACAAAGTCTGGACACATGATTTTGTCGGGTAAGTTAGCATATATCTCACGACCAGGCCCTTTTATGTGCAGTGCAATTTTAGCGCCAGCTTTCAGTACATAAAACTTAGAAATTTCTTTCCAAAAGCCAGTGCCAAAATAGGAGTCACCACGTTCACTCAAGTCTTATAGTAGCAACGATTGTAAATCCATGGTTTGTGTGCAGTATGACATTCGTGCAGTCTTGATCTATGTAAAGGGAAAGATTGTGCACTACATAATCTGTTGCATAGCAAGGGATGCGTTGCAGAAAATGGTTGGATTGTTAAAGAAAATATGTTAACATGCAAATATGGGCCCAAGTTGAAAGAACTATACAACAGTTGAAATAGAAGGAGAAAAATCTATAATTAAACAGATAGGGTAAACATGATGTCTTGGAAATATGAGAGTAATCGAAAGAACAATACATCATTAATTTTCCTAATATAGAAAGAAGAGGGGGGAAATCCCCTTTGACGTATATGGTGCATGTGGCACCTTTTATCCAAATGTAGCAATATTTAGAATATGTTCAGGAAAGTAGGCCATGCCAACCGATTTAGGGTGAGATTGAACATACGCGCGCGTCATCAAGCAATCTTTGTACGGTGAGATGGAAACTCTGGCAGAGGTTGCAAAGTCCTGATGTGTCAGCGCACTGTACATTCTATGAATGAAAGAAAATCCTCAAATCAGCTCGAATAAAAATGAATTCACGGCGATTTTCGCCGGGTGATTGAAGGAGGCGGATGAACTGGGATATGAGATGAGATAATATCTCATTAAAATAATAACATTGTCCTCCTTGAGAAAGAACCCTCAGTATGGTAGATTCCCCAACCGAGCTGAGCTGGGTCGGCCGCGAGCAGTGTCGAGAAAGTCGATGGCGATAGGCGGCGGCAAGCGGAAGTGGCGAAATGCGGTGGGCTTTGCCGGTAGCCTGGTGGTGGCGGCAGACGTCGAGCTAAGTATTTACCGCCGTGATAGGAGGTTCCATGTCATAGACGCGAAGGAGTTTGTGCAAGTGTGAATGGGGACTGAAGGGGTCACTACTAGGAAAAGGGCTATAGATGAAATTGATACTAATGGCGCACCATACAGCAAGTGCGCCATTAGTATATAGTAATGGCGCACCAGCAACAGATACGCCATTAGAGTTCGAAGTACTAATGGCGCACCTTGCCCGGAGTGCGCCATTAGTATCAAGAATTTTCTTTTTAACTAGCGCTCCTGTCCAAACTTACTAATGGCGCATCTATTAATAGTGCGCCATTACTAGTTGTAAATAGTAATGGCGCACCAGCAGTAAAGTGCGCCATTAATGGTCTTTTTTTATGATATTTTTTATTCTGTTTTTTACAATTATGGAGATCAAGAAGAAGGCACGCAAAAGAAAAACTAACAAGGGTGCGAGCCAGCCGGCACCGAGTACGATCCGTGCTCAGGACGGGCCACCTTCACCTGAGGATGTAATGAGGAGGGTGCATGTGGCGGGTAGGCCGATGCTACCGACAAATATGCTCGATGTTGCAACCGGTGCCATGCGGAGTCTGCATGACAGTGTTCTTTCTTTGGAGAAGCGGCGTCTCACACAGAAGGATGTGGCGTACCCGGTTTTCGCGGCCAAGTTGCCGGAGGGCAAGGGCTTTGTGGATAACTCCATCGGGGGTACGATCGTGCTGCGGTTTGATGACATCCACGCTATGTTGAACCTTCATTCGCTGCACTACACCTTCGTTCGGCTATTTTCGCTGAGTATGGAGATGCGGATCATTCGCGACAAGACCCCGGACATCGTGATTGTCGACCCCTTCTACATGCGTGCCAAGATCTTGGGCAGCGCTGGGGACCGGCAAGTCGCGAGTTCTTACCTCGGAGGCGTCATTCTGGCAAACTGAGATAAGGATAACTTCCTCGTGCCTTACTTTCCCGAGTAAGTCCTCCGCCTCAACCGCCCCGTAACATATGAATTCTTAGATTTCGATCGTTCTTCTTTTAACATTCCGTGTTTTCTGCAGTGACACACAGTGCACGCTCATCCTACTAAGCCCCAAATATTCCATGGCCACGTATTTCGACCCGGACCGTAAGTCGGCTGTAGACTACACAAATGTCAAGAAGGTTCTTGATGATGTTCTCGCCGGCTACGCCAAATCTGGAGGCACCTTCACCAGGACAACTCGTAAGTACGGCAAGCACGTGTTCTCCCACAACACGACGTTCTGCTGCATCAAGCAGCCGCCTGGCGGTCAGAAGGGTGCCTACTACGCCATCCATCACATGCGGGCGATCGTACGGGACCATCATCAACTTCTGCTACCGAGTAAGCTCAAAGATTGGGCCGCGCGCGTGTCGGCAATCCAGGACGCGGACATCAGACAAGATTTCTTTCGCATCCAGTCGGAGTTTGCGGAAATCATCCATCAAGATGTCCTTCGTACCTCGGGGCTGTTCTACCTCAGGAATCAACCGTCGAACAGTGACATCGACACAATGCTACAAATGCAGGCTGACAACGCCCGTGATTTCATGACTCCCACGATAGACGGCGGCTTCATCCACGCTCCGGTGCATTGAGTCGAGTCGAAAGCAGTGATGCTGTGTCTAGTTCTAAAACATCGATTGGCTCTTGTTGTAATTAAACGTTAATGAACTTGTAGTATGTCTCTTTGGTTTCGAGAGTCGTTCAACTTAGATGTAATCGATGCTATTAATGTCTTGCTTTTCTCTTTCGATCGTTCTGTTGCATACTTATATATTGCTTATGAATTGTCTGTGAATTGATACTAACGTTTCATTTGGCTAGTGCATATATATAGCGATGCCGTCGTATGTCGTGTACAAGGGTAAGGTTCCCGGAGTCTACGACGACTGGGAGGAGTGTCGGAGACAGGTTCACCGATTCAGCGGTAACAGTTACAAAGGGTACACCACTAGGGCCGAGGCCAAATCTAGATACGCCCGCTATCTAGCGGGAGAGGGGAGGGAGCGTTGGAGGAACCGGATGAAAACGAGTTTCATCGTGATGATGCTCATCGTGACGACCGCAGCTCTCTTCTATGTGATGGTAGTTTAGATGATCGATATCGACTTGTAATGCGAAGACAAACTCGCTACTCGCGATCTCGAGACTTGTAATATATTGTTCTATCTTTGTTCGGTCTTTTCAATTCGGAGACTAATATGATATGATCGATGAATTGTATTCGGAGACTAATATGATGAATTGTATTCAGAGATTAATCTTCTGTTGTATTCGATGAATGTGTTGTTGATGTGTGCTGTCTATATTCTGTGCAATTATACATTTTGTAATCTATGCAAAAAAGAAAAGAAAAATAATATTAAAAAAACCTAATATTCATACTAATGGCGCATCAGAGAAAAGTGCGCCATTAGTATGCCAAAGCATAGTAATGGCGCATTAACTGGCAGTTCGCCATTAGTATGCCAAAGCATAGTAATGGCGCATTGACACGCAGTGCGCCATTACTATGTGGATAATACTGATGGCGCATCATACTTAGTGCGCCATTAGTATGCCATAGCACCTGGCCCCTGGGAGGCATACTAATGGCGCACTAAGGTGCACACTAATGGTGCATCCCAGGTGCGCCATTAGTATACCAGATACTAATGGCGCACCAGTGGTGCGCCATTAGTATCAAATACTAATGGCGTGCTAGTAATGGCGCACCACTAATGCGCCATTAATGGCCAAATTAGGTGCGCCATTAATAGGCCTTTTCCTAGTAGTGGGTGGCGAGCGGGGTGAGAGTTTTTGTGACGCGGGGATGGTGAGAGTTTTCTTTTTCTTTTTTGAATTGCATGGTGAGGGTTTTCCGTCCCACAAAGAATTTTGGAGGCGATGGTTTGCTAGAGCGAACCGTGTGTGATTGATGCAACATGGAAAATGAAAGTCATTGCACATGATTCCATTTTTGGGAACCGTGTGTGATTGACGCAACAGGCAATATGAAAGGCATGGCACACGGTTCCAATTTCGGGAACCGTGTGTGATTGACGTACTACATTCATCCTGGTTTATTGGTCCCCCTTTGCAATTTTTACCAAATATTTAACTAAGAAATGTTCATGCATGTCACCAAAAATAATATCATTGAACACTAACCTTTGGTGAGAATTTAACACGAATCACAAAGGGGACCAATAAACCAAGACGGAGGTAGATTCCATCAACCGAACTGGTTGCATCCATATCCCATGGTTAGACATAAGTAAACATAGATTAAACATACTCAGACATAGATAATAAGCATACACGTACACAAGCATTCAACCATAAGTACATAGTTCAACCGTCATTAAACATTGCTCAAGCGTACATAGTTCGATCCCACATCTCATCTCACATGCCGGCACGATCCTAAAGCTTCTCTAGGTACTCGGCGTGCGCGCCGTGCTCCACCGTACGAGAATACTTCTGCTTGAAGGAGCCAACGGCCCGTGCTCTTGCATGTGCCAGAACACTTTGATATGCGTCATGAAGCTTGTGGTAGAAATATGGACATCAATAGCTGCCGTTCCAAGTCCTAATACACCTGTTATGCATTCCCGCATAAAGCTTCCTCAGGATTTGCCTCTTATATACCTCCTTTGGACATCTTCATCCTCGCTGTCCACATCATCAGACAGCACATATACAAATAGTAAAAAAATGTGGCGTCAAATTAATGGCTACAAACTAATCTCTAGCGAACATTTGGCAGTTGACAAAAATTGGCATCAAATCAATGATTATATGTCGTGAAGTAGGATTAGGAATTTATGGCTATTTATTTATACATATCCAGAGATCGTGGTTCGACTTTTATGCACATTTGTCTATGTACAGACCAATCTTGAAGAAAATATTGGCACAAACATATGTAGCTCATTCAAAATCAATTGTCAAGTCATGGCTAGGAATTATTAGCACGAACACTAACCCTAGTCGGATTACTAGCAGAAATCATTTGCACAGATGAAACAACTAACCACTTATCACTTGTACCATTCAAACAATCAATACATTACATGGATCAAACGAAACTTACTCAGATTTCATGTATTGGGAGAACATAATCGTAGGATTTATATTCCAAAAAGGGGGAGGCAGGAGTAACTAGAGAAACCCTATGATCTATTTGACACATAAATGGGTATAGATGACTAACCAGTAGTCCGTCGTCATCTGAGTCGTCACCGGAGTGGTTGTCATCGGAGTCGTTGCCGGGGTCGTCACCGGAGTCGGTGTGGAACTCCGCCTCCGGCTGTGGAAGCTCGACGCCGTCGACGACGTGAGGTGCATCGATAACTCGCCGGCAGTGACGGCAACCTCTGTCTCCATCTCCACGTCGTGCTCTGGTGCTTTAGCAGCCCAGGCGTCGCCACTCCCTCCGATGGGGCGCTTCGGCGGCATCCTCATACACTGACAGCTTTGAGGACTGAGAGCGGCGTTCAGGATGCAAGCGGAGAGAGAGTATTGTGTGTGTGTGGCGAGGATGGGGGGTGCGTCCGCTCGGGCACACTATTAATATGGAGTAGTGGGAGTTGTGGGAGAGAGGCGGGCGGCGGTCAAACCGATGGCTCGCCTCCCGGTGAGCCTGCGCACCGAACTACTGGCATGCCTACCAAGTTTCACACAGCTACTTGCACCTCTTGATGACACTGAGCAGCGAGCACGCCTCCATCAATTCATACACCTGCATGCACGCCTCCCTGTCTGCCAGCCCGGCGAACTACACGCATGCTTCCCGTCAACTCACGCCTGCTTGCACGGCTCCCGGTTCGTGCGGCGGTGCTTATATTGTTTTTCTATTTGGATGATTAATGTTGTCGCTTTATTGCTTAACCAAAGCATGTCACGTATCCATTGTTGGTCTAACGCTCACGGTTCAAATAAATAATCCGTTTGGGATATTGGTTCCCAATTATAAATAATCTCCCATTTATAATTAGATAAAGATTACATCAAAATTGGTCTTAAATTTGACAAAAAAAAGTACAATGCCACTTTGTATTGGTGTCCATATGACAACACGATAAGTTTCATGAACTTCAAATAAGTTTTGGATGTACTAGAATTTAAAAATCAAGATTCTCAATGTTTGAAATTTGTTGCACGGGGAGTAAACATGCACCCAGTGAGACACATGTGTTTTTGCAATCCATTTAGGTGCACTGTCAAGTGTGCATGTAACTCAAATTAGATTTTTGCACATTATACCCGTAGAAAATCAATCAATTAATGTACTAAAATGTCTTAATGATCTCTGTGATTTTTCGAAATTAAAACGTCCCTCCTTTGGTAACATATGTTCACCGCGGGATAATTAATTTAACATGCATAGTAGTTGCGGTGGACTCGCGGTGTGTGTGTGTGGGTGTGTGCGTCTGGGGGTGGCGGGTGGCTCGCAGTACACTACGAGTTTTGACCCACCGTGTGGGTTGGCCATTTTGTTTGGTAGGCCTGTGCCACATCAGAGTCGTGAAATCGTTATTTAAAACATTACACAACCCTTTCATACATAAATGTTTTTGCCACATGCAGTTGATGGTTGTCCTACACGACACTCGATACTCGCGTGTGATGCTTTTTGTGGGCCAGCGAGGTCGTCATCCATCACTTTGATGAACAGCCGGTAGTGATGTTAATTTGACCAGCAAGGTAGAATCTTTTTTGTTTGTGTTATCATGGGATATAGTACGCGTCGAAGAGGTGGGAGGGGGCTAGCACATATACTATATGTACGCGTCCGTAAACAAGTAAACCTCACTTAGTGTCGGGACTTTTTGGTTCCCGAGGCACGTGCCACATCAAAATTTTGACATTGGCTATTCAAACATCACACAACACCTCTTTGGGCCACATGCATGCACATGGTGGTTATCCTAGCTATCTAGGACACTCACATGTGACGCTTCCATCTGTGGGCCCACGAGGCCATCGACGATGATTGAATGCATCACTTTAACCTACATCGAGAGAGGTTAATTAATTTCACCATCGATGAGGGTTCTTTTGGGTTGTACATATTACGGCAAGAGCATATAGTATGCAGTGAAGAGAGGGGAATGGGACCATCATATGTAGTACGCTTCGTGAACCTCTCTCTATGTGGGTGCATGGTTTACGGTTTTTGAGGCATGTGGCACATCAAAGTTGTGCATTTTGTGTATTCAACATATATATGTTTGGCCCACATGCAAAGCGGTGGTGCTTGTCCTCTCGCACCAACTTAAGCGGTTATCAGCGATATCGATGCTTTCCATCTGTGGGCCCGCTTGGTCCATCACTACTTTTTGCCTGACAACAAGAGAGGTTAATTTGACTTAGGAGGGGATTATTAATTTTGCTTGTAATACGGTATATATATAGGTGATGCTCTCGGATGACATGCCTGCATGATACAGTTTGAGCACACACACATGCATGTGTACGCATGAATCCCTCCCATCGAGTCGAAGTGGCTAGTACAACGACACATCATGAACCGATCTCGCTCTGTGTGGGGAGCTAGTGTACAATTTTTGACGCACGCGCCACATCAATGTTGTGAAATGGTATTCAAACATGCACGCACATCACCTCCATGCATATGCATGTAGTAGTTGACTTCGAACGGTACACTCCCTCGCGTGGTTATCGGCGACAAGCCTATATATTCGTGGGCCTGCATGGACATCCATTATCACCTTGACCAACAACAAGATAGGTTACCATGGTGGATTCTTCATTTGGTTTGCGTTATCGTAGTATAGGTCATGGTGAGATTTAGACCTTAAGTTTGAGCACATATACTATGCACACATGCATGCATGAATCCCCGTCGTTGGCCTGAAGTGTGGTGTAACGTACATATGTATCGTCAACCTAACCCTCACCCAGTGTGGGGATTTCTAGTTCGAAATCATAGTGCCACATCAAAGTTGTTCCATTGTTACTCAAAAACACACCTCTTCATACATATGTTTGGGCCACATGCATGTAGTGGTTGTATTCGAGGACTAGCTACTTGCGTGATTATTTGGCGAGCTAGCACATCTCCGAGGTCGCATGGACGTCCATCACTTTGACCAACAACAAGAGAGAGGTTGTACGACCAAGGTGCATTATTCTTTGTCCATTTTACGATCCATCTTGGTGAGATATGCCTCTATGGCCCGCCGACTGAAAATGTGTGTGGGGCGGGGGG
>LR738712.1:562458647-562521051 GCA_902687465.1 Secale cereale
ATAGCTTAGGATTCCCTTCGTGCCGACACGAGGGAGGAGGGGGTCTGCTAGCTACATCGCACTTTCCTAGGTGAACCTCGGTTAGGGGGGAGGTGGCATTCAATCATAGCTTAGGATTCCCTTCGTGCCGACACGAGGGAGGGGGGATGCTAGCTGCTCCGCACTTTGCTAGGTGTATCTCGGTTGGGGGGAGGCGGCCTGCATTCATACCTTAGGATTCCCTTTGTGCCGACACGAGGGGGGTGGGGGCAAGCAATACCATGCGCTTTGCGAGATTGGTGTGCCACATCAAAGTTGCATTTGGTATTTGAAAATTGAACCACCCTTTTCATACATAAATTTGGTCCACATGCAAGTGTGTTCGTGTTCTGACCCTCTCCCGCATCATTTTTCACCAAATTTATGAACATTTTAGACAAGTCGGGTGACGCAATAGACATGATTCACTCAAACTAACCATGTGCAACGCCGGTACCCCTGTCACGCACACATCCGCACAGTACATTGGGCTCCACGAGGCTCCCCCTCTCAAAAATATATGCCCACCTCGAGGGTTTTTCTGTTTCATAACACACAGTTGTTATCTCCGGACCGTGTGCGATGCTTCTTGTTCCCAATCCCGCCTGCATCCCTAAAAAAATTCTACACCCATCGAGGGTTTTTCGGTTTCATAACACACGGTTGTTATCTCTGGACCGTGTGCGATGCACTATCACCAAAATTTTCAATAGCGCCAGCATTTCAATCCCACGTTTGACTCCCGCCCCTGCCCCCCTCCACACACACATACACACACACACACACACACCAAAACCTCCTAGGGCGTGCGCGCACACACACACACACACACACACCCTCCCTCGCTCGCAACCCTAGAAAGGTCCCCGTCGCCGCCGCCGCAAGGCCTTCATTGTCAACATCTGCCGGTTTGCTCGTGCAACTTACCCACCGATCTCCATACCTAGGCCACCCTGAGTTTCTTGGATGATACCTGCCAAACGCCCCCTGAGGAAGTCCTGTATTCAGGGGTCCTCAAGCGTCCGGGTCGATGAATCTGGGCCACAAAAGTGGAAGCAGAAGACTCTCCCACGTATTCGGTCAGGAGTCCTATGTACGTAGAAAGGCAAGAGTAGTTTCCGGATGTATTTATTACTTCCTCCCCAATTCATCCTTGTAACCCTAGGCCCTCTCTGGCGTGTATATAAGCCGGGGGGGTTAGGCCGTAGAGGCTACCATCAGAATCATAACATCCTCCTAGGCTAGGCTTTAGGGTTTAGCCATTACAATCTTGAGGTAGATCAACTCTTGTAATCATATTCATCCAGATTAATATAGCAGGAAGTAGGGTATTACCTTGATCGAGATGGCCTTAATCTGGATAAACATTGTGTCCCCAGTCTCCTGTTACCATAAATCCTCAAACGCATAGCTGGGGCCCCCCTACCCCAGATCTGCCGATTTTGACACCGACAATGGTGCTTTCATTGAGAGCTCCATTGTGCGCTCGCGATGAGCGATCGATGGGTCATCTCGTCATCAGCGACGAGATCACCCTCGGAAACAACTTGGCCATTGGCCAGGTTCTCCAGCTCGGCGGGTTCGCTGTATGCGCCCGCGTGGCCTTAGGGCCGGCCGCACTCCTTGCGGTCATCGAGCACCACCCTTATGCTGACTCCTGGCACTCCGATGACGCGACCTTGGCAGATATCTCGCCTTTAAACGAGTTGTTGGATTGCATCGCCGCCCTAGGGCTTTCATCACCAGGAGATCAGATCGGACCTAAATTTTGTCATGATGAGATCGATCCCATCCCGATCACTCATCTAGTGGCAACAATCGAGGACGGAGCCGAAGACACTCCCCCTCTTGAGACGGAGACCGCCATAATTCGGATCTCTGACCCCATCAAGCCGAACATGCCCCTGTCGGGTGGCCCTTTGTATCTTCCGAGCTCTGGGGTTGGCTCCAGGCTCACAAGACGTTTAGATCATGCAGAGCCCGGATTGTCCACATCAGAGGTTGTCAAAACCCCGAATACCACTTTGGGTCGGGACTCAAAATTACCAACACCCACCCACCCTGGGAAAAACTCTCCAAGTAAATCCAGATTTCCTGACATAAATGATCTCGCAAACATACAACAGCACCCCGAGGAAACGGTCAACCACTTCTGGGCCAGATTCCTGCTTGTAAAGAACAAGATTAAGGAGTGCTGCGACGACGAGGCGGCCTCCCTATTTTACCACAACTGTATGGATGAGGGAGTCTTGAACGCCCTCAACCAACATCGTGTTCTGAGTTTCACAGAACTGTCGCATTTAGTACTAAAGTAATGTCCAATGGAAAACACTTGGAAAGCCTATGATACACCTCTCAAATAGTCCATATTCGTAAATACACTGTTAAGGCTAATCGGACATACCCTAGCAGGTCATCCGATAATATGCCTATTGGCAAGAAGAACAAGCCTTTTTCAGGGCGCAGGTTCGTACTGGACGAACTGTTCGATAAACCTTGCCAAATACACGCATCCCCGGACAATATCCCAAACCACTTCCTTAGGGCATGCTGGGTACTCCGGCAGGTAGCAAAGAGCGGTGCAACAATGCTTGCCACCGCCGCATCAGGGGAGAAAGACGTCGGTGTTTTTACTGTCTTTGAGACATTCCCATCAAATAACCTTTGCAAGAGAGCGAATCAAGAACTTGCCAAGGTCTACCAAATTTTCTATGTAAGCCCATGGAGCGACACGGCAATTAGTTTTTCTGCCGAAGACGCACCTCGAGTCCGGCCGATCCGATCAACAAGAGCTCTTGTACTAGACCCAATAGTAGACGACTTTCGCGTCACTAAAGTACTTATGGACGGAGGAAGCAGATTGAACCTCATATATGATGAAACGCTTGCAAAAATGCAGGTTGACAAATCCCGCATTAAGCACACTAACACAACCTTCAGAGGAATTATTCCTAGCCGAGAAGCCCGGTGTTCGGGAAGCATTAAGTTTGACGTAGTATTCGGCACATCCAATAACTACAGGTCGGAGGAACTGCTCTTCCAAATTGTTCCCTTCAGTAGCGGATACCACTCCCTTCTAGGACGGGACGCTTTTTCATGCTTCCAAGCCATAGACCATTATGGGTACATGAAGCTTACAATTCCAGGGCCCAATGGAGTAATCACATTGACAAGTGATCGAGATAGAGCACTCCGCGCTAAGAACAAAACGACATCTTTAGCCTTAGAGGCATTATCCGAAGCCCTCGCGGCCGAAGAATTAACTACCTTACGATCAATGGTGGAAAATGATGATGTAATCCTCGCCAAAAGATAGAAATCTACCTCCTGCAAGTCAGCAAATGAAATCATAAAATTCCAAGTGCACCCAACGGACCCTAATAAGACAGCGTTTGTCGGGGCACAATTGGATCCGGCTGTAGACAGCGTGTTACGTGCCTTCCTTTGGGAAAATAGGGATATATTCGCTTGGCGCCCTTCAGATATGCCGGGAATCCCATGCAGGCTGGCCGAACACAGCTTCAATATTATCAAAGGGTTCAAACGAGTCATGCAGTCACTGCGATGGTTTTCTGAACCCAAAAGACAACCAATGGGAGAAGAGCTAGCCGAGCTATTGGAAGCCGGATTCATCAGAGAAATTAAACATCCGGATTGGCTAGCCACCTAGTCATGGTGCTAAAGAAGGATAAATCCTGGCGCCTCTGCGTCGACTTTATAGACCCAACTAAGGCATGCCCCAAGGATACCTTTCCTTTGCCCCACATTGATCAAATTATCGATGCAACAGTCGGACACGACTCGTTGTGCTTCCTTGATGCTTACTCTGGATATCATCAAATAAAGATGAAGGAATCCGATCAGGCCGCCACGGCATTTATCACCCCACGGTCCTTTCGGCTTCAACACTATGCCATTCGGAATCAAAAATGCCGGCGCCACATATCAACGCATGATTCAACCATGCTTGGAAAAACAAATTGGCAAGATAGTGGAGGCATATGTTGATGACGTAGTCATTAAGACCAAACACGTCGAGACTCTGGTGGAAGATCTCCGCCTTACGTTTGATAACCTTCGAGAATATGACATAAGGCTCAATCCGGAAAAAATGTGTTTTCGGCGTTCCAGCCAGAAAGCTATTAGGGTTCATTGTATCCAATAGAGGAACCGAGGCTAAGCCTGCTAAAATTCGGGCCTTGTCAGAACTCAAAACACCAACCGATCTCAAACAAGTGCCAAAACTAGCAGGCTGCGTAGGGGCCTTGTGCCGCTTCATCTCCAGGTTAGGAGAAAAAGCATTGCCACTTTATAGATTGCTACGACGCACTGACTCAAATGGACAGACGCGGCCACAGCTAGATTGGAAGAAATAAACACTCTGCTAGCGAGCAACCCAATCCTAGCCGCCCCCGGTGTTGGCGAACCAATGTTGCTGTATATATCAGCCACTCACCAGGTAGTGAGTGTCGTGCTCATCGTCGAACGAGCCGAAGAGGAACATAAGTTCCCCGTTCAAAAAACCGTATACTACGTATCCGAGGTTCTAACACCGTGCAAATCATGGTACCCCGACTATCAGAAAATTACCTATGCGGTCTTCATGTCATCTCAGAAATTTCGACACTACTTTCAAGAGTGTTCGATCACAGTGGCATCTGGAGTACCACTTAACGATATTATTAACAGTAAGGACGCAACTGGACGCATAGCCAAATGGGCCATCGAGCTCTTAGTGTTCGAAATATCTTATAAGCCACGCCGGACTATTAAATCCCAGGTGTTGTTCGACTTTGTCGCAGAATGGACCAAAGCCGAACTCCCTAAAGAGTACGGCTCATATTCCCACTGGACAGTGTACTTTGACGGTTCCAAAATGCTAGCCGGATTAGGGGCCGACGTAATATTGATATCTCCAACTAGGGATACTGTCCGGTTTGTTCTACAAATTATGTACACGGACTCGAACAATGCGGCCAAATATGAGGCCCTATTGCATGGTCTCCGCCTAGCTGTATCCATGGGCATACAATGCCTTGATGTACGCGGAGACTTAAACCTCGCTATCTCCCAAATAAACGAAGATTTTGATGCGAAGGATTAAAAAATGGCAGCTTATCGCAATGCTATATTCAAAAATGGCTATATTTGAGGGGTTGGGATTCCATAACATTGCCCGGGATAATAACCAGGCCGCTGACGTACTCGCTCGTATGGGCGTTAAACGCAACCTCGTCACGCCAAACACCTTCGTGGAAAGGCTATTTAAGCCATCAGTAACATGGAACGCGGGTGGCGATACGTATTCGGATCTGAACACACGCCCGGTCGAACTTAACCCAGGCGTCATCAGATACCCAGACATGGAGATAACATCTTCGGCTCACGAGATCATGGCTGTCATAGGCTCCTGGACAGAGCCCTTCCTAGCTTACCTTAAAAGGCAGGAGCTCCCCGATGACCAAAATGAGGCCCGCCACATAGTCCGGCGTTCTAAAGCCTACAAAGTTCACGAAGGTGAACTATATAAGAAAATTACTACTAGTGTTCTCCAAAGGTGCATCTCCGAAGAGGAGGGAAGGCAAATTCTCACTGAAATACACACTGGAATGGGTAGCTAGCACGCCGCGGCCCGGGCGCTCGTAGGCAAAGCTTTTCGAGCTGGTTTTTTCTGGCCCACTGCCCGAGCAGATGCCCAAACCCTAGTCCAACATTGCGTCGGCTGCCAGCTCTTTGCAAATCAAAGTCACATGCCTCCCACCGCTTTGAGAACAATCCCCATTACTTGGCCTTTTGCGGTCTGGGGGCTTGATATGATCGGACCTCTTAAAGGGGGAAGCCATAAAAAGAAATACTTGCTGGTGATGGTAGATAAATTCACTAAATGGACAGAAGCCAAGCCAGTAAAAACAGCTGAGGCAGGGCCAGTGATAGATTTTATATCCGGTGTAGTACACCATTATGGTGTCCCACACAGTATTATCACAGATAATGGCACCATCTTTACAGCTGACGAGGTAAAAAATTGGTGCGCAAACTTACCTATTAAACTTGATTGTGCTTCTGTCTACCATCGTCAAACAAACAGTCAAGTCGAAAGAGCCAATGGTCTGTTAATGAGCGGCATTAAACCCCGACTAGTACGCTCCCTACGGGAGTCTGATAAACACTGGGTCGAAGAGCTTGACTCTGTACTCTGTGGGCTACGAACCACACCTAACCGGACGACTGGATACACACCTTTCTTCATGGTGTACGGCGCAGAGGCTGTTCTGCCATGTGACATTATTCATGACTCACCTCGAGTGCGCATGTACGAGGAGAGAGAAGCCGAGCTAGACCGGCAGGATGACCTAGATGGACTTGAAGAGGAGCGCGATACAGCGCAGGCCCGTTCTGCATTTTATCAACAACAGGCCAGGCGATACCAAAGTAGAGAAGTGCGGGCCAAGACATACAATGTAGGCGAACTCGTTTTACGCCTCCCGGAGAAGAAGAAGGACAATATCAAACCAAAATGGGAGGGGCCCTTCATTATCAACGAAGTGCTCACCGGTGCAGCCTGTCGCCTTCGGAATACACAATACAACCACCTTGAGCCGAACCCGTGGAACGCTGCCAGGCTCCGACAATTCTATGGATAGTTCGGAAGCAATTTTGTCCTGCTTTTAAGTTAGGTCTTGTCTATTATATTTTATTTTTCTCCCTTTCCTCTTTTTTACCTTTTCTCTCATTGGTAAGTATTGAGCTCACCCGAACTACCACAGGATAAGTACATCTTCGAATGTATCTACCTCAAATATACTTGGGGGCTTCTTTAACGAAGCCCATTACCAAAAAAGCTTCTTGCTTAAAATGACATCCGTTTCTATAGTCCTTCCTCTCCATTATATGCACCAATATGACTTAAGTTCTAGCCAAGCTGGGTTGCCTGGCTCCTATGTTTACCCCTACGTTCCCGATTGTTCGGCTAGGGCGTAAAGGAAGCACCTCTGCGATTGTTACAACCGGTTAATCCGGACATGTACCTCAGACTAGGTGCAGCCGAAAGCTAGCGCTCTTAAGGCAATAATTGGTCGGCGGATACACGACATAACGCTTTAACGCATACATGTTAATTATCACATTATATGGCATCCTACAATCCTCTTTTACAGGATCAAAAGCCTAGGCTTGCATATATATGCATGCCGACCCAGGGAAAGGAACCCTTAACGGAACTATTCTCTCTGGAAGATGTTTCTTACATCTAATAGTAATATAAAATAACTCTTCGAATACAGTTTGTCTGTTCAAGCAATTATGACCGGATTGCCTGGTTTCCGAACATACCATGTGTTTACCACATGTATAGTATTCAGAAACACTCCAGCCTTTGGGTTTATGGAGGTTAAAGCGGAAGGTCGGCCATGACAACCTTTTTATAAATGCGGCCAGAGATAAGTTTGATGTTAAAAGTACATTGATAGATAGAATCAAATGATTACTCTTTCTCTATTCCCTCTATAAGGATGTCTAGTCTACAGTCCTATTGGGAAAACTTAGTAGTTGTCTCCACTTGGTCATACACAAAGCTCACGGGGATTTCTTTTCCATCCGATCCTCGAGGTCCCACGCGGGCCATGTGATTCGGATCAAGACGGGTGTAGCATGTCTTCACCATGGCCGAGGCTTCTCGAGCACCCATGCGGCATGCTGATGCTTGATACATCCATTTTGCATCATGCTTTTATGTTGATATTTATTGCTTTATGGGCTGTTATTACCTGTTTTGTCACAATACTCATGCCTTTTCTCTCTTATTTTACAAGGTTTACATGAAGAGGAAAAATGCTGGCAATTGGAATTCTGGGGTAGAAAAGGAGCAAACTCTGGAAACCTATTCTACACAATTCAAAAAGCCCCGAAACTTCACAGGACTCCGTTTCAGAAAATATAAAAAATAACTGGCGAAAGAAGATCGAGAGGGGGGCCACCTGCTGTCCATGAGGGTGGGGGGCGCCTCCCTCTCTGGGCGCGCCCTTTGTCTCGTGAGCCCCCTGAAGGCCCCCCAATTCCCATATTCTTCTATATGAGCTGTTTTGACCTGGAAAAAATCATAAGGAGGCTTTCGGGACCAGACACCGCAGTCTCGAGGCGGAACCGAGGCGGAAACAAATCTAGGGCTCCGGTAGAGCTGTTCTGTCGGGGATACTTCCCTCCCGGAGGGGGAAATCGTCACCTTCGTCATCACCAACAAATCTCCCATCTTGGGGAGAGCTATCTTCATCAACATCTTCACCAACACCATCTCCTCTCAAAGCCTAGTTCATCTCTTGTATCCAATCTTTGTACCCAAACGTCAGATTGGTACCTGTGGGTTGATAGTAGTGTTGATTACTCCTTGTAGTTGATACTAGTTGGTTTATTTGGTGGAAGATCATATGTTAAGATCCATTATGCATATTAATACCCCTCTGATCATGAACAATATTATGTCTTGTGAGTAGTTACTTTTGTTCCTGGGGACATGGGAGAAGTCTTTCTATTAGTAGTCATGTGAATTTGGTCTTCGTTCGATATTTTGATGAGATGTATGTTGTCTCGCCTCTAGTGGTGTCATGTGAACGTCGACTACATGACACTTCACCATTATTTGGGCCTAGAGGAAGGCATTGGGAAGTAATAAGCAGATGATGTGTTGCTAGAGTGGCGGAAGCTTAAACCCTAGTTTATGCGTTGCTTCGTAAGGGGCTGATTTGGATGCACTTGTTTCATGCTATGGTTAGGTTTACCTTAATACTTCTTTTGTAGTCGCGGATGCTTGCATTAGAGGTTAATCATAAGTGGGAGGCTTGTCCAAGTAAGGACAACACCCAAGCACCGGTCCATGCACATACCAAATTATCAAAGTACCGAACGCAAATCAGATGATCGTGATGAAAACTAGCTTGAAGACAATTCCCATGTGTCCTCGGGAGCGCTTTCCTTTATCTAAGAGTTTGTTCAGGCTTGTCCTTTGCTACAAATAGGACTGGGCCACCTTTCTGCACCTTAGTTACGTTTACCTTTTGTTATTTGCTACCAATTATCTTATCACAAAACTATTTGTTACCTATAATTTCAGTGCTTGCACACAATACCTTACTGGAAACTGCATATCATTTCCTTCTGCTCCTCGTTGGGTTCGACACTATTACTTATCGAAAGTACTAAGATGGATCCCCTACACTTGTGGGTCATCAAGACTCTTTTCTGGCACCATTGCTGGGGAGTGAAGCTCCTTTGGTAAGTGGAATTTGGTAAGCAAAAAATTATATAGTGTGCTAAAATTTATTGTCACTTGTTACTATGGCTCATAATCCTTTGACGGGCTTTTTCGGGGTGTCTTCACCCCGACCAGAAGAGCAAAGAGTTGCTCCTCAACCTACTGCACCTACTGAAAATGTTTCCTTTGAAATTCCTTCAGGTATGATAGAGAAACTGCTTGATAATCCTTTTACAGGAGACGGAACACTGCATCCCGATTTACACCTAATCTATGTGGATGAAGTGTGTGGATTATTTAAGCTTGCAGGTATGCCCGTCGATGTTATCAAGAATAAGGTCTTCCCTTTATCTTTGAAGGGAGATGCACTGGCATGGTTTAGGCTATGTGATGATATTGGATCATGGAACTATAATCGTCTGAAGTTGGAATTTCATCAGAAGTTCTACCCTATGCACCAGGTTCATCGTGATCGTAATTATATCTATAATTCTTGGCCTCGCGAAGGAGAAAGCATCGCACAAGCTTGGGGGAGGCTTAAGTCAATGTTATATTCATGTCCCAGTCATGAGCTCTCAAGAGAAATGATCATTCAAAAAATTTATGCTCGGCTTTCTCTCAACAATCCCTCCATGCTCGATTCTTCTTGTTCTGGTTCTTTTATAATGAAGACTATTGAATTCAAATGGGATTTATTGGAGAGAATTAAACACAACTCTGAAGATTGGGATCTCGACGAAGGTAAGGAGTCAGGTATGACCCCTAAGTTTGATTGTGTTAAAGCGTTTATGGATACAGATGTTTTCCGTGAGTTTAGCACTAAATATGGACTTGACTCTGAGATAGTAGCTTCTTTATGTGAATCATTTGCTACTCATGTTGATCTTCCCAAGGAGAAGTGGTTTAAATACCATCCTCCCATTGAAGTTAAAGTAGTTGAACCTGTTAAAGTTTAAGAAAAGACTATCACTTATAATGTTGATCCTATTGTTCCTACCGCTTATATTGAGAAACCACCTTTCCCATTTAGAATAACGGATCATGCTAAAGCTTCAACTATAGTTCGTAAGAGTAATACTAGAACACCTACAACCCTTGAGCAAATTAAAGTTGAACCTAGTGTTGCTATGGTTAAAGATCTCTTGGTAGAAGATTTAGATGGACATGTTATTTACCTCCAAGAGGAATCTGCTAGAATAGCCAAACCCAATGCGAGGAATAAACATAGACCTATTGTAGGCTTGCCTGTTATCTCTGTTAAGATAGGAGATCATTGTTATCATGGTTTGTGTGATGTAGGTGCTAGTGCGAGCATTATCCCTCATACCTTATATAAAGAAATTATGCATGATATTGCACCTGCTGAGTTAGAAGGGATCGATGTTACTATTAAGCTTGCTAATAGAGACACTATTTCACCAGTTGGAATTGTTAGAGATGTTGAAGTCTTGTGTGGGAAGGTTAAATACCCTGTTGATTTTCTTATTCTTAGTTCCCCACAAGATAGACTTTGTGAAAGATATTGTTACAGTTGGTTTAGGGGATATGTCTCATGAGTTTAACTTTGCTAAATTTCATCGACAACCCGTTGATAAAGAACTACCTAGTAAGGATGAAATTATTGGTCTTGCTTCTATTGATGTGCCTCCTAATGATCCTTTAGAACAATATTTGCTAGACCATGAAAATGATATGCATATGAATGAGAAAAGGGAAATAGATGAAATATTCTTTAACCAGGGACCCGTATTGAAAAACAACTTGCCTGTTGAAATCCTAGGGGATCCTCCTCCACCCAAGGGTGATCCCGTATTTGAACTTAAACCTTTACCTGATAATCTTAAGTATGTTTATCTTGATGAAAAGAAGATATATCATGTTATTATTAGTGCTAACATTTTAGAGCAGGAAGAAGAAAAACTATTGAAAACTCTGTAGACGCACCGTGCTGCTATTGGGTATACTCTGGATGATCTTAAGGGTGTTAGTCCCACTTTATGCCAACACAAGATAATATTGGAAGAAAACGCTAAACCAGTTAATGATCATCAGTGACATTTAAATCCTAAGATGAAAAGAAGAGGTAAGGAAGGAAATACTAAATCTTCTTGAGGTAGGTATTATCTATCCAGTTGCTGATAGCTAGTGGGTAAGTCATGTCCATTGTGTTCCTATGAAAGGAGGTATTGACTGTTGTTCCAAATGATAAAGATGAATTGATCCCTCAAAGAATAGTTACAAGTTATAGGATGGTAATTCATTTCTATAAATTAAATAAAGCTACTAAGAAAGATCATTACCCCTTGCCTTTTATTGATCAAATGCTAGAAAGGTTATCGAAACATACTCATTTTTGATTTCTAGATGGTTATTCTGGTTTCTCTCAAATACATGTGTCAAAAGGGGATCAAGAAAAGACCACTTTTTCTTGCCCCTTCGGTACCTTTGCTTATAGACGTATGCCTTTTGGTTTATGTAATGCACCTGCTACCTTTCAAAGATGCATGATGGCTATATTCTCTGATTGTTGTGAAAAGATTGTTGAGGTTTTCTTGGATGATTTTTCCGTTTACGGAACTTCTTTTGATGATTGCTTGAGCAACCTTGATCGAGTTTTGCAGAGATGTGAAGACGCCAATCTTGTCTTGAATTGGGAGAAGTGCCACTTTATGGTTAATGAAGGCATTGTCTTGGGACATATAATTTCTGAAAGATGTATTGAAGTTGACAAGGCTAAAGTTGATGCTTTTGGAAAGATGTCATGCCCCAAGGACATCAAAGGTATACGAAGTTTCCTTGGTCATGTCGGATTTTATAGGAGGTTCATAAAGGACTTCTCCAAAATCTACAGGCCTCTGACTAATCTCTTAAAAAAGATATTCCTTTTGTCTTTGATGATGATTGTCTAGAAGCATTTGAAATACTTAAGAAAGCATTGATCTCTGCACCTATTGTCTAGCCCCTTGACTGGAACTTACCTTTTGAGATTATGTGCGATGCTAGTGATTATGCTGTAGGTGTTGTTTTAGGGCAAAGAGTTGCTAAGAAATTGAATGTTATCCAATATGCTAGTAAAAATCTAGATAGTGCCCAGAAAAATTATGCTACTACTGAGAAAGAATTTTTAGCAGTTGTATTTGCTTGTGATAAGTTTAGACCTTATATTGTAGATTCTAAAGTAACTATTCACACTGATCATGCTGCTATCAAATACCTTGTGGAAAAGAAAGATGCGAAACCTAGACTTATTAGATGGGTTATCTTGCTGCAAGAGTTTGACTTGAATATTATTGATAGAAAGGGAGCTGAGAACCCCGTTGCAGACAACTTGTCTAGGCTAGAGAATATAATTGATGACCAACAACCTATTGATGATAGCTTTCCTGATGAACAATTAGCAGTCATAAATACTTCTCGTACTGCTCCATGGTATGCTGATTATGCTAATTACATTGTTGCTAAGTTTATACCTCCTAGCTTCACATACCAGCAAAAGAAAAAGTTCTTCTATGATTTGAGACATTACTTCGGGGATGACCCACATCTTTATAAAGAAGTGGTAGATGGTATTATTAGATGTTGTGTACCTGAGCATGAAGAGGAACAAATCCGACGCAAGTGCCACTCCGAAGCTTATGGAGGACACCATGCTGGAGATAGAACTGCACATAAGGTACTGCAATCCGGTTTTTATTGGCCTACTCTCTTCAAGGATGCCCGTAAGTTTGTCTTATCTTGTGATGATTTTCAAAGAATTGGTAATATTAGTACACGTCAAGAAATGCCTATGAATTATTCACTTGTTATTGAACCATTTGATGTTTGGGGCTTTGATTATATGGGATCGTTTCCTGCCTCTAATGGGTACACACATATTCTAGTTGATGTTGATTACGTTACTAAGTGGGTAGAAGCTATTCTAACTAGTAGTGCTTATCATAACACCTCTATTAAGATGCTTAAAGAAGTTATTTTTTCGAGGTTTGGAGTGCCTAGATACCTAATGACTGATGGTGGTTCACACTTTATTCATGGTGCTTTCCGTAAAATGCTTGCAAAGTATGATGTTAACCATCGAATTGCATCCACTTATCACCCACAGACTAGTGGTCAGGTAGAACTAAGTAATAGAGAGCTGAAATTAATTTTGCAATAGACAGTTAATAGGTCTAGCAAGAATTGGTCCAAGAAACTTGATGATGCATTATGGGCCTATAGAACTGCATACAAAAATCCTATGGGTATGTCTCCATATAAGATGGTTTATGGAAAAGCGTGTCACTTACCTCTTGAGCTAGAACATAAGGCATATTGGGCTATTAAAGAGCTCAATTATGATTTCAAACTTGTCGGTGAGAAGAGGTTATTTGACATTAGCTCCCTTGATGAATGGAGAACCCAGGCCTATGAGAATGCCAAGCTGTTTACAGAAAAAGTTAAAAGATGGCATGACAAAAGGATACAAAAGCATGAGTTTAACGTAGGTGATTATGTCTTGCTATACAACTCTCATTTAAGATTTTTTTGCAGGAAAACTTCTCTCTAAGTGGGATATTATATCTCAGGTAACCCTATAAAAATCAACAACTTCGAAGGCACAAATCCGAAGGTGGTGAACGACCAAAGAATGAGACATTATATCTCAGGTAACCCTATAAATGTTGAAACCAATGATATTGAAACCGTAACCCCAGAGGACTATATAAGGGGCAGTTTCCAGAATGATACAGCCTCCAAAAAGGAAGAGGTATGTGGTACGGTAAATAAACCGACTCCAAAACAGTTCTAAAGGTAATTTTTCTCCGTTTTGGAATATTTAGAAAAATAGAAAAATAAGTGGCAGTCCAAAAGAGACACGAGCCATCCACGAGGGTGGAGGGCGCGCCCCCCTTCCCTGTGCGCGCCCCCTTGCATCATGGGTAGCTCGTGTGCCTCCCGGACTCCGATTTCTCGTATGTTACTCCTTTTGGTCGGTAAAAATTCATTATATATACTCCTGAAGGTTTTGACCTCTGTATCACTCAAAAATCCTCTGTTCTTGTTTTGAGCTATTTTCTGCTAGGGTTAAGGAAGCCATGCACCATGTCGTCTCCCTCCTCCAACAACGGGGGCAACAATGCTTGGCTAATGAAGATAGATCTAAATAGGGAAGGAAACGACGAGATCAACAAGAAGAAGAAGATCAAGAAGGAGGTGGAAGATTCTGCTCCGGCATTGGGAGAAGAAGACATCTATCAATCTCTTACCAACCTCTTTACATCAACTGAGATTGAAGCTTTCAAGATGATTGAGTTAGCTCAAATTCAAAACAAGCATCTCACAAGTGAAAATATTTTGTTGAAGGAATATATAGCTGCACTCAAAGGTATTATCCGCAAGCTGGAGGATCTCCTACGCTCGATATATCATGATCCGGTGTCACTACTTTCAACTCCATCATCACCACCACCGAAGAAGGAGACATAATCATATGGGTATGGGCACTCCCCTTGGAAACTGCCAAGCTTTGGGGAGTGACCCCGGTATCGTATCACGATCACTCCTATCTTTACCATTTTTCTTAGTTCGATCCTTTTTGTAGTATCTTGATCTAGTAGAATAAAGTTAACATGATCAAGTTGTGAGCTTTTGCTTTATGATCTTTACCCTTTGTAATCGAGTCCGTGAGCTATATAATAAAGATTAGTGTTGAATCAAGGGCTTGATTTCCTCACTTGGGTCATAATAAAAAGAAAGAAAACATAAAAAGTATCCAAGAGATCATATTGATCTTATGGGGAGTAATGACTTCAAATATAATGAGTATGATGAATAAAAGTTGTTGGGAGTTGACAAACATAGTTTTGGTCATCGTTGCAATTAATAGAAAGTAATAAAAGAAGAGAGGCTTCACATACAAATATACTATCCTGGACATCTTTTACGATTGTGAGCACTCATTAAAATATGACATGCTAAAGAGTTGATGTTGGACAAGGAAGACAACATAATGGGTTATGTCTTATTATATCCGAAATAAAGTATATTGTCATGGATCATCCAACATGTTGAGCTTGCCTTTCCCCCTCATGCTAGCCAAAACTCCTCGCACCAAGTAGAGATACTACTTGTGCTTCCATACGTCCTTAAACCCAGTTTTGCCATGAGAGTCCACCATACCTACCTATGGATTGAGTAAGATCCTTCCAAGTAAGTTGTCATGTTGCAAGCTCGCTAAAATATGTAGGATTTATTAGTGTGGAGGAAATAAGCTTTATACAATATTGTGATATGGAAGTAATAAAAGCGACGGACTACATAATAAAGGTCCTTATCACAAGTGGCAATATAAAGTGACGTTCTTCTGAGCTAAGACTTTGTGCATCCAACCATAAAAGCACATGACAACCTCTGCTTCCCTCTGCGAATGGCCTATCTATTATTCTTGCGTTATAAGAGTCAAGGTGAAATTCACCTTTCCTTTTTACATTTTATCCTTTGGCAAGCACGTAGTGTTGGAAAGATCCTGACATATATACCCAATTGGATGTAAGTTTGCATGGTCTATTACTGTTGACATTACCCTTGAGGTAAAAGGTTGGGATGCAACACCATAAGCCCCTATCTTTCTCTATGTCCGATTAAAACTCCATAACCATAAGTATTGCGTGAGTGTGAGCAATTGTGAAAGACTATATGATAGTTGAGTATGTAGGCTGGCTGAAAAGCTCTTATATTGTCTCTTTCCGCTGTTACGATAAATTGCAATTGCTTCAATGACCGAGATCAAAGTTTGTTAGTTTTCAATGAAGTTTATGATTCATGCTTGATATGGTGAATGAATTGTTACTTTAGCATAAGAATCATATGACAATATATATATATATATATATATATATATATATATATATATATATATATATATATATATATATATATATATATATATACTGTTATGAGAATGATCATGATGCCCTCATGTCCGTATTTTGTCTTTATCGACACCTCTGTCTCTAAAGATGTGGACATATTTTTCGATATCGGCTTTCGCTTGAGGACAAGTGAGGTCAAAGCTTGGGGGAGTTGATACGTCCATTTTGCATCATGCTTTTATGTTGATATTTATTGCATTATAGGCTGTTATTACCTATTTTGTCACAATACTCATGCCTTTTCTCTCTTATTTTACACGGTTTACATGAAGAGGGAAAATGCCAGCAGCTGGAATTCTGGGCTGGAAAAGGAGCAAACTTTGTAAACCTATTATGCACAACTCAAAAACCCCCGAAACTTCACAGGACTCCGTTTGAGAAAATATAAAAAATATCTGGCGAAAGAAGATCGAGAGGGAGGCCATCTGCTGTCCACGAGGGTGGGGGGCGCGCCCCCCTCTCTCTGGGCGCGCCCCATTCTCGTGGGCCCCCCGAAGGTCCCCCGATGCCCATCTTCTACTATATGAGGTGTTTTGACCTAGAGAAAATCATAAGGAGGCTTTCGGGACTAGACACCTCCGTCTCGAGGCGGAACCGAGGCGGAAACCAATCTAGGGCTCCGGCAGAACTGTTCTGTCGGGGATACTTCCCTCCCGGAGTGGGAAATCGTCACCGCATCATCACCAACAACTCTCCCATCTTGGGGAGAGCTATATTCATCAACATCTTCACCAACATTATCTCCTCTCAAACCCTAGTTCATCTCTTGTATCCAATCTTTGTACCCAAACCTCAGATTGGTACCTGTGGGTTGCTAGTAGTGTTTATTACTCCTTGTAGTTGATGCTAGTTGGTTTATTTGGTGAAAGATCATTTGTTCAGATCCATTATGCATATTAATACCCCTCTGATCATGAACAATATTATGTCTTGTGAGTAGTTACTTTTGTTCCTAAGGACATGGGAGAAGTCTTGCTATTAGTAGTCATGTGAATTTGGTCTTCGTTCGATATTTTGATGAGATGTATGTTGTCTCGCCTCTAGTGGTGTCATGTGAACGTCGACTACATGACACTTCACCATTATTTGGGCCTAGAGGAAGGCATTGGGAAGTAATAAGTAGATGATGGGTTACTAGAGTGACAGAAGCTTAAACCCTAGTTTATGTGTTGCTTCGTAAGGGGCTGATTTGGATGCACTTGTTTCATGCTATGGTTAGGTTTACCTTAATACTTCTTTTGTACTTGCGGATACTTGCATTAGTGGTTAATCATAAGTGGGAGGCTTGTCCAAGTAAGGACAGCACCCAAGCACCGGTCCACCCACATACCAAATTATCAAAGTACCGAACGCGAATCAGATGATCATGATGAAAACTAGCTTGACGACAATTCCCATGTGTCCTCGGGAGCGCTTTCCTTTATATAAGAGTTTGTTCAGGCTTGTCCTTTACTAAAAAAAGGATTGGGCCACCTTGTTGCACCTTATTTACTTTTACCTTTTGTTATTTGCTACCAATTACCTTATCACGAAACTATCTGTTACCTATAATTTCAGTGCTTGCAGACAATACCTTACTGAAAACTGCCTATCATTTCCTTCTGCTCCTCGTTGGGTTCGACACTCTTACTTATCGAAAGTACAACAATAGATCCCCTACACTTGTGGGTCATCAATGCTTTCCATAGTTCAAAGCGGCGTTGAGCCCCTTTAAACAAGTCTGCCAAGTCCTCCATAGTTTCATGGCCTTCCGAGCTTTCTCGTGTACTCTGGAAAGCTCTTGCAGCATGTCACCCTAAAAAACGGACACTTCCCTTTCGGGCTGCCCAGTTAACAAGCCTGCAGGAATAGTTTTATAAAAAAGATTCAAAATAAGGGACTATAAGGAGAGCTCGGTATAAGGGACATACTGAATATGTTGCCTTTTAGCCTCCGGTTCTCTTCCATGGCATTTGAGAGTTGGGGTCTTACATCCTTTAGCTCATGTTATAGACTGGCATTTTTATCCTGCGCTTGGTTTCTTTTATCTATGGTTTGCGTCAGTACACGCTTGCCAGCAGCCATTTCCCCTTCGGCGTATTTTTGTCCACTAGAGCAGCCCTTAGCTCCTCTTCCAATTGGTTGGTCGGCCCTGTTGCTTTACTTAACGACTAGTGATCAGCACAAATATCATATTGTCCGGACACCATTGTTCATACCACCAGCATCCTTTCCGAATTTTTTCGAATTTTCCAATTCAGTGGTGAAAGTCATTAGCTGGGTCCGGCACTCTTCCATCTTCTACAAAAACACAACAATCATCAAATCAGTTGTACCAAATGCTTTAAGTCTCGGGGGCTACTGGCATGGGAACATCAAAATGTACACTTACCCGCATATCTTTTGAAAGCCGGTGAGTGGCTCCAGCGAGTCCATCTTGAGCGGCTCGGATATAAGCATCTGCACACCTGAGGGTGTTAAACGCCTCCTCAGAAAAGGCTGGGTCACACATGGCTGCTTTCCACCGCCGGTGAACCATCGCAACCTCCACTTAGAATTTGTAACCGACATTTCATCTGAATCCTCTTGAAGGGGACAATCCGGCGCTCAATCCGCATTGACCCTTGACAGGCCGGATGCCGGATTGACTGGAGCTTGATCTGCAAGATTTCCAAAAATAGTCAAGTGTGTGTTCCTCCTAAAAGTAAAAAACAAAGGTGAAAAGTTTTAATACCGAATACACCAACCAGCATGTGCTAACACAAACATACCTCTTTGAAGGTTCAGTGGTGTTCACGGTCCTCTTTTGCTTCAAGGCCTCACTCGATGCAGGCGTCGCCCTTTGGGATGACGGACTTCGCACAGTTCAGTGTGAGGAGCGCCACCTCTTTTGAGCATCAAAAAGTGCGATGGGTAATTTGTACTTGGAATCTTCTTTTTTGAGGAGATGTATCCTCGGTACTTACGTGAGAAGAAGGAATAAGGCCGGGGTAATCGGCTACAATAGCCACCGCGGCTCCGTCACGACAGGCTTGATAGAAGAGTCCATCTTCTAGCTCTATGACTATGTCCGGATCTTCATCATATCCGGGGCCCATGTTCTGAAATTGGTCCTCGGGCTATGGGGCAGGACTGTTAATCCCCTCGATCACCTACCTCCACTCCTGTTAGGAAAAAACGAATTCAGTTCGGTCAATACATCCTAACGATAAAAAAGCGGGTGGATATAGCGGTCAAGGGAAAAACTTACCCAGTCAGGAGGATTGTACATAGAAAAACCCTCCCAGCACTTCAAACGAAGAAAGTCTTGCTTCTCTCCCTTGTAAAGACCTTGTAGGATGGCGGCTAGAGTAGCAGGGTTGTCCGAACCCAGGCGTAAGCAGCATGAGGCATCATTCTGACCATTGTAATGCCACATAGGAAATCCTCCAGCTTGGAGCGGCGGCACACATCGCTTTAGTGAGATCGCCATCACTTGAATTATAGACAGCCCCGAACTGGCGAGCAACCTGATCTTGCCGGCCAGTCTGCTAACCTCCGCTCTCTCTTCTTCTGAGGGACTACAGGGGCACCAGTTGAAAAGCTTCTTTGGATGAGCATTGGAATATTTGGGTAGGCCTTGCCGAACTGGATCCGGCGGGGCAACGTCCTCAATGTAAAACCACTCCGAAGGCCACTCTTTGGATGCCTTCTTTGGAGTACCGGACAAATAGTCTGTCCCTGCTATGCGCCATACTTCGGCGTCACCAACTTCAAATATGGATCCCTTTTCTGAGCAAGGGAGAAGGCAGAAGAACTTTTGCCATAGCTGAAAGTGAGGCTCGCAGCCCAAGAATAGTTCGCATAAAGCAACAAATCCCGCAATATGCAGGATAGACCCCGGCATGAGATCATGCAATTGAAGACCATAGAACTCCAGGAGCCCCCTAAGGAAGGGGTGGACCGGAAAATCTACGACTCTTAGAAGGAAGGGGACAAAACATACCCGCTCTCCATTGGAGGGGTTGGGAAAGCTCTCCGCCAGGGCTTGATTGTCCATGGAAGTTAGTCTGGCCCGGACAGGGACTAAATCCTAGGGAGGAAGAAATCCCTGCACCTGAAGCTTTCTCAGATGTGCATGGGATACGGAACAAATTTTCCAATCACCTGCTCGAGGGTCGTGAGGGCGTGAGGAAGAGCATGGGGCGCTGGCCATGTTTGAAGATTTTCTAAAGGCACTAAGGATTGTTCCGCGTGGAATGGGATGGAGTGGCAACTGAGATCTAATCTCTTATATAGGCGCCTTCCCTACACAGTCAAGGGGGTAATTGCAATAATACCCAGACAGTTCGCATTCGTTGGACACGTGGAGGCAAAGGCGGCGGCGGCGAGGAATCAAAAGAATGCAATATTAGAAGAAGCTGAACTATCATCCAGAAGGACTCACCTTGCAAGACCAAAGACATGAAGCCGGAGACAATCTCATCGTTGAAGGCAAGTCTGGGGCTACTGTAACATCCCAAATTTTTGGGTTGGTTTTCTTCCAAACTTTTGGCCTTTTGGAAGAGGGTTATTTGATCTTTTCTTGAGCCTCTTCTAAAATCTTTCTGGCCAAAGTTTTTGGTGATTTCTCAAGCTTGGTTTTTGACCTTGAAGATCTTCTCTTGGGTTGGCTCAAGCCCAAATTGAGTTTCAAAGGGGTTGTTTGAATTCTTCCCTACTTGAGTTATGCCTTTCAAATTTGATCTTGGACTTATCCTCCCCTCCAACCTTCATCTTGCCATGACCCCAACAGAAATATTTATCTCCACAACCCTCTTCACACCTTAGGACAAGTCTCTCATGAATTCCAGTAAGTTTTGACCTTATTGGGATTTTTCCTCTATTTATTTCACTCCAAAACTATTTCTGTCTTTTATAGTGGACCTTGGTGATTTACAAGGAGCCACCTTTTCCATCCAGATATTTGTTTCCAAACCAACTCTCCTAGATGGTCCTTAGTACCCACAACCTAGATCCATCTTGTTTCACTGGTCCATAGTTCAAAATTTTCAAATTTCACCTGCTGCAAGTTTGGATCAGATTTGCAAAATTTGGTGAAATTCATATTTATCTTCTTCCAAACATCCTGTGAAAAATCAGGCAGCCTCTAGATGCATCAAGAGGCCACTACACCAAATATTAGCACCAGAAATATTTCACACATGCCAGAAACATTTCATCAAACACTTACCATGCACTGTCGACAGACAGTTCGACAGTTCGTCAATTTCGTCAGGCACTTCGACAATCTCACCAGTAACGTCCTTGGCTGACGCTGCACTGCGCCATCTTCTTATCCAGAGCGCCGCACGGTTGCTTGGCTGCTTCTGGGCGTCGGTGGCACCCTAGCCCGACCGCGCCGGCGACTGCCACGGCAACAGCGCCGCCCGTGGGCGGCTGACAGAAGTAACCCCGCAGCTCGACGCCATTCGGCGCCGCCCAAAGCACCCCAGCGCTCCGCGTGTCCACCTCCAGTGCCAGCGCATGCCTGCCGCACCGTCGCCGTGGCCTGGAGCGCACAGAGCGCGTTTTCTGCCGCCGACGTGCTACGCGGCCGTTCCGTCGAGGACAGCCCGTAACTCTCTCTCCCCTGTTGAGTTAGGTGCGGGAATGGAACCACTACACCCCCTAGACGATGCTCAAGCCCCTAACTCCGCCGTCCAACCACTGCATCACCGTAATCGACTCACCGGACTTATCCACTCACGGCAACCGCCTCGGGCCGGCTATATAAGGCACCCCCGAGCTCGTTCTCGAGCCCGCACATCTTCACTACCTCCCTAGACCACGCCCAGCCTCTGGAAGAGCCTCGAGGGGCCCTTCTTCTCCAACTCTGGCCAACTCCCTCCGCCTCGGGCTCCAGCATCGTTCACTCCGGTGAGAGCTTCTCCGCAGCCATGGACTCGAGCGTAGCGCCCTGGCATCCACCTAGACCTAACCTCCACTTCAATTTGATCCCAGGAACCCTCTCCGACGAGGCCCACGACCACCCGAGCCACCGTCCGCCGGAAACAGGGTCGCCGTCGACATGGAGCTCGCCGACGCTCAACTCCACCACCATTTGACGCGGAAGATCGCCGAGAAGCCGTACGTATCACTCCCCTCCCCTAACTCGCCGTGGATCGGCGTCGGCAACCACCGCAGCACCGACGCCGGCGCGACTCTGCTCCAGTTTTCAAACCTGACGCGTGGGGCCCCTTGTCAGCCTCACACCTCGCCCCTCCAAACCGTTTTCTGTAAGCGCATTTGGGCAAAGTATGTTTCCCCTCTGCGGTTGACGTACTGCTTTCCGATTCAATTTGCTGTTTTCTGTTCTAGCCCCTGGAACTTTTCTGTTTCATTACAGATGAGTCCCTAGACAGAAACTCTAATATCTTTTTAACTAAAGATGATTTTGAGTTTATTCTTTTTCTGTCCTCTTTAGTTTTCTGTCTAGTATTTTTGTCATATTTATGGGGAAATTTTTGGAGCAACTTTATTTGCACGCGCGGTATTTATATTAGTATTTATTTGTTTGAATACATAGATACCAGAGGCCGTGACGGAGACGCGAACCACACCGAGTTAGACTCCGACTTCTCAGAACCACGCAAGCATGTTTGAACCTTTGATATGATGAGTGTGTTGCATGTTTGCTCCAGTAGTTCGTTTCATAAGCATGATCATATGGGCATATGTGTATGGTTATATTTCATGCAAGTAAGCTTCGGGTGAGCCCCGAGTGATAATGTTTGAACCACCTCGATGATATGGTCATATGACGGGTGGAATGCTGGTATTGTTGGAGCATGCCAGTAGTTGGTTAACTCAATATCAACGAAGATCATGTCATCATTCCGTCCATCTCCTTTTGGTACTATCATAGGCCGTCTGTTGAGATTACGGTCTAGTCAGTTGTAAACCACTTCCCGAGTACACACCAAGTAGAGGGGCCGGGATGAGGGTTCCATGGCCCTGGATTAAAGCCCGTCATCCGGTCAGGGGGCATGGGTGTTTCCGGTTGGGACCGAGAGGGGGCACCCCTTAGAGCGCGCATATATAAATTTGATCCCATGCTATTCGAGGTTGTAGCCTCCCCGTCTTAGAGTTTTTCGTGAATGTTGTCACGGGTGATTCCAGACAGCAGGTTGTTAAATGGGTGTGTACTGGTTAGCTGGGTTTCTACTAAAACAACGTAGACGGAACTAGTCCCCGTGGCTAGTAGAGTCTGTTGGCTATGAGTTAATAGTACAAGCTCTGCAGAGTTAAAATTCCTTCAGTAGCCATGTTTATGGACTAGGGTCAATCTTCATGTCAACCCGGTGACCGTCTCTAGTATATTCTTGTTGCTAACCAGAGTAGTGTTTTTGTCAAAGTTCATTTGGTAGATGAGCTCAGCAACTATCTCTGCATTGATTTACTTTCAGAAGTATTTCATCATTATACTATTGTTATTTATAAGCCCTTTATGTGATGTCGCTCAGACGTCCGACTGTGGCATTCTTTTTATTCATAAGCCCATTATGTGATGTCGCTCAGACGCCCGACTGTGGCATTCTTTTATTTATAAGCCCTTTATGTGATGTCGCTCAGACGTCCGACTGTGGCATTTGTTTTATTTATAAACCCTTTATGTGATGTCGCTCAGACGTCCGACTGTGGCAATCTTTTTATTTATAAGCCCTTTATGTGGTGTCGCTCAGACGCTCGACTGTGGCCTTCTATCATTTATTATTTCACGAGGCGTCACTCAGACACTCGTTTGGTCTCCTTCTTTTTATCTTATGGATTTCGGGAGGATTACCGCCCGACTTCTATCGTGCATACAGCTCATTAATACTTTATTGCGGTCGCATTTTTGCTGGAATAGTCATGTGCATCATGTTGGCATTTATTATATCTTAAGTCCGAACTGTCTTGCGAGTACATTCAAAGTACTCACGTGGCTTGTTGATTTGGCTAGATGTGGACGAAGGCGATCTCATGGATGAAGAGTTCGATAGCGAGTCCGGCGTCTAGTGGAGTCCCAGTCAATCCCTTGCGATCCTGGAGTTGATCACTGTTTTATAACCGCTTCCGCCTACCACCAATAAATTTATCGGTTCTCACTCCGATACTCGATGAACTGTAATATATTGGAGTCACATCATCCACTTCACTGTGACATATCCACCACCTTTTATTACGAGTCAGTAGTATGCCACCCTGCCTTGTGTCATATCCGCCTTTATCTATTATATTGGCATGTTTGTAATAAAATTGTTGAGCAACCCCAGCTCAACCTTGTATAATATTCAGTGTACTGGAATTCTGTATCAAGGATTTGTCTGCCAGCAGGTAATAATATTCCTCGCTGGTTTAATAACAAGGTCGGTCTTCCGGTAATTATTTTAGTGAAGGACCGGTCCTGACAACCTTGGTATCAGAGCCAGGCTGACTGTAGGAAGCCACTAGGTGCGCTCGCTAATCGGTTATTAGCGAAAAATTTGCTTTTCAGCATTTTTACATCTGTAGAAATTTTCTGTTGGTCAGCATAAATTTATGACTTGACTATTCGGAAATTTTTGTCTACTTTTGTAGATGGCCAGCAACGTCTGTGATGCACAGGTGTTCGCCAACATTCCTGACGGGTTTGTCAAGCTCCTCTTCGCCATCACCAAAGTCGCGATCGGGCCATCCACCCGTCCCGAGTTTACACTCTACCGTCACAAGCTCAACGACAGCGTGTCTATGCATCAGGCCATGGTGCACTTCAAAGGAGGGCGTTCTGAAGCGCGCCGCCTCCGATTTGTGGGCAGAGCCATGCCTACGGAGAGGCATGCCATGCAAATGGCTGCCCGTGAGGCGATAGCTCGTCTCTGGGACATTCTTCCTTCGATGAAGACTCGTCGCTACCGTTACCTCCCATGCCATGTGCCATATACGTGTCACTATGCATTTGCGTGCGCAAATGGGGAGCGTGACGAAGCCATAGAATCAATGGTTGAGTACCTCAAGGCACTTGAGGCGGCCTTTCATAATCTTGTGGACGACCTGGTGGCCACCCATATGGAGTTGGTCTAGAGTGGCTCCGCCAACAGGAGGGAGCTACTCCACACTGCACCACCAATGACATTTGTCTCGTCCGCCGCATCCTACGCACCTTCCATCATAGCCACCGCTCGCCGTCTGCCTACCACTGAGGAGTTTGACCAGGTCATTGCTCCTACCCCTGTCAGAGCTGCACCTGCTTCGACACCTAGTACCCATACTCCGCGCCTGGAGCCTATTAGCGATGAGGAGGTTGAGTCTCCAGCACCACTGGGCCTTACCCTCGGCAGGCCGAGGGAAATCTTCAACATCTCCGACTAGTGCGTTATTCTGCGACGCACTGCGCTCGCTTGTAATATGTGTGTGATATGTAGAATAGGTTGATGGGAGTAGTCTGTTTGCGCATCATGTAGGATCTTGGAGGAGTGCACTAGTTTTAAATAACATGTCAGGATGTGTACGCACACCCAGAGTGACATATGTATAATTAGAACCTGCGTGTAAAATATGTACTAGCAGTCCTTCTCCGTGCGCAATCAACCAGTTTATTTCAAAAATCTCTTTCGAGCTCGTGTTTGGTCGCTTTTGCAAAGTCTTGGTTTATTTTGCTGCTCGGTTCTTCTCAGGATTTCCGCTTTATTACCCCAGAGTAAGAAATGACTCGTCCCTGGACACGTTCCATGCCAAGTCCGCCGGAAGAAAATTATGGCACATAGACAAACAACAATTTCACACAGGGGCAGTCATGTCAGCAGGGCAGTGAGACAGCTTTTTCTCAAGTGTGCCGTCTTTACGAGCAAAGTCAGCAACAGCACCAAGAAATGATGAACCATGTCATTAACATGGGAAATCACCGTGAGCCATACCAGCAACACTCAAATTTATCTGAATTTCAGAAGACGCGTCCAACGACGTTTTCACACACATACAAACCTCTCGAGGCCGATGATTGGCTTCGAGATATTGAAAGGAAATTAATTGTGGCACAATGCTCAGACCGGGAAAAAGTGCTATATGCACCACATTACCTTACTGGAGCAGCCGCGTCATGGTGGGAAAATTTTCTGCATATGCATCCCGACATAAATAATATCACCTGGGAAGATTTCAAGGAAGGCTTTCGTGGGGCACACATCCCTAAGAGTATTATGAAGATCAAGAAAAGAGAATTTGATGACCTCAAGCAAAGAGGCATGACAGTACAGGAGTACAACAGTCAGTTTGTGCAATTATCCCGTTCTGCCAACGAAGAGCGAATGACTGAAAATAAGATGGAGAAATTCCTGGACGGACTGGCACCAGTACTAAAATGCCAGTTAGTCGTACACACTTTTCTAGATTTCAAGACACTGGTAGACAAAGCCATTACGTTGGAAAATGAACTTCGCAGTCTGGAAGACATTCGCAAGAGAAAAAGGGATCAGACCAACCACCCTCGCAACAACAAGAATAAGGTGAATTTCCAGAGGAATGGGGCGAACAGACCCACGACCAATGACACACGTCCAAATAAGAATATGCATGCAAGAGAAAAGGATTTCACCTATCGCCCGGGTGTTACCTGCTATGCATGCGGAGAAGAGGGACACTATGCTAAACAGTGCCCTAAGCCAAGAAACTCAGCACCAAAGCCAAACAGCAATGGAAACAATTCTGCGCCCAAGCGTAACAACTTCAACCCAAATAACAATCACAGGAAAGGCCACCTGAACCATGTGACCAAGGAGCAAGAATAGGATGCACCGGATATCGTACTCGGTATGTTCCCTGTCAACACAATACCTGCCACGGTTTTGTTTGATTCTGGAGCTTCTCATTCGTTCATTTCAAAGAGTTTTGCTTTGCAACATGGTTTTTCAATGCTTCCCTTGGGAAAATCAATGACCATCAAGTCCCCCGAAAGTAAGCAGATCACTCAGAATTACTGCCAAGGTTTGACCATTGAAATTGAGGGATTAAACTTTCGCGCAAACCTCATCGTGTTGGAAAACAAAGGACTGGATGTTATCCTGGGTATGGATTGGCTAACCACCAATAAAGGATTTATCGACTGCTTCAACAGGACAGTGATTCATACTCATCATCATGGAAAAACAATAAGAGTCGCGGCTTAGGAAAGACCGGTGCCGCGGCAACCAAAATTAAACAAAGTTGATACATCTGAGTTAAGCAAGGTTCCAGTTGTATGTGAATTTCCGGACGTATTTCCCGAAGAACTACCAGGCATGCCGCCAGACAGAGAAATAGAATTCATTATTGAGCTAGCACCGGGAACCACCCCCATATACAAGAAACCGTACAGAATGGCACCATCCGAGTTGGTTGAACTAAATAATTAAATAAAGGAACTGCTAGACAAAGGATTTATACGGGCCAGCTCCTCACCTTGGGGTTCGCCGGTATTATTTGCCAAAAAGAAGGATGGGACCATGAGGTTGTGTATAGACTACCGAGCGCTCAACATGGTCACAATCAAGAAAAAGTATCCGATGCCATGGATAAATGATTTATTTGACCAGCTCGCGCAAGCCAAGGTTTTCTCAAAGGTTGATTTAAGGTCAGGTTATCATCAACTGAAAGTACGAATAGAAGATATCCCGATAACAGCATTCACCTCAAGATACGGACTTTATGAATTTACAGTAATGTCGTTTGGACTGACCAACGCCCCCGCATATTTCGTTCACCTCATGAACAAAGTATTTATGAAATTCATGGACAAATTTGTGGTGGTATTTATTGATGATATCTTGGTATATCCAAAGACACCGGAAGAACATGCTGAACACCTCAGCATTGTACTCGGAGAATTAAGGAAACATCAACTTTACGCCAAATTCAGCAAATGTGAATTTTGGTTGAGGCAAGTGGGTTTCCTAGGACACGTATTAACACAAGAAGGAGTTGCTGTGGACCCAGATAAAGTCAAGGCTGTACTTGGCTGGAAGTCACCAGCCAGTGTAACGGACATACGAAGTTTTCTCGGTATGGCCGGATATTACAGAAGGTTTATTGAAGGATTTTCCACCATAGCCAAACCAATGACACAATTACTCAAGAAGGATAAGAAATTCATGTGGACCGAAGCATGTGAGAAAAGCTTCCAAGAACTCAAAAAGAGGTTGACAACAGCCCCAGTATTAATTGTACCAGACATACACAAGGGCTTTGAAGTATATTGCGACGCATCCCGAAAAGGCCTCGGATGCGTACTAATGCAAGAAGGCAAAGTAGTCGCCTACGCTTCCCGGCAACTGCGAAAGCATGAAGAAAATTATCCTACTCACGATTTGGAGTTGGCAGCAGTCATTCATGCACTCAAGGAGTGGAGGCACTTTTTGCTTGGAAATCCCTGTGAAATATATACGGACCATAAGAGCCTCAGATATACTTTCACACAGCCAGAGCTCAATTTGCGACAACGACGCTGGCTGGAGCTGGTAAAAGATTATGACGTTGGTATACACTATCACCCAGGAAAAGCAAACGTGGTAGCAGATGCTCTCAGCCGTAACCCCAGCCCGAACAGCGGCAGCATACAGAACCTAAGACCCGAATTTCAGCAAGAATTCGCCAGACTCAACCTAATGATGGTCACTGAAGGCGAAGTGTCCAAGCTAGAAATACAGCCTACGCTAATAGAACAAATAAAGAAGGCTCAGCATGGACACCCCAGCATCGAAGGGATAAAAAGGAAAGTAAGTCAGGGCAAGGCCTCAGAATTCACCATAGACAGTGAAGGAATATTATGGTTCGGAGACAGACTTTGCGTACCGAATAGCAACGACCTTAAACAGCAAATTCTAGCAGAAAGCCACACCGCTCCATACTCAATCCACCCTGGAGGAACAAAAATGTACAAGGACATTCAGGAAAGATTTTGGTGGCATGGCATGAAGAGGGATATAGCCACATTTATTGCATGCTGCGATTCATGTCAACGCATTAAAGCCGAGCACCAAAAACCCGCAGGGCTATTACAGCCAAACAAGATACCAGAATGGAAATGGGACGATATTGGAATGGATTTTATTGTTGGACTACCACGGTCACAACACGGTAATGATGCCATATGGGTCATCACGGATAGACTGACCAAGGTGGCACATTTCATACCAGTCAAGACAACCCACACCACCCAAAAGCTCGCCAAGCTTTACCTCGCCCGTATAGTATGCCTACATGGGGTTCCCAAGACTATAATATCCGACAGAGGCACTCAGTTCGTCTCCAAATTTTGGGACCAGTTGCAGCAAGCCCTCTGAACGCAACTAACATTCAGTACAGCTTATCACCCCCAGACTGGAGGACAAACGGAACGAGTAAATCAAATACTCGAAGACATGCTAAGGGCATGTGTCCTCACATATGGGACCAGTTGGGAGGAAAGCTTACCATATGCCGAGTTTGCATACAACAATAGTTACCAAGCTAGCCTGCAGATGGCACCTTTCGAAGCCTTGTACGGACGAAGATGCCGTACTCCATTAAACTGGTCGGAAACAGGGGACAGTCGTATATTCGGCCCAGATATGTTAAAGGAAGCTGAGGAGAGAGTAAAAGTAATACGGGATCGACTCAAAACCGCTCAAAGCCGACAGAAGAGCTATTACGATCAAAAGCATCGGGAAATAAGTTTTGAGCCCGGTGAAGACGTATACTTACATGTGTCACCAATGAGAGGACTGCAACAATTCAAAGTCAAAGGGAAACTAGCACCCTGATTCATCGGGCCCTTCCGTATAATTGCACGGAGAGGCACACTAGCCTATCAGCTGGACCTTCCCAAGGAACTGTCAGACGTCCATGACGTGTTCCACGTCTCGCAACTACGGAAGTGTGTAAGCAACCCAAAGAAACATGTGTCACATGAAAACCTTGATGTGCAACCAGATCTCACCTACCGAGAACACCTAGTGAAGATTTTGGAGGAGTCTGAAAGGAGGACCCGTCAGAAAACTATTAAATTTCTCAAGGTTCAGTGAAGTAATCACACTGAGGATGAGGCAACATGGGAAAGGGAAGATTTCCTTCGGACAGAACACCCACACCTATTTGAGGATCAGCTGAAATCTCGGGGACGAGATTTTTCCTAAGGGGGTAGGTGTTGTAACATCCCAAATTTTTGGGTTGGTTTTCTTCCAAACTTTTGGCCTTTTGGAAGAGGGTTATTTGATCTTTTCTTGAGCCTCTTCTAAAATCATTCTGGCCAAAGTTTTTGGTGATTTCTCAAGCTTGGTTTTTGACCTTGAAGATTTTCTCTTGGGTTGGCTCGAGCCCAAATTGAGTTTCAAAGGGGTTGTTTGAATTCTCCCCTGCTTGAGTTATGCCTTTCAAATTTGATCTTGGACTTATCCTCCCCTCCAACCTTCATCTTGCCATGACCCCAACAGAAATATTTATCTCCACAACCCTCTTCACACCTTAGGACAAGTCTCTCATGAATTCCAGTGAGTTTTGACCTTATTGGGATTTTTCCTCTATTTATTTCACCCCAAAACTATTTCTGTCTTTTATAGTGGACCTTGGTGATTTACAAAGGAGCCACCTTTTCCATCCAGATATTTGTTTCCAAACCAACTCTCCTAGATGGTCCTTAGTACCCACAACCTAGATCCATCTTGTTTCACTGGTCCATAGTTCAAAAATTTCAAATTTCACCTGCTGCAAGTTTGGATCAGATTTGCAAAATTAGGTGAAATTCATATTTATCTTCTTCCAAAAATCCTGTGAAAAACCAGGCAGCCTCTAGATGCATCAAGAGGCCACTACACCAAATATCAGCACCAGAAATATTTCACACATGCCAGAAACATTTCATCAAACACTTAGCATGCACTGTACTGTCAAGTTCAGAAGCTGTTAACTGAAACTGTCGACGGACAGTTCGACAGTTCGTCAGTTTCGTCAGGCACTTCGACAATCTCACCAGTAACCTCCTTGGCTCGACGCTGCACTGCACCATCTTCTTATCTAGAGTGCCGCAAGGTAGCATGGCTGCTTCTGGGCGTCGGTGGCGCCCTGGCCCAACCGCGTCGGCGACTGCCACGGCAACAGCGCCGCCCGTGGCGGCTGACAGAAGTAACCCCGCAGCTCGACGCCGTTCGGCGCCACCCAAAGCACCCCAGCGCTCCGCGTGTCCACCTCCAGTGCCAGCGCACGCCTACCGCACCGTCGCCGTGGCCTGGCGCGCGCAAAGCACGTTTTCTGCCGCCGACGTGCCGCGCGGCCGTTCCATCGAGGACAGCCCGTAACTCTCTCTCGCCTGCTCAGTTAGGTGCGGGAATGGAACCACTACACCCCCTAGACGATGCTCAAGCCCCTAACTCCGCCTTCCAACCACTGCATCACCATAATCGACTCACCGGACTTATCCACTCACGTCAACCGCCTCGGGCCGGCTATATAAGGCACCCCCGAGCTCGTTCTCAAGCCCGCACATCTTCACTACCTCCCTAGACCACGCCCAGCCTCTGGAAGAGCCTCGAGGGGCCCTTCTTCTCCAACTCCGGCCAACTCCCTCCGCCTCGGGCTCCAGCATCGTTCACTCCGGTGAGAGCTTCTCCGCCGCCGTGGACTCGAGCGTAGCGCCCTGGCATCCACCTAGACCTAACCTCCACTTCAATTTGATCCCAGGAACCCTCTCCGACGAGGCCCACGACCACCCGAGCCGCCGTCCGCCGGAAATAGGGTCACCGTCGACGTGGGGCTCGCCGACGCTCAACTCCACCACCATTCGACGCGGAAGATCACCGAGAAGCCGTACGTATCACTGCCCTCCCCTAACTCGTCGTGGATCGGCGCCGGCAACCACCGCAGCACCGACGCTGGCACGACTCTGCTCCAGTTTTCAAACCTGACGCGTGGGGCCCCTTGTCAGCCTCACACCTCTCCCCTCCGAACCGTTTTCTGTAAGCGCATTTGGGCAAAGTACGTTTCCCCTCTGCGGTTGACGTACTGCGTAACGATTCGCTTTGCTGTTTTCTGTTCTAGCCCCTGGAACTTTTCTGTTTCATTACAGATGAGTCCCTAGACAGAAACTCTAATATCTTTTTAACTAAAAATGATTTTGAGTTGATTCTTTTTCTGTCTTCTTTAGTTTTCTGTCTAATTTTTTTGTCATATTTATGTGGAAATTTTTGGAGCAACTATATTGCACGTGTGTGTTGGGGAACGTAGTATTTTAAAATTTTCCTACGATCACGCAAGATCTATCTACCAGATGCATAGCAACGAGAGGGAAGAGTGTGTCTACGTACCCTCGTAGACCGGGAGCGGAAGCGTCAAGTGACGCGGTTGATGTTGTCGAATTTCTTCGCGATCCAACCGATCAAGCACCGAACATACGGCACCTCCGCGTTCAGCACACGTTCAGCTTGATGACGTCCCACGAGCTCTTGATCCAGTTGAGCTTCACGGGAGAGTTTCGTCAGCACGACGGCGTGGTGACGGATATGATGTGTTCACCGGCGCAGGGCTTCGCCTAAGCTCCGCGACGGTATGACCGAGGTGTGATTCTGTGGAGGGGGGCACCGCACACGGCTAAAACAATTCAACTTGTGTGTCTTTGGGTGCCCCCTGCCCCCGTATATAAAGGAGCAAGGGAGGGAGGCCGGCCGGCCCTTCCTGGTGCGGCTAGGAGTGGACTCCTACTAGGAATAGGATTGCAATCCTATTCCTAGTAGGATTCACCAAAAGAAGGAAGAGGGAAAGGAATAGGAGAGGCGGCGCCCCCCCCCCCCAATCCTAGTCCAACTAGGAACCCTAGGTGGGGGCGCCGACCAGCCCTATGGGCTGCCTCTCTCTTTCCCTTTAGGCCCACTATGGACCATCCCCTCTCGTAGGGGGTTCCGGTAACCCCCTCCGGCATTCCCGATAAATCCGAAACTTTTCCGGAACACTTCCGGTGTCCGAATATAGTCGTCCAATATATCAATCTTTATGTCTCGGACATTCCGAGACTCCTCGTCATGTCCGTGATCTTATCCGGGACTCCGAACTACCTTCGGTACATCAATACTCATAAACTCATAATACCGATCGTCATCAAACGTTAAGCGTGCGGACCCTACGGGTTCGAGAACTATGTAGACATGACCGAGACTCATCTCCGGTCAATAACCAATAGCGGAACCTGGATGTTCATATTGGCTCCTACATATTCTACGAAGATCTTTTATCGGTCAGAACCGCATAACAACATACGTTGTTCCTTTTGTCAAACGGTATGTTACTTGCCCGAGATTCGATCGTCGGTATCTCTATACCTAGTTCAATCTCGTTACCGGCAAGTCTCTTTACTCGTTCCGCAACACATCATCTCGTGACTAACTCATTAGTCTTTTGCTTGCAAGGCTTATTGTGATGTGTGTTACAAGAGGGCCCAGAGATACCTCTCCGACACTCGGAGTGACAAATCCTAATCTTGATCTATGCCAACACCACGAATACTTTTGGAGACACCTGTAGAGCATCTTTATGATCACCCAGTTACGTTGTGACGTTTGATAGCACACAAGGTGTTCCTACGGTATTCGGGAGTTGCATAATCTCATAGTCATAGGAACATGTATAAGTCATGAAGAAAGCAATAGCAGTTAAACTAAACGATCATAGTGCTATGCTAACGGATGGGTCTTGTCCATCACATCATTCTCCTAATGATGTGATCCCGTTGATCAAATGACAACTCATGTCTATGGCTAGGAAACATAACCATCTTTGATCAATGAGCTAGTCTAGTAGAGGCATACTAGGGACACTTTGTTTTGTCTATGTATTCACACATGTACTAAGTTTCCGGTTAATACAATTCTAGCATGAATAATAAACATTTATCATGATATAAGGAAATATAAATAACAACTTTATTATTGCCTCTAGGGCATATTTCCTTTAGTCTCCCACTTGCACTAGAGTCAATAATCTAGCTCACATCACCATGTGATTTAATACCGATAGTTCACATCGTTATGTGAATAACACCCATAGTTCACATCACCATGTGACCAACACCCAAAGGGTTTACTAGAGTCAATAATCTAGTTCACATCGCTATGTGATTAATACCCAAGAGTAATAAGGTGTGATCATGTTTTGCTTGTGAGAGAAGTTTAGTCAACGGGTCTGTCACATTCAGATCCGTATGTATTTTGCAAATTTATGTGTCTACAATGCTCTGCATGGAGCTACTCTAGCTAATTGCTCCCACTTTCAATACGCATCCAGATTGATACTTAGAGTCATCTGGATTTAGTGTCAAAGCTTGCATCAGCGTAACCCTTTACGACGAACTCTTTATCACCTCCATAATCGAGAAACATTTCCTTAGTCATCCAATTACTAAGGATAATTTTGACCGCTGTATAGTGATCTACTCCTGGATCACTATTGTACCTCCCTGTCAAACTCTTGGCAAGGTACACAACGTGTTTTGTACACAGCATGGCATACTTTATAGAACCTATGGCTGAGGCATAGGGAATGACTTTCATTCTCTCTATATTTTTCTGCCGTTGTCTGGCTTTGAGTCTTACTCAACTTCACACCTTACAAGTCAGGCAAGAACTTCTTCTTTGACTGATCCATTTTGAACTACTTCAAAATCTTATCAAGGTATGTACTTATCGAAAGTCTTATCAAGCGTCTTGATCTATCTCTATAGATCTTGATGCCCAATATGTAAGCAGCTTCACCAAGGTATTTCTTTGAAAAATTCCTTTCAAATACTCCTTTATGCTTTCCAGAAAATTCTACATCATTTCTGATCGACAATATGTCATTCACATATACTTATCAGAAAGGTTGTAGTGCTCCCACTCACTTATTGTAAATACAGGCTTTACTGCAAGTCTGTATAAATCTATATGCTTTGATCAACTTATCAAAGTGTATATTCCAACTCCGAGATGCTTGCACCACTCCATAGATGGATCGCTGGAGCTTGCACAATTTGCTAGCACCTTTAGGATTGACAAAACCTTCTGGTTGCATCATATACAACTCTTCTTTAATAATTCCATTAAAGAACGCAGTTTCGTTATCCATTTGCCAGATTTTATAAAATGTGGCAATTGCTAACATGATTCGGACAGACTTAATCATCGCTACAGGTGAGAAAGTCTCATCGTAGTCAACTCCTTGAACTTGTCGAAAACCTTTCGCAACAAGTCGAGCTTTGTAAACAGTAATATTACCGTCTGCATCGGTCTTCCTCTTGAAGATCCATTTATTTTCGATGGCTTGCCGATCATCGGGCAAGTCAACCAAAGTCCACACTTTGTTCTCATACATGGATCCCATCTCAGATTTCATGGCTTCAAGCCATTTTGCGGAATCTGGGCTCATCATCGCTTCCTCATAGTTCGTAGGTTCATCATGGTCTAGTAACATGATTTCCAGAACTGGGTTGCCGTACCACTCTGGTGCGGAACGTACTCTGGTTGATCTACGACGTTCAGCAGAAACTTGATCCGAAGATTCATGATCATTATCATTAACTTCCTCACTAATTGGTGTAGGAATCACTGGAACAATTTCCTGTGATGTACTACTCTCCAATCCGGGAGAAGGTACAATTACCTCATCAAGTTCTACTTTCCTCCCACTCACTTCTTTCGAGAGAAACTCTTTCTCTAGAAAGGATCCACTCTTAGCAACAAAGACGTTGTCTTCGGATCTGTGATAGAAGGTGTACCCAACAGTTTCTTTTGGGTATCCTATGAAGATTTACTTCTCTGATTTGGGTTCGAGCTTATCATGTTGAAACTTTTTCACATAAGCATCGCAGTCCCAAACTTAAAGAAACGACAACTTTGGTTTCTTGCCAAACCATAGTTCATAAGGTGTCGTATCAACGGATTTAGATGGTGCCATATTTAACGTGAATGCAGCTGTCTCTAATGCATAACCCCAAAAAGCGATAGTGGTAAATCGGTAAGAGACATCATAGATCGCACCATATCCAATAAAGTACGGTTACGACGTTCAGACACACCATTACGCTGTGGTGTTCCGGGTGGCGTGAGTAGTGAAACTATTTCACATTGTTTTTACTGAAGGCCAAACTCACTAACTCAAATATTTTACCTCTACGATCATATCGTAGAAACTCTTATTTTCTTGTTACGATGATTCTCCACTTCACTCTGAAATTCTTTGAACTTTTCAAATGTTTCAGACTTGTGCTTCATTAAGTAGATATACCCATATCTGCTCAAATCATTAGTGAAGGTCAGAAAATAACGATACCCGCCGCGAGCTTCAACACTTATTGGTCCACATACATCTGTATGTATGATCTCCAACAAATCTGTTGCTCGCTCCATAGTTCCGGAGAACGGAGTTTTAGTCATCTTGCCCATGAGGCATGGTTCACAAGCACCAAATGATTCATAATCAAATGATTCCAAAAGTCCATCATTATGGAGTTTCTTCATGCGTTTTACACCAATATGACCTAAACGGCAGTGCCACAAATAAGTTGCACTATCATTATTAACCTTGCATCTTTTGGCTTCAATATTATGAATATGTGTATCACACGATCGAGATCCAACAAACCATTTTCATTGGGTGTATGACCATAGAAGGTTTTATTCATGTAGACAGAACAACAATTATTCTCTAACTTACATGAATAACCGTATTGCAATAAACATGATCAAATCATATTCATGCTCAACACAAACACTAAATAACACTTATTTAGGTTCAACACTAATCCCGAAAGTATAGGGAGTGTGCGATGATGATCATATCAATCTTGGAACTGCTTCCAATACACATCGTCACTTCATCCTTTAACTAGTTTATGTTCATTATGCAACTCCCACTTCGAGTTACTACTTTTTAGCAACTGAACCAATATCAAATACCGAGGGGTTGCTATGAACACTAGTAAAATACTCATCAATAATCTGTATATCAAATATACCTTTGTTCACTTTGCCATCCTTCTTATCCGCCAAATATCTAGGGCAGTTCCACTTCTAGTGACCATTTCCTTTGCAGTAGAAGCGCTTGTTTCAGGCTTGAGTTTAGCTTTGGGTTTCTTCACGGGTGTGACAGCTTGCTTGTCATTCCTTTTGAAGTTCCCCTTCTATCCCTTTGCCCTTTACTTGAAACAAGTGGTCTTATTAACCATCAACACTTGATGTTCTTTCTTGATTTCTACCTTCGCCGATTTCAGGATCGCGAAGAGCTCGGGAATTACCTTCGTCATTCCTTGCATATTATAGTTCATCACGAAGTTCTACTAACTTGGTGATAGTGACTAGAGAACTTTGTCAATTACTATTTTATCTGGAAGAATAACTCCCACTTGATTCAAGTAATTGTAGTACCCAGACAATCTGAGCACGTGCTCACTGGTTGAGCTATTCTCCTCCATCTTGTAGGCAAAGTACTGTCAGAGGTCTTATACCTCTCAACACGGGCATGAGTATGAAATACTAATTTCAACTCTTGGAACATCTTATATGCTCCGTGGCGTTCAAAACGTTTTTGAAGTCCCGGTTCTAAGCCGTAAAGCATGGTGCACTTAAACTATCAAGTAGTCATCATATCGAGCTTTTGTCAAAACGTTCATAACGTCTACATCTGCTCCTGCAATAGGTCTGTCACCTAGCGGTGCATCAAGGACATAATTCTTCTGTGCAGCAATGAGGATAATCCTCAGATCACGGAACAATTCCGCATCATTGCTACTAACATCTTTCAACTTGGTTTTCTCTAGGAACATATGAAAAAAATAAACGGGGAGCAACATCGCGAGCTATTGATCTACAACATAGATATGCTAATACTACCAGGACTAAGTTCATGATAAATTAAAGTTCAATTAATCATATTACTTAAGAACTCCCACTTAGATAGACATCCCTCTGGTCATCTAAATGATCACGTGATCCAAATCAACTAAACCATGTCCGATCATCACGAGAGATGGAGTAGTTTCAATGGTGAACATCTTATGTTGATCATATCTACTATATGATTCACGCTCGACCTTTCGGTCTCCAGTGTTCCGAGGCCATATCTTCATATGCTAGGCTCGTCAAGTTTAACCCGAGTATTCTGCGTATGCAAAACTGGCTTACACCCGTTGTATTTGAACGTAGAGCTTATCACACCCGATCATCACGTGGTGTCTCGGCACGACGAACTTTCGCAACGGTGCATACTCAGGGAGAACACTTATACCTTGAAATTTAGTAAGGGATCATCTTATAATGCTACCGTCGATCTAAGCAAAATAAGAAGCATAATAAGATAAACATCACATGCAATCAAAATATGTGACATGATATGGCCATCATCATCTTGTGCTTTTGATCTCCATCTCCAAAGCACCGTCATGATCACCTTCGTCACCGGCGCGACACCTTGATCTCCATCGTAGCATCGTTGTCGTCTCGCCAACTATTGCTTCTACGACTATCGCTACCGCTTAGTGATAAAGTAAAGCAATTACATGGCGATTGCATTTCATACAATAAAGCGACAACCATATGGCTCCTGCCAGTTGCCGATAACTTTACAAAACATGATCATCTCATACAAAACCGTATAACTCATCATGTCTTGACCATATCACATCACAACATGCCCTGCAAAAACAAGTTATACGTCCTCTACTTTGTTGTTGCAAGTTTTACGTGGCTGCTACGGGCTTAGCAAGAACCGTTCTTACCTACGCATACAAAACCACAACGATGTTTCGTCAAGTATGTGATGTTTTAACCTTCACAAGGACCGGGCGTAGCCACACTTGATTCAGCTAAAGTGAGAGAGACAGACACCCGCCAGTCACCTTTAAGCAACGAGTGCTCGTAACGGTGAAACCAGTCTCGCGTAAGCGTACGCGTAATGTCGGTCCGGGCCGCTTCATCTCACAATACCGCCGAAGCAAAGTATGACATGCTGGTAAGCAGTATGACTAGTATCGCCCACAACTCATTGTGTTCTACTCGTGCATATCATCTACGCATAGACCTGGCTCATGATGCCACTGTTGGGGAACGTAGTATTTTAAAATTTTCCTACGATCACGCAAGATCTATCTACCAGATGCATAGCAACGAGAGGCAAGAGTGTGTCTACGTACCCTCGTAGACCGGGAGCGGAAGCGTCAAGTGACGCGGTTGATGTTGTCGAACTTCTTCGCGATCCAACCGATCAAGCACCGAACGTACGGCACCTCCGCGTTCAGCACACGTTCAGCTTGATGACGTCCCACGAGCTCTTGATCCAGTTGAGCTTCACGAGAGAGTTTCGTCAGCACGACGGCGTGGTGACGGATATGATGTGTTCACCGGCGCAGGGCTTCGCCTAAGCTCCGCGACGGTATGACCGAGGTGTGATTCTGTGGAGGGGGGCACCGCACACGGCTAAAACAATTCAACTTGTGTGTCTTTGGGTGCCCCCCTGCCCCCGTATATAAAGGAGCAAGGGAGGGAGGCCGGCCGGCCCTTCCTGGTGCGGCTAGGAGTGGACTCCTACTAGGAATAGGATTGCAATCCTATTCCTAGTAGGATTCACCAAAAGAAGGAAGAGGGAAAGGGATAGGAGAGGCGGCGCCCCCCCCCCCCCCAATCCTAGTCCAACTAGGAACCCTAGGTGGGGGCGCCGGCCAGCCCTATGGGCTGCCTCTCTCTTTCCCTTTAGGCCCACTATGGACCATCCCCTCTCGTAGGGGGTTCCGGTAACCCCCTCCGGCATTCCCGATAAATCCGAAACTTTTCCGGAACACTTCCGGTGTCCGAATATAGTCGTCCAATATATCAATCTTTATGTCTCGGACATTCCGAGACTCCTCGTCATGTCCGTGATCTTATCCGGGACTCCGAACTACCTTCGGTACATCAATACTCATAAACTCATAATACCGATCGTCATCAAACGTTAAGCGTGCGGACCCTACGGGTTCGAGAACTATGTAGACATGACCGAGACTCATCTCCGGTCAATAACCAATAGCGGAACCTGGATGTTCATATTGGCTCCTACATATTCTACGAAGATCTTTTATCGGTCAGAACCGCATAACAACATACGTTGTTCCTTTTGTCAAACGGTATGTTACTTGCCCGAGATTCGATCGTCGGTATCTCTATACCTAGTTCAATCTCGTTACCGGCAAGTCTCTTTACTCGTTCCGCAACACATCATCTCGTGACTAACTCATTAGTCTTTTGCTTGCAAGGCTTATTGTGATGTGTGTTACAAGAGGGCCCAGAGATACCTCTCCGACACTCGGAGTGACAAATCCTAATCTTGATCTATGCCAACACCATGAATACTTTCGGAGACACCTGTAGAGCATCTTTATGATCACCCAGTTACGTTGTGACGTTTGATAGCACACAAGGTGTTCCTACGGTATTCGGGAGTTGCATAATCTCATAGTCATAGGAACATGTATAAGTCATGAAGAAAGCAATAGCAGTTAAACTAAACGATCATAGTGCTATGCTAACGGATGGGTCTTGTCCATCACATCATTCTCCTAATGATGTGATCCCTTTGATCAAATGACAACTCATGTCTATGGCTAGGAAACATAACCATCTTTGATCAATGAGCTAGTCTAGTAGAGGCATACTAGGGACACTCTGTTTTGTCTATGTATTCACACATGTACTAAGTTTCTGGTTAATACAACTCTAGCATGAATAATAAACATTTATCATGATATAAGGAAATATAAATAACAACTTTATTATTGCCTCTAGGGCATATTTCCTTCAGTGTGGTATTTATATTAGTATTTATTTGTTTGAATACATAGATACCGGAGGTCGTGACGGAGACGCGAACCACATCGAGTCAGACTCAGACTTCTCAGAACCAGGCAAGCATGTTTGAACCTTTGATATGATGAGTGTGTTGCATGTTTCCTCGAGTAGTTCGTTTCATAAGCATGATCATATGGGCATATGTTTATGGTTATATTTCATGCAAGTAAGCTTCGGGTGAGCCCCGAGTGATAATGTTTGAACCACCTCGATCATATGGTGATATGACGGGTGGAATGCTGGTATTGTTGGAGCATGCCAGTAGTTGGTTAACACAATATCAATGGAGATCCTGTCATGATTCCGTCCATCTCCTTTTGGTACTATCATAGGCCGTCTGTTGAGATTACAGTCTAGTCAGTTGTAAACCACTTCTCGAGTACACACCAAGTAGAGGGGCTGGGATGAGGGTTCTATGTCCCTGGATTAAAGCCCGTCATCCGGTCTGGGGGCATGGGTGTTTCCGGTTGGGACCAAGAGGGGGGCACCCCTTAGAGCGCGCATATATTAATGTGATCCCATGCTATTCGAGGTTGTAGCCTCCCCGTCTTAGAGTTTTTCGTGAATGTTGTCACGGGTGATTCCGGACAGCAGGATGTTAAATGGGTGTGTACTGGTTAGCTGGGTTTCTACTAAAACACCGTAGACGGAACTAGTCCCCGTGGCTAGTAGAGTCCGTTGGCTATGAGTTAATAGTACAAGCTCTGCAGAGTTAAAATTCCTTCAGTAGCCATGTTTATGGCCTAGGGTCAATCTTCATGTCAACCCGGTGACCGTCTCTAGTATATTCTTTTTGGTAACCAGAGTAGAGTTTTTGTCAAAGTTCGTTTGGTAGATGAGCTCAGTAACTATCTCTGTATTGATTTACTTTCAGAAGTATTTCATCATTATACTATTGTTATTTATAAGCCCTTTATGTGATGTCGCTCAGACGTCCGACTGTGGCATTCTTTTTATTCATAAGCCCTTTATGTGATATCGCTCAGACATCCGACTGTGGCATTCTTTTATTTATAAGCCCTTTATGTGATGTCGCTCAGACGTCCGACTGTGGCATTCATTTTATTTATAAGCCCTTTATGTGATGTCGCTCAGACGTCCGACTGTGGCATTCTTTTTATTTATAAGCCCTTTATGTGGTGTCGCTCAGACGCCCGACTGTAGCCTGCTATCATTTATTATTTCATGAGGCGTCACTCAGACACTCGTTTGGTCTCCTTCTTTTTATCTTATGGATTTCGGGAGGATTACCGCCCGACTTCTATCGTGCATACAGCTCATTAATATTTTATTCCGGTCGCATTTTTGCTGGAATACTCATGTGCATCATGTTGGCATTTATTATATCTTAAGTCCGAACTGTCTTGCGAGTACATTCAAAGTACTCACCTGGCTTGTTGTTTTGGCCAGATGTGGACGAAGGCGATCTCATGGATAAACAGTTCGATAGCGAGTCTGATGTCTAGTGGAGTCCCAGTCAGTCCCTTCCGATCCTGGAGTTGATCACTGTTTTATAACCGCTTCCGCCTACCACCAAATAAATTCATCCTGTCTCACTCCGATACTCGATGAACTGTAATATATTGGAGTCACATCATCCACTTCACTGTGACATATCCACCACCTTTTATTACGAGTCAGTAGTATGCCACCCTGCCTTGTGTCATATCCGCCTTTATGTATTATATTGGCACGCTTGTAATAAAATTGTTGAGCAACCACAGCTCAACCTTGTATAATATTCAATGTACTGGAATTCTGTATCAAGGATTTGTCTGCCAGTAGGTAATAATATTCCTCGCTGGTTTAATAAAAAGGTCGGTCTTCCGGTAATTATTTTACTGAAGGACCGGTCCTGACAGCTACTGAGGGAGTCCTGTATTCAGGGGTCCTCAGGCGTCTGGGTCAATGAAGCTGGGCCATGTTGATGGGCCACGAAAGTGGGGGCGGAAGACTCTTCCCCGTATTCAGTCAGGACTCCTATGTACGTAGAAAGGCAAGCGTAGTGTCCGGATGTATTTATTACTTCCTCCCCAAGTCACCCTCGTAACCCTAGGCCCTCTCTAGCATGTATATAAGCCGGGGGGTTTAGGCCATAGAGGCTAACATAAGAATCATAACATCCTCCTAGAGTAGGCTTTATGGTTTAGCCATTACGATCTTGATACATCTCTAACGTATCTATAATTTTTGATTGTTCCATGCTATTATTTATGAAGTCTTGGATGTTTAATGGGCTTTATCATTCACTTTTCTATCATTTTTGGGACTAACCTACCAACCCAAAGGCCCAGTCCAGATTTTTGTTTTTTGCCTGTTTCAGGGTTTTGCAGAAAAAGAATATCAAACGGAGTCCAAATAGAATGAAACCTTCGCTAGAGATATTTTTGGATAAAATCACGCACGCGGAGCTTGAGAACCACGTCAGGGGACCGAGGGCTGGCCCACGAGGGTGGGGGCGCGCCCCCTGCCTCGTGGCCTCCTCGAGCGTCCCCTGGTGCCCTCCTTCTTCCTATATAAGTCTACGTACCCCAGAAACTCCGTGAACAGACAGAAAACCCTAATTCCTCCGCCGTACCTTCTGTTCCCGTGATTGGAGCCTGTTCCGGAGCTCCACCAAAGGGGGATCCATCATGGAGTTCTTCTTCATCATCATCATCGCCCTCACCATGAGTTGTGAGTAGTTTACCACAGACCTTCGGGTCCAACGCTAGTATCTAGATGGCTTCTTCTCTCTCTCTCTGGATCTCAATACAAAGTTCTCCTCGGTCTTCGAGGAGATCTATTCGATGTAATGTCTTTTTGCGGTGTGTTTGTCGAGATCCGATGAATTGTGAGTTTATGATCAAGGTTACCTATCAAAGATATTTGGTTCTTCTCTGAACTTTTTATGTGTCCTCACAATATCCTTGCAAGTCTCTTCGAATTATTGGTTCGGTTTGGCCTACTAGATCTATAGTTCTTGCAATGGAGAAGTGCTTGGCTTTGGGTTCAATCTTGCGGTGTCCTTTCCCAGTTACAGTAGGGGCAGCAAGGCACGTATTGTATTGTTGCCATCGAGGATAAAAATATGGGGTTTATATCATGTTGCTTGAGTTTATCCCTCTACATCATGTCATCTTGCTTAAGGCGTTACTCTGTTCTTATGAACTCAATACACTAGATGCATGCTGGCTAGCGGTCGATGTGTGGAGTAATAGTACTAGATGGAGGCAGGAGTCGGTCTACTTGTCTCGGACGTGATGCCTATATACAATGATCATGCCTAGATAGTCTCATAATTATTCGCTTTTCTATCAATTGCTCGACAGTAATTTGTTTACCCACCGTAGAATATCGCTATCATGAGAGAAGCCACTAGAGAAAAGTATGCCCCCCGGGTCTATTCTCAACATATCAATCTACATCTACTTTACTTTTATCACTTTTATTTGCTGTTCTTATAAACTAAAAATACCAAAAATATAAACTATCATCTCAATCAGATCTCACTTTCGTAAGTGGCCGTAAAGGGATTGACAACCCCTTATCGCGTTGGCTGCGAAGTTCTTATTTATTTGTGCGGGTGCTAGGGACTCGCGCGTGGTCTCCTATTGGATTGATACCTTGGTTCTCAAAAACTGAGGGAAATACTTACGCTACTGTGCTGCATCTCCCTTTCCTCTTCGAGGGAATACAACGCAATCTCAAGAAGTAGCAAGAAGAATTTCTGGCGCCGTTGCCGAGGAGGCTTACGCAAAAGTCATATATTAAGTACCTATCACAAACCCTTATCCTTCGCATTACATTTATTTGCCTCTCGTTTTCCTCTCCCCTGCCATTTTAATTGCCCTTCTTCTGCCATGTGTTTATCGTTCGCTTGCTTCTTGTTTGCTTGTGTGTTGGATTGCATGCTTGTCACTATGGCTCAGAACAATACCAAATTGTGTGACTTCTCCAATACCAACAACAATGATTTTATGAGCACTCCGATTGCTCCTATTGATTTGTGTGATATGCAAAAGAAAAGGGATATGGATCACGATATTGTTAAATTTAAGTTATTTCTGTTTTCACTTAGAGATCGTGCTTAAACTTGGTTTTCCTCTTTGCCTAGAAATAGTATTGATTCGTGGAATAAGTGCAAAGATGCTTTCATCTCTAAGTATTTCCCTCCTCCTAAGATCATCTCTCTTAGAAACAATATTATGAATTTTAAGCAACTAGATCATGAGCATGTTGCACAGGCTTGGGAGAGAATGAAATTGATGATACGTAATTGCCGTACACATGGTTTGAATCTATGGATGATTATTCAGAACTTTTATGCTGGCTTGAATTTTGCTTCTAGAAATCTTTTAGATTCGGCCTCCGGAGGCACTTTCATGGAAACTACCTTAGGAGAAGCTACCAAACTCCTAGATAATATTATGGTTAATTATTCTCAATGGCATACCGAAAGATCTACTAGTAAAAAAGTGCATGCTATCGAAGAAATTAGTGTTTTGAGTGGGAAGATGGATGAACTTATGAAATTGTTTGCTGCTAAGAGTGCTTCTTCTGATCCTAATGATATGCCTTTGTCCACTTTGATTGAGAATAACAATGAATCTTTGGATGTGAATTTTGTTGGTAGGAATAATTTTGGTAACAATGCTTATAGAGGTAATTTTAATCCTAGGCCTTTTCCTAGTAATTCCTCTAATAATTATGGTAATTCCTACAACAACTCTTATGGAAAGATGCCTTCTGAATTTGAAACTAGTGTTAAGGAGTTTATGATCTCGCAAAAGAATTTCAATGCTTTGCTTGAAGAGAAATTTCTTAAGGTTGATGAATTGGCTAGAAGTGTGGAGATAATTACTCTTGATGTTGATTATTTGAAACTTAGATCTATCCCACCTAAGCATGATATCAATGAGTCTCTCAAAGCCATGAGAATTTCCATTGATGAATGCAAAGAAAGAACCGCTAGGATGCATGCTAAAAGAGAAGATTATATTAAATCGTGTTCTTCTAGTTATCATGAAAATAAAGATGAATATCTGAAAGTTATTGATGTGTCTCCTATTAGATCCTTGTTTTCTAGTATAAATCTTGATGAAGATAGGATTGGAGATGATTCTGCTTTAAGGTGTCCCAATGATTCCGAGTTTTTTGATCTTGATGCTAAAATTGTTTAAAGTTGGAGTGAAGAGATTAAAACTTTGCATAGTGATGAACCCATTATTTTGGATTTCGAGGGATTCAATTATGATAATTTCTCTTTGATTTATTCTATTTCCTTGTTGCAATCCGTGCTAAATTCTCCGCATGATTATAGTCAAAATAAAGCTTTCACCAAACACATAGTTGATGCGTTGATGCAATCTTATGAAGAAAAACTTGAGTTAGAAGTTTCTATCCCTAGAAATCTTTATGATGAATGGGAACCTACTATAAAAATAAAAATAAAAGATCACGAATACTATGCTTTGTGTGATTTGGGTGCTAGTGTCTCCACTATCCCAAAAACTTTGCGTGATTTGCTAGGGTTCCATGAGCTTGATGATTGTCTTTAATTTTGCATCTTGCGGATTCCACTATTAAGAAACCTATGGGAAGAATTAATGATGTTCTTATTGTTGCCAATAGGAATTATGTGCCTGTGGATTTCATTGTTCTTGATATAGATTGCAATCCTTCATGTCATATTATTCTTGGTAGACCTTTCCTTAGAACGATTGGTGTAATTATTGATATGAAGGAAGGAAATATTAGATTCCAATTTCCATTAAGGAAAGGCATGGAACACTTTCCTAGAAATAAAATCAAATTACCATATGAATCTATCATGAGAACCACTTATGGATTGCCTTCCAAAGATGGCAATACCTAGATTTATCTTGTATCGTGCCTAGCTAGGGGCGTAAAACGATAGCGCTTGTTGGGAGGCAACCCAATTTTATGTTTTTTTTTGTTGCTGTTAGGGAATAAATATTGCATCTAGCCTCTGATTAGATGTGGTTTTATGTTTTCTTAGTGTTTGTGCCAAGTAGAACCTTTGGGAAGACTTGTGTGAAGTTTATGTGATCTTGCTGTGAAAAACTGAATCGTTAGCGCTCGCTAAAGTAGTCTTCTGATTTTACTGGATCGTGATTTTTAGTTGATTCTTTTTGCACATGATTGGTAGACAAATTCCGCACATTTAACAATTTAGTTTGAATTTTTTGGAGTTCCAGAAGTGGGCGAAACCTGCAGATTACTACAGACTGTTCTGTTTCTGACAGATTCTGTTTTTCGTGTGTTGTTTGCTTATTCCGATGCATCTATGAGTAGTATTGGAGGATATGAACCATAGAGAAGTTGGAATATAGTAGGTTTAACACCAATATAATCAAATAATGAATTTATTGCTGCACCTTTGAGTAGTGGTTTGCTTTCTTATACTAACGTAGCTCACAAGAATTTTTGTCTAAGTTTTGTGTTGCGAAGTTTTCAAGTTTTGATTATTGCTTTGATGGACTATGGAACAAGGAGTAGCAAAGGCCTAAGCTTGGGGATGCCCATGGCACCCCAAGTAAATTCAAGACAATCAAAAGCCTAAGCTTGGGGATGCCCCAGGAAGGCATCCCCTCTTTCATCTTCATCCATCGGTAACTATACTTGGAGCTATATTTTTATTCGCAACATGATATGTGTTTTGCTTGGAGCGTATTGTATAATTTGAGTCTTTGCTTGTTAGTTTTCCACAATCATCCTTGCTGGACACACCTATTTGACAGAGTTAAATATGGCCTAGAAATTATTAGAACACTCTATGTGCTTCACTTATATCTTTTGAGTTGAATAGTTTTTGCTCTAGTGCTTCACTTATATCTTTTAGAGCACGGTGGTGGTAATATTTTGTAGAAATTTGTTGAACTCTCATGTTTCACTTATATCCTTTTGAGAGTCTATTAAAACAGCATGGTAATGTGTTTAGGCTAAAGAAACTAGTCTTCACATGATAGACATCCAATGTCAATGTAGTAAAAAAATTCACACCAAGTGCATTGAATATGATGAGATGTTAGATGCTTGATAATTGTTTTGAGACATGAGGATAGTGATATTAGAGTCATGCTAGTGGAGTTATTATGAAATTGAGAAATACTTGTGTTAAGGTTAGTGATTCCCGTATCATGCACGTATGGTGAACCACTATGTGACGAAGTTAGAGCATGAGGTATTTGTAGAGTGCCAACATTTGTGTGGAGGTCGTTGGCGCGCGATGGTTAACTCCTACCAACCTCCCCCCTAGGAGCATGCGTTGATTGCTTTGTTTTGATGACTCGTAGATTTTTGCAATAAGTATATGAGTTCTTACGACTAATGTTGAGTCCATGGATTATACGCACTCTCACCCTTCCTCCATTGCTAGCCTCTCTTGTACCGCGCAACTTTCGCCGGTGCCATAACCCACTATATATCCTTACTCAAAACAGCCACCATACCTACCTATGATGGCATTTCCATAGCCATTCCGAGATATATTACCATGCCACTTTCCACCGTTCCGTTCATATGACACGCATCATATTGTCATATTGCCATTGCATGATCATGTAGTTGACATCGTATTTGTGGCAAGGCCACCATGCATAATTTTTTATACATGTCACTCTTGTTTCATTGCACATACCGGTACACCGCCGGAGGCATTCATATAGAGTCATACTTTTTGTTGTAGTATCGAGTTGTAATATCGAGTTGTAATGAAAGTGTGATGATCATCATTATTAGAGCATTGTCCCATGGTAGGAAAGGCTAAATCTATAAAGCCCCTCTGCAAAAAAAAGGAAAGGCCAAAGAAAGAATAAAAAGGCCCAAAAAAAGGGGGAAAAGAAAAAGAAAAGAAAAAGGGAAAATTGCTACTATGTTTTTTTCCACACATGTGCTTCAAAGTAGCACAATGTTCTTCATTGTAGAGAGTCTCATGTTTAGTCACTTTCATATACTAGTGGGAATTTTCATTATAGAACTTGGCTTGTATATTCCAACGATGGGCTTCCTCAAATTCCCTAGGTCTTCGTGAGCAAGCAAGTTGGATGCACACCCACTAGTTTCTTTTGTTGAGCTTTCATTAATATTTATCTCTAGTGCATCCGTTGCATGGCAATCTCTACTCACTCACATTGATATCTATTGATGGGCATCTCCATAGCCCGTTGATACGCCTAGTTGATGTGAGACTATCTTCCTCCTTTTTGTCTTCTCCACAACCACCTCTATTCCACCCATAGTGCTATGTCCATGGCTCACGCTCATGTATTGCATGAAAGTTGAAAGGTTTGAAAAGATAGAGTATGAAAACAAGTGCTTGGCTGAAATCGGGGTTGTGCGTGATATGAATATTTTTTTGCGATAACGAGGGAGCATAGCCAACACTATATGATTTTGTAGGGATAACTTTCTTTAGCCATAGTATTTTGAGAAGACATGATTGCTCTTTAACCAATATAGACTTTTATCTTGAATCTTTCATATCTGAACATTCATGCCACAATTAAGAGAATTGCATTGAAAAACTATATTGGTTAGCATTCCACATCAAAAATTCTTTCTTTATCATTTACCTACTCGACGACGAGCAGGAATTTAGCTTGGGGATGCTTGATACGTCTCCAACGTATCTATAATTTTTTATTGTTCCATGCTATTATTTATGAAGTCTTGGATGTTTAATGGGCTTTATCATTCACTTTTATATAATTTTTGGGACTAACCTACTAACCCAAAGGCCCAGTCCAGATTGTTGTTTTTTGCCTGTTTCGGGGTTTTGCAGAAAAAGAATATCAAACGGAGTCCAAACAAAATGAAACATTCGCGAGAGATATTTTTGGAGAAAATCATGCACGTGGAGCTTGAGAACCACGTCAGGGGATTGAGGGCTGGCCCACGAGGGTGGGGGGCGCGCCCCCTTCCGAGGGGGCGCCCCGCTGCCTCGTGTCCCCCTCGAGCGTCCCCCGGTGCCCTCCTTCTTCCTATATAAGTCTACGTACCCCTGAAACTCCGTGAACAGAGAGAAAACCCTAATTCCACCGCCGTACCTTCTGTTCCGTGAAGATCCCATCTTGGAGCCTGTTCCGGAGCTCCACCGGAGGGGGATCCATCACCGAGTTCTTCATCATCATCATCATCGCCCTCACCATGAGTTGTGAGTAGTTTACCACAGACCTTATATCTAGTATCTAGATGGCTTCTTCTCTCTCTGGATCTCAATACAAAGTTCTCCTCGGTCTTCGAGGAGATCTATTCGATGTAATCTCTTTTTGCGGTGTGTTTGTCGAGATCCGATGAATTGTGAATTTATGATCAAGGTTATCTATGAAATATATTTGGTTCTTCTCTGAACTTTTTATGTGTGCTCATAATATCCTTGCAAGTCTCTTCAAATTATTGGTTTGGTTTAGCCTACTAGATCTATAGTTCTTGCAATGGGAGAAGTGCTTGGCTTTGGGTTCAATCTTGCGGTGTCCTTTCCCAGTGACAGTAGGGGCAGCAAGGCATGTATTGTATTGTTGCCATCGAGGATAAAAATATGGGGTTTATATCATATTGCTTGAGTTTATCCCTCTACATCATGTCATTTTGCTTAAGGCGTTACTCTATTCTTATGAACTCAATACACTAGATGCATGCTGGATAGAGGTCGATATTTGGAGTAATAGTAGTAGATGCAGGCAGGAGTCAGTCTACTTGTCTCGGACGTGATGCCTATATACAATGATCATGCCTAGATAGTCTCATAATTATTCGCTTTTCTATCAATTGCTCGACTGTAATTTGTTTACTCGCCATAGAATATCGCTATCATGAGAGAAGCCACTAGAAAAAACTATGTCCCCCAGGTCTATTCTCAACATATCAATCTACATCTACTTTACTTTTATCGCTTTTATTTGCTATCCTTATAAACTAAAAATACCAAATATATAAACTATCATCCCTATCAGATCTCGCTTTTGTATGTGACCGTAAAGGGATTGACAACCCCTTATCGCGTTAGCTGCAAAGTTCTTATTTGTTTGTGCAGGTGCGAGTGACTCGCGCATGGTCTCCTACTGGATTGATACCTTGGTTCTCAAAAACTGAGGGAAATACCTACGCTTCTATGTTGCATCTCCCTTCCCTCTTCGAGGGAATACAACGCAAGCTCAAGAAGTAGCAGATCTCGAGGTAGATCAACTCTTGTAGTCATAATCATTCAGATTAATATAGCAGGAGGTAGGGTATACCTTAATCAAGAGGGCCTGAACCTGGATAAACATCGTGTCCCCAGTCTCCTGTTACCATGAGTCCTCAAACGCATAGCTTGGCTCCCCCTACCCGAGATCTGCCGGTTTTGACACCGACACCCCCTTTCCCACAGGTCCCCATCCCCATCCCCCACTCCAGAGCGTCGTAGCCTAAGCCCTGCTACGCTTCCCGTGGAGCTCGAGGAGCGAATGGTCCATAAGAGGTGTATCGCGGTCTATAATTTTGTGTTATGAAGTTTTCAAGTTTTGGGTAAAGATTCGATGGACTATGAAATAAGGAGTGGCAAGAGCCGCGATGTCGTGGGCTGCTGCGGAGTGTCGTTGTTGGCGAAGGCGATGAGGCTCTGGATGGTGGCCCTCCAGTCGTCGGCCTTGTCTGCCGCTGGAGGGAAGTCAAGGAGTAGCTGAGATCGAGCTAGAGCTTCTGCTGGAGTGGCGGGGAGCGGTGGCGAGCGGTGCGAGGAGCGAGATATGCTTGGACTTCTAACTGCGTTAGAAGGAGCAGCGTCTCGTCCCGGCGACCGCGCCTTGCTCGTGCCAGCGTGTTGGCCTTGAGCGTCCCGTGAACCGCCAGCTTGACGTTGACCCAGCAGGCGTATGGTACCTTGTGTACCACGTCGCTGCCGGTCCCGCGCCTCCTGAGAGGGGCGCGGTGCGTGCACGGACGCCGAGGTCTTGGAGTGCGCTCGGTCGTCCGTCTTGTCCTTGGACTTGGCGGTGCCGTGAGTTTTCTCGCCGACGTCCGTCCTTCCGCTGGCGTCTACCCCACCGGTCGTTGGCTCCGGTGGCGGTGGGATCGACGCGGACGGGCCTGCTACCTCCGAAGCTTTCTTCTTTGGCGGCATGTCGATGAAGTTGACGAAGCTGATGGAGATTTCGCTCGCGTGAACGCCGGATCAGGTTCACACAACCTCGACGTAGATCCCCCTATCTGGCGCGTCAAAGATGTCGGGGAAACTGATCGCCCACGAACACCTATGGGACCGGAGCCCCTTTTCGGTACGGCAAGGGGGCGGAGGGTGCACAAAGAGCAGATCGAGGCAAACACGCGAGCAGTTTACCCAGGTTCGGGCCGCACGGATGCGTAAAACCCTACTCCTGCCTTGGTTTGTATTGCGTTTTTGGCTCGGGAGCGAGAAGAACTACAGTACTGATCGCTAACCAGACCGAGCGTGAGAGTGATCGATGATCGGAACCCTTTCTACGTTGCGCATGGGCCTCCTTTTATAGGTCAAAGGGGTCACCGACAGGTGGCAACGCAGTCGAGGGTAAAAATGTAAAATGGGTAGTAGTTGGAACAGTGTATGCATAGTGCTCTATACCAAACTCTGACGGCAGGGGACAAGGGCATTAAATGCCCGTCGCCGTCGCTCCAAACAGCGCAAAAAGCGTCTGTCAGGGCGCCACCGTCTGCCACGACGGTGGCCTTGTCATCGCAGCTTGCCACCATGTACCCCAGGCTGCACAGCCTTCCGCCACGTGTGCCTGGAAAGGTCCCAGGGCGACGCGTGGGCGGATGAGCTGGAGCGCGGGTACTTAGTGGAAGTTTGCCGCGGCAAGTGCCTTGCCGTGGCTGCTATCTTGTCGCGCCCGGAAGCTTGTCGCTCTTCGGGCCTTGCCGGGACGCGTGGCGCGTCGTGGCAAGTCTCTTGAAATGCCATGTTTGGGCCTTCCCGACAAGCTCCTCTTGCCAGGGTCCTGTACCAAAGAAGTGGTCTTGAGCCTTGAGTGGCCTTCCCGGCAAGCTCCTCTTGTCGGGGCCTTGTCTCTTTAACTTGAATACTTTGTTCTTGAATGGCTCCAAAGGAACCACAGTGAGCCCTGGCGGTCGCGCGGCAAGCCCCGCCATGGGACGCTGCAACTGCCCGTGCACAAGTTCGTGATACTAAGGTACCCCTACTTTAGTACACCGACAATGGAGTTCCAGGAATTTTTATCACATTGCAATGCATTTATTTTTTTATAAAAACCAGAGGAATGTAGGTAATTTTTCTTCTATTGCAACACACAGGTGTGTGGCGGACTGGGAGAAGACGGGGATAGACTGAAATTAGTGAGGCATGAGACGTGTTACAACGTCTTCCGTTGCAACGCACAGGCATATGTTCTAGTGGTTTTCTTAAGCAATTTCAAATGATTCGTAGGTGCTTATGTGCTATACAAAACCAATTGGGGAACTCAAAATCAGCAACGATGTAGACATACTTCTGTACTGCATGGTTTGTCCAATCTACTATCTGTTTCTTTCTTACACGTATAATCTACTGCTGTTTATTTACCCGGGCCTATTCTTTTGATTTTATTCTCACAAAATGATCCAATAAGATATGTGAATCTTAGAGGCACGAAGGAACATACATATCTGTAGCAAAAAAACCCAAGGGGTGAAGAGGACCTATAGTGATTGGATGAGCTTTGCATCCATGCCCCTGTTGCATATCAAATCTCCAAGTGCAAGTATTGGTTTCGTGCAGTTGTATTTTCGTCTACAGGTACGTATTGAACGCCATGGATTAGTACTAGAACCCTTTCATGAGTTAGGGTACGTCATGTTTGGATCAATGATCCATCTGAGTTTTTTTGATAGCATGAGCCGTTTGAGTTTATCACACCTGTTAGTTAGACCATGATGTGAATAAATCTACATTTATAGAATGGAACATATGTACGGCTAAAATGTACCTACCTAGTTGAGTTTCCTCAGTTTTGATGATTCGGGACTTTGTATATGTTTTAGAATGTAAATGATCTTGAAGATTATGACTTCAGTAGGAAGGTTAGAGGCAGAAGTATACATAGTTACAGTCAGTAGAGGCATAATATTAGTTTTAGTTTGATTTCGTTTACGCATCATCATGTACTGAATATTTGTGTGGTGCTTTTGCCAACAACGTAAAGATATACTCCCTCCGTTCCTAAATATAAGTCCTTGTAGAGAATCCACTATGCACTACGTACAGGGCAAAATTAGTGAATCTATACTCTAAAATGCATCCACATACATCCGTATGCAGTTCATAGTGAAATCTCTACAAAGACTTATATTTAGGAACGGAGGGAGTAGATGTATATGTTTCTTCCATCATGCTAAATTAAATAGAGTTGCAATTATTTGTTATGATAGAGCGATGACTATAGATGCAATGAAAAACAGAGCAACAGACTGTTTGTCTTCAAGAATTCACATTCCAAGATGACGTAGAATTCATTTAAGATGTTGATAGAAACTTATATATTAGCTTAGGCCCTTGTTCTATCTCCCTTCTATCTTGACTTGTTCATTCATCTAAGCACAAATTCCATTTCAGTGACTAAAGGTATCTGTAAGTTCCAGTTACGGTTTCTTCACTTTCTGATACTTGTATGAACGGCGTGCGTTGAAACTATCCATATGATAATTTAATTCTAATGACTCTGCAAGGATATGCAATTCAATCTCGTGGGTAAATTCTAATGACTCTGCAGGAATATGAGGTTTGTCCTGATAGGTCGTTCTGATGCATTCTGGATGACTTTACTACTAAGTCTAACATCTGGAACGAAACAATTTTCAAGGCAACTAGCATGATTGACTGACATCAATGAATTAACATACAATTAGGCGCTACTTGGATTTGTATATTAGCAACAGATCATGATTTGTAGGGAGGAAACAAGATGAGTCTGACCTGATGCATCAGTAGGAGATGCCTAGGTACTCCTACTTGTGACTGCATGTGTTTGCAAGATATATTTTTAAGTGCATGAGGTTACAAGCCTTCAATTATTGAAATGAACCAATGAAATTTTTAGAGGTAAATACACCCATAGTCGACAGTCAGTTTAGTGCATAAACTTGTAAAATACATGTTTTTAGTCATCTAACGTGTTCTTTCGTTCATATATAGTACTTTCTACAGTATCTGTCCGTATTCCGTGCATGCGCGGCCTGCAAACATGGCAGGGGACCACTGTCAGTGTGTAATCCGCGCACACATTTTTTTAAAAAGCCCCCTTGCATTTTACTTATTGATGGTGAAAATCCTCAAATAATAAAATGAAAAATGCAGGTGCGTTGCCTAGGATGTGAACCACTACCTGCTGGGTTTCACCACGCATAGATCTATGAGCACAATTTTCATTATATAAGATGGAACATACAAATTAAAGTAGAAATCAAAATGGGAAATAGGTGTGAAAAAAAGGGGAAGCCCGGGTTCGAACCTACGATCGCATAAGATCGCCGCGTGTGCGAGCGCCAACCACTCAGGCTGTAACATCCCAAATTTTCAATTTGGAATGTTATACATTAGATCATTATGCATATCATATTTTTTTGCTTTTGGTGATCCGAGAAAATCCTAAGCAACTCAAGGACCCTCGGAGAGAGTTGGGGATTTCTAAATTTTCATATTTGAGGTTTCTCAAATTTTGAAAATAGGATCGTTTGATTTTATTTATTTTTTCTTCAAGTATTTCTATCATAAAAATATGAGAGAGGGAGTAAAATGACTCTCCCAAAATAAAGAAATACGGAAGATTTAATAAAAAGGTCAAACAAATTTTATTTAGAGTTTATTTGGATTTTATTTGAATTAGGAAAAATTGCATGTTTTCAAAAAATGCATTTTAGTGCCAAGAAAATGTTCATGTTGTTCTAAATATTTTATTTAGACGGTGAAAATTTCTTTTGGCAATTTATAGTTTTATTTTATTTTCTAGAGTTGTTTTAGCGCCGGCGTAGTTGTTAAAAAAATAATAATAGGGGACCGACCCGACTGGGCCGAAGCCCAGCCGAACCGGCCCGTCGCCCCGCGCCACCGCCTTCCCCGCGTCGTCCCGCCGTGGCCGACTCGAACTCCCGCCGCCGCCGCCATGGTTGCCCTCCCCAAGCCAGCCACCGCCCTCCTATTTATAGCCAGCCACCCCCCCCCTCCAACCACCGCCGCCGCACCCTCCCATCGCCGCAGCAGCCCCGCCACCGTGACGCCAGCCCCGCCGCCGCGCCAGCACACCGCCGTCGTTGCCGTCCCTCGCCGCCGCAGCCGCCGCCGCTCGCCGACGCCGGAAAGCCGCCGCCGCCGGCAGTTCTCGAGGTAGCCGCCGCCGGTTTCCTCCAGAAAACCGTTGGTTTTTTTAGAACCCCTAGCCGTTTTTTTATTAGATCGGTTTTTCCGTTTTTTCTGTTTTAGTTAAGTAGTAAACATTCACCCGCTCGTTCGTTCTAACGAACGAATTCACCGTTTAGTCTCAGCTGACGAACGTCCGTTCGTTAAGCTGTTTTAGTTTTCTTTTTCGTAGTTATTTTCTGATTGCGATCTTAGATCCGATCTTCGTTTTAGTTTAACTTTTTGCTCGTTTATCAGAATCAGGTGATTCAAGCGCCTGGAGTTTCATGTCGAAATTCTCTTTCCATTTAACCTAGTGGCTCAGCGTTTGCCTCTGTTAAATTTGGACTTAGTTCCAGATTGGTTCGTTAGTTGTTTCTCTTTCGCCGTTTGCCTTTCGTTGTTTCTTCTTTTGTCGTTTCTTTTGCAAATCAGAGTTCTTAAATTGAACTTTCTGGTTGGATCTTCTATTTGAGTTTTACCCGTGCATTAGTTAAGTACTTGTTGTGCGCTTGTTTGTTTGCGATAGAGTACCCGGAGTGCGCCGCTTGCTACTTTGAATCTCTAGGTTTTGCGGATCATCAGCAAGGCAAGTAACACTTTGATCATACTTTCCAATTACCCAGTTTTCATTGCATTAGTCCAAAACCTCACACATTGCATGAGTAGGACCAATTAACTTGTGGGACTGGGAAGTAGATTGAGGTAGTACCTATTACATGCATTACATTCAAACCTTTGGGAGTTACTTCTATGTTTGCTGTTAGGACATGCTATGCTCGTAGATGTGGATTGGGTGAGTGAGATTCCATGACAGATGTGAGATTGTTAAAATAATGGTTCAACTTAAGGTGGCAACATTAACACACATCTGGGTGGACTGAGGCATCTGGGTATTCCAGGGATTGCCTGTTTTTCTTCGGACCGCCACCCAGGCTCAAAGGGATCATGAGATTATTCATACTAGAAACTTCCGTGTGCAGCCACAATGCTATTATGGGCTCTAGCATAGTATGAGTAAGTCGTGCGAACATCTACAGTGGTGAACTAGCAGATGTAGGGGATGTAGGTTGGTACGGTTCACCCGGTCGTAGGTGCTAGTGCTTCTGAAAGACTGTGTCTCAGTCATCCGTTTCTTAAACATCTTGCAGTGCAATAAACCAAACGGAGGAGAACGGGTCTTGTGGGGAAAAGTGCACAAACCTCTGCAGAGTGTAAAAACTGATCATGATTAGCCTTGTCCCCGGTTACGGATGTCTTGAGTATCTAGTACTTGGATATCATGTGCATCTCATCATGTTACTTTAATTTAATACTGTTGGGTTTAATGATGAACTTAATTGGGGTTGAGAGGATGTCTATCTTCTCAACGATGTTTCAACTACCATGATAGTTAATTAAAATCTATTACTTTGAAGTAGGGAAAATTTGGCTTTACGCAAAACTGTAACCATAGAGCTTTCCACCAGCCAAATATGCATGTAGTATAGCCTTTATTCTGTTACTTGCATTCTCTTGTGTTACTTTTCCAGCATATTCCATGTGCTGACCCGTTTTCGGGCTGCAGCGTCTTATGTTGCAGACTTTTCAGACGACGAGTAAGATGCCCTTTTAGGTCGTGGTTCTATACTCAGTGATGCCGCTGGAGTTGATGGACTCACTTATCTTCCAAGCCTTCCGCTGTTATCGTGTTAGATGGCCTTCAGCCATTTTTATTGTAATAAGTTCATCGTTGGAACTATCGATGTAATAAGTGTGTGATTGCTACTCTGTTATAAATCCTTCAAGTACTGTGCGTGTCAGCATTACTGATCCAGGGATGACACTGATGCACAGAGATCAGACTGTTTGAGGTCTAGTCGCTACAAGATGGTATCAGAGCACACGCTGACTGTAGGACACGACCACTAAGCTAAAACCCTAAACCACTATTCACTCTTGTCTTTTCTGACTCCTCATCTTTTCTACTCTTTTAGGATGGGGGATGCAAAGAACAAGTTCATGCACCCGGATGACGATACACCATTTGGACGACACCTGAAGGAAGGCACTAGATATCTAAACATTGGACTACCAAGTTTCACCGGAACCTACAATGCCACTCTACCTGAGGAGGAGCGTTGGTTGATTCAAGCCCAAGTTCCAGGAAGGACGTTCAAGCCCGTCACCGCACCCATAGCATTTTCTTTTAATGCGCCTACATGGAGCCTAGGCAGGAGCATGGCAGCCCACATAGCTATGGGAAGGATCGGAGAAGTCTACAAGCAGGAGCTAAAGGACACTATCTACCAGATTTGTGGACGCCGAGATGAGAATTGGGATATGATCAGCACCCGAAAGGATAGATCCATTGCAACATTCATTCAGGAGTTGAACCATCACATTCGTCGCCAGGAGCACCAGATGTGTGCAGGGATGATAGATTTGAAGAAAGCCCTAAATAGGAATTTGGAGCTAGAGGAAGAACTCAAGTCTACACGCGACGGATATGAGGAGGAGATGCAAATACTTGTGGAGAAGAATGATGACTTGACACGGAAGTTAGGGATACTCATGGGAGAAGAAGATGAGGAAGAAGAACCCAAGGAGATTCCACCGGAAGACTACATCATCATCGACGACACGGATTCGGAACCTGAAGATAGTAAGGGTGAAGACTATGAAGATGAAGCTGGGGCAGACATCATGGAATCCTCTGCCGGTCAATATTTTTAGATGACCACCCTGTGATTAGTAGTTTGCCTCCATATATTAGCTTTAGATCACTTTTGTAACGATTAGATCCGTGTAAGCCCTTGTTTGAAATTGATTTTGGTGTGATGAATTGTGTGTTTGCCTCATGTGCATATGGGTAGTGATTTTCCCTTAGACCTCTATTCTGTTCTAATCTCTTCCCTCTACACCCATCAGATGCCTCCAAGACGTGAATTTGAGTTTCCCCCTGAGCTCACCCAGTTGATCCAGCAGCAAAACGCCCTGATGCAACTTCTTGTCCAGAATACTCAGAACAACCAGAACAACAACAACAACAACAACAACAACAACAACAACAACCCTCCACCACCACCACCCGTGGACAACCTGACACGTTTCTTAAGGTTGCAACCACCAGTGTTTGCTAGCAGCATCGAACCAATAGTGGATGATGACTGGCTACGCAAGATTGGAAGGGATTTGACCATCGCCAATTGCTAGGATGCTGAGAAGGTGCGATTTGCCGCACACAAGTTATCTGGACCAGCCGCAACATGGTGGGAGAACTACACAGCCACTTACCCCATAGCCAATGTGACTTGGGATCAGTTTCAGCAAGCTTTTCGTACCGCCCATGTCTCAACTGAAGCTATGAGTATGAAGAAGCAGGAGTTTCGCAATCTGCGCCAAGGAAATCGTATGTGGATCAGTACGTAGATGAGTTTAGTACCCTATCTCGTTATGCCCCAGATGATGTGGCCACAGATGCTGCTAAGCAGGAGAGATTCATGGAAGGGCTAAACGATGAGATGAGTGTACAGTTGATGGTGGCCACTTTCAATAACTACCAGGAGTTGGTTGACCGTGCCCTAATGATTGAAAGGAAGCATCAACAGATTGAAAGTCGCAAGAGGAAGTATGGGCAAGGAAGGTATAACTCTGGAGCACAGCAGAAGCCCCGTTTTACCCCTAAGACGGTAGGACAGTTTCAACATACCCATGGAGGAGGTAGCTCGCACAATCACAATGGCACCAAGAATGGAAATGGGAATGGAGAAAATGGAAACCAGAACCGCCCTGCACCGTCCACACCCACCAATAAAGATTTCAGCCATGTCAATACCCTAATGATGGAAGAATTTCCAAAGGAGTTAGCCGAGGACTTACGAGAACTACGTTTGGAGATAGTTCCGAGAGGCTATGTAGCAACACTAGAAATCCAGTCTACCCTGATGGATAAAATCCGAGAAGCTCAGAAAACTGACAAGGAGATTGCCTCTATAAAGGAGAGGATGAGCGAAGGAAAAGCTAAAGGATTTCGTGAGGATGAACACGACACCTTATGGTTTGATGACCGTGTCTATGTGCCTAATGACCCAGAAATCAGGAAGTTGATTCTACAGGAGGCCCATGATTCACCGTACTCGATTCACCCAGGGAATACTAAGATGTATTTGGATTTAAAAGATATTTTCTGGTGGACCGGTATGAAGAAGGATATTGCGGAGTATGTAGCAGTTTGTGATGTATGTCAGAGAGTGAAGGCAGAACATCAGAAGCCGGCAGGATTGTTACAACCATTGCCAATACCCGAATGGAAGTGGGATAAACTAGGTATGGATTTTATTACGGGACTACCCAGAAATCTTTCTGGCTATGACTCGATTTGGGTTGTAGTTGATCGGTTAACAAAGGTAGCTCATTTCATCCCCGTAAAGACTACCTATACCAGTGCAAAGTTGGCAAAGATATACATGACCCGAATTGTATGTCTGCATGGAGTTCCGAGGAGCATTGTATCAGATAGAGGAACCCAGTTTACCTCAAAGTTCTGGAATCAGTTACATGAAACTTTGGGTACCAGGCTAGAGTTTAGCACAGCGTTTCACCCGCAGACAAATGGACAGACTGAAAGAGTGAATCAGATTTTGGAGGATATGCTGAGAACCTATGCACTAGATTATGGATCTAGTTGGGACGACAATTTGCCGTATGCCGAGTTTTCTTACAACAACAGTTATCAATCCAGTTTGAAGATGGCCCCTTTCGATCCTTTATACGGAAGGAGATGCAGGACTCCATTGTCGTGGGACGAAGTTGGAGACCGACAGTTGTTTGGACCAGACTTGATCAAAGAGTCTGAGGAAAAGGTGAAGTTGATTCGAGATAGACTGAAGGTAGCTCAGTCCAGGCAGAAAAGTTATGCAGACTCGAAGCGTAAGGAGATAACCTATGAGATCGGAGACAGAGCATGCTTGAGAGTATCACCTCTGCGAGGAGTCAAACGTTTCGGAGTTAAAGGAAAGTTAGCCCCGAGATTTGTGGGACCTTACCGTGTTTTTGAACGCATGGGAGAGGTTGCCTACAAGTTGGAATTTCCCGGAGGATTGTCAGGAGTGCACGATGTGTTTCACGTTTCGCAGCTTAAGAAGTGCCATGCGGAGATGGCCGACATACCGCTTAGAGACACAGTACCCCTGGAAGCGATTCAGTTGGACAGTGATCTGACCTACGAGGAAAAGCCGGTTAAGATCCACGAATATTCGAGCAGAGTTACCCGCAGCAAGGTTATCAAGTTTTGCAAAGTTCAGTGGAGTCACCACACCGAGGAAGAAGCCACCTGGGAACGAGAAGATGATCTACGCAAGGACCACCCTCACCTATTTTCTAGCCAACCCGAATCTCGAGGGCGAGATTCATCTTAAGGGGGATATGTTTGTAACATCCCAAATTTTCAATTTGGAATGTTATATATTAGATCATTATGCATATCATATTTTCTTGCTTTTGGTGATCCGAGAAAATCCTAAGCAACTCAAGGACCCTCGGAGAGAGTTGGGGATTTCTAAATTTTCATATTTGAGGTTTCTCAAATTTTGAAAATAGGATCGTTTGATTTTATTTATTTTTTCTTCAAGTATTTCTATCATAAAAATATGAGAGAGGGAGTAAAATGACTCTCCCAAAATAAAGAAATACGGAAGATTTAATAAAAAGGCCAAACAAGTTTTATTTGGAGTTTATTTGGATTTTATTTGAATTAGGAAAAATTGCATGTTTTCAAAAATGCAGTTTTAGTGCCAAGAAAATGTTCATCTTGTCTTAAATATTTTATTTAGACGGTGAAAATTTGTTTTGGCAATTTCTAGTTTTATTTTATTTTCTAGAGTTGTTTTAGCGCCGGCATAGTTGTTAAAAAAATAGGGGACCGACCCGACTGGGCCGAAGCCCAGCCGAACCGGCCCGTCGCCCCGCGCCACCGCCTTCCCCGCGTCGCCCCGCCGTGGCCGACTCGAACTCCAGCCGCCGCCGCCATGGTTGCCCCTCCCCCAAGCCAGCCACCCCCCCTATTTATAGCCAGCCACCCCCCTCCAACCACCGC
>LR738712.1:562522802-562587109 GCA_902687465.1 Secale cereale
GCCACCCCCCTCCAACCACCGCCGCCGCACCCCTCCCCTCGCCGCAGCAGCCCCGCCGCCATGCCAGCACGCCGCCGCAGCCGCCACCCTCGCCGCCGCAAGCCGCCAGCCCCCCCGCCGCGCCAGCACGTCGCCGCCGTTGCCGCCCCTCGCCGTCGCAGCCGCCGCCGCTCGCCGTCGCCGGAAAGCCGCCGCCGCCGGCAGTTCTCGAGGTAGCCGCCGCCGGTTTTCTCCAGAAAACCGTTGGTTTTTAGAACCCCTAGCCGTTTTTTTATTAGATCGGTTTTTCCGTTTTTTCTGTTTTAGTTAAGTAGTAAACGTTCACCCGTTCGTTCGTTCTAACGAATGAATTCATCGTTTAGTCTGAGCTAACGAACGTCCGTTCGTTAAGCTGTTTTAGTTTTCTTTTCCGCAGTTATTTTCTGATCGTGATCTTAGATTCGATCTTCGTTTTAGTTTAACTTTTTGCTCGTTTATCGGAATCAGGTGATTCAAGCGCCTGGAGTTTCATATCGAAATTATCTTTCCGTTTAACCTAGTCGCTCAAGCGTTTGCCTCTGTTAAATTTGGACTTAGTTCCAGATTGGTTCGGTAGTTGTTTCTCTTTCGCCGTTTGCCTTTCGTTGTTTCTTCTTTTGTCGTTTCTTTTGCAAACCAGAGTTCTTAAGTTGAACTTTCTGGTTGGATCTTCTCTTCGAGTTTTACCCGTGCATTAGTTAAGTACTTATTGTGTGCTTGTTTATTTGCGATAGAGTACCCGGAGTGCGCCGCTTGCTACTTTGAATCTCTAGGTTTTGCGGATCATCAACAAGGCAAGTAACACTTTGATCATACTTTCCAATTACCCAATTTCATTGCATTAGTCCAAACCCTCACACATTGCATGAGTAGGACAAATTAAATTGTGGGACTGGGAAGTAGATTGAGGTAGTACCTATTACCTGCATTACATTCAAACCTTTGGGAGTTACTTCTACGTTTGCTGTTAGGACAATGCTATGCTCGTAGACGTGGATTGGGTGAGTGAGATTCCATGACAGATGTGAGATTGTTAAATTAATGGTTCAACTTAAGGTGGTAACATTAACACACATCTGGGTGGATTGAGGCATCTGGATATTTCAGGGATTGCCTGTTTTTCTTCGGACCGCCACCCAGGCTCAAAGGGATCATGAGATTATTCATACTAGAAACTTCTGTGTGCAGCCACAATGCTATTATGGGCTCTAGCATAGTATGAGTAAGTCGTGCGAACATCTATAGTGGTGAACTAGCAGATGTAGGGGATGTAGGTTGGTACGGTTCATCCGGTCGTAGGTGCTAGTGCTTCTGAAAGACTGTGTCTCGGTCATCCGTTTCTCAAACATCTTGCAGTGCGAGAAACCAAACGGAGGAGAACGGGTCTTGTGGGGAAAAGTGCACAAACCTCTGCAGAGTGTACAAACTGATCATGATTAGCCGTGTCCCCTGTTACGGACGTCTTGAGTATCTAGTAATGGATATCATGTGCATCTCATCATGTTACTTTAATTTAATACTGTTGGGTTTAATGATGAACTTAATTGGGGTTGAGAGGATGTCTATCTTCTCAACGATGTTTCAACTACCATGATAGTTAATTAAAATCTATTACTTTGAAGTAGGGAAAATTTGGCTTTATGCAAAACTGTAACCATAGAGCTTTCCACCAGCCAAATATGCATGTAGTATAGCCTTTATTCTGTTACTTGCATTCTCTTGTGTTACTTTGCCAGCATATTCCATGTGTTGACCCGTTTTCGGGCTGCAACGTCTTATGTTGTAGACTTTTAAGACGACGAGTAAGATGCCCTTTTAGGTCATGGTTCTATACTCAGTGATGCCGTTGGAGTTGATGGACTCACTTATCTTGCAAGCCTTCCGTTGTTATCGTGTTAGATGGCCTTCAGCCATTTTTATTGTAGTAAGTTCATCGTTGGAACTATCGATATAATAAGTGTGTGATTGCTACTCTGTTATAAATCCTTCAAGTACTGTGTGTGTCAGCATTACTGATCCAGGGATGACACTGATGCACAGAGATCAGATTGTTTGAGGTCTGGTCGCTACGCAGGCACACTTATATAGACTTAAAGAGATGAAGAAAATTTATCTTATGCATTCTTATTTCTTTTTTACTATGTAAGAAAATAACTTATATTCTAAGTAAACTTTTCACACAAACCAACTAGCTTTTTTGTTTGAAGTCGAATAATTTTAAATTTCAAAATGTTCACAAAAGGAAATATAGTGCACATTGAGTGTACGTACATTTTTTAGACAAATCAACTAAATTTTGTTCAAATCTGAATAATCGACATAAAATCAAAAATATTTCATAAAAAATGTGCATACACTTCTTTCGAACTAATCAACGGATTTTTTTAATTCAAATAATTCTAAATTTGAAAAAAATAGGTCAGAATGAATCTACAGAATTTTTTCGGACGAATCAACTAAATTTTTGTTTGAATTCAAATAATTTGAAATTTCAGAATCTAGATAAAAGGAAATATAGTGCACAATGAATGTACATACTTTTTTACAAATGAACGAAAAATTTCTTTTAATTCAAATAATTTCCTATTTGAAAATCTAGATAAAAGAAAATATAGGTCAGAATGAATGTACATAATTTTTTTGAACAAATCTACTCAACTTTTGTTTAAATTCAATTAATTTAAACTAAAAAATCTAAATGAAAGAAAATCTAGTGCAGAATGAATGTACGTAATTTCCATTCGAAAAAATAAGCAGATATTTTGTTTGAATCCAAATAATTTTAAATTTTAAAATCTAGAGATAAGAAAATATAGTTCAAAATGTGTACTTTTATTCCACAGAATATACTCCCTCTGTTCCTAAATATTCTCTTTCTAAAGATTTCAACAAGTGACTATATATGGAGCAAAATGAATGAATCTACACTCTAAAATATGTCTACATACATCCGTATATTATTGTCTATTTGAAGTGTCTAGGAAGACAAACATTTAGGAACGAAGGGAGTCTTTATTTAACACAAGCAGATCGGGTGGGTTGGTTAGGAGGCGTGCACTAACGTGACATGGCGCCTGTTCAATCCCACACCGACCCATTGTCTTCAGCCCAGTTTGGTTAAACCATACACTGACTTGTATGAACTTAAAAGTAACTGAGAGTGTTTCTACAAAAAATAAATAAATTCACGTGAACTGCACTTCAGCTGCTCCCAGCCACTGACAATGGGCCCTGAGCACGCTGACATGCCATGCAGGCAGCGAATACACCCGCATAAAGAAAATGTGATCATATTTGCACGTCCGTGCAAGTTTGATGGCCAGAAAGACGTATTTTGCAAGTTTGTGCACCAGACTGACTGTCGCACGCAAGTTGTAAGACTACCGGTGTATTTACTTCAATTTTTTATGATTCGATTTTTAATTATGTTGTCTTGCCTTATGATTTAACAAATGTAAACATCAAGTGGTTTTGTTATCAAGTCGATAGTTTTTACGATGTTTTCATACTTATGGCTATCCATAATGCAAGCAAACAAAGATCGGAGAGTTTTATGTTTTAACAGGTAATAACAATAAAAGTGGGGTAAAACCCAAGATATTTCAAATGTTTGAAAGTAAAAACAGTTTGAAACCAAAGAGACTTTAATATTTACTATACAAAGTTACTTCCAGATTTGCAAGGACACAGTGATTTATTTTGAGCCGTTGCAACGCGCGAGGGAGAGTAGTTCCATGTACCAGCCATTGCAACACACGAGGGAGAGTAGTTCCATGTACCACGTATATAGGGGAGCATTATAAAATCGACAAGATTGTCTGTGTATGACCTCGTTGCAATGCACGGACAATTAATTTGGTTCATGTCCAGGTATTTGGCAGCTGCAAAATATCATATCCAATATTTATTGAAAATGTTATCTTCATTGCTAGTGTTGGAGCTGAAAATTATATTTCACAACGGCCAAAATAAAATGTTTTGTCATCTATTACTGACTTTGTGGCTCCCGTGTAAGTAAAAGAGTCTGCAATTGTAGACTTGCATATGATACAAGACATTTGTAGGTTAACAAAAAGAAAACTTGATCAACAAAAGTATTTCATCACCCAAAATAGCCACGTAACTTATTCAACATCAAAATCTTCTTTAACAAATCATATTTTTGTCAAAAAGTAGAGGCTTTTTTTTGCGATTTCTCATCCCGTGTGCAAGTAAGTTCTTCCATGCCTCCGACAGTTGTATCGGCTCAGGGCATGGTGGAAGTCGAGCGACTATGCAAAGGCTGTGTCGAAGGGGCTGTTTGCAGGCTCGGCGGGTGTTGATCAATTCTACTAGGCCATGGCAATGTTATGTTAGCAAAGCAGTCATTTATTTTTCTTTCATAGTACTAACCACAAACCCAATAATACATACATCGCAAATCTGGTTTGGCTGAAATCACATAGATTATTCATGTCAAAAATAATTTATGAGGGTGATAAAGAAAATCATCATTTATGTATTACTCCATACTTATTGATCTAGAATGCGATGAATTTTTCTTCAGTTGCAACGCACGTGCATGTTTTCTATTGTAAGAAGTGCACACAAAAGTCATCGGCTTGAGATTGATCACATTCGTCGTGAATAGGTGGACACCACGATAACCATGGACGATGATATCGAATAGGAGAAATGGCAACACAGACACATCACTAAGAGTGTATGAGGATACTATTTGTACCGGTGCAACGCACGTGCACATTTACTAGTTTTCTAAAAAAGTCCGAAGTCGATGTAGGCATGTGACCCAGCACTTGGGGGCTATAGTGTTTAGTTATTTAAACAGACCATAAGGTCCAAATTGAAGACCCGACCCATCACATACTGATGAGCCGGCCCTTGGGGGCTACACATATGAAATGCAAAACATTCAGATTATGATTGGAGACTCAGATGAACAACCTGGTTATTTCCAAAAGTTGCAGCATTTATATTTAAGCAAGTCTTAAGATATCACTCCGTTGTACTCTTAATGACCCGGAGTTACATTGGCTGAAGTTTTATATGTGTAAGACAGATACAAGTCCCATGTTGCTGCAGGCAAGACAACCTGGCACTTCGGGCCTACAGAGTCAAGATATTATTTTATGCAAAGCATCAAGTCATCATGAACTGATAAACTCATAGCTTGGGGGCTATAGGTAATATGGAGATAAAAAACAGAATAACACCTTCCAACTCTCAGTTTTGAGCAAGCTGGATCTCATTTTCTTGGTTGAGGCTTGCAAAGTTTATCTCCTCTAAGTTATTAACGTATGAACACCTTTAAACTCTCAGTTTTGAGTAAGTTGGGGTCTCATTTTCTTAGTTGAAGCTTGCAAAGTTTACCTCCTCTAATTTATTCACAGAAAGCACTAGAAGCTAGCTCAACGTCAGATGGGTTATTATTCTCAATATTTTTCTATGAGGAACCAGCGTATGCCTGTTGATTGTGAAACTGACCTGTTGATATGACAAAAGAGACCCAGAAGTCAAAGGAGCCAGTTCATGAATAAACTAGTCGTCTGAGAGAGCCGGTCCCTTAATGTACTAATTATTTTTTATTTCAGGAGCTTTCCATAAATGGACGCCAAGCCTGTATTCAAGCTAACATAGGGGCTAATGTTAAGGGAGTTACCCAGGGATACACCCAACTCTGAGGATAAGTCATCTCAGGAGTTAAGTCATTTCGTGAGTTAAGTCATCTATGGAGTTAAGTCGACCAACTACAATCATGACCTAGCTACAATCTTAACCTGGTTACAATCTTGACCCAGCCTATTACAAGACAAGTTTTCTGACTCTGAAGATAAGTCGGCTAACGGATAAGCTGGCTCACAGAGCTAAGCAGGCTCACGGAGATGAGCCGGCTCATGGATAAGCTGGATCATGGATAGGCCAACTCACATAGTTAAGAGGCCTCACAGAGATGAGCCGCGTGACAAATAACCCGGCTCACGGATGAGCCGACTCATGGAGACACTATAAAAAACACTTCCGTGATAATACATGTTTATCACAGTAAGTCACGTTGTCATGCATGTACATCCATGACGATTTTATGGCATAATCAAGATAGTCATACCTGTGTTGTCCTAGAAGTGTTCCATGACAATACCAAAATTATCATCACGGAAGTGTCCACTTCCATGACGATAAATGTCGTGTCATGGAAGTGTTTTCGTCAAGGGTAACCGACACGTGGCATCCACCGTAACGGGTCACTGTTAACCTATCGGGTCCGGTTTTGGATCCGATAACACGCTAACAACCACGACCAATGGCAATTTTCCATGTGTAAAATTCTCATTGGCCGAAGGAACGACGTGTCAGCTCCGCGTTGGCACAGATGTCACTCATCCAATGGGCGAGATGCGCGTATGATATGCTGACACATGGACAGGCCCAAAAGTGGCCCATAAAGATCAAATGGGCCGACCCAGCTAAAGGCCCACAAGATTTTGGAGACCATAATGGGCCGTACTAGCTAAAGGTTTGCAAGATTTTGGAGACCATAATGGTCTGGCCCAGCTAAAGGCCCACAAGATTTTTAAGACAGTAGTGGGTCGGCCCGTTAACATGCTGCCAGGTTTTGGGCCAAATGCCGGCCCATATTTGATCCGGTCCATTAACAGCCTGCCACATTCTGGGCCTAATAAGGGCCCATATAAGATATATCCCGTTAATAGCCTACCACATTCTGGGCCATATTACGGCCCATACCAGGTCCGACCCTTTAAGAGCCTTTCATTCTTTGGGCTAAATTACGGCCCATATTATATTCAGCCCGTGAACTGCACGCTGTGATTTTGGGCCCCTTGAGGCCCGGTTAGGATTTCTGTTTGCTAAAGGCCCATTTAATAGTACAACCTGATATTAGTTTTAGCCTATTAAATGCTCGTTTAACATCTCAACCCTATATTTATATCGGCCTGCTAAAAGCCCGTCATATAGTTGGGGCTAATTTTGGCCCGCTTTGCACCCGTCCTGCTTACAGCCGATAATCTGATTGGGCCAAACAAGGACCGAGACAATTTTGGCCTGTTAACGACCCGTGATGTGATTGGCACAATCATGGGCCGGTGTCTATTCGGCCTGCTGTCGGCCCGTGAGCTATTCGACATGTTTCAGGCCCAACCTACTTTTCAGCCTACTGAAAGCCCGTTGAATTTTCTAGCCAAAATAGGGCCGGTGGTTTACTCGGCCTCTTAAAGGCCAGAAACTACTAGGGGGTCAGCTTACATTTAGGCCTATTAATGGACCGAGATGACTAGGCTCACGATGTGGCCAATATATAGTGATTTGCATGCCGGCCCGATTACGTTTTGGCATGTTTTCTTTAGAGCAAAGACATGATATATATATATACAATAAAATAACTGCAGTATCGTGAATAAGAAACAAACCTAGACTATACAATAAAGAAACTACATCATATTACATCCACTAGGCATCAAAGTTCGCCACCGGTGATAATAAAGCACAAGCAGACAGCAGATTACATACACTGGGCATCAAAGATCGCCACTAGTGCAAATAAACACACCGACAAAATAATATACAAAACCGACAACACTTCAATAGAGTTCAAGAAAGGTTAGCCCTACTCAGGAGCTGCAACGCAAGCATCTAAGCAAGCTGATGAGACTGTGCTTGTTTGACACTTATATCCTCCAACTCTTGCTCCATAGCATCAATGGACGCACTGGACTTCTCGTTGATCTTCCATAGAGATTGAAGTTCAAGCAGGGGTTCATCTGAACCATGTCTTACTGCTTGAAGTTGAGACTGAAGAAGTTTTATAGATTCACGTGGCGACTTCATCGAGCTTGTGTCACTGCTATTAGCGAGTAACTTCAACGCTACATCAAGACATGACTTTGGAGTTGTATCACTATCTCCAATATGTGTTGCCTTCTTCCCTGCAATATATGTTAGAGGGACATGCAATGGGTTTGTCTCACTGATAGTTCTCCATCGTATCTATAATTTTTTATTGTTCCATGCTGTTATATTATCATTCTTGGATGTTTTACAATCATTTTATATCTTTTTTTTGGTACTAACCTATTGACATAATGCCAAGTGCCAGTTGCTATTTTCTGCCTGTTTTTTTACATCACAGGAAATCAATCTCAAATGGTGTCCAAACGCATCAAAACTTTTTGGAGATTTTTTTGGACAAGAATAAAACCAATGGGTCAAGGCAGCACTTGGGGGGGTGCTTCGAGGGGAGCACAACCCACCAGGGGGCGCAAGGAGGCCCAGGCGTGCCCTGGTGGGTTGTGCCCACCTCGGGTGCCCCCGGACCGCCTCTTTGCTCTATAAATACCCCCAATATTCCAGAAACCCTAGGAGAGCAGACGGAATTTTGATCCAGCCGCCGCGGAGTCCAGAACCACCAGATCCAATCTAGACACCATCACAAAGGGGTTCACCACTTCCATTGGTGCCTCTCTGATGATGCGTGAGTAGTTCCTTGTAGACCTTCGGGGTCCGAAGAGTAGCTAGATGGCTTCATCTCTCTCTCTTTTGATTTTCAATACAGTGGTCTCTTGGAGATCCATATGATGTAACTCTTTTGCGGTGTGTTTGTTGGGATCCGATGAACTGAGTTTATGATCAGATCTATTTTTTGTATCCATGAAAGTTATTTGAGTCTTCTTTTGATCTCTTATATGCATGATTGCTTATAGCCTCGTATTTCTTCTCTGATATTGGGTTTTGTTTGGCCAACTTGATCTATTTATCTTGCCATGGGAAGAGGTGCTTTGTAGTGGGTTCGATCTTACGGTGCTTGATCCCAGTGACAGAAGGGGAACAGACACGTATGTATCGTTGCTACTAAGTGAAGGAAATGTTCCCTAGAGCAATAATAAAGTTTTTATTTATATTTCCTTAGATCATGATAAATGTTTATTATTCATGCTAGAATTGTATTAACCGGAAACTTAGTACATGTGTGAATACATAGACAAAAGAGAGTGTCCCTAGTATACCTCTACTAGACTAGCTCATTGATCAAAGATGGGTATGTTTCCTAGCCATAGACATGAGTTGTCATTTGATCAACGGGATCACATCATTAGGAGAATGATGTGATGGACAAGACCCATCCGTTAGCTTAGCACTATGATCGTTTAGTTTTACTGCTATTGCTTTCTTCATGACTTATACATGTTCCTATGACTATGAGATTATGCAACTCCCGAATACCGGAGGAACACCTTGTGTGCTATCAAACTTCAAAACGTAACTGGGTGATTATAAAGATGCTCTACAGGTGTCTCCGAAGGTGTTCGTGGTGTTGGCATAGATCAAGAATAGGATTTGTCACTCCGAGTGTCGGAAAGGTATCTCTGCGCCCTCTTGGTAATACACATCATAATAAGCCTTGCAAGCAAATGACTAATGATTTAGTCATGAGATGATGTATTACGGAACGAGTAAAGAGACTTGCCGGTAATGAGATTAACTAGGTATGGTGATACCGACGATCGAATCTCAAGCAAGTAACATACTGATGACAAAGGGAACAACGTATGTTGTTATGCGGTTTGACCGATAAAGATCTTCGTAGAATATGTAGGAGCCAATATGAGCATCCAGGTTCCGCTATTGGTTATTGACTGGAGATGAGTCTCGGTCATGTCTACATAGTTCTCGAACCCGTAGGGTCCGCACGCTTAACGTTTGATGACGATCGGTATTATGAGTTTATGAGTTTTGATGTACCGAAGGTAGTTCAGAGTCCCGGATAAGATCATTGACATGATGAGGAGTCTCGGAATGTCCGAGACATAAAGATCGATATATTGGATGACTATGCTTGGACACCGGAAGGGTTCCCGAAGGTTTCGGGCATATACCGGAGTACCGGGGGGTTACCGGACCCCCCAAGGAGTTAAATGGGCCTTATGGGCCCTAGCGGGAGAAGAGGAGGGGTGGCCAGGGCAGCCGCGTGCCCCTTTTGTAATGCCCCGGATGTAATACTTTCCCTTTTGGGTATATAATATATCTCTGGCTTCATCTATTTCCATTTCGGGTTCTTTGTCTTTCGGGCTTTCGTCGTTTTGTTGTGTGAGTGTGTGGCATTCATTCATATCATGTAGACATGTGCATTGCATTGCATTTGTGTTGTGGGTTGCATCCGGTTCGTGGTGTTTCTTCCCGTTGTCCGTTTCGCGTTCCGGAGCTCCCTCACGTGTCCGTGACGTCCCGTAGGCCTACTTTGTTGTTCGGGCGTTTTTCGTTACCGGTGTGCCGCGAGGTTGTGTTGTGTGTTGTTGTTTTGTTGTGTGCAACCCGCCTCTCAAATCTCGTCTCGTTTGGACTCCGTTGACTTTTCCATCCGTTGTCCGTGTGGGTCCGATGTGCCTTCACTTCGTGTCCCGGAAACACCCCTGTGGCAGTCTTTTATCTCCTCCTAGGCCTTTTAATCTATCCCCGCGATCGGATCCGTCGGATCGCGATCGGAGGGCTCCTAGCGCCCCTAAACTCCCTCCTAACCCTAAAAAAAACTGCTACTTATAGACCCCCTAGTCTATTTGGGCAGCCCCTTCTTCTTCCCCTTCTCCACTTTCTTTTTTTTTTCCCTTCTTCCTCAGATCCAAGAAAATTTCCCGGATCCCGAGGGGATCCTTCCAGCCGCAGCCGACCGGGATCCTCGATCTGGGATCGATCGCTGCGGTCAACGCCAGCCAGCGCGCCGGCTTCCTTCGAAGCCCTCGACCGCTGCGCCGTGAGGCCACGGGGCCCGTACAGCCGCGCCGGATCCCGATCTGGAGGGGACCAGATCATCGGCCAGCCCGCCTCGCGCCAAGGGCCAGGCCGCCCCGCGCTCGCCTTGCCGGGCCGCGACGCCCCGCGCTCGCCTTGCTGGGCCGCCTCCCGCCAGCACCTCCGCATCGCCCCGCTCCGCCTCGCCGTGCCAGGCCGCGCGCGCGCCGCCGCCGCAAGGGCCCTTCGCCGCCTCCCGCGGGCCTCGCCACCTGGGCCGCCTCCCCGCACCGCGCCAGGGCCCGCACCGCGCCTCCCGCGGGCCTCCGCTCCGCGGTGGGACGCCGCCGCACCAGTGCTCGTCGCCGAGGCCCAGCCGCGCCACTTCCTCCTCCCGCCTGGGCCAGATCCGCAGCGCCGGCCCATCCCCGTTTTTTTTCAGATCTGGATCTGAGAACTGAGGTTGAACCCTAATTCCTCTAAGTCCCTGATCTGTTTATCTGAGATGCTATCTTTGAATTGCTCTAACTTTGTGCATGTTGCTCCGTGTTGCGCGTGTAGCATGTCCAGATGTTCGTGGAGATGTCCTCTACGTTTTACCTGTTGTAGTCATGCATGTTAGCTGTCATCTTGACACTTGTTTTGCTGTGGCAAGAGTGCATCATGATATAAACTGCTGTTATGTGTTATTTTCATGCCACCTTTGCCATGTGATAACTTTTAGCTCGTTTGTCCAAACGATGCAAATGACATGTCCACGTGTTCGTCTTGCCACGAACTGCGTGTTGTGTGTGATAGGTTGCATGGTAGATTTATTGTTTCCTTATTATCATCATTGCAAAGTGCCATGTTCATATGTTGTGTTTTCACTTGTTATGAAATGCCATCTTGTTGAGCTCGTTGTAATCGTTGTGGTCACCTCTATGATGCATGCTTGTGTGTTTCGGGATCACCTTCATATGCACTTTGATGAGGTGCTTACCCTTTGCCATGTTTAGTTTCGAGGTGACTCAAACATGCTCTTTTGTGTGCTAAGATGATATTGCTGTTTTGGGACTTAGTGATTTTTTCACTAAGTCTGAAATCTGTAACGTTCCGATGCCATGTTCGTGTGATGTTCTAGGACAAAGCATGTTAGTTTTGGGGTGGATTTTGATTGTTCCTTGAAGTATATATTGTTGTCTTTCCATCCATGTCCTCACATGTCCATTTGAGTGGCTGTAGCATGTTTACCTTTTGCTCTAAATTTTCAATAAAATTCTGCTGCCAGAATTTTATTGCAAAGTTCAATATGTCCAAGATCATTGCTATTGATCCGTGACTCCGTTGGGGGTGCACTTTGGACCTAGTTGCTGTACTATATGTCTAGTTTGTGTTCATGTCCTTTGCCATGCTTTTTGGGTGCTGTAGCTTAATTATTTTGAGCTCCAAAGATGCTATGTTGCTGTAATTTTCAGCTTTCGCTCAAATCTTGTTTCGGGCATAACTTTTAGCCCGTAACTCCGATTTCAGCGAATCTTATATCAAACTTGGGTGATTTTCTGTGTAGATTAATAATATCAGCTTGTTATCTTGTTTTGAGGTGTTTTGCTTGAGTGATGTTTTACGTGCTCCATGTGCATCCTAGTGCATCCATCATGCATTCATGTTTTTCGAGTGCGCATTGCATCTTGTTGATTGGTGCTTGGTGTGTTTGTTTTGTTTAGAGCCGGAAGCTGAGACCGGGTACGAAGTTGAGCACGAGTTTTCCGACGAGGTTGAGCACGAGGACCCTTCTTACGATCCGAACGACTCCTCTTCAGGCAAGATGACCGAACCCCGATAACATTACTATCTTTGCCTATTGCTAGTAGTCTCGATCTATAGTTTTGCCTCGATGCCCATGTTCTTCTTGTCAGCCTCCTACTTGTAACCAATTGCCATGTTTAACCACCCTACCTATGCAAACCGTTGCTTGGCTAAGTACGCTTCGCTTAGCCCTTCTTATAGCGTTGCTAGTTGCAGGTGAAGATCGAAGATGCTTGCTTCATGTTGAAGTTTGGTTGGGTTATATCACACTATATAAATGCTTTAAATGAAATCATCTATATATTGGCAAGGGTGGAAGGCTAAGCCTTTTGCTTGGTGATTTGTTCCACTCATGCCGTTAGGATCCGTATAAGCCGGGTTTTATGTTCCTTGATTATGCGTTCCTAACACGGTTGGGGTGTATGGGACCCCCTCGATAAACCGCTAAGTGCTAAGTCTTTTCCAGCAAATCCCAACATTGGTACTTTTTGCCTAATAACAAACTAAACATGCATAGGGAGTAATTAACCCTCTTTCTTAATCAACAACCCCGGGCCAGTGCTCCACATGAGTGTTGGTCCGAAACAGGGAGTCTGCGGGGCCACCTCAAGGAAACTCGAGGTTTGGTAAAAACCTGTAGAATCGCCCATCCGGTCGTGTCCTGAGACCTAGATACGCGCGGCTACGATCAGGGTGTCGACACGCCGGGAGGATTTGCTGGATTAGCCTTACCTTAGCTCGGTATATCTTGAGCACGGGATTCCGAGGATACTCGGGTCTTCCCACTTTGGAGTTGCGACTCCGCGGATCGTGGGCTTGTAATGGGTCAAGTTGGAACAACCCTGCAGGGTTTGAACTTTCGAAAGCCGTGCCCGTGGTTATGTGGCAGATGGGAGCTTGTTAATTCCGGTTGTAGATAACTTGACACAAGGATACTAATACACTACCAGCGTGTGTTCCGTGACTGTCAATTTCCGAATAGGGATTCGGGAGTTGAACACGGAGGGGTTATGTTTGTGAGCTTGTAGCTAGGATCACTTCGTGATCACTTCTTGCCGATGCCTTCTCTTCTCGCTCTCACTTGCGTAAGCTAGATGCTAGTTGCTGATGCAGACTTGTTCTTTCTTCAGCCTTTCCCTCACCTAAAGGCTTAAATAGTGCTGTTACCCGGGAACGGGATTGCTGAGTCCTCTGTGGCTCACAGTTACTTCACACACCAGATGCAGGTCCAGCTGTGAGCTATCCAGGTGATGGCACCGAGCTGGATTGGGAGTACGACGAGGAGCGTAGTCGGTACTATGTGCGCTACCCGGACGATCAGTAGTGGAGTCTCTTACTAGGATTCGATCCGCCTGTGGTTTATTTATCTGAGTTTGGTACTTTGGCATTTGGCTTTTGCCCTTAGAGGGTTGTAGTGCTCTTAATGGATGATGTTTGAGACTTGTTCTGTTATTCTGTGACGTGGCGAGTGTAAGCCAGCTATTTTCAGTTTACTATCCCTCTTTTACATGAGTTGTGCAAAGATTACCAAACTTGAGATCATTCTAGGATGGACTTATGCCTTTAAGTCGTGCCTCGACACGTAGGAGGTATAACTCCATCCTGGGCATTACACCTTTCCCCTCTAGTCCAAATTGGAAAAGGAGGGGGGTGGCGCCCCCCTTTCCTTCTCTTCTTCCCTCCTCCTTCCTTCCTCTCCTACTCCTACTAGGAAAAGGGGGGAATCCTACTCCCGGTGGGAGTAGGACTCCCTAGGGCACGCCATAGAGAGGGCCGCCCCCTCCCCTCCCCTCCTCCTTTATATACGGGGGTAGAGGCACCCCATGGAGGACACAAGTTGATCAGTTGATCTCTCCCAACCGTGTGCGGTGCCCCTCTCCACAGAAACACACCTCAGTCATATCATTGCAGTGCTTATGCGAAGCCATGCGCCGATAGCTTCATCATCTCCGCCACCACGCCGTCGTGCTGACGAAACTCTCCCACGAAGTTCTACTGGAGCAAGACCTCGGGGGACGTCATCAAGCTGAACGTGTGCTGAACGCGGATGCTCCGTACGTTCGGTGCTTGATCGGTTGGATCACGAAGAAGTTCGACTACATCAACTGCGTCACTAGACGCTTCCGCTCCCGGTCTACGAGGGTACGTAGACATACTCTCCCCTCTCGTTGCTATGCATCTAGTAGATAGATCTTGCGTGATCATAGGAGTTTTTTTGAAATACTACATTCCCCAATAGTGGCATCATGAGCTAGGTCTATGCGTAGATGATATGCACGAGTAGAACACAAGTGGGTTGTAGACGATACTAGTCATACTGCTTACCAGCATGTCATACTTTGATTCGGTAGTATTGTTGGATGAAGCGGCCCGGACCGACATTACGCGTACGCTTACGCGAGACTGGTTCTACCGACGTGCTTCGCACACATGTGGCTGGCGGGTGTCAGTTTCTCCAATATTAGTTGAATCGAGTATGGCTACGCCCGATCCTTGTGAAGGTTAAAACAACACATACTTGACGAAATATCTTTGTGGTTTTGATGCGTAGGTAAGAACGGTTCTTGCTAAGCACGTAGCAGCCACGTAAAAGTTGCAACAACAAAGTAGAAGACATCTAACATGTTTTTGCAAGGCATGTTGTGATGTAATATGGTCAAGACATGATGAGTTATACGTTATTGTATGAGATGATCATGTTTTGTAAAGTTATCGGCAACTGGCAGGAGCCATACGGTTGTCACTTTATTGTATGAAATACAATCGCCATGTAATTGCTTTACTTTATCACTAAGCGGTAGCGCTAGTCATGGAAGCAATAGTTGGCGAGCCGACAACGATGCTACGATGGAGATCAAGGTGTCACGCCAGTGACGATGGTGGTCATGACGGTGCCTTGGAGATAGAGATCAAAAGCACAAGATGATGATGGCCATATCATGTCACATATTTTGATTGCATGTGATGTTTATCTTATTATGCTTCTTATCTTGCTTAGTACGATGGTAGCATTATAAGATGATCCCTTACAAAAATTTCAAGGTACAAGTGTTCTCCTTGAGTATGCACCGTTGCGAAAGTTCGTCGTGCCGAGACACCACGTGATGATCGGGTGTGATAAGCTCTATGTTCACATACAACGGGTGCAAGCCAGTTTTGCACACACAGAATACTCGGGTTAAACTTGACGAGCCTAGCATGTACAGACATAGCCTCGGAACACTGGGGACCGAAAGGTCGAGCGGGAATCATATAGTAGATATGATCAACATAAGATAGTCACCATTGAAAACTACTCCATCTCACGTGATAATCGGACATGGTTTAGTTGATTTGGATCACGTGATCATTTAGATGACTAGAGGGATGTCTATCTAAGTGGGAGTTCTTTAGTAATATGATTAATTGAACTTTAATTTATCATGAACTTAGTCCTGGTAGTATTAGCATATCTATGTTGTAGATCAGTAGCTCGCATTATAGCTCCCCTATGTTTTTGATATGTTCCTAGAGAAAACTAAGTTGAAAGATGTTAGTAGCAATGATGCGGACTTGTCCGTGATATGAGGATTTTCCTCATTGCTGCACAGAAGTATTATGTCCTTGATGCACCGCTAGGTGATATATCTATTGCAGGAGCAGATGTAGACATTATGAAAGTTTGAAAAGCTCGGCATGATGACTACTTTATAGTTTAGTGTGCCATGCTTTATGTCTTATAACCGGGACTTCAAAAACGTTTTGAACGCCACGGAGCATATGAGATGTTCCAAGAGTTGATATTAGTATTTCATACTCATGCCCGTGTCGAGAGGTATAAGACCTCTGATAGTGCTTTGCGTACAACATGGAGGAGAATAGCTCAACCAGTGAGCATGTGCTCAGATTGTCTGGGTACTACAATTACTTGAATCAAGTGGGAGTTAATCTTCCAGATAAGATAGTAATTGACAAAGTTCTCTAGTCACTATCACCAAGTTAGTAGAACTTCGTGATGAACTATAATATGCAAGGGATGACGAAAGTAATTCCCGAGCTCTTCGCGATGCTGAAATCGGCGAAGGTAGAAATCAAGAAAGAGCATCAAGTGTTGATGGTTAAGACCACTTGTTTCAAGTAAAAGGCAAAGGGATAGAAGGAGAACTTCAAGAAGAATGACAAGCAAGTTGTCACTCCCGTGAAGAAACCCAAAGCTAAACTCAAGCATGGAACTAAGTGATTCTACTGCAAAGGAAATGGTCACTGGAAGTGGAACTGCCCTAGATACTTGGCGGATAAGAAGGATGGCAAAGTGATCAAAGGTATATTTGATATACATATTATTGATGTGTATTTTACTAGTGTTCATAGAAACCCCTGGGTATTTGATACCAGTTCAGTTGCTAAAATTAGTAACTCGAAACAAGAGTTGCAGAATGAATAGAGACTAGATAAAGGTGAAGTGACAATGTGTGTTGGAAGTGGTTCCAAGATTGATATGATCATCATCGCACACTCCCTATACTTTCGGGATTAGTGTAGAACCTAAATACATGTCATTTGGCATTTGCGTTGAGCATAAATATGATTTGATCACGTTTGTTGCAATACGGTTATTCATTTAAAGTCATAGAATAATTGTTATTCTATTTACATGAATAAAGCCTTCGATGGTCATACACCCAATGAAAATAGTTTGTTGGATCTCGACCGTAGTGATACACATATTCATAATATTGAAGCCAAGAGATGCAAGATTAATAATGATAGTGCAACTTATTTGTGGCACTGCCGTTTAGGTCATATTGGTGTAAAGCGCATGAAGTAACTCCATAGTGATGGACTTTTGGAATCACTTGATTATGAATCACTTGGTTCTTGCGAACCATGCCTCATGGGCAAGATGACTAAACTCCGTTCTCCGGAACAATGGAGCGAGCAACAGATTTGTTGGAAATCATACATACTGATGTATGTGGACCGATGAGTGTTGAAGCTCGCGGCGGGTATCGTTATTTTCTGACCTTCACTGATGATTTGAGGAGATATGGGTATATCTACTTGATGAATCACAAGTCTGAAACATTTGAGAAGTTCAAAGAATTTCATAGTGAAGTATAGAATCACCGTAACAAGAAAATAAAGTTTCTACGATCTGATCTTGGAGGTGAATATTTGAGTTACGAGTTTGGTCTTCATTTGAAACAATGTGTAATAGTTTCATAACTCACGCCACCTGGAACACCACAGCGTAATGGTGTGTATGAACGTTGTAACCGAACTTTATTAGATATGGTGTGGTCTATGATGTCTCTTACCGATTTACCACTATCGTTTTGGGTTATGCATCAGAGACAGCTGCATTCATGTTAAATAGGGCAATATCTAAATCCATTGAGACGACGCCTGATGAACTGTGGTCTGGCAAGAAACCAAAGTTGTCGTTTCTTAAAGTTTGGGGCTGCGATGCTTATGTGAAATAGCTTCAACCTGATAAGCTCGAACCCAAGTCGGAGAAATGTGTCTTCATAGGATACCCAAAGGAGACTGTTGGGTACACCCTCTATCACATATCTGAAGGCAAGATATTCGCTGCTAAGAATGGATCCTTTATAGAGAAAGTGTTTCTCTCGAAAGAAGTGAGTGGGAAGAAAGTGGAACTCGATGTGGTAATTGTACCTTCTCCCGAATTGGATAGTAGTACATCACAGAAACTAGTTCCAATGATTCCTACACCAATTAGTGAGGAAGCTCATTGTAACACCCCCAGTGCCATGCTACAGTAACCCTTTGTGATTAAAGCTGATCGTTTTGCTAAACAGTGTTTGATCACCTTCGATTCAAATATCGTTTGAAAATCCACTTAGAAATGAAATTCAATTTGCAAGTGAGATATGGAGTTGCTGCAAAATAGTTCATCATTTAGCCAAAAATTCCTTAACATTTAATTGTTAAGAAAAACAACATCACCTAAGCGCTAAGATGGAGTATAGCAATTATTACATTGCAATTTCAGCATTTTAAAGTGCTATCTTATTTGTGAAAATTACATATGGATTCCTCTGGCCTCCAAACTTTTTGTGACACTGCCTAAAAATGCAAGTGATTTAATAGGCTAAGTCCCACATTTTCTCACTCTTTTGGTTACCCTAAGTAGTCCTTTTGTATCTTTGTTTCTAAAAAAAGGGGAAACTGAAGGAAATATGCCCTAGAGGCAATAATAAAGATGTTATTTGTATTTCCTTATATCATGATAAATGTCTTTTATTCATGCTAGAATTGTATTAACCGGAAACTTAGTACATGTGTGGATACATAGACAAAACAATATGTCCCTAGTATGCCTCTACTAGACTAGCTCATTGATCAAAGATGGTTATGTTTCCTAGCCATAGACATGAGTTGTCATTTGATCAACGGGATCACATCATTAGGAGAATGATGTGATGGACAAGACCCATCCGTTAGCATAGCACTATGATCGTTTAGTTTTACTGCTATTGCTTTCTTCATGACTTATACATGTTCCTATGACTATGAGATTATGCAACTCCCGAATACCGTGGGAACACCTTGTGTGCTATCAAACGTCACAACGTAACTGGGTGATCATAAAGATGCTCTACAGGTGTCTCCGAAAGTATTCGTGGTGTTGGCATAGATCAAGATTAGGATTTGTCACTCCGAGTGTCGGAGAGGTATCTCTGGGCCCTCTCGGTAACACACATCACAATAAGCCTTGCAAGCAAAAGACTAATGAGTTAGTCACGAGATGATGTGTTACGGAACGAGTAAAGAGACTTGCCGGTAACGAGATTGAACTAGGGATGGAGATACCGACGATCGAATCTCGGGCAAGTAACATACCGATGACAAAAGGAACAACGTATGTTGTTATGCGGTTTTGACCGATAAAAGATCTTCGTAGAATATGTAGGAGCCAATATGAACATCCAGGTTCCGCTATTGGTTATTGACCGGAGATGAGTCTCGGTCATGTCTACATAGTTCTCGAACCCGTAGGGTCCGCACGCTTAACGTTTGATGACGATCGGTATTATGAGATTATGCAACTCCCGAATACCGTAGGAACACCTTGTGTGCTATCAAACGTCACAACGTAACTGGGTGATCATAAAGATGCTCTACAGGTGTCTCCGAAAGTATTCGTGGTGTTGGCATAGATCAAGATTAGGATTTGTCACTCCGAGTGTCGGAGAGGTATCTCTGGGCCCTCTCGGTAACACACATCAAGATAAGCCTTGCAAGCAAAAGACTAATGAGTTAGTCACGAGATGATGTGTTACGGAACGAGTAAAGAGACTTGCCGGTAACGAGATTGAACTAGGTATGGAGATACCGACGATCGAATCTCGGGCAAGTAACATACCGATGACAAAAGGAACAACGTATGTTGTTATGCGGTTTTGACCGATAAAAGATCTTCGTAGAATATGTAGGAGCCAATATGAACATCCAGGTTCCGCTATTGGTTATTGACCGGAGATGAGTCTCGGTCATGTCTACATAGTTCTCGAACCCGTAGGGTCCGCACGCTTAACGTTTGATGACGATCGGTATTATGAGTTTATGAGTTTTGATGTACCGAAGGTAGTTCGGAGTCCCGGATGAGATCACGGACATGACGAGGAGTCTCGGAATGTCCGAGACATAAAGATTGATATATTGGACGACTATATTCGGACACCGGAAGTGTTCCGGAAAAGTTTCAGATTTAACGAGATTGTCGGAGGGGGTTACCGGAACCCCCTACGAGGGGGGATGGTCCATAATGGGCCTTATGGAAAAGAGAGATGCAGCCCATAGGGGCTGGCCGGCGCCCCACCTAGGGTTCCAAGTTGGACTAGGATTGGGGGGCGCCACCTCTCCTTCTTTTCCTTTCCCTCTCTTCCTTCTTTGGTAGTTCCTACTAGGAATAGGATTGCAATCTTATTCCTAGTAGGATTGCACTCCTAGCCGCACCATAGAAGGGCCGGCCGGCCTCCCCCCTTGCTCCTCTATATACGGGGGCAGGGGGCACCCAAAGACACACAAGTTGAATTGTTCCAGCCGTGTGCGGTGCCCCCCTCCACAGAAACACACCTCGGTCATACCGTCACGGTGCTTAGGCGAAGCCCTGCGCCGGTGAATACATCATATCCGTCACCACGCCGTCGTGCTGACGAAACTCTCCCGTGAAGCTCAACTGGATCAAGAGCTCGTGGGACGTCATCAAGCTGAACGTGTGCTGAACGCGGAGGTGTCGTACGTTCGGTGCTTGATCGGTTGAATCGCGAAGAAGTTCGACTACATCAACCGCGTCACTTGACGCTTCCGCTTCCGGTCTACGAGGGTACGTAGACACACTCTTCCCTCTCGTTGCTATGCATCTGGTAGATAGATCTTGCGTGATCGTAGGAAAATTTTAAAATACTACGTTCCCCAACAGTGGCATCATGAGCCAGGTCTATGCGTAGATGATATGCACGAGTAGAACACAATGAGTTGTGGGCGATACTAGTCATACTGCTTACCAGCATGTCATACTTTGCTTCGGCGGTATTGTGAGATGAAGCGGCCCGGACCGACATTACGCGTACGCTTACGTGAGACTGGTTTCACCGTTAGGAGCACTCGTTGCTTAAAGGTGACTGGCGGGTGTCTGTCTCTCTCACTTTAGCTGAATCAAGTGTGGCTGCGCCCGGTCCTTGTGAAGGTTAAAACAACACATACTTGACGAAACATCGTTGTGGTTTTGTATGCGTAGGTAAGAACGATTCAAGCTAAGCCCATAGCAGCCACGTAAAACTTGCAACAACAAAGTAGAGGACGTCTAACTTGTTTTTGCAGGGCATGTTGTGATGTGATATGGTCAAGACATGATGAGTTATACGGTTTTGTATGAGATGATCATGTTTTGTAATGTTATCGGCAACTGGCAGGAGCCATATGGTTGTCGCTTTATTGTATGAAATGCAATCACCATGTAATTGCTTTACTTTATCACTAAGCGGTAGCGATAGTCGTAGAAGCAATAGTTGGCGAGACGACAACGATGCTACGATGGAGATCAAGGTGTCGTGCCGATGACGAAGGTGATCATGACGGTGCTTTGGAGATGGAGATCAAAAGCACAAGATGATGATGGCCATATCATGTCACATATTTTGATTTGCATGTGATGTTTATCTTATTATGCTTCTTATTTTGCTTAGAACGACGGTAGCATTATAATATGATCCCTTACTAAATTTCAAGGTATAAGTGTTCTCCCTGAGTATGCACCGTTGCAAAAGTTCGTCGTGCCGAGACACCACGTGATGATCGGGTGTGATAAGCTCTACGTTCAAATACAACGGGTGTAAGCCAGTTTTGCACACGCAGAATACTCGGGTTAAACTTGACGAGCCTAGCATATGCATATATGGCCTCGGAACACTGGAGACCGAAAGGTCGAGCGTAAATCATATAGTAGATATGATCAACATAAGATGTTCACCATTGAAACTACTCCATCTCACGTGATGATCGGACATGGTTTAGTTGATTTGGATCACGTGATCATTTAGATGACTAGAGGGATGTCTATCTAAGTGGGAGTTCTTAAGTAATATGATTAAATTGAACTTTAATTTATCATGAACTTAGTCCTCGTAGTATTAGCATATCTATGTTGTAGATCAATAGCTCACGATGTTGCTCCCCGTTTATTTTTTATATGTTCCTAGAGAAAACTAAGTTGAAAGATGTTAGTAGCAATGATGCGGAATTGTTCCGTGATCTGAGGATTATCCTCATTGCTGCACAGAGAAATATGTCCTTGATGCACCGCTAGGTGACAGACCTATTGCAGGAGCAGATGTAGACGTTATGAACGTTTTGACAAAAGCTCGGTATGATGACTACTTGATAGTTTAGTGCACCATGCTTTACGGCTTATAACCGGGACTTCAAAAACCGTTTTGAACGCCACGGAGCATATGAGATGTTCCAAGAGTTGAAATTAGTATTTCATACTCATGCCCGTGTCGAGAGGTATAAGACTTCTGACAGTACTTTGCCTACAAGATGGAGGAGAATAGCTCAACCAGTGAGCATGTGCTCAGATTGTCTGGGTACTACAATTACTTGAATCAAGTGGGAGTTAATCTTCCAGATAAGATAGTAATTGACAAAGTTCTCTAGTCACTATCACCAAGTTAGTAGAACTTCGTGATGAACAATAATATGCAAGGGATGACGAAGGTAATTCCCGAGATCTTCGCAATGCTGAAATCAGCGAAGGTATAAATCAAGAAAGAACATCAAGTGTTGATGGTTAATAAGACCACTTGTTTCAATTAAAGGGCAAAGGGATAGAAGGGGAACTTCAAGAAGAATGACAAGCAAGTTGTCACTCCCATGAAGAAACCCAAAACTAAACTCAAGCCTGAAACTAAGTGCTTCTACTGCAAAGGAAATGGTCACCGGAAGTGGAACTGCCCTAGATACTTGGCAGATAAGAAGGATGGCAAAGTGAACAAAGGTATATTTGATATACAGATTATTGATGTGTATTTTACTAGTGTTCATAGCAACCCCTCGGTATTTGATACTGGTTCAGTTGCTAAAGAGTAGTAACTCGAAATGGGAGTTGCATAATGAACAGAAACTAGTTAAAGGATGAAGTGACGATGTGTATTGGAAGCAGTTCCAAGATTGATATGATCATCATCGCACACTCCCTATACTTTCGGGATTAGTGTTGAACCTAAATAAGTGTTATTTGGTGTTTGTGTTGAGCATGAATATGATTTGATCATGTTTATTGCAATAAGGTTATTCATGTAAGTTAGAGAATAATTGTTGTTCTGTTTACATGAATAAAACCTTCTATGGTCATACACCCAATGAAAATAGTTTGTTGGATCTCGATCGTGTGATACACATATTCATAATATTGAAGCCAAAAGATGCAAGGTTAATAATGATAGTGCAACTTATTTGTGGCATTGCCGTTTAGGTCAATTTGGTGTAAAGCGCATGAAGAAACTCCATAGTGATGGACTTTTTGGAATCACTTGATTATGAATCACTTGGTGCTTGCGAACCATGCCTCATGGGCAAGATGACTAAAGCTCCGTTCTCCGGAACTGTGGAGCGAGCAACAGAGTTGTTGGAAATCATACATACTGATGTATGCAGACCAATGAGTGTTGAAGCTCACGGCGGGAATCGTTATTTTCTGACCTTCACTGATGATTTGAGCAGATATGGGTATATCTACTTAATGAAGCACAAGTCTGAAACATTTGAAAAGTTCAAAGAATTTCAGAGTGAAGTAGAGAATCATCGTAACAAGAAAATAAAATTTATGCGATCTGATCGTGGAGGAGAATATTTGAGTTACGAGTTTGGTCTTCATTTAAAACAATGTGGAATAGTTTCACAGCTCACGCCACCCGGAACACCACAGCGTAATGGTGTGTCCGAACGTCGTAACCGTACTTTATTGGATATGGTGCGATCTATGATGTCTCTTACCGATTTACCGCTATCGTTTTGGGGTTATGCTTTAGAGACAGCTGCATTCACGTTAAATAGGGCACCATCTAAATCCGTTGATACGACACCTTATGAACTATGGTTTGGCAAGAAACCAAAGTTGTCGTTTCTTAAAGTTTGGGGCTGCGATGCTTATGTGAAAAAGCTTCAACCTAATAAGCTCGAACCCAAGTCGGAGAAATGTGTCTTCATAGGATACCCAAAAGAGATAGTTGGGTACACCTTCTATCACAGATCCGAAGGCAAGATATTCGTTGCTAAGAATGGATCCTTTCTAGAGAAGGAGTTTCTCTCGAAAGAAGTGAGTGGGAGGAAAGTAGAACTTGATGAGGTAACTGTACCTTCTCCCGAATTGGAAAGTAGTACATCACAGAAAATTGTTCCAGTGATTCCTACACCAATCAGTGAGGAAGTTAATGATGATGATCATGAAACTTCAGATCAAGTTTCTGCTGAACGTCGTAGATCAACCAGAGTACCTTCCGCACCAGAGTGGTACGGCAACCCAGTTCTGGAAATCATGTTACTAGACCATGATGAACCTGCGAACTATGAGGAAGCGATGATGAGCCCAGATTCCGCAAAATGGCTTGAGGCCATGAAATCTGAGATGGGATCCAAGTATGAGAACAAAGTGTGGACTTTGGTTGACTTGCCCGATGATCGGCAGGCCATCGAAAATAAATGGATCTTCAAGAGGAAGACCGACGCAGACGGTAATATTACTGTTTACAAAGCTCGACTTGTTGCAAAAGGGTTTCGACAAGTTCAAGGAGTTGACTACGATGAGACTTTCTCACCTGTAGCGATGCTTAAGTCTGTCCGAATCATGTTAGCAATTGCCGCATTTTATGATTATGAAATCTGGCAAATGGATGTCAAAACTGCATTCCTGAATGGATATCTCAAAGAAGAGTTGTATATGATGCAACCAGAAGGTTTTGTCGATCCAAAAGGTGCTAACAAAGTATGCAAGCTCCAGCGATCCATCTATGGACTGGTGCAAGCATCTCGGAGTTGGAATATACGCTTAGATAAGGTGATCAAAGCATATGGTTTTATACAGATTTTTGGAGAAGCCTGTATTTACAAGAAGTGAGTGGGAGCACTACAACCTTTCTGATAAGTATATGTGAATGACATATTGTCGATCGGAAATGATGTAGAATTTTCTGAAAAGCATAAAGGAGTGTTTGAAAGGAGTTTTTCAAAGAAAGACCTTGGTGAAGCTGCTTACATATTGGGCATCAAGATCTATAGAGATAGATCAAGACGCTTGATAAGACTTTCGATAAGTACATACCTTGATAAGATTTTGAAGTAGTTCAAAATGGATCAGTCAAAGAAGGAGTTCTTGCCTGACTTGTAAGGTGTGAAGTTGAGTAAGACTCAAAGCCAGACCACGACAGAAAAATATAGAGAGAATGAAAGTCATTCCCTATGCCTCAGCCATAGGTTCTATAAAGTATGCCATGCTGTGTACCAAACATGTTGTGTACCTTGCCATGAGTTTGTCAAGGGGGTACAATAGTGATCCAGGAGTAGATCACAGTACAGCGGTCAAAATTATCCTTAGTAACTGGATGACTAAGGAAATGTTTCTCGATTATGGAGGTGATAAAGAGTTCGTCGTAAAGGGTTACGCCGATGCAAGCTTTGACACTAAATCCAGATGACTCTAAGTATCAATCTGGATGCGTATTGAAAGTGGGAGCAATTAGCTAGAGTAGCTCCATGCAAAGCATTGTAGACATAGAAATTTGCGAAATACATACGGATCTGAATGTGACAGACCCGTTGACTAAACTTCTCTCACAAGCAAAACATGATCACACCTTATTACTCTTGGGTATTAATCACATAGCGATGTGAACTAGATTATTGACTCTAGTAAACCCTTTGGGTGTTGGTCACATGGCGATGTGAACTATGGGTGTTATTCACATAACGATGTGAACTATCGGTATTAAATCACATGGCGATGTGAGCTAGATTATTGACTCTAGTGCAAGTGGGAGACTGAAGGAAATATGCCCTAGAGGCAATAATAAAGTTGTTATTTATATTTCCTTATATCATGATAAATGTTTATTATTCATGCTAGAATTGTATTAACCGGAAACTTAGTACATGTGTGGATACATAGACAAAACAGTACGTCCCTAGTATGCCTCTACTAGACTAGCTCATTGATCAAAGATGGTTATGTTTCCTAGCCATAGACATGAGTTGTCATTTGATCAACGGGATCACATCATTAGGAGAATGATGTGATGGACAAGACCCATCCGTTAGCATAGCACTATGATCGTTTAGTTTTACTGCTATTGCTTTCTTCATGACTTATACATGTTCCTATGACTATGAGATTATGCAACTCCCGAATACCGTAGGAACACCTTGTGTGCTATCAAACGTCACAACGTAACTGGGTGATCATAAAGATGCTCTACAGGTGTCTCCGAAAGTATTCGTGGTGTTGGCATAGATCAAGATTAGGATTTGTCACTCCGAGTGTCGGAGAGGTATCTCTGGGCCATCTCGGTAACACACATCACAATAAGCCTTGCAAGCAAAAGACTAATGAGTTAGTCACGAGATGATGTGTTACGGAACGAGTAAAGAGACTTGCCGGTAACGAGATTGAACTAGGTATGGAGATACCGACGATCGAATCTCGGGCAAGTAACATACCGATGACAAAAGGAACAACGTATGTTGTTATGCGGTTTTGACCGATAAAAGATATTCGTAGAATATGTAGGAGCCAATATGAACATCCAGGTTCCGCTATTGGTTATTGACCGGAGATGAGTCTCGGTCATGTCTACATAGTTCTCGAACCCGTAGGGTCCGCACGCTTAACGTTTGATGACGATCGGTATTATGAGTTTATGAGTTTTGATGTACCGAAGGTAGTTCGGAGTCCCGGATGAGATCACGGACATGACGAGGAGTCTCGGAATGTCCGAGACATAAAGATTGATATATTGGACGACTATATTCGGACACCGGAAGTGTTCCGGAAAAGTTTCGGATTTAACGGGATTGCCGGAGGGGGTTACCGGAACCCCCTACGAGGGGGGATGGTCCATAGTGGGCCTTATGGAAAAGAGAGATGCAGCCCATAGGGGCTGGCCGGCGCCCCACCTAGGGTTCCTAGTTGGACTAGGATTGGGGGGCGCCACCTCTCCTTCTTTTCCTTTCCCTCTCTTCCTTCTTTGGTAGTTCCTACTAGGAATAGGATTGCACTCCTAGCCGCACCATAGAAGGGCCGGCCGGCCTCCCCCTTGCTCCTTTATATACGGGGGCAGGGGGGCACCCAAAGACACACAAGTTGAATTGTTCCAGCCGTGTGCGGTGCCCCCCTCCACAGAAACACACCTCGGTCATACCGTCGCGGTGCTTAGGCGAAGCCCTGCGCCGGTGAATACATCATATCCATCACCACGCCGTCGTGCTGACGAAACTCTCCCGTGAAGCTCAACTGGATCAAGAGCTCGTGGGACGTCATCAAGCTGAACGTGTGCTGAACGCGGAGGTGCCGTACGTTCAGTGCTTGATCGGTTGAATCGCGAAGAAGTTCGACTACATCAACCGCGTCACTTGACGCTTCCGCTTCCGGTCTACGAGGGTACGTAGACACACTCTTCCCTCTCGTTGCTATGCATCTGGTAGATAGATCTTGCGTGATCGTAGGAAAATTTTAAAATACTACGTTCCCCAACAGAAACAGGAAATAAAACAATAAAAAGGAGAAAAGGGTGTCATGTGCTTGGGCTCTAGTGCTATAGAACAAAGGCCCAGCACATCTCTCCCTTATCCTCTCATCCACGTACATGAGGCAGAGAGAACATGTGCATGGAGCACATCCACGCCGCCCTGGCCGTTGTTGCCGCCGTGTCGACCATCCGGTGCACCCCCAACGAGGACAAGAGCGCTCTCTACCCTGTAAACAAACCCTAGCCCTCACTTATCCTCTCGCTCGTCCTCTACCTCTCGGTTTAGCTCGCTCCCGAGTTGTCGTCGACGCGCCGTCACCATCCTCGTGGCCCCTGGCCTCTCCGGCGATCGGGAGGTTGTCTAGGAGCTGCGCCATCATCGCCTCCTTCGCCTACCTCCGCTGAATCAAGCTAAGAGGCACCATACGCTCGGGATCGAGATCGTTTCCGCCACGGCCGTCGCATCTCGCTGTCGAGCTTGACACATCCGGCCAACCCCGCAGCTCCTGACCTCGTCCACAAGCTCCACGGTGAGCTCCTTGGACGATTCCCCCCTTTCCCCTTTGATTCATCGTAGTTTGCCGTCGCCCCCAAGCTCGGTCGTCGTCTTCCATGGCCGCTTTCCGGCTTGAGTGTACGCGTATGCGCTGTGGCCGCGCACATGCCCGTGGTTGCACGCCCTGCGCCCGTTGTCGTCCGTGCCCTGCACCCGCTTCCCCATCGCCCCTGCACGACCGCCGCGTGGCCGCCGCCCCGGTCCGCCGCGCCCGCTACGGCGCCCCGCTAGCCTGCCCGCGCGCCGCTGCTGCTACCCCGTGCCCCTGCTCCTGCTGCGCCGCTGACGTCGCTCGCACTCCCTGCCTCTCCTCCGCCTGCCGTCGGCGGCCGCTCACCGCACCGGCCCACTACTCGCACGCCTCTGCCTGCCGCCTTCAACTACAGCGCCCGCCACCGCCTAGGGCCATCGCGCACCGCCGCTGGTGGCTGCGGCGCCTTGGCCGGCGCACGGGGCCGCGCGCCGCCGCTGGTGGCTGCCGGTGCCCTGGCCTGCGCCGCACCCCGATGGGCACCCACGCCCGGTGCCGTTTAGCAACCCGCCCTGTTAGGCCTTTGGGCCACTACCCAGGGGGCCCCACGCCCCTGGTTAAAAAACGTTTAAAAAAATAATAATAATAATAATAAGTTTAATTAATTAATTAAAATATTAATTAACTTAATTAAATTAGGTTAATTAACTAAACTTAATTAACATGTCTAATTAGTCTGATTAATCTAGGTTAATTAGCGTTAGTCAATGACAATGGGCCCCACTGCCCCTTTGGACTAGTCAACCAGTCAAAGTTGATTGTTGACCCTACTGACATCAGCATGACGTCATGGTGATGCAATAAGTCCTTTTGAAATTAATAACAATTTCAGAATATTGTTTAAACTTTGGAAAATCATATGAAATAATCTGTAACTCAGATGAAAATGTTTTATATATGAAAATCGCTCAAAACGACGAGACGAATCCGAATACGTGGTCCGTTCGTTTGCCACATGTCCCTAGAATAGTGAACCTGCAACTTTCCCCCTCCGATTCATCTGTCCGAAAAAGCCAAATTTCGGGAGTACTTTCCCGGATGTTATCCCCCTCCGCCGGTATAGTGTAGCACCGCGTTAGAACACCCTAGCACTGCGTGTTAACATGTCGTGCTTCCTTGTTGCATATGTATGCTTTATATTTATTATTTCATCCCCCTCTTCTCTCTGGTAGACCGCGAGACTGATGCTACGTCGATGATCGACTGCATCAACGACGACCCCTCCTTCTCGTCTTAGCAACCAGGCAAGCCAACCCCCTTTGATCTTTTCGATAGCGCCCATTCCCTTCTCTCTTATGCTTGCATTAGAACTGCTACTGCTTTTTGTATGATCCTATTCTGATGCATAGCCTGTTGTTGATACCGCTTTCATACCTTACATGTTTATACTAAACTGCTTAGTATAGTCTGGTTAGAGATCCACCAGTGACCCCACCCACTTTGTCCTGTCTACCCTGCTAGATTATCAGAAGACCCGATCAACGGGATCGAAGACCAGGCCCCGGCACCACACATCACTTTCCCCTTAGTTGCTCGACAATACTGGGTTACTATCGAGTGCCGAGGGTGACACCTCAGCAACACTTCTGATGTTAACCTTGTAGGTTAGTTCATCGGTTATGGTCATCGAGGGTGATTCCTCTTTCTCCACTCCCGATAACGACACTGTCGTGCAACTACTCAAGAGTGGACCTCGAGGGTGACTCCTCTTTAGTTCACCTTGACGATAAACCTTAGGTGGAATTCCATCGAGGGTGCTTTCCTCAGGTTTCCCTTTGGTGTTAGACACACAGTTACTATGGTTACTATGACTTTACAACTGTTACTTGGAAAGGCGGGTCGATCCTGAGGGGTACCCGCGAGTGATGTGGAGACGGGTTGACTTGGAGGGTACCCGAGAGTTGAATACGAGGCGTGGCTGGGCATTCTTAGCCCTTGCCGCAAGTCCCCGAGACGGGGCGACGGGGTCACATCTTTCGTGAGTCTCTGCTCGTTACCGCGTTACCAAGACACTAAACAGTTTGGATATTTGATCCAAGGGGCCTCTGGCCTGATAGCGCTAACCATCACGTGGGCGTAGTATGGGCGTTCTGTGTCGTATGCATCAGCCGAAGCTTAACTAACGGCATGCGACTGAGCGGTGCACGCTGGGTTGGACTAGTTATGCACCTACCTTTTTAAGGAGGTAGCTAGGTCTGCTCATTGGCTGCCCACTCAACATGCAGGAGTTACCGGGGCGATTGGCCCATGACCCCTAGGGGCATAGGGTTTAGTCCGGCGTGCATGACCTCTCTATTAAGCCTAGGTCGGGTTGCGGCATATTGTTTGGCCGTGTACGGGCATGACCTGATGGTGTGTCCGGCCGGAGTTAACAAAGCGTGGTGGGTAAGTTGGTGCACCCCTGCAGGTAAGAAAACATCTATCGATAGCCTGTCCTACGGTAACGGACACTTGGAGTTGTATCCCGATCGATACAACTAGAACTGGATACTGAGACATGATTGATATGTGGCTTCGGGATTGCTTCCTTGTAGGGAGTCGAGGAAGGATTTCTGTGCATTATTGCTACATCATGCTTAATAATTATAATATGTTATTCTATACTCTCTTCTACTGCTACAAGATCGGTGGTTTCCAAAAGATGGTAGTCTTCGATAGGACTAGCTTCTCCCCCTCTTATTCTGGCATTCTGCAGCTTAGTCCACAGATATTACCCTTTTCATTGATACCAATGCATATGTAGTGTAGATCCTTGCTTGCGAGTACTTTGGATGAGTACTCACGGTTGCTTTGCTCCCCCTTTTCCCCCTTCTTTCTTATTTCTAGTTGATGCAACTAGATGGTGGAGTCCAGGAGCCAGATGCCACCCTTGACGATTGCTACTACCCCGACAAAGCCTACTACCTCTTGGAGACAGCTGACGACCAGGAGTGGTTAGGAGGTCCCAGGCAGGAGGCCCTGCTTTTTCGATCGTTGACGTTTGTGCTAGCCTTCTTAAGGAAAACTTGTTTAACTTATGTTTGTACTCAGATATTATTGCTTCCGTTGACTCTTGTATTCGAGCCCTCGAGGCCCATAGCTTGTAATATAAAGCTTGTATTATTTTATTTGTGTCTAGAGTTGTGTTGTGATATCTTCCAGTGAGTCCTTGACCTTGGTCGTACACGTTTGCGTGCATGATTAGTGTACGGTCAAATCGGGGGCGTCACACTCATGATGATGATCATGAAACTTCAGATCAAGTTACTGCTGAACTTCGTAAATCAACCAGAGTACGTTCCGCGCCAGAGTGGTACGGCAACCCGGTTCTGGAAGTCATGTTACTAGACCATGATGAACCTACGAACTATGAGGAAGCAATAATGAGCCAAGATTCCGCAAAATGGCTTGAGGCCATAAAATCTGAGATGGGATCCATGTATGAGAACAAAATGTGTACTTTGGTTGACTTGCCCGATGATCGGCAAGCCATTGAAAATAAATGGATCTTCAAGAGGAAGACCGACGCCGACGGTAATGTTACTGTCTACAAAGCTCGACTTGTTGTGAAAGATTTTCGACAAGTTCAAGGAGTTGACAACGATTAGACTTTCTCACCCGTAGCGATGCTTAAGTCTGTCCGAATCATGTTAGCAATTGCCGCATTTTATGAAATCTGGCAAATGGATAACAAAACTGCATTCTTTAATGGATTTATTAAAGAAAAGTTGTATATGATGCAGCCAGAAGGTTTTGTCAATCCTAAAGGTGCTAACAAAATATGCAAGCTCCAGCAATCCATCTATGGACTGGTGCAAGCATCTCAGAGTTGGAATATACGCTTTGATAAGTTGATCAAAGCATATAGTTTTATACAGACTTGCAGTGAAGCCTGTATTTACAAGGAAGTGAGTGGAAGCACTACAACCTTTCTGATAAGTATATGTGAATGACATATTGTCGATCAGAAATGATGTAGAATTTTCTGGAAAGCATAAAGGAGTGTTTGAAAGGAGTTTTTTTCAAAGAAAAACCTTGGTAAAGCTGCTTACATATTGAGCATCAAGACCTATAGAGATAGATCAAGATGCTTGATAAGTTTTTTCAATGAGTACATACCTTGAGAAGATATTGAAGTAGTTCAAAATGGAACAGTCAAAGAAAGAGTTCTTGCCTGTGTTGCAAGGTGTGAAGTTGAGTAAGATTCAATGCTCGACCACTGCAGAAGATAGAATGAAAGTCATTCCCTATGCCTCAGCCATAGGTTCTATAAAGTATGCCATGCTGTATACCAGACCTATTGTATGCCCTGCCCTGATTTTGGCAAGGGAGTACAATTTTTATATCTAGGAGTAGATCACTGGACATCGGTCAAAATTATCCTTAGAGGACTAAGGAAATATTTCTCGGTTATGGAGGTGATAAAGAGTTCGTCGTAAAGAGTTACGTCGATGCAAGCTTTAACACCGATCTAGATGAGTCTGAGTCTCGATCTGGATACATATTGAAAGTGGGAGCAATTAGCTAAAGTAGCTCCGTGCAGAGCATTGTAGACATAGAAATTTGCAAAATACATATGGATCTAAATGTAACAGACCCGCTGACTAAACTTCTCTCACAAAGCAAAACATGATCACACCTTAGTACTCTTTGGGTGTTAATCACATGACGATGTGAACTAGATTGTTGAATCTAGTAAACCATTTGGGTAGTGGTCACATGGCGATGTGAACTGCGGGTGTTAATTCTCATAACGATGTGAACTATCGGTATTAAATCACATGGCGATGTGAACTAGATTATTGACTAGTGCAAGTGGGAGACTGAAGAAAATATGCCCTAGAGGCAACAATAAAGTTGTTATTTATATTTCCTTATATAATGATAAATTTTTATTATTCATGCTAGAATTGTATTAACCGGAAACTTAGTACATGTGTGAATATATAGACAAAACAGAGTGTCCCTAGTATGCCTCTACTAGACTAGTTCATTGATCAAAGATGGTTATGTTTCCTAGCCATAGACATGATTTATCATTTGATCAACGGGATCACATCATTAGGAGAATGATGTGATGGACAAGATCCATCCGTTAGCTTAGCACTATGATCCTTTAGTTTTACTGCTATTTCTTTCTTCATGACTTATACATGTTCCTATGACTTTGAGATTATGCAACTCCCGAATACCGGAGGAACACCTTGTGTGCTATCAAACGTCGCAACATAACTGGGTGATTATAAAGATGCTCTACAGGTGTCTACAAAGGTGTTCGTGGTGTTGACATAGATCAAGAATAGGATTTGTCACTCCTAGTGTCGAAGAGGTATCTCTGGGCCTTCTCGGTAATACACATCATAGTAAGCCTTGCAAGCAAATGACTAATGAGTTAGTCACAAGATGATGTATTACGGAACGAGTAAAGAGACTTGCCGGTAACAAGATTAACTCGGTATGGTGATACCGACGATCGAATCCCGGGCAAGTAACATACCGATGACAAAGGGAACAACATATGTTGTTATGCAGTTTCACCGATAAACATCTTCGTAGAATGTGTAGGAGCCAATATGATCATCCAGGTTCCACTATTGGTTATTGACCGGAGATGAGTCTCGGTCATGTCTACCTAGTTCTGGAACTCGTAGGGTCCGCACGCTTAACGTTTGATGACGATCGGTATTATGAGTTTATGAGTTTTGAAGTACCGAAGGTAGTTTGGAGTCCCGGATAAGATCACGGACATGACGAGGAGTCTCGGAATGTCCAAGACATAAAGATCGATATATTGGATGACTATGTTTGGACACCGGAAGAGTTCCGGAAGGTTTCGGACATATACCGGAGTACTGGGGGTTACCGGAACCACCGGGAAGTTAAATGGGCCTTATGGGCCCTAGTGGGAGAAGAGGAGGGGCGGCCAGGGCGGCCGTGCGCCCCCTCCCCCTCTGGTCCGAATTGGACAAGGAGGGGGGTGGCGCCCCCGTCGTTAGAATTTCTGCCCCGAGACATGTAAAAAGAAAAAAAAATTCTGCCCCGAGAACGCGAGGGTTTCCCTCCGCGGCCGCCGCCGTATCGACCCCATATCCCGCCACTCCGCGGCGCCCGTCCTAGCTCCGCAGTCGCCAAATCCGGACGGGTCCGTCGCCCTTTGCGCCGCCAACCCGGCAGCCCCCCTTGTCGACGACTACCACGGGTGCACCTCCCTCTCCCTCGAGACTCCATCTCGACCTCCAGGCTCCAGCGCGACGCCACCTCCTGCCGACCGCGACTCCCTCCCGCGCTGCCGACGCCGCCCTTTGCGCCGCCACCCCGGCAGCCCCTCTCGCCGACGACCACCACGGGCGCGCCTCCCTCTCCCTCGAGACTCCATCTCCCAAGCGGCCTTCCCTCCTTTGCCCCGAGTCCAGGACCACTAGTTTGGTCAAATTCCCCGTAGCCGCCTGTCATGATCGGCCGTGCCGGCGCCCCTGGTCGACACGAATGCCGCGGCGGACAGCGGGCTGCTGTGATGATGCACTGGGGTGTAGCGCAGCTCGGAGGCCTGGCTGTTGTGGTGGTGTTGGTCGTGGTGGACGGGGAACCGGCGGCAGGGAATCCCCGACCTCTGCATACAATGCCGACCTTAATTACAGATGTTTCGGTGTTTGTTTTGGATGAAGTGGACTGCTTGCTAGAGAGAGGATTCAGAGATTAGGCCATGCAGATCTTTCGCATGCTCTCACGTCCACAGTTCATAATGTTTTCAGCAACAGCACATTTAGAAATTGTCAAACTCACTGTCTTACAACATGACAGATACATGGAGTATTTCTTGTGGGAATCCAGGTAAACCAAACAAATCAATTAGACAAGTGCTAATTTGGGTGGAGTCTAAGCATAAGAAGCAGAAGATTTTTGAGTTAATGAAGAGTAAGTAGTACTTCAAACCTCCTGCTGTTGTATTTGTGAGTCCCAGAGTTGGTGATCTCTTGTATGAAGCAATGCTGTGGTGGTGTTGGTCGTGGTGGACGGGGAATCGGCGGCAGGGAATCCCCGACCTCTGCATACAATGTCGACCTTAATTACAGATGTTTCTGTGTTTGTTTTGGATGAAGTGGACTGCTTGCTAGAGAGAGGATTCAGAGATTAGGCCATGCAGATCTTTCGCATGCTCTCACGTCCACATTTCATGATGTTTTCAGCAACAGTACATTTAGAAATTGTCAAACTCATTGTCTTACAACATGACTGATACATGGAGTATTTCTTGTCGGAATCCAGGTAAACCAAACAAATCAATTAGACAAGTGCTAATTTGGATGGAGTCTAAGCATAAGAAGCAGAAGATTTTTGAGATAATGAAGAGTAAGCAGTACTTCAAACCTCCTGTTGTTGTATTTGTGAGTCCCGGAGTTGGTGATCTCTTTATGAAGCAATGACTGCTGCTATTGGGTTGGAGTAATTTCCATTCAGGGTGAGAAAACAGTTAAAGAGATAAGGGAAATATTGAGACAGTTTAGGAAGGGAATCGGGGAGACGCAACAGGGGGCATCAGCAGGAAAGCAGCAGGTGGGTGCAGCACCGGCCTTGGCCAAGGTGGCCCATTGTTTCCACAACATGCTTTGACTGCAATTATCTCAGCAAAATCACATGCTAATCTTCTGTACAGATTGATTATATGTTATGGTCACGTATGGGTAGGAGTTCTTTGACTTGCAATTATCTCAGCAAAATCACATGGTAATCTTCTGTAAATTACAAGATGTGCTCCTGTACAGATTGATTATTTGCTTAATCTTAATTTTGTGATGAATCATCGAATAGTGCCATAAGATTCAAAGACTTTTTAGCCTTTTTCGAGCAATTAATCTGCACTCTTTGTTCATGGACGGGAGGTGCTTTTGATCTTCTAATTACTTCCTCCAAGTTAGGTGTTTGTGCTGCTGGTCAAAGGTATGTATGACCGACTAAGATTTGTTTTTCTTCATACGCATTGTTAGAGTAATATCCGTGCGCTTTATTTTTTCCTTCTGAATTTCTTTCATGCATCGGTGTATATGTTTCTTGTGGTCTTCCACAACTTTTGTTCTTGCTATTTTTAGTTCTTGATCTGGATAATTGAAGAAGTGGTTAAAATTCTGTACATGCATGGAGTTTATGTTGTCCTGAGATTTTGTCCTAATATTAATTTTTTTAATCCAAAATTTGTTTAGTTGGATTGATATGAACATGTGAAGAACCCATTGTTAACTTTTGATTTTATTTACATCTGTGATTACTAATTCTCATCACTGATGATTGTTTGTAGTTAAGATTTTCTTCTAATCCATAAGAATTGATGCTGATATGCACTGTTCTATTAAATCTCAATTTCATTGGTGAAGCACAGTTAAAGAAAAGTCATGGATAAAGCTTAGTGATTTCCAGTAAAGAGTTTCTACTAATCCATCAGCTAATGCTAATCTAACCATTAAATCTTGTGAAGATTTTTATTCTATGAGTCCTGCAGCTTTTCGTTGTTGTTGAAGCTAGCTGTGGGATGCCCTTTCTGTTTCATGTGATTCGATGCATAGATAGACAGATTCTATGTTCTCAGCAGACATGGTACTTGGACCTTCGTAAGATGGCGCAAGGGGAGCTATGGGGATATATTGACACCAATATCTGCAAGCACGAAATTAAAGTACAAAAACTAATTCGTAGTGCCTTGGCTATAAGAACGCCTCGACTCCCTCGACCGAAACCCCTGTTCGAGTGCTTCCCATGCTCGACATTGTTGTCGCCGATTTTCCGACTTCGCCAGAATCTCGCCGTTCAACTTCGCCGGAATTTTGTACGCCTGTTCTCCGCCCATGGTACGTGGTTCAGTGCCTTCTAGTAGATTGATGTATATAGAATTATCCACTATTTTCCTATAATTTCGCCATCAAAAGATGTTCTATTTGTTTCCTTACTAGCTGTTTTGGTTGTGCCCATCAATCATGATAGCCAATTTTGTTTCCTGAATGTTCAGGAGGATTTCAGTGCTGCTAAATTGAGAAAAGGATCAATGCTATGAGATTGTTGCTGAGAGACATGTACATGAATCGGGCACAATATGCTTTCTCCTTGCCTTTTCCTTATTGACTAAATCTGAGCACATGACTATATTCGGTTTTCTCATGTAACCTGAGCAGCTGCTGGTTTAGATTTAGCATTCCTTTCAATTCTTGATTAGCAGCGTGCTGCGACACACATGGCTCTGCCTCCGTGTCATTCTACCTGTTTTCATGCTCTCTACGTCTTCCAAGTCATCATTTTTTTTAGTTCTGGAAGTAACAGGAAAATGGTAATATATATATACGTATGGAAGTTGCAAAAAAATCATTATCTTACTTGTCCAAGTAACGTGCAGAATCATTTCTCTTATGGGAATTAGCCTGTTGTATTGACCTAACGAAGTCCACTTCAACCTACCTAATAATTATGCAGTGAAGATGGAGAGCGCCTCAAATATGAGAATCTACTCATCTTTTGTTTTCTGTTCTGTTGCCTCATGTATTTACAGTATGAATTTGTTACACTAGCAAAAGAGGCCGTGCGTTGCAACGGGAGAGAAAACATAACACACACTCTTAACCTAACAATCATCACTCAATACCACAATAGTTTCTATTAGATGACCGACTTGGTCAGCGCATCGGCTCTCCCACGACTCAAGCCACGACCCCCACGACGCCCATATTGTTGTTTTGGCTGCGGCCCCTATATGTATCTCCTGCACTCTTCTGTAATGAATTAAGCAAAGCATTACATCAGTTTTCATGGTATCAGACGCAGCATAGATCCTCTCTTCCCCTGCCATGTCTCATCCCCAACCACCCCCTCCTTCCACCGGCGGCCAGCCAACTCTCTCCGCCGGCGGCCAGCCAATCCTTCCTGCTTCTACAGGCGGCCAGCCAATGCTCCCTGTTACCACCGGCGGCCAGCCAACTACCCAGACCACCGGCGTCCAGCCAATCACCCAGATCGCCGGCGGACAACCACCTTCGCCTACCACCATCACCCTTCCCTCCACCCTTTCTTTCAGCGACACTATCACGGACATCACTCCGTTCATCCCCATCGTGCTTGATCTCCATAGCCACAATTACTATCACTGGAGACATCTCTTCGAGATCCATCTCGGTCGCTGCACTCTTCTCCACCACATCACCGGTGACACCCCACCTACTCCCCACGACCCGCGATGGCTCAAGGACGACCTCGCCATCATTCAATGGTTGTACACGCGCATCTCCACCGAGCTTTTCAACCTTGTGGTCACCGACGGCGCCACCGCACGCGACAGCTGGGTCGAGCTCCGTCGCTTGTTCCAAGACAACCGCGATGCGCGCATCTCCGCCCTCAACACCGAACTGCGCACCATCACTCAAGGCGATCGCCCGGTGGGGGTGTTTTGCCAGCGGATCAAGGCGATCGGAGACGAGCTGCGCGAACTCGGCGAAACCGTTGCGGATCGCTCCCTCCTCCACGCGCTCATGGGCGGTCTGGATGATCGCTTCGCCCAGCAGGCCACGTTGATTCCCCTCCTCCGTCCTCTGCCCTCGCTGGCCGAGGCTCGTTCCATGCTGCAGATGGAGGAGCAGACCCAGGCAAGGAAGGCTGGCATGCCGCGCCTCTTCCATACCACGACGCGCCCAGCCACGCCTGCTACATCGCCTACTCCTGCTCCACCCTCGGGCTCATCTTCACTGCAGCCGCCGCCTGGGTGGCGTCCCAGCCCAAACTACAAAGGGAAGAATCCAGTTTATCGCCCTCCCCAGCAGCGCTCGGCGGGCTCTTCTTCTGCTTCGTCGTCTACATCACCCGCCCCCGCGCCGCCTCCACCCACCATGGCGCCCTCGGCGTCCTCCACTTCTCCGGCGACCTGGCGCCCCTCCCATGATCCCTGGACAGGGCTGGTTCAGGCCTGGCCGATGCCGTGGACGGCGCCCTCACCATATGGCGCTCCTGTAATGCCCAGGATGGAGTTATACCTCCTACGTGTCGAGGCACGACTTAAAGGCATAAATCCATCCTAGAATGATCTCAAGTTTGGTAATCTTTGCACATCTCATGTAAAAGAGGGGATTGTAAACATAAATAGTTGGCTTACACTCACCACGTCACACAATTACATAACATGTCTCAATCATCATACATTAAGAATATCACAACCCTCTAAGGGCAAAGCCAGATGTCAAGATACCAAACTTAGATAAATAAACCACAGGCGGATCGAATCCTAGTAGGAGTCTCCACTACTGATCATCCGGATATCGCACATAGTACCAACTACGCTTCTCGTCGTACTCCCAATCCAGCTCGGTGCCATCACCTGGATAGCTCACAACTGGACCTGCATCTGGTGTGGTGAAGTAACTGTGAGCCACAGAGGACTCAGCAATCCCGTTCCCGGGTAACAAGACTATTCAAGCCTTGGGAAAGGATAAGGCTGAAGAAAAGAATAAGTGTCTGCAGCAGCAACTAGCAACTAGCTTACGTGAGTGAGAGCGAGAAGAGAAAGCCTCGGACGAGAAGTGATCACGAAGGGATCCTAGCTACAAGCTCAACAAACATAACCCCTCCGTGTTCAACTCCCGAATCCCTATTCGGAAATTGACAGTCACGGAACACACGCTGGTAGTGTATTAGAAACATTGTGTCAAGTTATCTACAACCGGATATTAACAAGCTCCCATCTGCCACATAACCGCGGGCACGGCTTTCGAAAGTTCAAACCCTGCAGGGGTGTTCCAACTTGACCCATTACAAGCCCACGATCCGCGGAGTCGCAACTCCAAAGTGGGAAGACCCGAGTATTCTCGGAATCCCGTGCTCAAGATATACCGAGCTAAGGTAAGGCTAATCCAGCAAATCCTCCCGGCGTGCCGACACCCTGATAGTAGCCGCGCGTATCTAGTCTCAGGCCACGACCGGATGAGCACAGCGTACAGTGGCCGAAATACCCAAGTTGCCAAGGGGGGCCCCGCACACGACTCTAGTTTGGACCAACACTCAATTCGAGCACTGGCCCAGGGGGGTTGAATTAATTAAGCCTCGGGTTAATTACTCCCTGGGAAAGTTTTAGTTGTTTAGGCGAATAGTACCAATGTTGGGACTTGCTGGAAAAGACTTAGCACTTAGCGGTTTATCGAGGGGGTCCCATACACCCCAACCGTGTTAGGAACGCATAATCAAGGAACATAACACCGGTTTATACGGTTCCTAACGGCATGAGTGGAACAAATCACCAAGCAAAAGGCTTAGCCTTCCACCCTTGCCAATATATAGATGATTTCATTTTAAGCATTTATATAGTGTGATATAACCCAACCAAACTTCAACATGAAGCAAGCATCTTCGATCTTCACCTGCAACTAGCAACGCTATAAGAAGGGCTGAGCGAAGCGTACTTAGCCAAGCAACGGTTTGCATAGGTAGGTTGGTTAAACATGGCAATTGGCTACAAGTAGGAGGCTGACAAGAAGATCATGGGCATCGAGGCAAAACTATAGAGCGGAACTACTAGCAATAGGCGAAGATAGTAATGTTATCGGGGTTCGGTCATCTTGCCTGAAGAGAAGTCGTTCGGATCGTAAGAAGGGTCCTCGTGCTCAACCTCGTTGGAAACCTCGTGCTCGTACTCGAACTCAGTCTCGGCTTCCGGCTCTAAACAAAACAATCACACCAAGCACCAATCAACAAGATGCAATGCGCACTCGAAAATGATGGATGCATGATGGATGCACTAAGGATGCACACGGAGCACGTAAAATATCACTTAAGCAAAACACCTCAAAACATGATAACAATCTGATATTATTAATCTACACAGAAAATCAATCAAGTTACATATAAGATTCGCTGAAATCGGAGTTACGGGCTAAAAGTTATGCCCGAAACAAGAAATGAGCGAAAGCTGAAAATTACAGCATCATAGCAACTTCGGAGCACAAAATAATTAAACTACAGCACTCAAATATCATGGCAAAGGACATGAACACAAACTAGACATATACTACAGCAACTAAGTCCAAAGGTGCACCCCCAAAGGAGCCACGGATCAATAGCAATGATCTTGGACATATTGAACTTGACAATAAAATTCTGACAGCAGAATTTTATTGAAACTTTGGAGCAAAAGATAAACATGCTACAGCCACTTAAATAGACATGTGAGGACATGAATGGAAAGACAACAATATATACTACAAGGAACAAACAAGATCCACTCCAAAACTAACATGGTTTGTCCTAGAACATTACACGAACATGGCATCGGAACATTACAGATTTCAGACTTAGTGAAAAACCACTAAGTCCTAAAACAGCAATATCATCATAGCATCTAAACGAGCATGTTTAAGTCACCTCGAAACTAAACATGGCAAGTGGTAAGCACCTCATCAAAGAACACATGAAGGTGATTCCGAAACACACAAGCATGCTTCATGGAGATAAACACAACGATTGCAACGAGCTCAACAAGATGGCATTTCATAACAAGTGAAATAACATCACAGCCACATGGCACTTTGCAACGATGATAAACATGGCAAGAATAAATCTAACATGCTTCCTAGCACATACAACATGTAGAGCATGGCAAGACGAACACGTGGACATGCCATTTGCATCATTCGGACAAACGAGCTAAAAGATATCACATGGCAAAGATGGCATAAAAACATCACATAGCAGCAGTTTATATCACGATGCACTCTTGCAACAGCAAAACAAGCACATAGATGATCTCTAACATGCATGGCATAGTGGAATGAAACGTAGTACATGTCTCCACGAACTATTTGACATATCATTTGCGCAAAACGGAGCTACGCACAAAAAGTTATGCACGTTTGAAAACTGCACCAGAAATCAAAATCTCAGGGACTTGGAGAAAAAATCACCACCTCGGTCAACGTGGCTGGATCTGGTCAACGGGCCCGCGGATCGGGCCGAAGCGGGTCGGGCGCCGGCGACTGGCGGATCCGGGCGCGCGGGACCCGGCGGCGGCCCACGCGGCTGGAGGAGGAGGCCCAGCCTTTGCCTTGGGGCGGCTCGGGCCCAGGAGGAGAGGCGGCTGGCGCGCCCTGGCTCGATGGGGTGTCGCGGGAGCCCGGCAGAGAAAGCCCAGGCGGGGCGGCGCGATAGGCCGGCCCGGCGGCGGGATCTGGAGGGGCCTGGAGGAGGCGCGGTCGGGCCAAGCGGGGGGATGGCGAGGCCCAGGTGGCCTCGGGCGAACGACGGCCCGGTGGCGCGAACGAGCGGGCGCTCGGGCGGAGGAGGCGAAGCGAGCGGCGGGATCTGATTGGGCCTTCGGGCGGCTGGCCCGCTGGATCGGGAGCGCACGGGCGGATCTCGTGATCCGTTGACCTGGATCGGAACGGGGCTTCTCCCCGGTCGATCCCAGGCAGCGGCGGCGGCTGTTCGAACTGGCCGGCGGGAGGTGGCGCTCCGGCGGTGCTATAGGCGACGAGGGACCGGATCTGAGGCGTGGGATGGGTGGAGTGAAGAGAGGGGCCCGATCTGCGAGGAGAGGAGGTGGAGAGGAGTTTTGGTGCGGATTCCGGCGAGGTGGGTGAACTCCGGCGAACCTCCGGCGAGATTCCGGCAAGATCTCCGGCGAGGTGGTGGCTGGAGGAAGAGGAAGAAGTGGGGGCTAGGGTTTCCTTGTTTTGGGGCACAAATTTGGGGGAGTGGACAAATATATAGGCACAAGTAGCTAGGGTTGTCCAAATGGAGTGCGGTTTTCGGCCACCGAATCAGATTTGGATGGCCTAGATGATAGAAGTGGTTAGGAGTGGTTGGTGGGTTGTTGAAGGGGGTGTCTTGGGCCACAAAGTGGAGGCACTTTGAGCCCACGAGAATAACTGTTGGAGGAGCAAACGGACTCCAAACGAGACGAGATTTGAGAGGCGGGTTGCACACAACAAAACAACAACACACACAACAACCTCGCGGCACACCGGTAACGTTACACGCCCGAACAACAAAGTAGGCCTACGGGACGCCACGGACACGTGAGGGAGCTCCGGAACGCGAAACGGACAACGGGAAGGAACGCGTGGAACCGGATGCAACCGACAACACAATGCAATGCGATGCACATGTCTACATGTTATGAATGAATGCCACACACTCACACAACAAAACGACGAAAACCCGAAAGACAAAGAACCCGGAATGGAAATAGATGAAGCCGGAGATATATTATATACCCAAAAGGGAAAGTATTACATCCGGGGCATTACAGCTCCACCGGCATACAGCGGCACGTGGGCGCCGGGCATGCGTCCTCAGCTTGGTGCCCCTGGCCTTCTCGGCTCGCGACCGCCGCCGCACGCCTACAATGCCTACACCCCGCTGTACCAGCCCGTGGCGCCTCCTCCGGCTCCTATGTACCACTACGGCGCGCCATCTTCATCGACATGGGAGCACGCTCCGCCACCGGCTCCCCCAACTGCCTCGACCTCAACTCCGCCAAATTGGGATCAAGCCGCCTTCATCGCTGCCATGAACTCACTTACCACTCAAGATACAGGTATGGAATGGATCTTCGACTTTGGTGCTTCTTCGCACATGTCCGCATCTAGTTCTACGCTATCCTCTCTTTATCCCTCTATTTTCCCCACAATCACAGTAGGTAATGGCTCCTTCGTTCCTGTGTCTTGCATGGGTTCCATCTCTCTCTCACCCAAACTTCTTCTGCGCGACGTTTTAGTTGCTCCAGCTTTAATTAAAAACCTAATATCTGTTCGCCAATTTACTATTGATAATCTTGTCTCTATCGAATTTGATCCCCTGGGTTTGTCTATGAAGGATCTTCGCAGCAAGGAGGTGATAGCTCGGTACAATAGTTCTGGTGACTTATACACTGCTCGCGGTGCATCTTCATCTCCAGAAGTTCATGCTATGCTCGCCTCCGTCTCCATCTAGCACCGTCGCTTCGGTCATCCCAGCAGCGCCACTACAACTACTCTTCTTCGCGAGTTTCAGCTCCCGCATGATAGGGAATCTCATATTTCTTCGTTGTGTCAGTCATGTCAAATGGGCAAGCATGTTAGATTGCCTTTTGGCACATCCACTACCAGTAGTTCTTTTCCTTTCGAATTGTTGCATTGTGATCTCTGGCAGTCCCCAATCCCTAGTGTTTCAGGCTTTAAGTTTTATCTTGTAATAGTGGATGATTTCTCTCATTTTATATGGACCTTTCCGCTTCGTTCCAAATCTGTTGTTCATAGTGTTTTTGTTAATTTTCAACGCTATGTCTATACTCACTTCTCCCTTCCCATACGCTTTCTTCAATGTGACAATGGACGTGAGTTTGATAACGCCCGCAACCGCGATTTTTTCCTTCACCATGGCATTCTTCTTCGTTTCTCGTGTCCCTACACATCACCCCAAAATGGGAAAGCTGAGCGATCTCTTCGTACCATCAATGATATTCTTCGAACACTCTTAATCCAAGCATCTATGCCTCCCAATACTGGGTTGAATCTCTTCGTCATGCTACCTTTCTTCTTAACATCAGACCTACCAAAACTTGCCCACAATTCTCCCCCTATGCTTCTCTTTTTCTCTCTTCTCCTTCCTATTCCGATCTACGCATCTTCGGTTGCCTCTGTTTCCCTAACTTATCCGCCACCGTTCCACATAAACTTGCATCGCGGTCTTTTCCTTGTGTTTTCTTGGGGTACTCTGATGATCACCGCGGATACCACTGCCTTCATCTTCCTACCAGCCGTGTAATCATCTCACGTCACGTCACATTTGATGAAACTTGCTTCCCCTTCGCGCAAGACACACCTCCTGTTTTTTTCTTCTCCGCTCCATGCTTCCAAGGCCACCGCACAGAACCCTAGCGTGATCGACGTGCATGCTATGCATGGTCCTGTTCACGTAGCTCCCATCGACTACACTAGCCCACCACCCACCACCGATCCACTTCCTTCCACCACAGACTTGCCCGTCGCGGACCCACCACTCACCCCGACGACAACTGCATCCACTACGGACCCATCATCCCCGCATGCATGCACTCCTTCCACTCCCTTACATACCTCTCCCCTCGTTTCTTCTTCTTCCTCCGCTTCTCCCAGCTCCTCCTCCACTCCAGATACACCTCGTCCTCTCCCTCGTCATGCTGTACCAGTCCCCATGCCTACCAACGACCACCAGATGCGCACTCGTAGCAAAGCCGGTTTCGGTCTTCCCTCTCGTCGCCTTAACCTGACGGCATCCACCACCTCCTCTTCTTCCATATCTCCGATTCCCAAATCCTACAAGGCAGCTCTACTCGATCCTCACTGGTTTCGTGCCATGCAAGACGAGTACGATGCTCTCCGGCTCAACAACACATGGTCTCTCATCCCCCGTCCTCCTGGTGCCAACATCGTCTCGGGCAAATGGGTTTTTCGTCATAAGTTCAACTCTGACGGATCTCTCTCGTGTTACTAAGCACGATGGGTGTGTCGCGGTGACTCTCAGCAGCCTGGCGTTGATTTTGACGAAACCTTCTCTCTGGTTGTCAAACCCAGCACCATTCGGACTGTTCTCAGTCTTGCCGTCTCCTCTTCTTGGCCCATCCATCAACTAGACGTCAAGAATGCTTTCCTCCACGGTTCCTTAAACGAGACAGTGTATTGTCAGCAACCTCTCGGCTTCACTCATCCAGACCACCCCGATCATGTTTGTCTCCTGCAGAAATCGTTATATGGACTCAAACAGGCTCCACGTGCTTGGTTCCAACGTTTTACCACCTTTATCAAGACACTCGGTTTTCTTCCCTCTCGTTCGGATTCATCTCTCTTTATCTTCAAATCCGATGCTCACATCGCCTACCTCCTTCTTTACGTTGACGATATTGTCTTAACGGCATCGTCCACTTCTTTTCTCGAGCACGTCATTTCATCCCTACGCATGGAGTTCTGCATGACCGATCTAGGCCACCTCCATCACTTCCTTGGTATTGCTGTATCTCATTCTTCTACAGGTCTATTTCTCTCCCAACGTCAGTATGCCATCGACATTCTTTCTAAAGCCGGCATGCTTGACTGCCACCCTGCTCGCACTCCTGCTGATACTGGCTCCAAATTATCTTCAGTCGGTAACTCTATCCCTGATGCCTCTCTTTATCGCAGCTTAACTGGAGCACTGCAATACATGACTCTCACCCGCCCAGACCTCTAGTACTCTGTCCAGCAAGCTTGTCTGTACATGCATGACCCACAACTCCCTCACTTCAACCATGTCAAACGTATTCTACGCTATCTCAAAGGCACTCTTGATCATGGTCTCTCCATTAATGCATCCACCCTCACACACTCACAGCGTACTCTGATGCGGACTGGGCAGGTTGTCCAGACACTCGACGTTCCACTTCCGGTTACTGTGTATACTTGGGTGATAATTTGATTTCCTGGTCGTCCAAACGGCAGCTCACAGTCTCCAGGTCCTCGGCGGAAGCTGAGTATCGCTCAGTTGCTCATGCGGTTGCAGAAACAGTCTGGCTTCGGCAGCTTCTTGGTGAACTACATCGACCCATACAGCAGGCCACCATTGTATATTGTGATAACATATCTGCTGTGTACATGTCATGTAATCCTGTTCAGCATCGTAGAACTAAGCATATAGAGATAGACATACATTTTGTTAGAGAGAAAGTAGCACTAGGTGAAGTTCGAGTTCTTCTACCAGTGCTCAATTTGCCGACATCTTCACCAAGGGACTACCCACAGCTGCCTTCCTCGACATTCGTTCCAGCCTCAACGTCGTCGAGCCCGCCGTTGACACTGCGGGGGGGTGTTAGATGACCGACTTGGTCAGCGCATCGGCTCTCCCACGACTCAAGCCACGACCCCCACCACGCCCATATTGTTGTTTTGGCTGCGGCCCCTATATGTATCTCCTGCACTCTTCTGTAATGAATTAAGCAAAGCATTACATCAGTTTTCAGTTTCATCTCCTTTATTTTTCCGAGGCATCGTATTTGTGTTGCTGCTTATCCTCCTTCTTACCCTCGCCGGCGATGGCCTCAGTGTTCACACAAAACAAAGCAAAAAAACGTGTTGAGAAATCTGTTGTTTTCCCCTGCGACATTTTTCAGAGGTATGCATGTGTAGTTATCGATATTTTCTTTTCCCTATATGGTTATAGTGGGGTGTTTATTTACAATCCGGATCGCCACCGGTACGGAAGAAAAAACGGATCTTGCGCTATAAATTATAAGTTTGCTTCCAAAACAATATTTAAAAAATATTTAACAGGTAAAATTAACATCATATTTGAATTCTACACATTTTTTTAATAAAATTTCATATACAATATGTTAAAATCGAAGTTACGGTTTAAAAGATACATATAATTTAGAAAATCATTTGTTTGACTTAAATCTTTACCTAATAATAATTAAAAATACTTAACAGGTAAAAATAATCTCATATTCATATTACACATATTTTTCTAATCAAATTTCATATATAACATGTTCAAATCGGAGTTACGGTTTAAAAGATATGGATGATTTAAAAAAACATTTATTTGACTTAAATATGATCCGTTGATGAATTACCTAAAACATCAGGTGGATTTTTGAAAAATGTAAAATAACAGTTCGGGTATGACTTAAATCCGGACTGCGGGTTAATTTCAAGAAAACACACGGACTTTTGTGTAAATACAAAAAACTATTCATTTTAACTTAAATTAGAACTGCGGGTTGAATTCTCTGAAGTAGAGGGACTTTTCTGAAAAATGCCATGACGGACAAGAAGAAACCCAATTTGCTTTATTATTAGGTAAAGACTCTGTGTTTCTTGAACTTGGTCAGTGTTAAGGTTTGGTATTAGGAGGGTAATTCCTCCCAGCCTACAGTTTTTTATTTCATGGAGTGCATGATAATTAAAGAAGATACTTTATTTTGAGCGTTTCTTTTCAGATAATAGACTGGCCAAACAGTTGTCTGGCATTGTTGTAAATGCAGTAATGTTAGATTTCTTTCATAGTGGTTCACTTGCAAGCTTTATTCCACAAATTGTGTAGCATATTTGTATTTTCTTTACCCTGGTGCAAGTCATATGCATCCGCCAACACAATGAACCAATTGATATTTTCATGATGGGATAATGCATATGCGCAATTCGATGTGGGCACATGTTTGGCATGTATATTTTTCTTTCTTTCCACAGTATAACATCTTTCTGAATTTCATAGACTTTTGGATAATTAGTTCAAATGCATTTCCACTCACACGCTTATGAACATGGCTACGTTTTGTAATGTAACATCAGAACACTTACAACATTACTTTGTTGTATATTGAGGGTCTGGTCCTTGACAGTAGTTGGCAGCACCTTCACATGAAGCACATGCAGAGAAATGTTACATCCATACAGCTAATGTATCACTGTAGTATGAGAAAATGTGTGTTCTTTTTTGCATAAATTACTTCTTCAACTTGCAACACGGGGTCCTCTCCCTGCACGGCACGGCACCGCCGCCATGAATCCCGCCGCCACGCGCGGCCGGTCTTCCTCTCTAGCTACCCTCAAGCAGCGCCGTCGTTTCCCTGTTCTTCTTCGCCTCCTCACCCCCAGCCTTCTCCACCTCGAGGCGGACGTCTCTGATTTGGATAGGAGTCGATGGCGTGTTCACGCTGGAATACTGCTCCAGCACGTAGGTATGGGGCCAACCCGAATTTCAGATCAATCTCCCTGCCATAAGAAGAAACCCTAGAGTAGAAGCACAAGTAAATCGCATTGCAAGTTTGTAAGACGAGATTGTTGTGCGGGAACTATCCAATCTCGCCTCCACCTACTTCGCCGGAAGACCATCTGCAATCCGATGTTGGTCTACACGTCGCCTGAACTCCGAGTGCCGGTTCTCCATGAGGTATTGCATACTGAAGCCACAAGGAGAATTGGAATCATGCTATTTGTTTTTCTAGAAACCTACAGTTAATGAAGCAAACACAAACTGAACCTTAATGTGCTACTCCCTCTGTCCCAAAATATAAGAACGTTTTTAACACTACACTAGTGTCAAAAATGTTCTTATATTATGGGACGGAGGGAGTACTTCCTAATCTTTAGTTAATTTTTCATTGATTGATTCATTGTTGTGTTTAGTTAGTCTATATCCACAAGCTAGAGAGACTAGGATAGTTAAGAACAATGTCTAAGGTAATGATTCACTATGTATAGATTGCCACCTTCTAAGAATAGTAAACTGATAAGCAGAAAAGTCTAAGGTATTTTTTGATAGAGACTACTGGTAGTTAGAATAATTTTACTGTCGAGGCAATCCTTACACATTCATGAATATTTAATAACAACAGTGAATTAATCTCTATATTTCTACCTTCCTACCTTTTGGGGGCTTGGCCTTGCTCGTATGATATTACGGGGCTTGAATGAACTGCAGATTTCGTAATTCAGTAGTGTTGCTATGATTTTTCACTACCACATGTTTTAACTTAGTTATTGGAATAGGGAGCCCTGTCGAATTACTTATGCCTCTGGTGATTTGAGAGCTAATATTCGGTTTCTCCAAATACCAGTATGATGATTGCATTAAGGATTGTGATACGGCTGTTGAGAGGGGAAGGGAACTTTGTGCTGACTTCAGACAAGGAAATCAACTGCTCTTGCCAAACTTTCCATGTCTTCCAAAGACTACGACGTTGCTATTGAGACTTTCCAGTAGGCTCTAACTGAGCATCGAAACCCAGATACCCTGAAAATATTAAATGATGCTGAACGAGCAAAGAAGGAGCTCGAGCAACAAGAGTATTATGATCCATAACAAGCTGATGAGGAGCGAGAGAAAGGTAAGCTGCGTGAATTTACTGTTAGCACTGCTTGTCTGCCCCTAATAATAGTCTGGGGTAGTTAATGATGAGGTTTTCTGTTCTTGCTACTGCCCTACAGGTAATGAGTTCTGTAAGCAGGAAAAATACCCAGAAGCAGTGAAGCATTACACTAAAGCGCTCAGGAGAAACCCGAAGGATCCAAAGGTAATTCCATGATGTTTTATGTTACTCAATTGCTTGATCAAAAAAATTATTTGAAACCGTTTCACTGTTGTATCGGAATTCAGTGGTAAATCTGATGGGAAGAATATTTTTACATCTGACGGGAACCCGCATAAGATTAACCAATAATGCAGAGAACATACCGAACTGTGTATATATTTGCCTTTTGAATTAGCCTGTAGATGATAACTGGTGCATCAGGTGCTTTTGCAGTATATATTTGTCCTGTAGTGGATTTGGTATAACTGCTAAGTTGTTGTTTGCGTGGATTATATATTTCAGGTATACAGCAACAGGGCTGCCTGTTACACCAAGCTGGGTGCCATGCCTGAAGGGATGCTGAGAAGTGCATCGAGCTAGATCCTACATTCTCCAAGGGATACATCAGGAAAGGCGCAATCGAGTTTTTCATGAAAGAGTACGACAAAGCAATGGAAACTTATCAGTAAGGCCTAAAGCATGATCCGAGTAACCAGGAGCTGCTTGATGGTGTAAAGAGGTAAATAGCACTCTAAGAGATCGTCAATCAATCATTGGTTTCTCATCTTAGATTCCACCAAGCAGCTCCTAACCGTTGTTGTCCGTTCTCAGATGTATTCAGCAGATCAACAAGGCGAACAGAGGCAGACTTACCCCAGAGGAACTGAAAGAGAGACAGGGCAAAGCTATGCAGGACCCTGAAATCTAGAACATTCTGACGGACCCTGTGATGCGGCAGTTAAGTTCATCATCAGATGTCTGTTTACTCCTCTTTCTTGAGCCAGAGCTTGGTTTGGTGAACGGTGCGATAAACGTTGAGATGTCCGTTGAGCACCTGTAGGACAACCCGCCATCACGGCCAACGCTTGTCAACTCCGACAACATCCATGTGGTCATAGTCGAATCCTCCTGTCCTCTCACGCCGTGTATATTCAGACCTATTTGCGTGCGCTGTAGGTTGTATGAACATGGGGGTGCAGTCACCCGAGGTGCAGAAGCTCCATCACCTACCTCTACCTCCTCCACTACGCTGACAAGTAAGCTAAGCCCATGTCATCTACATTGCTTCCTCCCTGCCTATTATTTATTACTTCGAGCCTGCTGTTCTTTTATCATATAATACAAACCTATCTATGCTTAAGTGTGGGCATTAGATTATGGAACAGGAGAAACAAAGTGTTCTTTAGTAGATGCAAACCTGTCCATGCTAGAATTGGATCAAGAGTTACTTGCGTTGCCTGTTTGATGTGTATAAACATATTTTTTTTTGGATGTCATAGAAAAAGCATGCCACATCATAATTTTTAATCTTCGTAAACTAGTTAAACTTAGAATAAGATCCGAGCGCTTCTTGAATGCATGGAAACAAGTTAGATATCTCAGAGTCAATATGTCATATATTCTGAAAGTGGTGCACATGGATATGTATATTCTTGGTTAGTTTTTGTTTTGTTTCTGTTGTATATGCTCTAAGAGTCTAAAAGAAGATGAGGTAGCGCTACTTGATTTCCTATAAAATTCCAGTAACAGTCAAGCAATGATGCAATAGTGGCCTTTTCTTTTTCCTGTATTACATAGTGACCATGGAGTCAAAGCTCATGTCCATGGTCGATTACTGACTGTTGCACTTATATAGAGCGCACCGATATAATATCTACTGGTTCATCTGACTTATTTGATCTATATGTTGTTTTTAACAGCAACAAGTTAAACACAATTATATAATTTTGGTTTGCTGAAAGGTAAAAACATATCATTTCAATACTACTTATCTGGTTTGCGCCTGTTATTTACTGGTCTGTCTTAAAATAAGGAACTAAAATTTTGTGTTGATTTATTTTTTGAGGACATTTTGTTAATGGTTTTCCATATGATCCTTCTCCTTACCATAAATTTAACTAAATTAACTTTCATCTTCAAATGTTATATATACCACAATAAGTACCTAGCGAAGAAGAAAACCAGAGAGATAGAAATTTGAAAACCAAACCTTTTTGGAAAAAAATTCCATGTCGACAGTAGGCTTCATATAAATGCAATAAATCCATTAGCTGATGCGTCCTATCATTAGGTTTAACCAATAATTCTATTAAATTTTGAAGCTGACCTGTTCGCCCCTTGCCTTTGCTTGCTACAACAACGGATTGCTTGGAATACTAATAGGATGGCTTGGGATTTGGGAGTATGAGTCCCGAACGTGTTACTATCATATTTGGCTTGCAGGTTGTGCGGAAGGAAGATGTTGGTTGAATGAGTCCCTCGGAACCTAGCGGTGCTGCTCAGCCCTGTACATGCCATTGCCTGCCTCGATGAGTAACTGGGATCCTCATGCTACCAATTTGGTCATCCCTGGGAAACATCAAGCAGATCATGAGACTGCATCTTGAGAAGAAGCATTATTTACAACTCAGTATTATGTCATGCATGGAAGAAGCACTCGACCTTATTACTAACTACTTCCTCTGTACACAAATATAGGACGTTTTAGACTAAACATACAAGTCTCTGGAACGTCTTATATTTATGTACAGAGGGAGTAATAATATGTAAACAGGTGTGTTGCATTCCTATTCTGATCGTGGATTTCAAGCATACTGCTAACAAAATGTTGGAGAGCGTGGCAAGTTTCAGCTAATTCAAAACATGCCAATCCTGAATTTCTGGCCTTCACATTGCCATGTTTATCCCATATAAATTTCTGAAGTTTATGATCAGTATAACTACATTTATTAGCTGTTGGAAGCGAAACACAGTTGGGTAGAGAAAATTAATTGTTGTTGACCGAAAATAGTAGGCGCCAATTTGTTTTTGTGCAGCGGGTAGGGAGAGATTATATATGGTACTCCCTCCGTAAACTAATATAAGAGCGTTTAGAATACTAAAATAGTGATCTAAACACTCTTATATTAGTTTACAGAGGGAGTAGAAGCCAACCTGGTCGTTTTATGTTATTTGTTGGACGATGTTATTTATCTATTTGGTTACTTGTGCATAACTTTACTTAATTGCTGAAATTGATCTTGCATTAACAGTTTTTCTATTTGAATGTAGTCCTGGTAATTCTTTTAGTTGGGAGATTAAACCCTAAATTAAGTATTATATTCTTCATTGATTGTTGCTTGACTTTCGCTAGAGATTATTTTTTCACAAGAAATGGGTGTTGTAAATGAAGGATTCCATTCCCCACTTTAATAATACTATCACAACTTGCCCATGCGTTGCACCGGGAGAAAAAATGATGTGCTTTGCTGTGAAGTAAACACCAATTATCAATAATTAGATTGGCCAGGGAAAGGATAAGTTTGATGGTGAAAATAATGATGGATCAATTAACAATAGGATTCTTTGGGGCGTTAGTTTGAAACTTGCGATATGAATCCTAATCAATTAATCGGGTGAACAACCTTATCTTTAGACTATCATACTGATAACAAAAATATTCTAGATGTAGTGCTTATTTTGAGTTACAGACATTAGACTATAAAAAAGTGGTACACTTCATCCGACGTCCATGCATACATGCTTCTCTCGCTGACCGTGAAATCCTTGTTGGATAGATGTTCTAACTTTCTGTTATGTTGCGATATATGTATGATTCTTCATTGCAATTGCATCTTTGCTTAGTCTGTTGCGCCTCAATTCACGATTAGCTATAATTTGCTTTGTTCTCCTTTTAGATAATTATCACTAAGTAAAGTTAATACATAGAATTATTAATGTCTTTAAATCATGGTGGTAGTATATAACAACTTCTATAATTAGCTTTGTTCAAGAAAGTAAGCCAGTTCATTAAAGTAGGTTACTTTTGTTTACCATATTCTTTTGTTTAAATATAATATTTTTGTATTGTGGTATACCTATACATAGTTTCAAATAAGTATGACTAAGTTAATTAATGACGGTGCATGTGTCGCGAGTGTCTTGTTTTTCATGGATACAATTTGGGAAGTAGAAAAATGTTACGACATTGTAGATCAGATTAATTATTGCACTACCATCAGACAATAAAAGTTTCTTCACACGTAACAATAGCTTTATTGAGATCAACTAAAGACTATTGCTATGACACGTAAATGTGTGTGTTTTGGCATCGATGGTTTATTATGCACACATATGAACCGTTATAAATCCGTCTATGTATGGTGTTTGTTTCCTTTTCAGTTTTATCGGCATGAGTTCGCGAGGACATAAACTGAGTAAAAAAATAGAAGCGTCGGTGAGAGGTTGCGTCGCTTTGAGCGAACATGAATGTGGCACCGATGCTCCGAAGAGGCGTTGTATGCTTTGGACGGGAAGGAACGCGGATGAGGGAGTAGATTTTGGGTGGACCAGGGCAGCAGGGGCGGGCCCAGGAATTGGAGACTGGGTATTCAATTTTTTTATAAAAAAAAATCAGCCTGCAGGCTTCCTTTTGGCGCGAACCGATTATAGTAGCATAATGTACTAGTTGTAAAATAAATTAAAGATATCACATAATATATTATATTAATTAAAAATCATAACTTGGAATTGTACAACATATGGAAGTAGTAATTGTTCAACAATGCGTGGCAAAATCTAAGATATATATAGAGGGTAGAAAAATAGCAAATGATCAGAAAGCTTACAAATTACAAGATAACTTTGTGATCCTTGATGCTTTGAAAATGATAACTTGCACGAAGAATTCTCTTTAAATGACTGTTTTTTTTAGAAAAGGAGGATGTACCCCCGGCCTCTGCATCTGGACGATGCATGCAGCCATTTTATTAATTATTCACAAAGACCATACAAGATGATACATCAATAAGCCTGAAGCCACCATTCTGGCAACGCCTGCCGTTACTGATCCTATCCCCTCGATGAAGGTGTGCCGAATGTCTGGGCCTAATACCAAACAGACATCACACCAAAACCTAACATCTAAAGCCGGATGCCCCATGCAAGCCACTACCTGGACTGGGTCACACACCGGTCCGACACACTCCCAGTGAGCACCGCACGCTGCAAGGACCGTCACCTCCATCTTCAATATATCCATCCTCAGAGCAGAACTGATGCACCGACCTTACCAGGCCTCTCTGCCATCGACGCCAGACAGCGTCGTCCTTCTGCGCGAGTCCGCCAACCCGCATCGGACAGCGGGACTCCACTGCGCTACGCTGTTGAGATCCGTCGGCATCGATGCGTATGATGAAACACCGCTCCACCTCCTAATCCAGATCGCCGCCAACACCCTCCCAACGGTGTCCATAGTCACACTGCTCCCAAGGCGGCGCCTTCAAGAAGGGAACGACGCCGAAGGCGCCGTCGCCACCCACCGCAGTTTGGGCTTTCACCCGGGAGACAAATGACGCGGTGGAAGTAGAAGCAGATCTGACGAGTGTCTCCATGGAGAAGAAAGCGGCGCCCACGGGCGTCGCCGCCGCCGTGGCCGAAAGGGCGACTAGGGATTTCTCCCAATCTGAATCCTCACCTCCAGCTCCATCCGCATCGAGGATCGGCAAGTCTTGCGACCCAGATCCGTACGGAGAAGCACACCTAGCAGAGGACGAAGGCTACAAGGCGTTCCAATCCAGATCAGACATCGTCGGGCGAGCCCAACCGCCGGTGTCCCGAACGACCGGAAGGATTAGACGAAACAGCCAGGTCCGATCCATAAGCTCCTCCGAACGGCCGGACGGATCTAGTGGATCCGATCCATGCGCCTGCCCGAGCGCGTGAGAAGCTCCCCGCCGCCACCTTCCTTGGCTGCGTCCAAGGCCTGCCCGGTGCCAGCCTCTGGCAGCAGCGAGGAAAGGAGGAGGCGTGGGGAAGTTTAGCGGCGGCGGCGTGAGATAATGTGACATGTGACCAAGCAATCATTCAAGTATTCCCTTGCAAATAATCTTGTCTGAACAATTCAGAATTGACTGCAAACAAGTCTCTAATTTTACTAGATTTAAATAGAAAGACAAGTGGTCATACTAACTTGCTTAAACTTGTACGAGTACGTCCGTACTACAGCCTGCTCCCTGCCAGCAGTGATGAATGGATTCAGGTCGATTAAGTATCGGTCTGAGAGGAGAGATCCCAAATTCAGAAGTTGCAGGATTAATACATCGATATAATTAGTAAACATACTTTGGATAGATGAATATGTGTGTTGTGGCTTTGAAATGATCGATGACTGCTGCCTGCTGCAGACTGCATGGATCAAAAGGTCAGAACCAAATGGAGCGAGGGATGGATTCGTTGGGCCGCCGTGCGCAAGTGCGATCGCTGATCAGGCGATGGCAACAGACCCGGCGGCATGGAAGAGAACTGGGAACAGAGAAAGGGAGGTGCCTAGGCGATTCCTCTCCTTTTTTTGAGGTAACGGCGGTTCCTCTCCTGAGTCCTGCTGCGTGATCGATGGACCTATTTTTTGGGCCATGATGGATGTGTGCGTGCCGGGCGTACAGCCTGCAGCGACGTGGGCCGATGGGCCAACTCGTGGTGGTGAGCCAAACTAGAGGTGGGGGCCGTGGCTAGCCTCCGTTTATGTGCTGAATTGCTTAACTAGCATCCAGTTTCGTTTTACCTTGTACACACACATTATATATACCTAGTTTTTTTTACCAAAATAATGGATATTCAACTGAATACCCTTGAATTGAGGTGGGCCCGCCCCTGCAGGGCAGTCATATATAATCGAGCTTGGCAGCTATTCGGACGCCCGCAAAGCCCTTGCCTCGAGTTTGTTTTCGTTTTTTCGTACAAAGTAGGTTCAGACCGATCGATGAACCAATACAAGCTCACGTTGGATGGCAAAACACACCCGGACCGGTGGTCCAGACGGTTGCGGACGCTTTGAGGGTCGGCGTTGGAGATGCCCTTAGGCCAGCTCCACCACACGACCCCAAACGGACGTCCGGTTTGGCCAGAATCTGTCCGTTTGGGTAGGACGATGGGGTCGTGGCCGGGCCTGTCCTGGGATGTGATGGCCGTGCGCTCAGCATGCGGCCGCATCCGTTGGCCGCATCCTGTCAGCCAGGGCCGGAAATGCCTATATTTTCCATATCAAACAAGTTTACACGTCCAAATATTAATAGTTTGCAAATAAAAATAGTTCTACAACCCACTCGAAATTGTCTCTAATAAAATAGTTTTACAACCAAATCGAAATTGTCTTCAATGAACATAAAATGAACCAATACATCTATTGGTTGCCAATGTGATCCCAGACGTGCTCAGCCAAGTCATTTTGAAGATCCAAATGAGTTTGCCAATCACGCAGCTCACGGTGGAATTGGACAAACTGTTCAAACGTGGCCGGTTCTTGGTGTAGGGGCTCAACATTTTTGTTACACTACTAGGAAAAGGCATGCTAGTGACGCACCACTTTCGCCTACTAATGGCGCACTAGTGGTGCGCCACTAGCACCACGCCATTAGATTTTTTTACTAATGGCGCACCCCTGGTGCGCCATTAGTATCTGGTGCACTAATGGCGCACCAGGCAGTGCGCCATTAGTATGTCCATCTGTGCGCCATTAGTATGCCTCCCAGGGGCCATATGTACCCATGTGCTTTGGCATACTAATGGCGCATTGATGGGTGATGCGCGCCATTAGTATCATCTGGACACTGCGCCATTAGTATCTTGAGTGGTGCGCCACTCGTGGTGCGCCACTAGTATGCCTCCCAGGGACCATATGTACCCATGTGCTTTGGCATACTAATGGCGCATTGATGGGTGATGCGCCATTAGTATCATCTGGACACTGCGCCATTAGTATCTTGAGTGGTGCGCCACTAGTATGAATATTAGGGATTTTTTTTCTTTTCTGATATTTTCGCAGAATACAAAATATATTATTAGACAGAATTTAGACAACACCAGATTCATCGAATACAATAGAAGGTTAGTCTCCGAATACAATTCATCATATTAGTCTCCGAATACAATTCATCATATTAGTCTCCGAATTCAAAAGACCAAACAAAGATAGAACATTATATTACAAGTCTCGAGACCGCGAGTAGCGAGTTTGTCTTCACATTACAAGTCGATATCGATCATCTAAACTACCATCACATAGAAGAGAGCTGCGGACGATCGTACCCCCGATGGAGTTATCCACAAAGCCCTTTCCCTCTGGCACCTTGGCCGCGAAAACCGGGTATGCCACATCCTTCTCTCTGAGATGCCGCTTCTCCAAAGAAAGAACACTGTCATGCAGACTCCGCATAGCACCGGTTGCAGCATTGAGCATATTAGTCGGTAGCATCGGCCTACCCGCCACATGCACCCTCCTCATTATATCCTTAGGTGAAGGTGGCCCCTCCTGAGCACGGATCGTACTCGGTGCCGGCTGGCTCGCACCCTTGTTACTCTTTCTTTTTCGTGCCTTCTTCTTCTCCTGTAATGGGACCGAGTTCTGCTCACAGACCGCCTTCTTGAGTGTGTTGGGGCTGATAATATTTCGCACCTCGGCTATCTGAGGCTCGGTGAAGTCGGCAGCTGGAGGCGTCTCCTGAGAACTGAACGCCAGACGATGCCTGTTGCAACTTGGTTTCTCGCGGTACCAGCTAGATCGCGATCGTCTTTTGTAGGGTTGGTTCTTGAGAAGGAGGCCCCATGAATTCGCCATCGTACCCATGATCGGCAAAGTACTTATCGACGTTGGCAAATGTACGTACATGGGAAAATGGGCAAATGGACATGGTGTGCTATTTGAATAAGCAACGCACGTCCTTGACGTGGCACGCGCCTCACAAACCACACACACGGGCGGGAACGTCGAGGACCGGCTGCGTTCGTCCCCGAGACAGAGTCTTCGGTGGGTGATCCCGTGATAGAACGGGCCTAGACTTGGTCTGTCATCTCGCAATGACATGCACTAACACGAAGAAGAAGTTATTCTTCGTGGCCTACCCCCTCTAGGTGCCGAACAACGCCCTAGACCGTCGGGGCCATCGGAGGGGTGCCGGTCTCTAGAACCGGATGAGGCCCATCCAAAGAAGAAAACACAAGACGGTAATTATGATGTGCTAAGGTTGTTTGCCAAGCATGGAAGAAAACAACAACAAAAGTATAATACATATTATCAAGAATGCACAAGAAGGAAAGAGATCTAGGTTAGATGCTTTACCGAGAGCTCCTCTCGGAAAAGGTGGCCATTACCGAGAGTATTATACGTGTAATATACGCTGGCGGTTCCATTTCCCCGTGGTCGTGCGCGTGCACGTGTGTGTGTGTGGATATTTTCAAAAAAAAGGCCCCTAGTATAAGAGGAGGGGAACGGGCACCGGCCGCATCGCCCACCCCATTTCCCCCAAATCGCCTCCCTCTCCCTCCTCTCTCCTCTGCCTCGTCGTCTCCCTCACCGGCGACCCCACCTGCTCGCTCACCACCACCGCCTCCCTATCTCCTCCTGCTTGCTTCTGGCTCGGATGGAGCAAGGCCGTGGCGAAGCTGCCATCACAGAAGGAGATCTCGACAGGACGGGCGCGGAGACCATAGCAGATGTATTGCAGGCCCTCGTCGGCAGTGCGGGTGCATGAGGTGCTGCATCCCCACGTGCTGGATCGGTCACTGCGGCGGCGGGTGTGGAGGAGAAGAAGGTGGTCGTGGCGGCCTCCGTCGTGCCGGAGCTTGGCGTGACGGCGTCGAGCGGCCCATCTCATGGACCTACGGAGGCCGGCGACGAGCACGTGGACCTGCAGGTAATCCTTGCCAGCAGTCCCCTCCGTTTCTAGTTACCCCCATTAAGCAGTAGATTTAGGTGTTAGGTTCTTTTTGTCGTTGCTAGTTGCTACATCGATCCCCTTCTCGTAATTAATTAGGGTTTTTAGATGTTTGATTGATTGATTTATAGTGAAAGGTTAAGTTTGGTGTGATTACATCATCCAGTAGATCTACTAGTTAGGGTTTTTGAGTTATATGTTCAGTTGGGTTTTTTTGTATTGGATTCAATTATAGTCACTGATATGTGGAATCTATGATTGAATTAATCATCCAGTGGATGTAGTGTGGTTAGGTTTTTTTTTGTATTGGATTAATTTATAGGCAGTTATATGTAGAATCGGTGATTGAATCATCCAGTGGATGTAGTGGTTAGGGTTTTCTAATTAGATGTTTAGTTAGGCTATTTATATTAGAATCTGGATTGCCGCATGTGCTAAGATTCTGTTATGTGTTGTATATGTTGTTAGATTTGTTGTGCATATTCCATCAATTAATTGTTGAAATGAACACGGTACGTTTATAACTAGTGCACGATTTCAAAATAGTTAGGAGCTTCACTTCATTATCCATAAACTAAAATAACTAGTGCGCAATTTCAAAATAGTCAGCATGATCTAAAATTTTAGTTTGACCAAGCTATCATTGTAGAAGGCTTGATCTTCGGATAATTTTAGGTCCAATTACATTTTAGGTTATTAGAAGCAAATTGCAGATTGCTTGACCTTTGCATACTGTGTTATATGTAGTTAGTAGTATAATTGAATTAATTACTTATATTGCAGAATGAGGAAGCTGCTGGCAACAAGAGGAAGCTGGACATCGCTGGGTTCAACGACCCGTCTGATTCTGACGACGACGAGGAGGTAACCCCAAGCTGTTTTTTGTCTGTTTATTAATCTGTGTGAGATGTTGTTCGTTGATGATGCCCTATATGAATGGGCTATTATGTTTGTTTGTTCATTAAATTTCAGTAAATGGCAATTATCTGATGTTTGTTAATTACATTACTCTAAATGGGAAGTATGTATTTATGAAAATCATTTGTATGTGCAGTACAACTCTGGAGATGAGGTGGAAGAGTGGAACCACAAGTCCTTCATTGAGAAGGAAGCCAACAAGATCAGGGAGAAGGGGAAGGCGGCGTACTACAAGTGGGGCAAGTTCAGGTGCCCATACTGCATCACTATGCCAATTCCCAAGGATGGGATGTATGAGCACCTTATGTCGCATGCACGCGGTTTACAGATGAGTGGGAGGGACGTGAAGATCAGGGCAGAGCATGTAGCCCTCCTGAAGGCTATGGGTCCCATCTAGTCACCCTCTGTGAAGCTGGTAGTGGTACTAATCATCAATATAGTTGATGATGTTTAACTTTTGCGCTAGTATGGTTGTGAAGTGTGAAGAATCTGGAAGGTGGGAAGTGTTTGTGAACTGTTAAGTAGTATGGCAGACTCTTAAGTATGACAGAGACATAATTAATCTAGTATGTCTCTAAAGTATATCAACTGTCTAGATGCCGGCCAGCTATGCTTTGTTGCAGTGTTTATATTCTGATGCTGCAATGATCACAATAGGTGCTTCAATGTTGCTTGACTGATGAGACATGCTGCATACAGTGGGCATGTGCTTGGTAATGGTGTGTGCAAAGAACAAGCCTTATCTACATAGGATAGATAGTGAAAAACATGGACTTGAGGTTTTCATAAGTTAGCATGATCGAATCTTCCATTACAAATATATTATATAATTTAGAAAATGTTGAAAATCATTTTTTTGTCAATGCACAAGAAGGAAAGAGATCTAGGAATTCGCCATCGTACCCATGATCGGCAAAGAATAAAGGGGCAGTTGATCCTACTTAATTAAGTACAAAGATACCCTGGCCCATGCATTAGTCACAAGTACCCCATATGTCCTATTTTAAGCAAAGTCATGCTAAAATTCACGGAAAATTTCAGCATGACCTTTGCTGAAAATAGGACATATGGAGTACCCGAATTTGCCGGAGCGGAAGTTAATCGACATTCCAGCAAACTCAAGGGCCTCTCGGGGTACCTGCAAAATCATCACGACACGATGGTCAGAGACAAAACCCAGCAAAAATCTGGATGGAGTGCATCGGGATTTCAACTCCACTTTAGACGATTCAAATTCCAGTTTTCATAGGCTTGAGCATATCATTTCAAATAGCTGTGTATAGCTTGCAAAAGCATATATTGTCTGGTACTGAAGCTTCATAAAGAAACATATAGAGCATTACTAAGAAACATACTGGGTTTCAAAGAGCATTAATTACTAAGAAGCAGTAATATACAAGTATAAAACAGAGTTGTGCCAAACGTAATCAAACGACAGCTTCTAGTACTCTTAAATGGTCTACAGTTTGCTCCTCATCATACACTCGCTTCTTAAAATCCAGTACACAACTTTCAGAAATCAACATATATCATTTGCGTTCGCAGTTACATCATGAAACAATCCGATATCATTGGACATAAAATCATTAAGACAAAGGAGATGCAGTGTGCATTTAAGTAAAGAAAATGGAACGGAGGTACAGAGCTGAAGCACATAAGTAGAGCTGTACAGCACATAAGTAGCAGAGGCATACCCATTGCCATAGCATAAATAAAATGACAGGCTAGAGAAGATGGAAGATTCAGACTTCGGATGGTGTCTGTGCCTTCAAATCATAATGTAAATGAGGCCTTGTTGGGTTGATGGTGAATGCCATGTTGATTAAATTAACTAGTCAACTCACATGACATAGGAGGATGGCCTTTACAAAATATTACGGTTTTAAGATAGAAAACAGTAAACCAGTCATGGGGGTTAAAACTGGTCATTAGTTGGGGTACTGGAAGTCATGTCCTGCGCTATTGGCTTACTTTTCTAGCGGACGAGAATTACTGCATTAGATAATTTCAACAATAATTGAAGCAAGCTTGACATTTGGTCCCATGACATATATATTTAAATCTGACAGCATCAGCATCAGCAACCGAGGTGCTGACCACGCCACCATCCACCAATACACTTTTTCTAGAAAGATTTACGAATCGTTCCACGTCGACTTATTCAACCGTGAAGGATGACTTTGTATTCCAATCAAGTCTTGCAGTTTCTACTTGTCCCGTTCTACATCACAACCTTTTATAAGCTCCTCCCCTTGTCCTCTCTAACATGTCGATGTAAAAAATACATACTATAATTTTTCTTTCCAATGCATACATGCTATCCTATCATTTCGAGGTACCTTCCGCCGTTCTTTTCTTTATATGCCCCTCCATTTTTTCAATCAATGAGCAATGCCAACTGCGGCAAAGGTGGCAAAGAAGAGTGAGAAACTATATTATGCCGCAAGCGAATGCTCCCAGCCACACGTTTCATCACCATTATTTTGGCAATGACAGAGGATCTCTAAACTCAAAAGGCATGATCTACTTTGTATACTACAGTTTTTTTTAAGAAGGATAACCCCCATCTCTACATGCATTATTGAAAATATAAAATTCAGATATACTGTAGTTGTTAAACAATACATTAATAATGCATCGATCAGATATACTGCAGATTACAAATGACAGTCAACTCATAGAGAATTTCACTATTGGCTTACTTTTCTAGCGAACGAGATCCGATAATTTAGAAAGAAGATTGTTGAAACCGTGTAGTTATAATACTAAGCTGCTCTCGCAGACCACAAAAATCCGATCGATGCAGGATACTCTTGGGTGTTGGCTTGCAAAATCCAGTACACAACTCAAGGACTCGACGGACTTGAACTACCGGAGACAATAGAGACAGCACGGAGGTCCGGAACTGAAGCAGCAAAACAAACACACCGATACAGCGAGACAAACAGACAGGGACAGGATCCAGGGCGATATCCAGCAGCAATCGCTCATTGAATATGTACTAGGAAGCATCGACTGATCTAACCGAGTCGAAATCCATGGAAAACGGACCCAAAATCGACCATCCATCCGCCAGCCGTGCTCCGGTTGGTGGGCGCACGCGCATCGCGGCCGAGGGAGGAGGCGAGAGGGGGAGGAGAGGATGATGCACTTACCCACGCGGGCGGGGCGGTGGAGGAGAAGCGGGTGGTGAGCGAAGCGCGCGTCGTCGACCTCTTCAACGTCGCCGGAGCAGGGGGCGGAATAGGTGCCTGCCTGCCTCACTGCCTGCGCGCGGCCGAGAGGTTAGTGAGCGAGGAGGGAGGAAGGAGGAAGCGGGGGG
>LR738712.1:562587430-562709248 GCA_902687465.1 Secale cereale
GGTGCAGTGTTGCGGGCTCCGGTGGCGGCGCTCGAGGGAGAGGCGGCGCTCGTGGGGGAGGCAGGGCTCGGGGGGAGGCGGCGCTCGAGAGGGAGGCGGCGGGGGCGCGTGGGCGGCTGCGGCGCAGTGGGTCGGGGCAGCGGCGGCGGCGCGGTGGAGGGAGGGACGGGGGTCGGGGCGGCGGCGTCGGGGCAGCGCGAGGAGAGGGACGAAATGGGATCTAGCGAGCGAGGGCGAGGGAGAGAGGCCAGAGGTATGGATGGGGGCAGAATACTAATGGCGCACCTCCCCCTCGTGCGCCATAAGTACATCTATTCTAATGGCGCACCTCCCCCGTGGTGCGCCATTAGTATTTTTTTATTTCTGTTCGAGCCCACAGGTTTTCTTCCACCAAACTCTATCTGCATCGAACCCCATCTACCAGACCGACTGGTCAGCACGCAGCGCACACACCAGGAGGTCCTGGGTTCGATTCCCAGCCCCCCCAATTTTTTATGCATTTTTTCCTTTGCACATATCTTTTTATTCATGCATCCAAATATAACATGTCACATATGCTAGATGCTGAGAATATCATGTAGAAAAATAATATGTAGTTTGTTGCCATGTTAACAACATTTTAAATGTTGTTTGATATTTATTAGTGTTTAAATATGTTCAAACTTGTTTAAATCATAACTAAATATCCATAGCCCCAAATTTGACAAACTTTATATGCTTTTGGGAGTAACATATAACCAAGCACAACTAGTCTTTTTTTGGATATTTAGTTGCATTCATTTGTGAATTGGTAAAACATTTATGAATATGAAAAAATATCATCAAATTTGAAAAAATATTCATGAATTCAAAAGGTGCCCATGAAAAAACATTTATGAATATGTCGAAATACAATCGAGAAATGAAGGCTACAATTTAAATATAATCAATCTTAGCTACCTATCTGTTCACAATCTTTTTGCCCTTCTTTTTCGCAAATGGAGTTCTTCTCTTGAACGGACGTCCTTTAGGTAGGGTGGTCCTGCTTCTTCTTGTGGTGTATGGCACTTCATCGTCGTCGTCATGTTCCATCTTCGGGTCGCCGTACTTGTCGAAGTCTTGCTCATTGGCGACAACATCCATTCCGATGATCTTCCTTTTGCCTCTCCTCACGACAACACGACTGGGCTTTGACGGATCGGTAATGAAGAAGCATTGGTCCACTTGGGAAGCCAGTACACATGGCTCATTTTTCGCGGTGACATTTGCGCCCGCGGTCTTGGATTTGGGTTCAGGTATAACCATGGTGGTGAAATACTGGTCTTCTTTTAGGACGCTCTTGGCCCATCTGACAAGAAACATCGGGACCTTCTCTCCAGCGTAGCTCAGCTCCCAGATCTCTTTGATCCTTCCGTAGTATCTGTCCTTGTCGTTACCGGTGTAGGATTCCATCGTTACCCCGGAGTTCTGATAACCATCGCTCTTCATGTCCTTGTCCTCGGTGTAGAACGTGTACCCGTTGATATCGTACGCCTCATAGGTCATCAGGTTGTGCTCGGCGCCCTGTGACAAGGCGAATATGAGATTTTCTTCTGCGGAAGAATCCTCATGTAAAGGGTACGACAGAAGCTTCTCCTTGAACCAACGCGTGAAACATGAGTTGTGCTCTTTGATTATATCTCCATCCGTCCTCTGTTGGCCTCGGTCATTATACGTCTTCTCGATAAAGGTTTTGTGCGCTACCACCCAAGGATCGACCACGTCTATGTGTTGTAGCGTGACTAGGTTTGCTCTTTCAAAGTCGGTGAGTCGACCCTCGAAGTCGACATGCATTTCGCGACGACCCTCGCGGTGACCCCATCCAGCGAGCCTGCCGAGGTGCCTGTTGACGGGCAGACCAACGGGGTTCTCTATGCCTAGATAATTCGTGCAGTAGGAGATGCACTCTTCGGTCAGAAAGCCCCTGTCTATGCTTCCCTCTGGATGTGACATGTTGCGAACGTATCCTTTGATGACACCATTCATCCTTCGAACGACATCATGCTGTGCAGGAACGTCGACCCGAGTTGGATGATATCCTCCATGATATGGACCAGCAGATGCACCATAACGTCGAAGAATGCGGGCGGGAAGTACATCTCAAGCTCACATAGTATCACCATGATCTCTTCATGTAGCCTTCTGTGTTGCCTCACGCCAACCGACTTCCGAGAGATGATGCCGAAAAAGTTGCATAGGCCAAATAGCGTCTCACGGACGTGCGCGTCCATGATCCCACGGATTGCAACTGGAAGTATCTGCGTGATCAGCATGTGACAGTCGTGAGACTTCATCCCGCTGAACTTCTGATTCGCTGGGTCTAGGTATCTGGTTATCTTCCCCGCGTAACCGTAAGGAAGTTTTACTCCTACGAGGCAGGTGAAAAACTGCTCGATCTCCTCCTGACTTAGAGTGAAGCACGCAGGAGGGTAGTCATTTCCGGTCTTCTTGGCCTTTTTGCCTTTGCGACGACTTTCCGTGTCCTGCTTCGCCTCATCATCATCATCATCATCATCATCATCATCATCATCATCATCATCATCATCATCATCATTAGCGTGAAGCTCCTGCCTGATGCCCATTGATTTCAAGTCTGCCCTTGCTTTCGGCCCATCTTTGGTCCTCTCTGGCATGTTGAGCAGGGTACCAAGCAGACTCTCGCACACGTTCTTCGTGATATGCATGACATCAAGGCTGTGAGGCACACGGTGGATCTTCCAGTACGGCAAGTCCCAGAAAACATACCTCGTTTTCCATACCTTCAGCAACGGCTCTGGCGCCTTTCGCTTCTTTCCCGGCTCTGGCGCCTGTTGCTTCTTTCCCGGCAGTGGGTAATCTTTCCAATTTTTCAACAGCTCGTCTATTTCCTCGCCGCTCCTTGTACGCGGGCGTCTTCGGGGTTCGGTTTCACCATCGAACAGATCCTTGTGTTTCCTCCACGGGTCATCTTCGCGAAGCCACCTTCGATGTCCCATGAACACGCATGGAGGAGGGGGTGGAGAGAATGAAGTGCGGAAAGTGAGTGTGTAGGTGTGGCTGTCCAAAATATCTAGTTGGTCCCACATTACTAATGGCGTACCAGTCATCAATGTGCCATTAGTAACCAGTGTTACTAATGGTGCATTGATGGCTGGTGCGCCATTAGTAATTTTGCAAAAAAAATAGTACTGACGCACTGAGTTGGAGGTGCACCATTACTAGTTAAACTAGTAATGGCACATTGTGCCACCATGCGCCATTAGTATGTCTGTAAAAAAAAGAAGTTGTTACTAATGGCGCACCGAATATCTGGTGCGCCATTAGTATTTGTACACTAATGGCGCACCGACACATGGTGCGCCATTAGTATATACTAATGGCGCACCACATGTCTGGTGCGCCATTAGTGGCCATATCATCTATAGCCCTTTTCCTAGTAGTGTTAAGATCAATTAACTAAATGTTAATTAAGGTTAATCCGCACTCCTTTCCGTTTGGCAACCGCACGTCGGTTGCTCCTGGAGGGTCGTCTTCATCAACAGTCACGTCCCAGGAGGCACCCTTTCACATGCTATATATGTAACCGATCTGATGAAATAAAGTGAGATTTGGATTGATCCTAAACACGTTATCAGCACGCTCTCGGCAGAGCGACTACCGGCCTCACGGGGCGACACGGAACGGCGGAAGACCGAGGCCGACGACGTCTCGAAGAGCAGCAACGTCGCTCCCCGGCAGACGACGCGGCCCTCGTCTTGCATCTGGCGTAGATCGGCAGGCCTCGACCACTCCTCCACAGCGATGCCCTTGGTCCCGTCGCTAGCCCCGGCGAGGCCCTTCCCACACACGAGGCCCGCGTTACTCAGTGGCGGCCATGGCCATAACCAATCCCGGTGCGGCGCGCAGCCCCGCATCGGCGGCAGCGCCAGCGACCAGGTCCTCGAGCGTATGCGGCCTCTTGACGTGGCTCTCCACGATGAAGTCTTCACGCGAAGAGATGCAGTGCCTGCGACCGGCCCTCCACCCTGACTCCACGCCACGACACCTCCCGGCAATATTCGCCTTCGTCAAGCGGGAAAACGTCGGCGGTGATGGAGAACGGCGTGCCCCTGCGGCACGAACGCCTAAGGAGGCGGTGGCCCTTGGCGCTTCTGCTCCTTCCTCCAACCGGCGCGTGGTGGCGCAGCCTGGACCTCCCAGCGCGGAGGCGGCCTCCTTCTCGTAGCGCACGGGCCCTCAGGAGCGCGAGGCGTGGCAAGCCCATTCTCGGAGGTGGCAGATCGCGCCCAACGCACCGCACGGTGATGGAAAACGGGCAAAGACGTCCGCGACCACGGCCCTCGTCATGGCTCCATCCGGTGAGGATGCAGCTCTGTGCTGCACCCTCCGGCGTGGCAGGGATGCACAGTGGCGTGGTCTCTATGTTGAACTGAGTAATCGATTGAATCAATCAATTCGTATCCACAGAACCACACCAACGATGAGGAAGGGAACCTTATCTCTTCCTCATTTTGCAACCAGGTCAATAATTTTTCAGATTATCGCAGCTTGGTCCAGCTACTAGTGTTATTGATTAACACTTGTAACGTTTAGGCCATGTATACATCTGCATTTAGTCCATTTTCTAGAGAGTTTTTAAAATTCCAGAAATGTGCGGCTGTTATTTGCTTGATCTATAACATGTTCTTTACCGGTACAACGACATTGTTGTACGATTGAGATTAAGTTTTCTCGCACAACAATGTTGATTTGCGATTGAGAATTTTTTTCTCTCGCAAAACAATCTCATTGCGATTGAGATTAATTTTCTCTCGCAAAATATTAATTCACCCTGCTGAATTATCTTGCAACTTGACACAAGATCATCTCATTCAATCTGAGGTCTATACAATTCAAGTTTTACACTTGAACATCAAGTTTGCAACATCATTACTATTCATTACAATAGTAGTGTATTGAGTGTGATGTATACCGAAATGTATGTATCTCCATGTTCATTACATGTCGAGAATAGTACATCTATTTGCAATTGAGATATTCAATTTCTTGCAAATACATGTGCAAAATTGAAGGTGTAATCCTTAGCAATTTGAGATTCACACTAATGATTTCGATCCACCTTTCTTGAAATCTATTAATTTTGCGACATTAAGATGTATTTATATTACGCAATCCGTAATATAAATAAATTACCGGGTTTTCACCGGAGATGATATGTTCTATGTGTTTACCACGTTGCCATTCTTCATGAACATGTCACACCGGTCGAGATTGATTTCTCCCGCACAACAAACTTGTAAATTTTTGAAAATAATATCTCCCTCATTATATTGGGAAAACACAAGGTAATGAGTTGGATCTACTGCCCATGTGCAGACAATCTCTATTACCGTGAGATCTGTATGATCTTGAATGTGTTATGTTCCCACAATTGAGGTTGAGCATTTTCAAGTTATACACTTGAGTCAAATTTTTGCATTCTTATTACAAAATCATGATGGTTTTTAATTTACTTCTTGTAAATTAATTATCTCTGGCTTGCCCCTATAAGTAATCGATGGCTAACAATTTGAGGCTCTTGCCCTCAATGGCCACAACTTACTTAAGCGGGTCATGAACATCAAGACCAATCTTGCATCCCATGGGATAGCGCGTGCAATCCAAGCCACGCCACCGAGATGCAAAGGGCCTCAAGGGTAATGGTTTGAAACTCACTTCGAACCCTCAACCTGACACCATCAAACTGTCACGAGACCCTATGAGCGTGGAGAGCATGATGGTTGAATATGCATAAACCGACATGTTTGGAGACTATACATTTAGTCCCTTAGTCTCCTCAGTGATATATTTATTTATGTCCATTTATGATGTTCTACTAAGAACATGATTATTGTTGTCATCATATATTGTATATCACAATATGCTGCATCAGCACTTTGGTGCAAATATATTTGTATGTATTCTATATATCTGACAGTGTTTTTCATATTGAAAATCTTCATGTCTATATATATAGATTTCTACGGGGTCAATCTGATGAAAGATGATCTGTGCCATGTGGACATATGCACCACGAACTCGATACTCAGGAAAGTGAAATGTTTCCACTCTCGTTGAGAGAAAGGAGATATTTTAAAATCGCTAGACGCGATGAGGTATTTGTTGGCTCAACTCGAGTCATATTTACTGTCCCTGTGGGTACTCGAGTAACGTCAGGATGCTTTATTACTTCCGGGAACTCGTACCCTACTAAACTATAGAGGTATCCGTCAAAATAGTTTCCATAGTGAAACTTATGATGACAACAAAGAAGAATATCTTCTCTTTACCATATGCAACGGATATGGCAAGCATATTCTCTTTGTATCATCATGGTTGTACTACACATATATACTACAAAACCCGTAGCACATGTTGCGTACGAGATAGTTTTCCAGAGTGTCTTTTGCATGACAAACTTGGCATTCCAGCTTTGGTCATCATTCACATTGGGTTGAAACTGAAACTATCAGCAATTCCAATGGTTTATGATTATTATGATGCTAAATTCTAACAATATTTCGATTTTGTGTGCACTACATGTGACACAGGGAGGCAAATTTTAAGGCTCGCACACCTTAAACTCTATGCTGAACCACTCAGACTCCTTGAATGCATCAAGTCGAGGTAAGTGGCTCTTCCCAACCATTGAGTGGACTATTCAGGTACTGATGGCTTCTCGCCCCTCGTTGGTTACCCCAAGTGGAAGGTTTGAGATGCAGTGTAGCGGAAGTTTTCCCTTGGCAATACTAAGGATCGATTTCCCTGAGACTCCCAGTTTCAACAAGAAGGTGTCAACTGCTAACGGCGCCAGATATTAGCAATCAACGTGGACCTGCACACAGATACAAATAACTTTGCTCCCAACGAGTACAGAGAGGTTGTCAATCCCTCCGGCCTTGTAGTTTACAAAGGATCAAACGCAAGTGATAATAGTGACAGGTATAATTGCAATAGTAAATAAAAGCGGAAAGTAAATAGCGGATGTGATCAATGATGGTAATATGGACCGGAGTCTCATGATGTTCACTAGTGATGTCTCTCTCCCAAAAGACGATAAAACAGCTATGTGAGGTAAACGAATTACAGCTGGGCAATTGACAGGACCATGTGCGCAAACCAATGCTGACTAAGTTGCAAGAAAGGTAGAGGTTCAAAGCATGGGCGGTACGCCAAGGCAAGTAGACCGAAATCCATCTGCATCTACTACTAATCATCCACCTTGAGATATCTATCCAGAACATCTCGCTGGTATTAAGTTGCGAGTCCCACCCATAGTGTAAACTCAAAGCAACAGACAACTGCATTAAAAGAACTTTGCGTAAAGTAAACAATCCTTGCACCCGCGTGCACAAGCACCGTTGTTTTCCCCCTTGTGGCAACAGCACATCCCCTAGACTCATGTTTCTGTCACTCAAGCTAGTCATCGAGGGGCATGAACCCACAATCAAGCATAACGTTCCCTCTTGGAGTCACTACCTACTACTTGGCCAAAGCAATAAATAACAACGAAGAACATGCAAGAATTACTTACGAACATAAATATAAAAGAGGTGAATCAAATATATTACTCAAACACAATCTGAACATAATCTCACAATCCATCGGATCCCAGCAAACTCATCATAGCAACAGCATAAGGATTACATATGTGCCTCGATCATGTAGGGCAGCTCACGAGGGCTAATTAGTGAAGCACAAGAACGGGAGGAGAACATCACATAGCTACTGGTCATGGACCCATGGCCCAAGGGAGACTACTCACAACTCATCCGGGAGGCGTCCATGGTGGTGGAGAAGCTCCCGGTGGTGATCCTCCCCTCCGGCAGGGTGCCGGGAAGAGTTCTCCTGGTGCTCCCGATCTTGGAAGCGCGGCGGCGGCGGAACAGAGATGAGATCGCGAAAAAGGGTTCCCGTCTCAAGGGTTTCGGGAGACGGTATAAATATATGCCAAAGGGGGGCATCAGACGAGGCTCGAGGGGCCCAGGCACCCCCCCGGTGCGGCCAGGAGGGGGGGCCGCGCCACCAGGGCGCCTGGAGCCCTGGTGGCCCCCCTCCGGCTGTGCTTCGGGTGCCTGGTAGCTTCTGGAACGCTGATTTTTTATATAATTTTTCCAGGATTTTTCTGGCAGTTCTCGTAATGTGAAAACCTGAAATACAAAAACAGCCGAAAACAGAAACTGGCACTAGGGTGCACTGAGTTAATAGGTTAGTCCAAATATGATCAAAAGTGTATGGAAGTGTATAAATATCATAGCAATATCACCCAAAAGAGGCATGGAGCAAGCAGAAATTATAGATACGTTTTGGACGTATCAACATCCCCATGCTTAATTCCTGCTCGTCCTCGAGTAGGTAAATGATAACAAGAATAATTTCTGTGGTGACATGCTATTAACCATATAGGACTTTTTCATAGTCATATGACAAAAGCTTACTGAGACAATGAATCTATAGTAATTAAGTTGCCTCATGAGAAAATCACAAAGAACTGAAAGTTTTACAATATGATACTGAAACATCAAATAGATTTGTAATGAACATGATGTGCAAATATGATAAAGTGATATCTCGCTTGCCCCCTTTAGTGAAGCAAAACATAAATGCAGGGGCACCTCCAAGGTTTAAGTGATGACTAGATACGGTGGTTTCAAAATAAACGATATCACAATCATGCAAAAGACAATGCTACTTTGGGACAATAAACATTACACTCAGAATGACAATCATGCTCTCAGTAGTTGGTGCTTTTAAAAGAAGGTGGAGACTCTCGAACCGTGGCTTTTGTTGGCAAGGTTGAAAACCCGTAGTCGGAAACAAAGACAAAACATGTACCAGAGCTCTTGGTTTTAAAAACAGAGGTAATATTTTTTTTAGATTATGCATGTTCCGTCAACGAATGCTAGCAGACAACTCAATCACTTCTTGAGATGGACAAGTTTCGAGGAACGGCTCCCGAACGAGGACGATCACATCCTCTTAATCTCCTTTGTTTATCACTGCCAAAGTTTTCTGATTTCTCATGAACAAAGCGTGAAGGAGGGTTTGTTTGTTATATTAATTTTGAGCCGGGCACACTCAATGCCAGTTCCTTCTCGTATTATGGGTTTGCACATTATACATGCAATCCCGGGGTGAAGCTTGTCCAACTTAAAAAGATCATGAATTAACTACTACTTCCTCATGAACTTAAAACAGAGGCACAAAATAGGAATGCTTTTTTTTTGAATAATTTTGAGATGGTACATGCAAGTCTCCGTTAGGATTGGCAGGTAAATACCATGTAGGAAGGTATGGTGGACTCATATGGCATAACTGGTTTAAAGGAATTTGGTTGCACAAGCAGTCAATCCGCTTAGTACAGGCGAAGGTTAGCAAAAGACTGGGAGCAACCAACTAAGAGAGCAATGACGGTCATAATCATGCAGAGCGACAAAGCAACATTGAATCAGGCATGTAAGTTATATCGCTACTCAGAAACAAAAGATCATCAAGGCTTGACAGACTTACTTTACAGTCTTAAATATGCGTGAGCATACGCCAAGTCAATCAAAATAAATTCTTGAAGGAAGATATTACTAAACCATACCACATCATAGGCAAACAAATCATGTTGGTACTCCAATAACATTTTGGGAACCCCCCAGCTATTTGAGACTAACCATAAGAAAACATGAACTACTAAGCGCCATTATGCACGTAGCATCTTTATCATAGACATATCAACCAATGCAACGGAAGCAAACTCTCTCTTAATAAGATAAGCATGATAACTAAAGAGAGTTCAAGCAACCAACTAAACGAAATCTCTTTAAAAAGATAAGCATGAAAGTTAAGAGCTAAGCATGATAGTAGCTATTAAAAGACAAAGAACACACACAGCAAAAGATAGACATGAAAATTCTATGTTATGTTCTAGGTAGAAGTGGAGCGTGTTTCTCTCCCACATAAAGAAAGCTGAGTTCCGACTCGTTATGAAAAGCTAAATAAAACTAAAAAGGAAATTAAAAGCAAGACGCTCCAAGCATAGCACATAACACATGAAGTGATTAAAATATAGTGGAACGAAAGACGAACTGATAATGTTGATGGAGAAGGGGATGCACGGGGGCATCCCCAAGCTTAGACGCTTGAGTCTCCTTGAATATTTCTTGGGGGTGCACGGGGGCATCCCCAAGCTTGAGCGTTTGACACTCCTGGATCTTTTTATCATCTTCCCTCGCACACTTGAAAACTCCCTTCATACATAACTCATCATAATCTGATTAGCGAGGTTAGTAACCATAATAAAATAATTGTTCCTTGCTGGAAATAAAAACATTCTTGTAGTTCTACTGTTTCTCAAGATTGAAAAAAGGTTTTTGCAAAGAAAAAGCAAGCTCAAGGTTTGCAAAATAAAGGAAAGGCAAAACATGACAGAATCTGTGAAAAACAGAACAGCAGATAGTAAATGATTTGTTCGGGCCACTTCTGCAACTCTAATCAAAAAACTCAAAACAGAAGCACGAAAGAAAATTATATAGAGCACGCTGTCAAAAAAATTCAGACCAAAAAGATGATCTGGTGATTTTATACGAATTTTTCTATCCAAGGACAGAATCTGTTTCCTGGACAGCACGTCACAACTTTTGAACTTTCTTGCAGTCAGAGGCTATACTTGGCACAAAATTGAAAAGCAAATATACAATGATGATGCTACTCTAGTTAACAACATCAAGACACAACTAAAGCAAAATAAAAATTTATTCATGTGGGCTGCCTCCCAAAAGCGCTTTCTTTTATGCCTTTAAGCTAGGCATAATGCATAGAGATCAAGTTTTATCAAGAGTAAAAGAATAGCTAGCCCGTATAACGGACTCAAAAGGTAACTTAATCTTCTTCCGAGGGAAGTGTTCCATCCCTTTCTTGAGAGGAAACTGGAATTTTATATTCCCCTCTTTCATGTCAATGATAGCACCAACGGTGCGTAGAAAAGGACGTCCCAAAATAATTGGACACGAAGGTTCACATTCAATGTCCATAATAGTAAAATCAACGGGAACGTAATTGTCATTGACAACGATAAAAACATCGTCGATCCTCCCCAAAGGTTTCTTTATGGAAGAATCAACGAGACGAACACCAAAAGAACAAGAATCAAAAGGTTTCAATTTAAGCATATCATATATTCTTTTGGGCATAACAGAGGTACTAGCACCAACATCACATAAAGCATAGCATGAGAAGTTATTCAACTTAATTTTTATCATAGGATCCCAACCATCTTCTAGCTTTCTAGGTATGGAGGCTTCTACTCTAAGTTTCTCCTCCCTAGCTTTGATAAGAGCATTAGTGATATGCTCTGTGAAGGCAAGGTTAATCGTGCTAGTGCGGGGGTCTCTAGACATCTTGTGAAGGAAATCAATAACTTCGGTAAGAGTGCAATTATCAAAATCAAGGTCACTACTATCAAGTAAGGTGGTAGTGGTGTCCTTTAGGTTCACTTGTTTGGTAGTTTCTATAGTCATAGCATCACCATTAATAGGTCCATCGGGACCAGGAGTGCATTGGGTGCTAAGAGTTTGGATATCCTCAACAACTTGGATAGTAGCAACAGTGTGGTGGGTAGGAAGGCTCTTAATTCTATCTTCTTCCTCCCTTTCTCTAGCCCATCTCTCTTTAAGTTTAGCCATCATCCTAATGTTTTCATTAATTTGCACTTGAATAGCATTCATAGGAGTGACCTTCCTCTCCTCAGGAGAAGAAGTTCTAATTTTAAGCAATTCTACCTCATTGGCTAAATTGTCTACCTTCAAAGAGAGATCACCTAGTTTGTTTAGTTTTTCTTCTACACTATTATTAAAAACTTTTTGGGTAGTGATGAAATCTTTAAGCATAATCTCTAGTTCAGTAGTGGAGTTCTTGGTGCTAGGATAAGCATTGTTGTTCCCATGGGAATTAGAGGGGAACGGTCTAGGATTGCTACCAAAATTACTCCTATAAGCATTGTTATTAAAATTGTTTCTAGAGATAAACTTCATATCTACTTGTTCTTGAGCAATCAAAGAATTTAAAGGAACATCACGAGGATCAACAGAAGATTGCTTCGAAAGTAGAGACATGATCAAGTCAATTTTTTCATTAAGGGAGGAAATCTCCTCGACAGAGTTTACCTTCCTACCTGTTGGAGCGCGTTCGGTGTGCCATTGGGAATAGTTGGTCATCATCTCATCGAGAAGCTTCGTGGCAGCACCAACTGTAGTTGACATAAAGGTTCCTCCCGCGGCCGAATCTAACAAGTTCCGCGAGGTAAAGTTCAAGCCTGCATAAAAAGTTTGGATAACCATCCAAGTAGTCAAACCATGAGTAGGGCAGTTCTTGATAAGAGACTTCATACGTTCCCAAGCTTGGGCAACATGTTCATTATCCAATTGTTTAAAATTCATTATGTTACTTCTTAGTTGGATAATTTTAGCAGGTGGATAGTATTTTCCAATAAAAGCATCTTTGCACTTGTCCCATGAATCTATGCTATTTCTAGGCAAAGACTGAAACCAAATTTTAGCTCCTCCTCTCAAGGAGAAAGGAAAAAGCTTAAGCTTAACAATATTATCATCTATTTCTTGGTACTTTTGCATATCACAAAGTTCAACAAAGTTGTTCAAGTGTAAAGCAGCATCATCTCCAGCACCGGAGAATTGATCTTTCATGACTAGATTCAGTAAAGCAGGTTTAATTTCATACGAAGGTGCTGAAGTGGCAGGTGTAGTGATAGGTGTGCAAATAAAGTCATCGTTGTTGTGACTAGTGAAGTCACACAACTTGGTGTTCTCGGTGGAACCCATAGCAGCAAGCAAGTAAGATAACTATTTTTGTGATTTTCGATAAAAGATACTAAAGCAAAAACTGAAAGGTAAACTAACAAGACTAAAAAGCAAAGGTAAAAGATAGCGTGCAACTCCCCTATCCTGAAGAGTGGAGTCCCCGGCAACGGCGCCAGAAAACTTTGCTTGATGGCTTCTCGCCCCTCGTTGGTTACCCCAAGTGGAAGGTTTGAGATGCAGTGTAGCGGAAGTTTTCCCTTGGCAATACCAAGGATCGATTTCCCAGAGACTCCCAGTTTCAACAAGAAGGTGTCAACTGCTAACGGCGCCAGATATTAGCAATCAACATGGACCTGCACACAGATACAAATAACTTTGCTCCCAACGAGTACAGAGAGGTTGTCAATCCCTCCGGCCTTGTAGTTTACAAAGGATCAAACGCAAGTGATAATAGTGATAGGTATAATTGCAATAGTAAATAAAAGCGGAAAGTAAATAGCGCATGTGATCAATGATGGTAATATGGACCGGAGTCTCATGATGTTCACTGGTGATGTCTCTCCCCCAAAAGACGATAAAATAGCTATGTGAGGTAAACGAATTACAGCTGGGCAATTGACAGGACCATGTGCGCAAACCAATGCTGACTAAGTTGCAAGAAAGGTAGAGGTTCAAAGCATGGGCGGTACGCCAAGGCAAGTAGACCGAAATCCATCTGCATCTACTACTAATCATCCACCTTGAGATATCTATCCAGAACATCTCGCTGGTATTAAGTTGCGAGTCCCACCCATAGTGTAAACTCAAAGCAACAGACAACTGCATTAAAAGAACTTTGCGTAAAGTAAACAATCCTTGCACCCACGGGCACAAGCACCGTTGTTTTCCCCCTTGTGGCAACAGCACATCCCCTAGACTCATGTTTCTGTCACTCAAGCTAGTCATCGAGGGGCATGAACCCACAATCAAGCATAACGTTCCCTCTTGGAGTCACTACCTACTACTTGGCCAAAGCAATAAATAACAACGGAGAACATGCAAGAATTACTTACGAACATAAATATAAAAGAGGTGAATCAAATATATTACTCAAACACAATATGAACATAATCTCACAATCCATCGGATCCCAGCAAACTCATCATAGCAACAGCATAAGGATTACATATGTGCCTCAATCATGTAGGGCAGCTCACGAGGGCTAATTAGTGAAGCACAAGAACGGGAGGAGAACATCACATAGCTACTGGTCATGGACCCATGGTCCAAGGGAGACTACTCACAACTCATCCGGGAGGCGTCCATGGTGGTGGAGAAGCTCCCGGTGGTGATCCTCCCCTCCGGCAGGGTGCCGGGAAGAGTTCTCCTGGTGCTCCCGATCTTGGAAGCGCGGCGGCGGCGGAACAGAGATGAGATCGCGAAAAAGGGTTCCCGTCTCGAGGGTTTCGGGAGACGGTATAAATATATGCCAAAGGGGGGCATCAGACGAGGCTCGAGGGGCCCAGGCGCCCCCCCGGCGCGGCCAGGGGGGCCGCGCCACCAGGGCGCCTGGAGCCCTGGTGGCCCCCCTCCGGCTGTGCTTCGGGTGCCTGGTAGCTTCTGGAACGCTGATTTTTTATATAATTTTTTCGGGATTTTTCTGGCAGTTTTCGTAATGTGAAAACCTGAAATACAAAAACAGCCGAAAACAGAAACTGGCACTGGGGTGCACTGAGTTAATAGGTTAGTCCAAATATGATCAAAAGTGTATGGAAGTGTATAAATATCATAGCAATATCACCCAAAAGAGGCATGGAGCAAGCAGAAATTATAGATACGTTTTGGACGTATCAGGTACCCATGGTTCTAAAAGACATATCTACATGATGGTCTTAACTGTGTGCTTTATTCACACAAAACCATTGGCTCATTATCCTGACACCGATTTCAAGCAAATCGGATGGATAGCATTGCAGAATTCTCCTTGAGTGCCTTGTCTATGGCTCTCGGATTGAAGTTTAGCAATTTGTCCTAATGTCTAGACTCAAAATGGTTTGGTAGAATCCCATCCAAAGAATTAAGCTCATTGCATGATCTTTACTTTGAATTGCAACTTACCAACTTTATGTTGGAGTCATGTAGTTTTACACGCTCATGACCAAACTACATAATATTATTCCCCTCTATCTTTGATATGTGGATATCTACCAAGTACTCCCTCCATAAACTAATATAAGAGCGTTTAGAATACTAAAATAGTGAGCTAAACACTCTTATATTAGTTTACAGAGGGAGTATTTCCTATCTGCGGTAATTCGGTTGCATACCGATATCACCACCCGACATACATCATTGGCCCCTCAACATATAGTTGGGATCTATGTGAGGAATAACTGTATTACCGTCAATACCTCAAGCCCCTCACATGGGGAGTTATTCATGGCCAATTTGCTGATTCAATGAGGAACATTTCCAGGCATTAGGGGGAGATTTCAAGTACCATAAAGAATGCTAGGAAATTAGTGGAATGTTCAACACATTTGTGCCTCAAATCCACGTACTCAAAGATCTGAACCATGCGTTCAGAAGATTTGCAACACATTGCAAATAACCTGCCAGATTCATTTACTGACTATAAAGGTGTCACACAATCCTACAATCATGCAAAAGTATGCCTGAAAGAGTGGAGGTACCAGCAAAATCCACTCCACTCCCTGTTCAAAGCAACAGGGGGAGATGTATGGCAGAATTACATCAGGATTCAGCTTCTCGCAAGCAAGGATATCAAGGCCTGTGAATTAGTAAGTGCAAGTCAACTTCACGTTGACAAACACCTAATTGGTAGTATACACCGGGTGGACGGGAAACCTCCACCAACCCAGGTCATAGTGCACACAATGATCGGGACATCGGAATACCCGACTCAAACGCATTGGGAAATCGCAGACAATCACCATGGGTAACGATATTTTCATCAACTATATATTGATATATAGATTCTGGAGAATCACATAACCGGAAGTCTACAATTGTCGACATACATTTCTCAACTAGATTGCAAAACCTTACAAATGATTCGGATCCAAAGACCATGGCCATGGCAAAGTGTGATCAACACTCAGACTGAACTGAAGCAAAGGGTATAATCTAGGTAGAAATGATCTTGCTCAATAATGGGAAGGTATTCATAAGCAATACCTACACCAATTTTCTTCTGGAAACAGAATTGAGAACAACGAGGTGGTGAAACAAAGAGCAAGTATTGTAGCACAAGGGTTCACGCAGATACCCAACTATTCTCCAGAGGTGGAATCTCACTCCGATAACTTATATCATTGCCAGTTCAAAATCATCTATCTCTGCAGTTGATAGATGTAGTGATCACATATCCATGTGGGTCACTAGATTCAGACATATATGGTTGATTCCTGATGGAATCTCTCTTCTGAATCGAAATGCAATACGCAACATACATTGTGTAAAATCAATAAGTCACCATATGGCTTATTGTTGTCGGTACATTTGGTACAACCGACGTAGTGAGTTCCTTATACACAAGGATTACTCCTACAATGATGATTATCCATGTGTTGTGTGTCTGCAATGACGACACATGTAATCATCTAAGTGACGAACTTTAAAATGAAGGATTTGGGTAAACCAAAATACCGCTTGTTGCTACAACTTGAGCACCTTCATTCATACATTATGGTATACTATGTTGTCTATATCCAAAATATATTGGAGAAATTCATTGTGGACAAATCTTATCTATCCATAACTCTCATGGTAGTTCATTCTCTAGACGTAGAGAAAGATCTATATAGACCAAGAGATGATGGAAATGAGATATTGGGACTCAACGTTCTATAATGCCATTGGGTCCACCAAACACAATTGGTTGGTACTCAAGAATATCTTTCGATATCTCCAAGGCATCAAATATCTTGTCCTGGTTTTTCAGTTTCACGGAAATGTGAACACCGATATCATCGGATACATCGATCAGATCCCCACTATGTCAGATCGTAGACAACCTTAGTGTTCCTACTACGTGTGGTAGACCTCTCATGAAGAGTCGTCGGAACAGACCTCGTGGCTACATTCACCAACCATTATCTCAAAGATAATGTGTCTTGTGTTGCCCGGATGCAATCAGGTTACGTAATAAGCAATATCGTTATATTGCATATCTTGCAAGTTAAATCATGTGACTGATTTATTCATGAAGTCTCTACCAACTTTTCACAGAATTGGTATGTGACAACTTCGAATTTTGCAAGAATCAGGGGGAGTATCTTCCTGGATTGTTCCTGTTCAATGCATCATATTATACTCTTTTTCCTTTCATGAGTTTACTTTACAGGTTCTCATAAAGGTTTTTAATGAGGTAATATCAACCCATGATCATATGCCATACTTTCTGTTTTCCCCACCGGGTTTTTTAGGAAAGTATATACGACATATTTATTGTTCTCTAAATATGGGTTTTCTCATATTGAATTAAAAGAGACAATAACCATTATATGTTGCGTCATTTTCTCCTTATTTTTTCCCACTGGGTTTTGAAGGAGTTTTGGCAACATATCAAACATTGTAATCCTCACATTTTTGCCATGTGGTTTTTGGAGGAGTCTATAATCAAGATGGTGATTATGCATGGTCAGGTGGTGATTAGGGGGAGTGTTAAGATTAATTAACTAAATGTTAATTAAGGTTAATCCCCACTCCTTTCCGTTTGGCAACCGCACGTCGGTTGCTCCTGGAGGGTCGTCTTCACCAATAGTCACGTCCCAGGAGGCACCCTTTCACATGCTATATATGTAACCGATCCGATGAAATAAAGTGAGATTTGGATTGATCCTAAACAATTTTCACCTTGATAATCAAATCCTTGGTCGAAGATACTATCATCATGCTCGTCCTCGACGATCATGTTGTGCATGATGACACAAGCAGTCATCACCTCCCAAAACTTCCCTTCATCCCATGACAGCGCAGGGTTTCGAACGATACCCCATCGGGATTGAAGCACACCAAAAGCACGTTCCACATCCTTTCTAGCACTCTCTTGCATTTGGGAAAATATCTTTCTCTTCTCACCTTGGGGCTTCGAGATTGTCTTCACAAAAGTTGACCATTGAGGATATATACCATCAGCTAGATAGTATCCCTTATTGTACTGGTGGCCGTTGATCTCAAAGTTGACAGGTGGGGAGTGGCCTTCTGTAAGCCTTGCAAAGACTGGAGAATGCTGCATCACGTTGATATCATTGTGAGAACCCGCCATGCCGAAGAAAGAATGCCATATCCAAAGATCCTGCGAAGCCACCGCTTCTAATATGATAGTGCACACTTTGACATGCCCCTTGTACTGGCCCTGCCAAGCAAATGGACAGTTCTTCCACTCCCAGTGCATACAATCTATGCTGCCAATGATGGCTTCTCGCCCCTCGTTGGTTACCCCAAGTGGAAGGTTGAGATGTAGCGTAGCGGCAAATTTCCCTTGGCAAAGATACCAAGGATCGAATCCCGTGAGACTCCGAGGGTCGACAAGTAGGTGTCAACGGCGCCAGAAACTTAGCGGTTGACGGGACCTGCACACAGATACAGATAACTTTGCTTCCAACGAGTACAGAGAGGTTGTCAATCCCTCCGACCTTGTTGTTTACAAAGGATCAAACACAAGAGATAATAATGATAGCTATGACTGCAACTAGGAAATAAAAACAGGAAGTAAATAGAAGGTGTGATCAGCGGTGGTAATATGGACCGGGGTCCCATGATGTTCACCAGTGATGTCTCTCTCCCAAAAGACGATAAAACAACAAAGCGAGGTAAACAAATTACAGCTGGGCAATTGACAGGATTATGTGCGCAAACCAATGCTAACTATGCTGCAAAGAAAGGTAGAGGCTCAAAAGCATGGGCGGTACGCCAAGGCAAGTAGACCGAAATCCATCTGCATCTACTACTAATCATCCACCTTGAGATATCTATCCAGAACATCTCGCTGGTATTAAGTTGCGAATCCCACCCAAAGTGTAAACTCAAAGCAACAGACAACCGCATTAAAAGAACTTTGCGTAAAGTAAACAATCCTTGCACCCGCAAGTACAAGCACCGTTGTTTTCTCCCTTGTGGCAACATCACATCCCCTAGACTCATGTTTCTGTCACTCAAGCTAGTCATCAGGGGGCATGAACCCACAATCAAGCATAACGCTCCCTCTTGGAGTTACTACCTACTACTTGGCCAAAGCAATAAACAGCAACGGAGAACATGCAAGAATTACTCAAGAACAAATATATAAAAGAGGTGAATCAAATATATTACTCAAACACAATCTGAACATAGTCTCATAATCCATCAGATCCCAGCAAACTCAGCAAAGCAACAGCAGAAAGATTACATATGTGCCTCGATCATGTAGGGCGTCTCACGAGGTCTAAACCATGAAGAGCAAAGAGGGGACGAGAACATCACATAGCTACTGATCATGGACCCATGGTCCAAGGTGGACTACTCACGACTCATCCGGGAAGCGTCCATGGTGGTGGAGAAGCTCTCGATGGTGGTTCTCCCCTCCGGCAGGGTGCCGGGAAGAGTTCTCCTGATGCTCCTGATATTGGAAGCGCTGCGGCGGTGGAACAGAGGCGAGATCGCGAAAAAGGGTTCTGTCCTCGAGGGTTTCGTGACGAGAGGGATATATAGGCGAAGGGGGGCAGCCAGAGGCGGAGCAGGGGCCCCAGGCGCCCCCCTGACGCGGCCAGGGGTGGGGCCGCGCCAGGTGGCCGCCTGGGCCTCCCCTGGCTCCCCTCTGCCCCATCTTTGGTTCTTCGCGAAGCTTCCTATACGCTGATTTTTCATATATTTTTCCTGGAATTTTTGGAGCACTTTTAATATGGGGGAAACCTGAAATAGAAAAACAGCGGAAAACAGGAACTGGCACTGTGGTGCACTGAGTTAATAGGTTAGTCCAAATATGATCAAAAGTGCATGGAAATGCATCAATATCATAGCAATATCACACAAAAGAAGCATGGAGCAAGCAGAAATTATAGATACGTTTTGGACGTATCAACATCCCCAAGCTTAATTCCTGCTCGTCCTCGAGTAGGTAAATGATAACAAGCATAATTTCTGTGGTGACATGCTACCAACCATATAAGAACTTTTTAAGTAAAGCAATCAAGGCATGTAATTCAATTCAAGTCATAACAAGCAAGAGTCTATATTAGCATTGTAACAAGCAACATAAGAACATAAAGGTGCAAGAGCTCTCGCTGTCCGTGACTCGAATGTCTCCAAATGGTGTTTGCGTGCAAGAAAGGGGATAGGGATATACGAGAGAGTAAAACATAGTTTTTGTATTGTTGAGAACTTAATCTACTAAAGTTTCACACTTGGTCTTCTTTGGAATCTTATCTTCACTCATCCCCAGACCACTAGCCAGGTACAAGTGAAAATGATCCACTCCCTTTCGATATTTTGAGCACTCATGCAATGGATGAGCGTAAGCAAGAAAGTTGACACTTAGGATGGCAAAGAGAGAAAAATGATGAAGGGGGAAGACAAAAAAGGTGTGAAAGGCTCACATCAATGAGGACAATCATAGGCGAGAGAAAGCCAAATGATAGATATGATGTGAGGAGTAGGGATTGCCATGCAATGGATGCACATATGAGCTAAGGTAAGCTCTCCAATGGAACTAGTGGGGGTGCATCCAACTTGCTCGCTCAAGAAGACCTAGAGCTCTTTTGAGGAGGCTCATCATTGGAATATACAAGCCAAGTTCTATAGTGTGAAGGTCCCCACATAGCTATATGCATGAATGATAATCTCTATGGAGTACAAAGTATAAGATGAAGTACGAGTGTGGATCTCTCAAAAGGAATAGTAGTGTGCCCCCTTCTCTCTTTTTATTTCTTTTTCTCTTTTTTCTCTTTTTTTATTTTTTTGTGGCCTCAATGGCTCTTTCTATTTAACTCTCATTTGTCCTCTTTGGGATCTTTTGATTTTGTCCTCTTTGGGATCTTTTCCTCACTTTAGGGGCAACACTCAACATAAAGAAGATGAAACTATCATGATGTATGCAAATGTATGCCTCTGCTAGTGTAGCAGGGTATGCAATGATACTAGCGCGTCATGTAGCAATGATTAGGGCAAGGCCCAACTAGCATGCGGCTCATCGATCAAGCAAAAGCATGTATGACATGAAGATCAAGTCATGAGAAGATGGATGTTGCATGGCAATGTATCTCGGAAAGGCTATGGAAATGCCTTGATAGGTAGGTATGGTGGCTGTTTTGAGGAAGGATATAATGAGGCTTATGATGACAGAGCGTATCGTGCCAAGGATTTGGATGCACCGGCGAAGTATGCGCCAACTCTCGAGGTGAGAAAGGGAAATGCACGGTACCGAAGAGGCTAGAAAAATATGGCTAGGTGGAAGTGTCAACTTTCGAATACTCACATTAGTCCGAAGAACTCATGCACTTATTATCGGTAACTCTCAATCTAATTAGGAGGTTCACAAAGAGACAAGTACCCCGAGGAGGAGTGTATGGGGGTTTGGTTATCCTTGCGCATCCTCGACTCATGGTACGTGAGTGTACTCTAATATTCGATCCCTCCAAAGATTAGTGATCCATCTAGTAGCTAAAGTTCTCAACTATTTTGTAGGTTTTCGAAAATAAACACGGATTGCCCAAAATACGACATCTATCACTAATAGGCTAAAGCTCTTGACACCAAAAGTTCAGACATTACTCATGGCAATACCTCAAAACTATTGCAAGTTACTACTAGAATTAAATAGCAACCTCAATTACCTACTTTAAGTTAAGACACACAACTCAGTGCAACAGACAAACTCTCTTAACAAGATAAACATGAAAACTCAAGAGAGTTCAGCAACCAACTAAACAAAAGCTCTTTAAAAAGAAAAGCATGAAAACTAAGAGCTAAACATGACAGCAGCTATGGAAAGACAAAGAACACACACAGCAAAGATAAGCATGAAAATCATATGTTGTGTTCTAGGTTGAGGTGGAGCGTGTTTCTCTCCCACACAAAGAAAGTTGGGTTCTAACTTGTTATGAACAGCAAGCAAAGCTAAAGAAAACTAAAAAAGGAAACTAAGAGCAAGACGCTCCAAGCATAGCACATAACGCATGAAGTGATAAAAATATAGTGGAACGAAAGACGAACTGATAATTGTTGATGGAGAAGGGGATGCATGGGGGCATCCCCAAGCTTAGACGCTTGAGTCTTCTTGAATATTTCTTGGGGGTGCACGGGGGCATCCCCAAGCTTGAGCGTTTGACCCTCCTGAATCTTCTTTTATCATCTTCCCTCGCACACTTGAAAACTCCCTTCATACATAACTCATCATAATCTGATTAGCGAGGTTAGTACCCACAATAAAATAATTTTTCCCTACTGGAAATAAAGATGATCTTGAAGAGCTACTGTTTCTCAAGATTGCCAAAAAGTTTTTGCAAAGAAAAAGCAAGCTCAAGGTTTGCAAAACGAAGAAAAGGCAAAACAGGACAGAATCTGTGAAAAACAGACCAGCAGGTAGTAAATAATTATTTCGGGGCACTTCTGCAACTCAAATCAAAAAACTCAGAACAGACGCTCGAAAGCCAATTGTATAGAGCATGCTGAAAAAAAAATTCAGATCAAAAAGATTAACTGGTGATTTCATTCGAATTTTTCTGTCCAAGGACAGAATCTGTTTTCTGGACAGCACGTCACAACTTTTGAACTTTCTTGCAATCGGAGGCTAAACTTGGCACAAAGCTGAAAAGAAAAGATACAATGATGATGCTACTGTAGTAACAAACATCAAGACACAACAAAAGCAAAATAAAACCTAATTCGTTGTGGGCTGCCTCCCAAAAGCGCTTTCTTTTATGCCTTTAAGCTAGGCATGATGCAAAAAGAGAAGATCAAGTTTTATCAAGAGTAAGAGAATAGCTAGCCCGTGTAACGGACTCAAAAGGAAACTTAATCTTCTTTCTAGGGAAGTGTTCCATCCCTTTCTTGAGAGGGAATTGGAATTTTATATTCCCCTCTTTCATGTCAATGATAGCACCAACGGTGCGAAGAAAAGGACGTCCCAAAATAATTGGACATGAAGGTTCACATTCAATATCCATAATAGTAAAATCAACGGGTACATAATTGTCATTGACAATGATAAGAACATCGTCGATCTTCCCCAAAGGTTTCTTTATGGAAGAATCAACAAGACGAACACCAAAAGAACAAGGATCAAAATGTTTCAATTCAAACATATCATACATTCTTTTGGGCATAACGGAGGTACTATCTCCAACATCACATAAAGCATAGCAAGATAAGTTGTTCAATTTAATTTTGACTATGGGATCCCAACCATCTTCTAGCTTCCTAGGGATGGAAGTCTCAAGCTTGAGCTTTTCTTCCCTAGCTTTGGTAAGAGCATTGGTGATATGCTCTGTGAAGGCAAGGTTAAGTGTGCTAGTGTGGGGGTCTTTAGCCATTCTGTGAAGAAAACCAATAACTTCAGAAAGGGTGCAATTATCAAAATCAAGGTCACTACTATCAAGTAAAGTGGTAGTAGTGTCCTTTAGGCTCACTTGTTTGGTAGCTTCTATGGTCATAGGAGTTTCTTCTTCTACCGTTGAGGTCATAGCATCACCATTAATAGGTCCAATGGGACTAGGAGTGCATTGGGTGCTAAGAGTTTGGATATCCTCAACAACTTGGATAGTAGCAACAGTGTGGTGGCTAGGAAGGCTCTTAATTCTATCTTCTTCCTCCTTCAGGGGTGCAACCACTTCATGTTTAGCTGCCATTTGGTTTATCAAAGTGGCTTGTGTGTGGGACATATTGGAAACTTGGGTCTCAGTGATGGTGAGCCTAGTATGGAGGTTAGAAATCTCAATATTTAGGCTCTCCAGTTGTCTACCAATGTCTTGCAAGATAGCAGTATGCTCATCTAATTGCCTCGAGAAGGTCTTGTTTTGTTCATATTGGGTGCACATGTAGTTCTTAGTGGCCTTCTCTATTTCTAGAAGTTTCTCATAACTAGGCATGTCTCTATCTCTAGGGGTGGAGTTCTTGGTGCTAGGATAAGTATTGTTGTTCCCATAGGAATTAGAGGGGAACGGTCTAGGGTTGCTACCAAAATTACTCCTATAAGCATTGTTATTGAAATTGTTTCTAGAGATAAAGTTCACATCTACTTGATCTTGAGCAATCAAAGAATTTAAAGGAACATCATGAGGATCAATAGAAGATTGCTTGGAAAGTAGAGACATGATCAAGTCAACCTTTTCATTTAGGGAGGAAATCTCCTCGACTGAGTTTACCTTCCTACCTGTTGGAGCGCGTTCGGTGTGCCATTGGGAATAATTGGTCATCATCTCGTCGAGAAGCTTCGTGGCAGCACCAAGTGTAGTTGACATAAAGGTTCCTCCCGCGGCCGAATCTAACAAGTTCCGCGAGGTAAAGTTCAAGCCTGCATAAAAAGTTTGGATAACCATCCAAGTAGTCAAACCATGAGTAGGGCAGTTCTTGACAAGAGATTTCATGCGTTCCCAAGCTTTGGCAACGTGTTCATTATCCAATTATTTAAAATTCATTATGTTACTCCTTAATTGGATAATTTTAGCAGGGGGATAGTACTTCCCAATAAAGGCATCCTTGCACTTGTCCCAAGAATCTATAGTATTCCTAGGCAAGGATTGAAACCAGATTTTAGCTCCTCCTCTCAAGGAGAAAGGAAAAAGCTTAAGCTTAACAATATCACCATCTACTTCTTTGTACTTTTGCATATCACAGAGCTCAACAAAATTATTGAAGTGCAAAGCAGCATCATCTCCAGCACCGGAGAATTGATCTTTCATAACTAGGTTCAGCAAAGCAGGTTTAATCTCATAAGAAGGTGCTGAAGTGGCAGGTGTAGCAATAGGCGTGCAGATAAAGTCATTGTTGTTATGACTAGTGAAGTCACACAACTTGGTGTTCTCGGTGGAACCCATAGCAGCAGCAAGCAAGATAACTATTTTTGTGATTTTTGGTAAGGGACACTAAAGGAAAAATTTCAAGGTAAACTAACAAGACTAAAAAGCAAAGATAAAAGATAGCGTGCAACTCCCCTATCTTGAAGAGTGGTGTCCCCGGCAACGGCGCCAGAAACTTGCTTGATGGCTTCTCGCCCCTCGTTGGTTACCCCAAGTGGAAGGTTGAGATGTAGCGTAGCGGCAAATTTCCCGTGGCAAAGATACCAAGGATCGAATCCCGTGAGACTCCGAGGGTCGACAAGTAGGTGTCAACGGCGCCAGAAACTTAGCGGTTGACGGGACCTGCACACAGATATAGATAACTTTGCTCCCAACGAGTACAGAGAGGTTGTCAATCCCTCCGACCTTGTTGTTTACAAAGGATCAAACACAAGAGATAATAATGATAGCTATGACTGCAACTAGGAAATAAAAACAAGAAGTAAATATAAGGTGTGATCAGCGGTGGTAATATGGACCGGGGTCCCATGATGTTCACTAGTGATGTCTCTCTCCCAAAAGACGATAAAACAGCAAAGCGAGGTAAACAAATTACAGCTGGGCAATTGACAGGATTATGTGCGCAAACCAATGCTAACTATGCTGCAAAGAAAGGTAGAGGCTCAAAAGCATGGGCGGTACGCCAAGGCAAGTAGACCGAAATCCATCTGCATCTACTACTAATCATCCACCTTGAGATATCTATCCAGAACATCTCGCTGGTATTAAGTTGCGAATCCCATCCAAAGTGCAAACTCAAAGCAACAGACAACTGCATTAAAAGAACTTTGCGTAAAGTAAACAATCCTTGCACCCGCAAGTACAAGCACCGTTGTTTTCTCCCTTGTGGCAACAACACATCCCCTAGACTCATGTTTCTGTCACTCAAGCTAGTCATCAGGGGGCATGAACCCACAATCAAGCATAACGCTCCCTCTTGGATTTACTACCTACTACTTGGCCAAAGCAATAAACAGCAACGGAGAACATGCAAGAATTACTCAAGAACAAAGATATAAAAGAGGTGAATCAAATATATTACTCAAACACAATCTGAACATAGTCTCATAATCCATCAGATCCCAGCAAACTCAGCAAAGCAACAGCAGAAAGATTACATATGTGCCTCGATCATGTAGGGCAGCTCACGAGGTCTAAACCATGAAGAGCAAAGAGGGGAGGAGAACATCACATAGCTACTGATCATGGACCCATGGTCCAAGGTGGACTACTCACGACTCATCCGGGAAGCGTCCATGGTGGTGGAGAAGCTCCCGGTGGTGGTTCTCCCCTCCGGCAGGGTGCCGGGAAGAGTTCTCCTGATGCTCCTGATCTTGGAAGCGCTGCGGCGGCGGAACAGAGGCGATATCGCGAAAAAGGGTTCTGTTCTCGAGGGTTTCGGGACGAGAGGGATATATAGGTGAAGGGGGGCAGCCAGAGGCGGAGCAGGGGCCCCAGGCTCCCCCTAGCGCGGCCAGGGGTGGGGCCGCGCCAGGTGGCCGCCTGGGCCTCCCCTGGCTCCCCTCTGGCCCATCTTTGGTTCTTCGCGAAGCTTCCTGTACGCTGATTTTTCCTATATTTTTCCTGGAATTTTTGGAGCACTTCTAATATGGGGGAAACCTGAAATAGAAAAACAGCAGAAAACAGGAACTGGCACTGTGGTGCACTGAGTTAATAGGTTAGTCAAAATATGATCAAAAGTGCATGGAAGTGCATCAATATCATAGCAATATCACACAAAAGAAGCATGGAGCAAGAAGAAATTATAGATACGTTTTGGACGTATCAGCCAAGCATTCCTGGAAAGCCTCTAGCTGCGTTGGTCGCCAACAGTCTCTTTGTGTCAGCGGCAGTTGGCTGCCTCAAGTACTCAGGGCCAAACACCTCGATCACAGCCTAGCAGAACTTGTACATTGACATCAGACATGTTGTCTCACTCATCCGCACATACTCATCCACCAGATCGCCTGGAATTCCATATGTAAGCATGCGGATGGCCGCGGTACATTTCTGGTAAGAGGAGAATCTAGGCTTGCCAAGGGCATCCGTCTTGCACTCGAAGTATGGATCATGAGCAACCACCCCCTCTCGGATACGGTTGAACAGATGCCTTGCCATACGAAAACGGCGACGAAATTTATCCGGCCTGAAGAGCGGGGTGTTCGTAAAGTAATCAACATAGAGCAGGGCGTGGCCTCTCTCCCGATTGCGGTTCAGGTTGGGAGCACGACCAGGGAGTGATCCCCTGTAGCGAGGAAGCTGTCATTGGATGTGGTCGTGAACTACCAGTGCAGCCGCCACAAGATCTTCATCATCCGACGATGAATCATCCGATGAACAAATGAAGTGGTGGAAGAACAACTCATCTCTACTGTCCATACCTTTGTGGGCAAAGTGTCGAACACCTTGCGGTCGTGGTGGCAAAGAGGCCTCGATGATCAACTCGATGCAGCAGGAGTGGTTGGCGGCCGGCTACTGGCCGCTCTGGAGCGCTCGTTCGAAGCTGCCGTGGTCGCTAGCGGTCGTACCCCCACTGCCGCCGGCTACGACAGCGACGGCCAAACCTCCTCCGATCGACGGTCAAAACTACGGCGAAAACGCGGGCGTGATGGCGGACATGTTGAGACGAGGGTTGGTATGGACGGCCGGGGGCTGCGCGGTGAGGAGGCGGCCGGAGAATGGCGACGGCACTGGCGGCAGGGCAAGGGCGGGAGAGGGGTTAGAGGAGTTGGAAGAGGAGGGCGGCTACTGTCCCCGAGAAGCGGGCCACGGGGGGACAAGGGCGTGCGGCAAGCCCGTCCGCGCGATGTCCGTTTCACCCCAAACTCGGCGTAAGTTTGGGCCGAGGATGGGTCAAAAACGGACAGAATACGAACATTTGTCTGTTTGGAGCCGCGCGCTGGGCCGCGCTATTCGTTCGTCCTACCCCAAACGGACGGGGCCGGACAAGATGGGGTCGCGCGGTGGAGTTGGCCTTACACACTGTTCTAGAGTTTAATAATTCATTTAAAGTATTTTATAAAATTATCAATAGATTTTAATTATTATGATTTTGATATGTATTTTTTATTATTGAGGTTGTTTCATTGGGAAGATTTCATTTCCAATGTCTTTTTTTCACAAAAAATATAGAAGTATTATATTTTCTCATTTTGCGTCCATACTCCGTGTATGGATGTTAAAAACAAAACAATGCCGGCACGTATGCCCCATAGGCCATCACGTACATGTACTACCACCGCTTTAGAGCTTGCTTGCGTGTCTCCACCGCTCCATCTCTCTTTCTCATCCCCATCTGTCCAGACCGAGCATGCAACGTCCCTTCCGCGAGATCCACATACCCGACCTCCCGCTGCTCTGGAACACACCGCCGCTGCAGCCTACGCCCACCGCCCCCAGGATCCCCCCTCCCAAGCTCCACCACCGCTGGGATCCTCTCTCCACCCCGGCCATGGCGCGAGCAGATGGAACCCCCGACCCCACCGGTCATGGCGCAAGCTACACACCTGCGCGCCACCGGGAGTCTCCCATGATGGAGATGACTAGCTCCTATGCAGAGGAGTTGGCTCCGGCCCGCTCGAGGCCGCCGTCTCTCCAGCACCGACGGCCACTCTTGTAACGGCATCCTTGCCTTGTCCTGTACTCGTTCACCATGGATCTTACTTCGATGCTCCTCTCTCATCCTCTGCTCCCTTCGTTTGTTGATTTGCAGCCACCAGCATACCGATTTGGTGTCTTATTTTCCACTTTTACTCGCTCAAATAGTCTACAAATTCATCTGTTCGTTGATTCTCTAGTCAGCTTGCTGATTTCCAGGCAACTCACCATTATATATAAAAGGGCGAGGCGGGACTATTTTAATTTGGTAGCAAATCTTATTTCTAGCACATGCATACCGTGCTCAAGCGGGTTAGGAGGTGAAGTCGGTGTTTCGCGCCCCCGCCCCTCTGAACTTCCCCATCGGTCTTCGCCTCCTACACGAGCCCCCGCCATCCGTGCGCCCCAGCCAGCTCCCCGTCGCGCCCGAGACCGCCTCGAGTCTTCCTGCCAGCCTCGACGCGGACGCCCGCCGCGATGTCGGCAGCAAGCGGCGGCGCGTGCCCTGCAGTGGAGAACGACAGGATAAGTGGCGTTGAGCCAGTCCAATAAGAGATAAGGGCGGCGGGCATAATTTCTAACAAATGCAGGGGTTTTATGAAAAATGAAACGTTTATCCAGAGTGCCACTTAAACATGGACTGCGGGTTGATTTCAAAGAAACAGAGGGGCCTTTTCGCAAAAACACCGACGACGTACGACCAGAAATCCAATTTTCTTTATTATTAGGTAAAGATTTGAGCGACTATATCTATTCATGGTATATATTAATATCATAGAACACGTTATATACTTTTTTATATATGGAGATACTATTTTCTATACACATAGTGGTACTACTGGAGAAAAAGAGTGGTGAATGCTACATATGTAGAGCAATTGTAATTTTACCTGAGAATTGTTTTTCTATTTAAATAGGAAATCTGATTGTTAACAAAAGAATTCTACAAACCCCTTAATTTATGGTACACTAATTTTCCCGCCTGTTATTTGGGAGGGATGAGGTGTTCAAGTGTCAATACTCTCTCTCTCTCTCATACTAGATGTAAAATGTAAGTAGTACAAATTACTAAGATAGGACATTTTATGAATAAAGAGTACATGTTATAATACATGAATAGAAGTGTCGTCATTTCAAACCTAACTGGAAAAAAATGCACATATATTCTGGATGTGTTGCATGTGTTCACCTAAATTAGTTTGGTATTATGTTCTACAATGTTAATTGCGGAACGAAAGACTAGTGATGGTGCAAATAGAGGATAGGTTTACTGGAGGGGGTAGGGGAGAGGTGTGAAATATAACCAAATTGCAATGGTCACGTGTTTGAAAGTGCAGGTCGAGGACTCAAGGTGGGATTGCGAGTGGAAAGGAGGACGACAAGAAAATTAATGCTATAACGGTAAAAGAAAGCCATATGGGTGCATGAATATCCACATGTTAGATACCATGATGTTGAATCACTCGAATAAGCCCGTTGCAATGCACGGGCACCTTTACTAGTCATTATCATTTATCTTAGTTTGATCCTTTTGGTTATATCATTATCTACTAGAATAAAAGTTTTAGTAAGATCTAGTCTTTGAGTTTTTTTTTTGCTTTGTTATCTATCTATGTAATCGAGTGTAACATCCCAAATTTTCAATTTGGAATGTTATACATAGATCCTATTGCATTCATATTTCTTTGCATGTTGTGCGTGGCGATCCTCGAAAATTCTAAGCAAATCAAGGACCTACGGAAAGAGTTGGGAATTCTACCGCTTTCGTATTTGAGTTTTCTCGAATACTGGTACGAGGATAACGTTGGTTTTAATTATTTTTCTCTCCTAAAAATATTTCTAAATAAAATATATGAGCGGAGATAAAATGACTTCTCCAAAATAACAGAAATATTGGAGGAAAGAATATTAAAATCACTTTAGGTTTTTATTCGGTTTTATTTGCGATTTTATTTTGCATAGGAAAAATTGCACGTTTTCAAAACTGCATTTTAGGGCCAAGAAAATGTTCATCTTGTTCTAAATATTTTATTTAGACGGTGAAAATTTGTTTTGGCATTTTTAGAATTTTATTTTATTTTCTAGAATTTTTTTTAGTTTCAGCGGTTTTGTTTTAAAAAAAAAAGTTCCCGCGCCAGACTGGGACGAAGGCCCAGCCGAGCCAGGCCGGCCCGTGCCGCCGCCGCCTTCCCCGCACCACGCCGGACTCCTCCACCGCCGCCGCCTTGCCCCTCCCACAAGCCACCGCCCCCTCCCTTAATAAATAGCCCTCCCGCCACCCGACCTGCCCCGCAGCAGCAGCCGCCGCCACCGCCGCCGCAGCCGCCGCCGCCTCCCGCCGCCGCCGTCGCAGCCCCGCCACCGCGCCGGAGCCCCTCCGGAGCCGAGCCGAGGTAGCCGCCCCGCCGCCCCGGTTTTCTAAAGAAACCGATCCGTTTTTTATAGAAAACCCTAGTTTCGTTTTTTAGATCGGTTCGTTTTTTCGTTTCGGTTTAGTTATTTAGCGGTCGTTCGTCCGTACGTTCGTTATAACGAACATTGTTCGCCCATTAGCCATAGATAGCGAACGTTCGTTCGTTAGCCTGTTCGTCCGTTTTCTTTTTCGGGGTATTTATCCGCGATTATTTCGATCGCGATTTCTGCCCTGATCTTGTTTTTCGTTTTTCTTTTCGCTCGAGAGTCCGAATCAGGTGATTCAAAATCCCAGATCTTCGTCTCGACGCCCTCTTTCCGTTTAACCAACTTGAACAAAGTTTTGTTACTGTAAAATTTGACCCAAGATCAATCTAGTAAACGGATCTTGTTTCTTTCGCAGTTTGAGTTTCGTTGCTTCGTTTGATTTGATTCTTTTTGCAAACCGGAGTTCTTAAGTTGAAATTTCTGGTTAAATCTTCTTGTTTGGAGTTTTGTTTGTGCATCTTTGCTTGATTGCTTATGTATGCTATTGTTTGCTTGCGATAGAATACCCGGACTATGAAGCGTGCTACTACGAGTCTCTAGGTTTTGCGAATCATCAGCAAGGCAAGTAACACTTTGATCATACCCCTTTATTACCCAGTTTTTATGCATTAGATCAAACCCTCACACATTGCATGAGTAGGATCTCTTAACTTGTGGGACTGGGAAGTAGATTGAGGTAGAACCTATTACCTGCATTATTTTTCAAACCCTTGGGAGTTACTCTACGCTATGCTTAGGTTATCATGCTATGCTCGTAGACGTGGTTTGGGTTTGAGTGAAATCCATGACATATGTGAGTTGTTAATTAATGGTTAAACTTAAGGTGCCTACTTGAATACACATCTGGGTGGATTGGTTGCAGGGCAACTGGAGAATCCAGTGTTGTCCTAGGAAATCCCGGGGTTCCGTGTGATTGTCCTATGGAATGCCACACAGGCTCAAAGGGATCATAAAACTATTCATGCTAGAAACTTCCGTGTGCAGCCACAATGCCATTATGGGCTCTGCCATAGTATGAGTAAGCTGTGTGAGCTCTTTCAGTGGTGGACTAGCAGATGTAGGGAAAAGTAGGCGTACCGGTCCACCCGGGGTAAAGAGTAAATGCTTCTAAAAGACTGTGTCTCGGTCATCCGTTTCTCAAACACCATGCAGTGCAAGAAATCCAATGGAGGAGATCGAGTCTTGTGGGAAAAGTGCACAAATCTCTGAAGAGTGTACAAACTGATCCTGATTAGCCGTGTCCCCGGTTATGGACAATTTTGAGTGTCTGGTACTTGAATTATTGATTGATCTCATCACTCTAAAGTTAATTTGTTGGGTTAATGATTACTCTAATTGGGATTGAGTTGGAGGTACCTTCTCAATGATGTTTTAACTATCATGATAGTTAAAATAAAAGTTATTCCTGTCACATCCCTAGCTTCTGTCTGCCTAGTGCTAGATTGGTTGTTGCATCATGTCTAAACTTTTCTTTAAACTGGAATTGGGGATTGTTCAAACCCTAGCACCAAAAGAACCCAACTAGGTTCAACCTAAAAATATTATCATTGCACCCAAAGTGCCTCAAGAAAAGTTCATGATTTTTGGTTAAGGTAGAAACCCCTGCCAAAAATGATGAATATATATTCTAGGACATTTTTGGATTTTTGAATTAATCCATATTGTATTTGAATTGGGACATTTAAATTCTTTAAATAGTTTAAATGCTCTAATAATTGTGAAACTAGTTGAGGGTTGTTAGAAATAATTCAATAGGTGCCCACAATTCATTTCATGATTTATCAAAATGGTTTGATCTTTGAACTAAATCAAAAACATACAAAAGAAATAGAAAAACAGAAACAAAAATGAGAAAAACCCAGAGAGAGAGAGAGACTGACCGGCCTTACCGGGGGCCCAACTGTTTGGCCCAGCCCACCAGGGGCAGCCTCGTCTTCTACCTCTTGCCAGTAGGCAGAGGAGAAGCTGCGCACGGCGCGGGCCGGCACGCAGCTGCCTGCCTGGCCCTCCCCTAGCCAGCGCGACGCCACAAACGACCTGCGGCAGACGTGTGGAACCCCCCTGACCTCTCCACTCTCCCCTTCGTCTCCCCATTGTCCTCTCCTGCTATGCCCGAACGGTGTCGTTGCCACCGTCGCCGCTCGTCGCGTCCACCGTTCTCCCCATGCTCAGCTAGCTATCCCACGAGCTGCGCCTCGCTGCCGCGCACCTCTACGCCGAACCGCAGGACCCCGGACGCCCTGAAGCCTCGTCCTCGAGCTCGTCTTCTCCGCACGGCCGCCGGACGCCATCGACAAATTCGCCGGAACCCGTGCCTCCCCTGCCTCGCCAGCAGTACTAGAAGAACCGCGGTGAGCCCCGGTTTCGTTTCCCCCATGCCCCGTCACCTATCTTGTCCCCTAGCCACATCAACCACCGGAGCCGAGCGCTCCTCGCCGCCGGCCATGTCGCCGCCGTGGCGGCGGCCGTGCTAGCACAAGCCCGAGCTCACCACTGCACTCAATGCACTCCCAGGAGCCTAACGCGCCTACCAGTTCTTCCACCCGTGCTCCCTAGCGCTGCGCCAGCACCTGCCCGAACTCCGTCCACCGCCTTGCTCGTCGCCGACGCCTTTCCCGGCCACCCTAGCTCCAGCCACTGCCACGAGTGGATGCGCACGAGTGCCAGCTCCACGTAGGTGCTCTCCGCCGATGATTTGGTCGCCGGAGGACCAAATCCGAAGCTTGCCGCCGTGTTTGGCCTCGTCGGCGGTAGAACGCCGGCGAGTTTGACTTGTTTGACCAGGGGGTTGACCACCCCAGGTCACTAACGTATGGGCCCCACGCCCTTAGTCAACCACTAACTCGCCGACAAGTGGGGCCCGCCCTGTTAATTAACCTAGGTTAGTACTTTTTGTTTGTAGCCACTGACGTGTGGACCCCACACGTCAGGTTTGACCCTGGACGACCCAGTTGACTAGGTGACGTTAGAGTGACACAGTGCTGATGTCATAAATGCTTTTCTGGGATTTTAAATAAATCAGAAATGATTTATTTATTTTCAGGAAATAGCCAAAACTTCTAAAAATCACAGAAAATAATCTATAACTCGGATGAAAATAATTTATATATGAAAATTGATCAGAAAAATCCAAGGAATTTGTTTATGGCATTTCCATGCATGTTTGAATAACTTACAACCACTGTTTAGGACAATTTGAATAAATGGCATTTGAATAATCACATATGGAGTTTGAATTTGAACATTTGGTTCAAATCAACTTCATTTAATATGGTTGCTAGTTGCATTAGCTCAATCAATAGCATATTGCCATGTCATGATCATGCATCATATTGTCGCATTGCATTGATTGTGTTCTCTCTTGTTTGCCGATGTTTGTCCCCTCTCAGTAGACGCTATTCCGACGATGTGATCGATGACACCGATGAAGACTCATTGATATCTTCAGAAGTGCCAGGTAAGCAAACTCCCATTGAGCCTTCCGATACAATCCCACTCCCTCGCTCCTTCTCTCCTTTACTGCATTAGGACAACAACGTTTGAACTGCTATTTGCTGCGGTAGCTGAACCCCTTTCCTCTGCATGACCTGTCATTGCCACAGTAAATAGTTGAAACCCACTAGCATGAGTAGGAGTTGTTTGAGCCATGTTGTGCCTACTCATTCATGCTTTCTGGTTATGCCTGCTATTGCTTAGAGTTGTGTCAGGTCTGATTCATCAGGGATGAATTGGAAAGTTATGAACAAGTCCTACTGTTGGGAGCTAAGTGTGTGAACACGTTTTGGTAAAGGTAGCGGTGAGAGGCCATGTAGGAGTACATGGTGGGTTGTCTCACTGGAACCGTCTTTAAGAACTGAGTTCTGTGTAAGTTGTCCAATGACTAGTTACTACCGCACATTGGGTTCCGGTAACTCGACCCCTCTCGACTTATTAATCAACTAGATCTCTGTCCAGGAGTTGCAACTAGTTTCTGGTATTTGTAGGTAGTGCTAGTAGTCTACCAAGTGGCACCCGGTACAGGTGGGCTTGGGACAGACTAGGTGCAGTGGCCCGGTGTACCAAGTGGCACCCGGATGGTGGGCTTGGGAACCCTGTACACATCATTTGGGGCCGTGAGCGACACCCCGGCCGGATCTCCCCACGGATGGAACCCGAATAGGCGATAAACCTGGACTAGAGTCTTGTGTGGTTAGTCAGGTCGTGGCCGACACCCTCGCCAGGCTTCCGCTTGAAGGTTGCCGAGATACACGACGTGTACATGGCGGTAAGTGGCGAGAGCATGTGTGAAGAAGTACACCCCTGCAGGGTTAACATGATCTATTCGAATAGCCGGGTCCGCGGTTATGGACTTCTTGGATGCTTACGTGGTACATAGACAAGTGAAAGTGGATACTCTAAAATACTCAAGACAAGTGTGAGTGCTATGGATGGCCTTCTCGTAGGTAGACGGGAATGGTTCCATAGTGGTGTATTTGATTGGTGAATATGTGGACTCGTGTGCGCCACCTCAAAGAGTTACTTGCAGTCATAGTTCAGGATAGCCACCGAGTCAAAGCTGGCTTGCTGCAGTCAAACTACACCACCCCTTTGTTGATACTATTGCATATGTAGTTCTGATGTAAGTCTTGCTGAGTACCTTTGTACTCACGTTTGCTTAATTTATGTTTTGCAGAGAGACTTCAGTCTCACTAGTGCTTCCGCGTGGACTTCGACTTTTAGCTTGTTACCTCAGCTACGATCTTGTGCCCTCGGGAGAGTCTTGTAGATAGTCAGGCTTCTCAGCCTTTTTCTTTTGTATTTGTCTGTACTCAGACATGTTATGCTTTCGTTGCCTGTATGCTCTGTATGTTGGGTCATGTGACCCCTGTTTGTAATAAATGCTATGATGGCTCTTCTGGGCCTTATCTATATGAGTTGTTGAGTTATGTTGTGATTCCTTGTTGTACAGCATGTACTTGCATGTTATGCGTACGTGTAATGTGTATTGCTATGTGTGGGATCCGACACCTAGTTGTTTACCCTTGGTAGCCTATCTTACAGGGAAATGTCTCCTAGTGCTTTCACTGAGCCTTGGTAGCTTGCTACTACTCCGGAACACTTAGGCTAGCCGGCATGTGTCCTTCTTCGTTCCTGTGTCTGTCCCTTAGGGGAAATGTCACGCGTTGTTCCTTTAAGTCCTTGTAGCTTGCTACGACTTGGGTTCATACGTTGATGACCGACACGTTCGTTGCTGGGTCATGTATGCATGTCTCTGTAATTTAGTGCCACTTTTGGTTTATAACTGGTCATGTAGGCCCGGGTTCTCTGTCATATGGATGCTAGCGACACTATCATATACGTGTGCCAAAATGCGCAAACGGTCCCGGGCCAGGTAAGGTGGCACCGTGGGGATACCGTGCGTGAGGATGCAAAGTGATATGATGTGTTACAGGCTAGACCTGTGTGACTTAGGATCGGGGTCCCGACAGCTTTGGTATCAGAGCCTGACTACCTGTAGGATTAGCAAGCCAAACTGGTCGAAGTCGTGTCTAGAAATTCTTTAGTTATATAAGGGAATTGATTGTGGAAGGGAACGTAAGGCTCTTTTTACTCCTTTACCTTATGACCTTCTGATCTGAGTCACCTCCTTCTTTCTACGGGGATTAAGAACTAGGCTTCTCATTCTAATTATCAGGATCACGTTAATTGTGGATTCAACCCTTAGTTCAGTTTCTACTACTTCTGTTTGTTAAACTGTTGGTCTGAGAACCTTGACATTATGATGTTGAGTGGTTATGCCACCATTTTGCAGGATCTCTCAAAATCTTTTGAGCATTTACAACCGTTATGTTGTCTAAGTCATCCCTGGTCTCTAAACAATCTGATGCATTTGCAAATCATTCCTACCTGTTCTTAATGTCCTTTAGGCCAGATTAACCACACTAGTCAGTGTGTTGAGGTACTTTGTTACCTCGACATATATGTTGGAGCTATTACTATGACCCTAGGTGTCTTAGAAGATCACCCAGTAATCTAGCAATGCTTTATATTCCCAGTGTGATGATTCTGGCCATCATTCTAGAAAGCATCAGTTAGTAGGTATTCCATTCCTGGGGTTTTGAATCCAAGATTCACCCTACTTGCTTCATGTTGATAGTGTTTGCTAGTTCCTTTAGGATATTAGTACCTTGTGATAGTCCTCGAGGTCCTGGTGAATCGTTCTTCCAATACCATGAACCGTTATGGCAGAAGTTCTTCTGGGCCAAAAGATCACAACCAGAGTGCTCTTGATGAGTTCTCCATCCCACGTTGTGACTCTGCCAGTCCTACCTTTCTGCATAGGTTATCCGGATGAAATATGTTGAACTAGTTCAACACGCTAATCTATGCATCCACAACTCAGAAAGTTATATGTTGCTTTGAGTTGTCCCTCTTTAGTTGTATTATGACCCCCATCTATCAGTTCATAGTCATGAGTAGTTGTGCATTCGTGTTTGTCAATGCCTTTTACTCTTGTGGTCCGTTAGGTGATTCTATTCTGGAATGACTAGGAGAAACAAACTTCAGTACCTCATCCATTCCTAGGATTGGGTCAAAGAAGTTGTACTCCGTAGATGAAGAATGTTAATCCATCTTCTAATCTGTTCTACCTTGGAGTATTACCATCTTTATATCAAGAATGTCATGGGAATTGCACAACCTCCTATAAACTCTTGATACAGTAATACTTCTCACCATCGTCGTTCATTCCTCGGTCTCCGCATTGTTATAACCGGAATACCAACAAGTGAATTGTGATGTGTGAAATCAATACTCCTAGCAACCCTGTTGCTTGGTGGTTAATGGACGATAATCTCATTCTTAGCATGCTGGTTACTAAACCATCATTCTAAGATTGATCGTGCTACCTAGTCCATTTTTCTGGTGCACTCTTTGATCAATGAGTTAGGATTGCATAAATCCCTCACTCTTGTGATCATATCATCTCGCCCTGAAAAGCAAGATTGTTTGCGAGCTTAGTAACATATCGGTGGTTCGTGATTTTCCGAATATCTTCTCGGAAGTATTACCGGGTTGTCCCCTGACTGTTATGTTGAGCTCGTGATCAAGTTGGTTTCTTATAAACCACCCCTTCTCCAAGAATCTGTGTTGGATACCCCTGAACTAGTTGGTTAAGCTAAACAACAACTTGGAGAGTTGGAAGATAAAAGCTTAATCCACATAGCTCACTCCAAAGGGATATCTTGTGTGTGTGTTGAAGAAAGATGATATCTTCATTGATTGATCTCCGTGATCATTTGTGGATCTCTTGTCTTGTCCAAACTTTGATTTGAGTATGGGTTATCACCAAGTCAAATCAGAACCAACGATATTCGTAACGTTGTCTTACTCGTGGTTGATTCCTTGAGCATACACCGTTATATCTCTTGGTCTGACCAATGCTAACACCGTGTTCACTTAATTGTGGAATTCCACCTATATGGAAACCTGGATGAGTATTTGTTGAGCCCATCGACAAACATCCTTATCCTCTCCATGATTTTGTTGGACATTAAGCTAGTGTTGGAAACTTTGTAAGTGTTGCCTTCATGTTTTGTTCATGAAGCATACGTTGGATGAAAGAAGTGACTTTCTCTAATTCACATACATTTGGTGCAAGTTGCCGCCGTGAGTTCGAGAAAGATTGTTTTTGGTTTCCCATGGAAACATCCCAAGTCAGTCAGGCATGTGCGAAGTATTCTATGGTTTGATAGGCTCGCTACCTCCATTCCATATGTATTCTCTAGCAACTAAGCCACTGGTTGACTTGTTCAAGGAGAAGAAGTTCCTTCTTAAGAGCTAATCCGGACTTATGTAAGGACTTCGTTATCCGCAATGATGGTTCCCAACCAGAACTCGGTAGTGTTTTATTATAAGACTACTACGTGGTCATGCTTGTGTGCGACAGCGTGTTCACATGTGTGTAGTAGAACTAGCTCATGTTTTGGAGCTTACTATCGCAGTTCAATCCCCGAGAATCTCGCAACGTCATCTCATCGATTTGTGTTGCAAACTTTCATTTTTCTCCCTAAACTTGATGAGTCTGGAATATCCTGACACCAACCAGATCTGAATCTCAGGCAGATATCAAGGTTGAACATTTCCCAAGAATTATAATAGTGGTCTCTGTAACCCGGTAAGTGGATGTTGTGGCCAACACACCAGCCGGAAGACCTATTATTGTAGTATCTTGATTGAGGAAGTTGGCCACTTCCCCATAAGGATTTCGTAGGATTTACTTCCTAGTTGTTCCTAATGGATTTTTGTGCTCCTGAAGTCCGACCTTTACTTGATGTTCAAGATACCAAACATATCTATGAATGGATTACGCTAACACATCAAGGAGAACATTAGAAGCGGAGTGCTAAATGTCTCTCGGTCGATCATCCAGATTTTGCTTCCTTGGCTCCGCTAAGGTAAAATCTGAGACGGTGTTATCCTCCTTTGCATCTGCATCCTCCATCACCGTTCATCGTGGTAGTATGATGTGTTGCCAGGATCCTTGGCAAGGATATTGGTAAAACCTTGATGTTTATGGAAATGCTCAAGTTCTTGAGAGCACGCACAAGCACTAGGTGTTATCACCGGCACTAACCGGGATTGCTCCCAGTGTTCTTGGTTATGCTATAACCTCTCAAAGAGTAGATTTACTCTCTACTGTTGGGATTTACCCAGTTACCAGAATCATTCCCAGCATTTGCATTTTGTTCCCAGCTTGCACCGCCAATGTGCCATTTTTACCATGGGTCTCATCCATTTCCGATGATAAGCAAAATCATCCCTCGTGTTGTCTTCAACAAGGTAGTCCGCATCATCCATTCTGGCCCGAGTATGTCGTTCCTTCGAACTCCTTCAAACTATCGATTGTGTTTTGCCTTAGGCTGGTATAGGGAATTTCAATGATCTCTATATCAAAAGTAATTCTTCTTGCCACTTAGGGGAATAGCTCTACGAGTCACCTTCTCCAAGGTGCCCCGTCTGGAGACATCGATCACCTTCTTCTTAGGTGTGGAGTTATTGCCTACCAAGTGAACCTTTATCATTTGTTTCACTCCATCCCTCTGGATGTGTGTTTTGTATCTCGGCTCAAGAGATGTTTCAACGTCTCACTCCATGAGTTGATCTTGAGTTGCTCGATCTTTCAGAGGATCAATTTTGTAGAGTTTCTTTCGTCGTCACCGTGTTGGACAAAAACCCCGAAAGCAAGGATGCCAGGATCAACATGATGCAATGAATCAACAACTTCGAGGAGGACAGTTGGATCGTGAAGATTTTGTTAGCTTTGTGTCCCTCTGTTTTCTTACCTCACGTCTTGAACCTCGGGACGAGATTCTTGTTTAGTAGGGGTGAGTTGTCACATCCCTAGCTTCTGTCTGCCTAGTGCTAGATTGGTTGTTGCATCATGTCTAAACTTTTCTTTAAACTGGAATTGGGGATTGTTCAAACCCTAGCACCAAAAGAACCCAACTAGGTTCAACCTAAAAATATTTTCATTGCACCCAAAGTGCCTCAAGAAAAGTTCATGATTTTTGGTTAAGGTAGAAACCCCTGCCAAAAATGATGAATATATATTCTAGGACATTTTTGGATTTTTGAATTAATCCATATTGTATTTGAATTGGGGCATTTAAGTTCTTTAAATAGTTTAAATGCTCTAATAATTGTGAAACTAGTTGAGGGCTGTTAGAAATAATTCAATAGGTGCCCACAATTTATTTCATGATTTATCAAAATGGTTTGATCTTTGAACTAAATCAAAAACATACAAAAGAAATAGAAAAACAGAAACAAAAATGAGAAAAACCTAGAGAGAGAGAGAAACTGACCGGCCTTACCTGGGGCCCAACTGTTTGGCCCAGCCCACCAGGGGCAGCCTCGTCTTCTACCTCTTGCCAGTAGGCAGAGGAGAAGCTGGGCACGGCGCGCGCCGGCACGCAGCTGCCTGCCTGGCCCTCCCCTAGCCAGCGCGACGCCACAGACGACCTGCAGCAGACGTCTGGAACCCCCCTGACCTCTCCACTCTCCTCCTTCGTCTCCCCATCGTCCTCTCCTGCTATGACCGAACGGTGCCGTTGCCACCGTCGCCGCTCGCCGCGTCCACCGTTCTCCCCATGCCCAGCTAGCTATTTCACGAGCTCCGCCTCGCTGCCGCGCACCTCTACGCCGAACCGCAGGACCCCGGACGCCCTGAAGCCTCGTCCTCGAGCTTGTCTTCTCCGCACGGCCGCCGGACGCCATCGACAAATTCGCCGGAACCCGTGCCTCCCCAGCCTCGCCAACAGTACTAGAAGAACCGCGGTGAGCCCCGGTTTCGTTTCCCCCATGCCCCGTCGCCTACCAGTTCTTCCGCCCGTGCTCCCTAGCACTGCGCCCGCACCTGCCCGAACTCCGGCCACCGCCTCGCTCGTCGTCGGCGCCTTTCCTGGCCACCCTAGCTCCAGCCGCTGCAACGAGTGGATGCGCACGAGTGCCAGCTCCGCGTAGGTGCTCTCCGCCGACGATTTGGTCGCCGGAGGACCAAATCCGAAGCTTGCCGCCGTGTTTGGCCTCGTCGGCGGCAGAACGCCGGCGAGTTTGACTTGTTTGACCGGGGGTTGACCACCCCAGGTCACTGACGTATGGGCCCCACGCCCTTAGTCAACCAGTAACTCGCTGACAAGTGGGGCCCACCCTGTTAATTAACTTAGGTTAGTACTTTTTGTTTGTAGTCACTGACATGTGGGCCCTGCCCTGTCTAAATATAGTTTAGGATTTAGTTAGTGCTAATTAACCCTGTTAATTAGCAGAGCCACTGACGTGTGGACCCCACACGTCAGGTTTGACCCTGGACGACCCTGTTGACTAGGTGACGTCAGAGTGACATAGTGCAGATGTCATAAATGCTTTTCTGGGATTTTAAATAAATCAGAAATGATTTATTTATTTTCAGGAAATAGCCAAAACTTCTAAAAATCACAGAAAATAATCTATAACTCGGATGAAAATAATTTATATATGAAAATTGATCAGAAAAATCCAAGGAATCTGGTTATGGCATTTCCATGCATGTTTGAATAACTTACAGCCACGCTTTAGGAAAATTTGAATAAATGGCATTTGAATAATCACATATGGAGTTTGAATTTGAACATTTGGTTCAAATCAACTTCATTTAATATGGTTGCTAGTTTCATTAGCTCAATCAACAGCATATTGCCATGTCATGATCATGCATCATATTGTCGCATTGCATTGATTGTGTTCTCTCTTGTTTGCCGATGTTTGTCCCCTCTCAGTAGACGCTGTTCCGACGATGTGATCGATGACACCGATGAAGACTCATTGATATCTTTAGAAGTGGCAGGCAAGAAAACTCCCATTGAGCCTTCCGATACAATCCCACTCCCTCGCTCCTGCTCTCCTTTACTGCATTAGGACAACAACGTTTGAACTGCTATTTGCTGCGGTAGCTGAACCCCTTTCCTCTGCATGACCTGTCATTGCCACAGTAAATAGTTGAAACCCACTAGCATGAGTAGGAGTTGTTTGAGCCATGTTGTGCCTACTCATTCATGCTTTCTGGTTATGCCTGCTATTTCTTAGAGTTGTGTCAGGCCTGATTCATCAAGGATGAATTGGAAAGTTATGAACAAGTCCTACTGTTGGGAGCTAAGTGTGTGAACACGTTTTGGTAAAGGTAGCGGTGAGAGGCCATGTAGGAGTACATGGTGGGTTGTCTCACTGGAACCGTCTTTAAGAACAGAGTTCTGTGTAAGTTGTCCAATGACTAGTTACTACCACACATTGGGTTCCGGTAACTCGACCCCTCTCGACTTATTAATCAACTAGATCTCTGTCCAGGAGTGGCAACTAGTTTCTGGTGTTTGTAGGTAGTGCTAGTAGTCTACCAAGTGGCACCCGGTACAGGTGGGCTTGGGACAGACTAGGTGCAGTGGCCCGGTGTACCAAGTGGCACCAGGATGGTGGGCTTGGGAACCCTGTACACATCGTTTGGGGCCGTGAGCGACACCCCGGCCGGATCTCCCCACGGATGGAACCCGAATAGGCGATAAACCTGGACTAGAGTCTTGTGTGGTTAGTCAGGTCGTGGCCGACACCCTCGCCAGGCTTCCGCTTGAAGGTTGTTGAGATACACGACGTGTACATGGCGGTAAGTGGCGAGAGCGTGTGTGAAGAAGTACACCCTTGCAGGGTTAACGTGATCTATTCGAATAGCCGGGTCCGCGGTTATGGACTTCTTGGATGCTTACGTGGTACATAGACAAGTGAAAGCGGATACTCTAAAATACTCAAGACAAGTGTGAGTGCTATGGATGGCCTTCTCATAGGTTGACGGGAATGGTTACATAGTGGTGTATTTGATTGGTGAATATGTGGACTCGTGTGCGCCACCTCAAAGAGTTACTTGCAGTCATAGTTCAGGATAGCCACCGAGTCAAAGCTGGCTTGCTGCAGTCAAACTCCACCACCCCTTTGTTGATACTGTTGCATATGTAGTTAGTTCTGATGTAAGTCTTGCTGAGTACCTTTGTACTCACGTTTGCTTAAATTTTGTTTTGCAGAGAGACTTCAGTCTCACTAGTGGTTCCGCGTGGACTTCGACGTTTAGCTTGTTACCTCAGCTACGATCTTGTGCCCTCGGGAGAGTCTTGTAGATAGTCAGGCTTCTCAGCCTTTTTCTTTTGTAGTTGTCTGTACTCAGACATGTTATGCTTCCGTTGCCTGTATGCTCTGTATGTTGGGTCATGTGACCCCTGTTTGTAATAAATGCTATGATGGCTCTTCTGGGCCTTATCTATATGAGTTGTTGAGTTATGTTGTGATGCCTTGTTGTACAGCACATACTTGCATGTTATGCGTACGTGTAATGTGTATTGCTATGTGTGGGATCCGACACCTAGTTTATTACCCTTGGTAGCATATCTTACAGGGAAATGTCTCCTAGTGCTTCCACTGAGCCTTGGTAGCTTGCTACTGCTCCGGAACACTTAGGCTGGCCGGCATATGTCCTTCTTCGTTCCTGTGTCTGTCCCTTAGGGGAAATGTCACGCGTTGTTCCTTTAAGTCCTTGTAGCTTGCTACGTCTTGGGTTCATACGTTGATGACCGACACGTTCGTTGCTGGGTCATGTATGCGTGTCTTTGTAATTTAGTGCCACTTTTGGTTTATAACTGGTCATGTCGGCCCGGGTTCTCTGTCATATGGATGTTAGCGACACTATCATATACGTGTGCCAAAATGCGCAAACGGTCCCGGGCCAGGTAAGGTGGCACCCGTGGGGATACCGTGCGTGAGGCTGCAAAGTGATATGAGGTGTTACAGGCTAGACCTGTGTGACTTAGGATCGGGGTCCCGACAATTCCTTTGTTGTAGGGAAAAATTGGCTTTATGCAAAAACTTTAACCTTAGAGCCTCCACCAGCCAAATATGCATGTAGTGTTAGCCTTTATTCTGTTACTTGCTTCTACTGTGTTATCTTGCTAGCATATTCCATGTGCTGACCAGTTTCGGGCTGCAACATGTTACGTTGCAGACTTTTCAGACAAGGAGTAAGACGTTCTAGGTCGTTTGTCATGCACTCACCTATGATGTTGGAGTTGATGGACCCACTTATCTTCCAAGCCTTCCGCTGTTATTTTGTTAGATGGCCTTGAGCCATAGACTTTTTGTAATAAGTTCTCTTTGGATACATTCGATGTAATAAGTGTGTGATTGCCACTCTGTTATAAATCCTTCAAGTACTGTGTGTGTCAGCATTACCGATCTAGGGATGACACTGAAACGCAGAGACTTCGGTCCATTCGGATCGTGGTTGCTACAAGATGGTATCAGCGCACACGCTGACTGTAGGACACGACCACTAAGATAAGGGACAATTACATTTGAGCCCCTAGTTGTGTCACACCCGTGTGTTTTGCCCCTAAATTCAAAAAACCCTCGTTTCTGTCCAAGCTCGTTTGCTCCTCTTATGCTTTTGCCCTTTGACTTTCTGACCGCAACTTTGAAAACTTCATAACAAATTCATACTAACTCAGAAAAATGCAAATAAGATATCAAAATGTTCGAAATAACATCACCCATAAGTGCATGTTGTTTGAATTCATGACAACAGTGCTGAAAAGTCTATAACTCAGTTTGAGCTCATATGATTTATTTTGATTTTCAACACTTTTGTCATGAATGCAAATGATGTGCACATATAGGTGATGTTTTTCCGAACATTTTGATATCTTGTATGCATTTTTCTGAGTTAGTATGAATTTGTTATGATGTTTTCAAAGTTACGGTCAAACAGTCAAAGGGCAAAAGCATAAGAGGAGCAAACGAGCATGAATAGAAATGAGGGTTTTTTGAATTTAGGGGCAAAACACATGGGTGTGACACAACTAGGGGCTCAAATGTAATTGTCCCCTAAGATAATCCCTAGGTCACTCTTCTCTACTCATCTGACTCCTCTCCATTTTCTACTTCTTTAGGATGGTGGACCCAAGGAACAAGTTCACTCAACCAGATGAAGACACACCTTTTGGACGACACTTGAAGGAAGTCACTAGGTACCTGAACATAGGAATACCAAGTTTCACCGGGACCTACACCGCCACTTTACCAGAAGAGGAGCGATGGAGCATTCAAGTTCAAATTCCCGGGAGAACTTTCGCACCATCCACTGAGCCAATAGAGTTTTCTTTTGATGCACCAACCTGGAGCCTAGGCAAGAGTATGGCAGCTCACATCACTATGGGAAGGATCGGAGAAGTCTACAAGCAGGAGCTGAAGGACACCATCTACCAGATTTGTAGATGTCGAGATGAGCGTTGGGACATGATCAGTACTCGGAAGGACAGGTCCATTGCAGTGTTCATCCAGGAGTTAAACCAGCACATTCGTCGACATGAGCACCAGATGTGCGTAGGGATGATAGGTTTGAAGAAGGCACTAACCAGGAACTTGGAGCTAGAAGAGGAACTCAAGTCTACTTGTGACGGATACGAAGAGGAGATGTTGATACTTGTGGAAAAGAATGATGATTTGATGAGGAAGTTAGGAGTATTCATGGGAGATCCAGCACCAGGGAGAGAAGAAGAGGAAGAAGAACCCAAGGAGATTCGTTCTGAAGATTACATCATCATTGACGACACGGATTCAGACCCCGATGATAGCGATGATGAAGACTACAAAGATGAAGCTAGAGAAGACATCATGGAATCTTCCGCCGATCAAAATTTCTAGATGACCACCCTATGACTAGTAGTTTTCCCCCACAAAGTAGTATTTAGAGCACTTTTGTAATGTTAGTTAGATCTATGTAAGCCCTTGTTTGAAATTTATTGGTGTGATATGATTGCGTTGACTCATGTGCATATGGGTAGTGATTTTTCCCTTAGACCTCATTTCTATTCTAATCTCTTCCCTCTACACCCATCAGATGCCTCCGAGACGTGAGCCCAGATTTGAGTTTTCCCCTGAGCTCACTCAGTTGATCCAGCAGTAGAACACTTTGATGCAACTTCTTGTCCAGAACACCCAGAACAACCAGAACAACAACAACAACAACCCTCCACCACCACCACCCGTGGACAACATGACACGTTTCTTAAGGTTGCATCGACCGGTGTTTGCTAGCAACATTGAACCAATAGTTGCTGATGACTGGCTGCGCAAAATTGGAAGGGATTTGACCACCGCCAATTGCACGGATGCTGAGAAGGTGCGATTTGTCGCACATCAGTTGTCTGGACCCGCAGCAGCATGGTGGGAGAACTACACAGCCACTTTCCCATAGCCAATGTCACTTGGGATCAGTTTCAGCAAGCTTTTCGCACTGCCCTTGTCTCAACTAGAGCTATGAGCATGAAGAAGCGGGAGTTTCGCAATTTGCGCCAAGGAAATCATACTGTGGCTCAGTACGTAGATGAGTTTAGTACCCTATCTTATTATGCCCCAGATGATGTGGCCACAGATGCCGCAAAGCAGGAGAGATTTATGGAAGGGCTGAATGATGAGATGAGCGTACAGTTGATGGTGGCAACCTTCAACAACTACCAAGAGTTGGTAGATAAGGCTCTTATGATTGAAGGAAAGCAACAGCAGATTGAGAGCCGCAAGAGGAAGTATAGACAAGGAAGGAATAATTCTAGAGCCCAGCAGAAGCCCCGATTCACTCAGAATTCGGGAGGATACACCCATAACAATGGAAGCCACACCCACACGGGAGGAAGTTCTCACAACCATAATAGCTCCAAGAATGGGAATGGGAATGGAGCAACCAATAACCAGAACCGCTTTACTCCATCCACACCCGCCAAGAGGGATTTAAGCCACGTCACATGTTTCAAGTGCGGGAAGAATGGACACTATGCCACCGAGTGCCCTGAAGCTAAGAATGGGAACAGCAATGGAAGCGCCCGGAAGAAGCCCAACCCGTTCAACAAAGGACAAGTGAACCACGTGACCGTGGAGGAGGTTGAAGAGCAACCAGATGTTGTTGTCGGTAAGTTTTTGGTTAAGTCTTTTACCGCAATAGTTCTTTTCGATACTGGAGCATCGCATTCATATATTTCAAGGGGATTCGTAAATAGACATAAGTTGCCCACCCAAGTCCTAAAGACCCCCATGTTAGTAAGTTCTCTAGGAGCGGAGTATATGGCACATCAAGGATGTTTTCAGACGCCATTGGTCATAGGAAGCCATGTTTTCCCCTCAGACCTGATAGTTTTGGAGTCACAAGGATTGGATGTGATACTAGGTATGGATTGGCTATCGATGTATGGAGGGAACATCGATTGTGCCAGTAAGTCTATTTTTCTTACCACCCCGGAGGGAAAAAGGATCAAGAATGTATCTAGGCATTCGCCTATAAGGACACAAGTACATTCACTCACGGGAGTTGTTCAGGAGGAAGTGCCTGTAGTAAAGGATTATCCGGATGTTTTCCAGAGGAGCTACCTAGCATGCCACCGGATAGGGACATTGAGTTTTTGATTGAGTTGTTGCCTGGCACCGGACCTATATCAAAGAGACCGTATCGGATGCCAGCAAATGATCTAGAGGAAATCAAGAAGCAGATTAAGGAGTTACTGGAGAAAGGATTTATTCGCCGGAGTTCATCACCTTGAGGAGCCCCAGTGCTTTTGGTCGAGAAGAATGATGGATCTTTAAGGATGGTCGTTGATTATCGAGCACTGAATGAAGTGACTATTAAGAATAAGTACCCATTGCCGATGATCAATGATCTGTTCGACCAACTCCAGGGAGCGAAAGTATTCTCCAAGATCGATCTAAGATCGGGATACCACCAGTTGAAGATCTGAGAGAAAGATATACCTAAGACAGCCTTCACCATAAGGTATGGGCTATATGAGTATACGGTTATGTCATTTGGATTGACTAAAGCCCCTGCCTATTTCATGAGTATGATGAATAAGGTGTTCATGGAGTTCTTGGATAAGTTTGTCGTGGTACTCATTGATGATAGTTTGGTGTACTCGAAGAACGAAGAGGAACACGCGGAGCGTTTGCGTTTGGTATTGGAGAAGCTCAGAGAACATCAGTTGTATGCCAAGTTTAGCAAATGCGAGTTTTGGCTGAAGGAAGTTGGATTCTTAGGGCATGTTATATCAGGAGAAGGTATAGCAGTGGACCCCGTCAAAGTGCAAGCAGTCACTGAATGGTTGGCACCCACTTCAGTTGGAGAGATCCGCAGTTTTCTTGGACTCGCGGGATATTACCGGAGGTTCATAGAAAATTTCTCCAAGATTGCAAAGCCAATGACGACATTGTTGAAGGAGGCAAAGTTCAATTGGACTGAAGAGTGCGAAGAAAGTTTCCAGGAGTTGAAGAAACGGTTGACGACAGCCCCAGTGCTGATCCTGCCGGATATACGCAAGGATTTCCAAGTGTACTGTGATGCTTCATGCTTAGGACTTGGAGGAGTACTCATGCAGGATGGAAGAGTTGTTTCTTATGCATCTCGTCAACTGCGACCGCACGAGTTGAATTATGCGACACACGATTTGGAGTTAGCAGCTGTGGTGCACGCACTTAAAACTTGGAGACATTTCCTTATTGGAAATCGTTGTGATGTGTACACGGATCACAAGAGTTTGAAGTACATTTTCACTCAGAAGGAACTGAACCTCAGACAAATGAGATGGTTGGAGCTTATAAAGGATTATGATATGAAGCTGCACTATCACCCAGGAAAGGCCAACGTCGTGGCAGACGCTTTGAGCCAGAAAAGCTATGCAAATACCTTAGTAAAGGGGGGATGCCACATGAGTTAGTAGAAGATCTCAGGGAGCTCCGTTTGGAGATAGTTCCTAGAGGTTTTGTCGCAACATTGGAGGTTCAGTCAACATTGCTGGGAAGGATACGCGAAGCCTAGAAGGATGACAAGGAGATTTTCGAGATAAAGCAGAGGATGAGTGAAGGAAAAGCCAAGGGATTTCGTGAGGACGAGCATGACACCTTGTGGTTTGAGGATCGAATATATGTGCCCAATGACCCGGAGATCAGGAAATTAATACTGCAGGAAGCACATGATTCGCCATACTCGATACACCCCGGAAACAATAAAATGTATTTGGACTTGAAGGAACGTTTCTCATGGACGGGAATGAAGAAGGATATTGCCGAGTATGTAGCCGTATGTGATGTATGCCAGAGAGTAAAGGCAGAGCATCAGAAGCCAGCAGGATTGCTACAGCCTATGCCGATACCCGAATGGAAGTGGGAGAAGCTTTGCATGGATTTTATCACCGGATTGCCCAGGACCAAATCAGGATATGACTCAATCTGGGTAGTAGTGGATCGTTTGACCAAGGTAGCCCACTTTATCCCCGTGAAAACCACGTATACCAGTGTGAAGTTAGCCAAGATATACATGATCATGATCGTATGTCTGCACGGAGTTCCGAGGACCATTGTATCAGATAGAGGAACACAGTTTACCTCAAAGTTTTGGCATCAGCTACACCAGACTTTGGGAACAAGGCTGGAATTTAGTACAGCGTTTCACTCGCAGACAGATGGACAGACCGAGAGAGTCAATCAGATTCTGGAGGACATGTTGAGAGCCTGTGCGCTAGATTATGGATCTAGTTGGTATGACAATCTACCCTACGCTGAGTTCTCGTACAACAACAGTTATCAGGCCAGTTTGAAGATGGCACCGTTCGAAGCATTGTACGGGAGGAGATGCCGAACGCCGTTAATGTGGGATTAAGTTGGAGACCTTCAGATGTTTGGACCAGACTTGATCAAAGAGTATGAAGAGAAGGTTAAACTGATTCGGGATAGACTGAAGGTAGCTCAGTCCAGGCAGAAGAGTTATGCAGACTCGAAGCGCAAGGAAGTAGCCTATGGGATTGGAGACAGAGCGTACCTGAGAATGTCGCCTCTTCGAGGAGTTAAACGTTTCAGAGTTAAGGGAAAGCTAGCCCCGAGATTTGTGGGACCTTACCATGTTTTGGAACGCATGGGAGAGGTTGCCTATAAGTTGGAGTTACCCGAAGGATTGTCAGGAGTGCATGATGTGTTTCACGTTTTTCCGCTTAAGAAGTGCCATGCGTAGATGGCCGATATTCCGCTAAGAGACACAATACCTCTGGAGGCAATTCAGTTGGATAGTGATCTGACTTATGAGGAGAAGCCTGTCAGGATTCTCGAATTTTTTAGTAGAGTCACCCGCAGTAAGGTTATCAAGTTTTGCAAAGTTCAGTGGAGTCACCACACCGAGGAAGAAGCCACCTGGGAACGAGAAGATGATCTACGCAAGGACCACCCACACATGTTCTCTAGCCAAGCCGAATCTCGAGGGCGAGATTCATTCTAAGGGGGGTAGGTTTGTAACATCCCAAATTTTCAGTTTGGAATGTTATACATAGATCATACTGCATTCATATTTCTTTGCATGTTGTGCGTGGCGATCCTCGAAAATTCTAAGCAACTCAAGGACCTACGGAGAGAGTTGGGAATTCTACCGCTTTCGTATTTGAGTTTTCTCGAATACCGGTACGAGGATAGCATTGGTTTTAATTATTTTTCTCTCCTAAAAATATTTCTAAATAAAATATATGAGCGGAGATAAAATGACTTCTCCAAAATAACAGAAATATTGGAGGAAAAAATTAAAATCACTTTTGGTTTTTATTCGGTTTTATTTACGATTTTATTTTGCATAGGAAAAATTGCACGTTTTCAAAACTACATTTTAGGGCCAAGAAAATGTTCATCTTGTTCTAAATATTTTATTTTGACGGTGAAAATTTCTTTTGGCATTTTTAGAATTTTATTTTATTTTCTAGATTTTTTTTACTTTCGGCGGTTTTGTTTAAAAAAAAAGTTCCCGCGCCCGACTGGGCCAAAGGCCCAGCCGAGCTACGCCGGCCCGCGCCGCGTCGGACTCTAGTCCGAGCCAGACTCCTCCACCGCCGCCGCCTTGCCCCCTCCCCCAAGCCACCGCCCCCCCCCTCAATAAATAGCCGCCCCGCCACCCGACCCGCCCCGCAGCAACAGCAGCAGCCGCACCCTCCGCCGCCGTCTTGCGCCACCGCCGCCGCAGCCCCGCCGCCCCATCGACATGCCGGAACACCACCGGAGCCCCGCGGAGCCGAGCCGAGGTAGCCGCCCCGCCGCCCCGGTTTTCTAAAGAAACCGATTCGTTTTTTTAGAAAACCCTAGTTTCGGCTTTTTAGATCGGTTCGGTTTTTCGTTTCGGTTTAGTTATTTAGCGGACGTTCGTCCATACGTTCATTTTAACAAACGTTGTTCGCTCGTTAGCCGCAGACAGCGAACGTTCGTTCGTTAGCCTGTTCGTCCATTTTCTTTTTCGGGGTATTTATCCGCGATTATTTCGATCGCGATTTCTGCCCTGATCTTGTTTTTCGTTTTTCTTTTCGCTCGAGAGTCGGAATCAGGTGATTCAAAATCCAAGATCTTTGTCTCGATGCCCTCTTTCCGTTTAACCATCTTGAACAAAGTTTTGTTACTGTACAATTTGACCTTAGATCAATCTAGTAAATGGATCTTGTTTCTTTCGCAGTTTGAGTTTCTTTGCTTCGTTTGATTTAATTCTTTTTGCAAACCGGAGTTCTTAAGTTGAACTTTCTGGTTAGATCTTCTTGTTTGGAGTTTTGTTTGTGCATCTTTGCTTGATTACTTATGTATGCTATTGTTTGCTTGCGATAGAATACCCGGACTATGAAGCGTGCTACTACGAGTCTCTAGGTTTTGCGAATCATCAGCAAGGCAAGTAACACTTTGATCATACCCCTTTATTACCGAGTTTTTATGCATTAGATCAAACCCTCACACATTGCATGAGTAGGATCTCTTAACTTGTGGGATTGGGAAGTAGATTGAGGTAGAACCTATTACCTGCATTATTTTTCAAACCCTTGGGAGTTACTCTACGCTATGCTTAGGTTATCATGCTATGCTCGTAGACGTGGTTTGGGTTTGAGTCAAATCCGTGACAGATGTGAGTTGTTAATTAATGGTTCAACTTAATGTGCCTACTTGAAAACACATCTGGGTGGATTGGTTGTAGGGCACCTGGAGAGTCCAGTGTTGTCGTAGGAAATCTCGGGGTTCCGTGTGATTGTCCTATGGAATGCCACCCAGGCTCAAAGGGATCATAAAACTATTCATGCTAGAAACTTCCGTGTGCAGCCACAATGCCATTATGGGCTCTGGCATAGTATGAGTAAGTTGTGTGAGCTCTTTCAGTGGTGGACTAGCAGATGTAGGGGAAAGTAGGTGTACCGGTCCACCCGTGGTTAAGAGTAAATGCTTCTGAAAGACTGTGTCTCAGTCATCCGTTTCTCAAACACCATGCAGTGCGAGAAATCCAACGGAGGAGATCGAGTCTTGTGGGAAAAGTGCACAAACCCCTGCAGAGTGTACAAACTGATCATGTTTAGCCGTGTCCCCGGTTATGGACAATTTTGAGTGTCTGGTACTTGAATTATTAATTGATCTCATCACTCTAAAGTTAATTTGTTGGGTTAATGGTTACTCTAATTGGGATTGAGTTGGAGGTACCTTCTAAATGATGTTTCAACTACCATGATAGTTAAAATAAAAGTTATTCCTTTATTGAAGGGAAAAATTGGCTTTATGCAAAAACTTTAACCTTAGAGCCTCCTCCAGCCAAATATGCATGTAGTGTTAGCCTTTATTCTGTTACTTGCTTCTACTGTGTTATCTTGCCAGCATATTCCATGTACTGACCCGTTTTGGGCTGCAACATGTTACGTTGGAGACTTTTCAGACGAGGAGTAAGACGTTCTAGGTCGTTTGTCATGCACTCAGCTATGCCGTTGGAGTTGATGGACTCACTTATCTTCCAAGCCTTCCGCTGTTATTTTGTTAGATGGCCTTAAGCCATAGACATTTTTGTAATAAGTTCTCTTTGGAGACATTCGATGTAATAAGTGTGTGATTACCACTCTGTTATAAATCCTTCAAGTACTGTGTGTGTCAGCATTACCGATCCAGGGATGACACTGAAACACAGAGACTTCGGTCCATTCGGATCGTGGTCGCTACATCGAGTGAGAGAGTTATATAATAAATATTAGTTTTGAGTTAAGGTCTTTGCTTTCTTGCTTTGATGTTGGAAAAGAAAAAGAAATAAAAGATTATATATAATCTTATGGAGAGTGATGAGTTCACATATAAGAGGTATGATGCATGAAATTTGTTGAGGGTTGACAAACATAGTATTGGTCATTATTGCAATTAATAGGAGGTAATAAAGAAAGAGAGGTCTCACATATAGATACGCCATCTTGGAAATCTTTTGTGATTGAGAGAACTCATTAAAATATTATATGCTAAAAGGTTGATATTGGACAAGGAAAACAACATAATGTGTTATGTTCTCTTATATCCAAATAGAAGTTATAATGTCCTGGATCCTTCAACATGTTGAGCTTGATTTCTATCCTATGCTAGCCAAAAATTCTACACTAAGTAGAGATACTACTTGTGCATCCAAAAACCTTTAACCCAGTTTTTCCATGAGAGTCCACTATATCTACCTATGGATTGAGTAAGATCCTTCAAGTAAGTTGTCATCAGTGCAAGCAACAAAAATTGCTCCCAAGATATGTATGATCTTTTAGTGTGAGGAAAATAAACTTTATATGAACTTGTGATGGGGAAGAATTAAAAGCGACAAACTGGATAATAAACATCTTTATCACAAGCGGCAATATAAAGTGGCATTCTTTTGCATTAAGATTTCGTGCATCCAACCATAAGTGCATGACAACCTCTGCTTCCATTTGCGAAGGGCCTATCTTTTACTTTCACTTTCTACCCTTACACAAGAGTCATGGTGATCTTCACCCTTCCTTCTATATTTTCTCTTTTTGGCAAGCGCTATGTGTCTGGGAAAGATCCAGACATATATATCCACTCGGATGTAGGTGATCATAAACTATTGTGGTTGATGTTACCCTTGAGGTAAATGGTTGGGATGCAAAACTATAAGCCCCTATCTTCCTATGTGTCTGATTGAAGCTTTGATCTCATAAGTAATGCGTGAGTGTTAGAAATTATGAAAAAATAAATGATGGTTGAGTATGTGAACTTGCTAAATAAAAGCTCTTACATTAACTCTTTCTGATGTTATGATAAATTGCAATTGCTTCAATGACCGAGATCATAGTTTGTTAGTTTTCAATAAAGTTCTTTGGTCTATACTTTACTTTGTGAATGAATTATCACTTTGGCATAAGAAGTTATATGACAATATGTTGTTGTTCTAAAGATGATCATGATTCCCTCATGTCCATACTTTTATTTTATCGACACCTCTATCCCTAAACATGTGGACATGATTGTCAGTTTCGGCTTTCGCTTGAGGAAAAGCAAGGTCTAAGCTTGGGGGAGTTGATACGTCAATTTTTCATCATGTTTTTATGTTGATATTTATTGCATTATGGGCTGATATTTCACTTTAAGATACAACTCTTATGCATTTTCTCTCTTATTTTTCAAGGTTTACATGAAGAGGGAAAATGCCGGCAGCTGGAATTCTAGACAGGAAAGGAGCAAATCTGAGATACCTATTCTACACAACTCCAAATGTACTGAAACTTTATGGAGAATTATTTTGGAATATACAAAATATAATGGGCGAAGAAACAACAGACGGGGACCCAAGGTGGCCGTAAGCATGGGGGCGCGCCCTACCCTCCCCCCCTAGGTGCCCCCTGAGCTTGTAGGCCCCCTGGCCAGCTCCCAGTGTCCATCTTCTTCTATATGAAAGGTTTTGACCTAGAAAAAATCAGAAGGAAGCTTTTGGGATGAAGCGCCGTCGTCTCGAGGCGGAACTTGGGCAGAAGCAATCTAGGGCTCCGACGGAGCTATTCTGTCGGGGAAACTTCCCTCCAGGAGAGGGAAATCGAAGCCATCATCATCACCAATGATCCTATCATCGAGGGAGGGTCAATATTCCTCAACATCTTCACTAGCACCATCTCCTCTCAAACCCTAGTTCATCTATTGTATTCAATCTTTGTCTCAGAACCTCATATTGGTACCTGTGGGTTGCTAGTAGTGTTGATTACTCCTTGTAGTTGATGCTAGTTGGTTTATTTGTTGGAAGATCATATGTTCAGATCCTTAATAATATTTATTACCCCTCTGATCTTGAACATTAACATGCTTTGTGAGTAGTTGCGTTTGTTCCTCAGGACATGGGAGAAGTCTTGTTATAAGTAATCATGTGAATTTGGTATTCGTTCGATATTTTGATGAGATGTATGTTGTATTTCCTCTAGTGGTGGTATGTGAACGCCGACTATATGACACTTCACCATGATTTGGGCCTAGGGGAAGGCATTGGGAAGTAATAAGTAGATGATGGGTTGCTAGAGTGACAGCAGCTTAAAGCCTAGTTTATGTGTTGCTTCGTAAGGGGCTAATTTGGATCAACATGTTTTATGCTATGGTTAGATTTATCTTAAATCTTCTTTTGTGGTTGCGGATGCTTGCGGGAGGGGTTAATCATAAGTGGGAGGCTTGTCCAAATAAGGACAGCACCCAAGCACCGGTCCACCCACATATCACATTATCAAAGTTACGAACGTGAGTCATATGAGCATGATGAAAACTAACTTGACAATAATTGCGATGTGTCCTCAGGAGCGCTTTGCTTTATATAAGAGATCGTCCAGGCTTATCCTTTGCTATAAAAAGGATTGGGCCACCTTGTTGCACCTTTGTTACACTTGTTACTTGTTACCCGTCACGAATTATCTTACTACCAAACTATTTGTTACCGATGATTTCAGTGCCTGCAGAAAATACCTTGCTGAAAACCACTTGTCATTTCCTTCTACTCATTGTTGGGTTCGACACTCTTACTTATCAAAAGGACTACGATTGATCCCCTATACTTGTGGGTCATCATCGGACTTTGATTCATAGGGCGAGTATTACGGTCAAGCCCCCGGTCTATTAGCCCATTGCATCTTAGAGAAAATGTGTGTCGAGCTAGTGGATGAGCGGAAAAAAGGTGCAATATAAATGACTGCAAGAGGACCGTAAAAGGTTGTCTTTATTTCCAATGAGCTCATGACGTCTATCCATACAATTCGAACTGCCAAAGCATCTGTTATAGGCACTTCATAAGAAAAACAAAAAAATACATATGAAAGGTTTACACAGGGCCTTGATGCGTGGGTTGATGTCCCTATTGTGCCCTGCTGCACGTCTACGTCTTTGCTTCTGTTGGCAAGTAGAACTCCGTGGAGGGGGTGATGTTCAGCTGACAGGCCCTTGACAAAGAGACTTAAGAGGTCACCCTGATATTCCAGCTTAATGCTGGATAGGCCCTAGATGGTATCTTTTGACGTCCGAAGACATGTGTGACCATAGTTCGGTTGAGCCGAACACCTGCCATTTAGTTTAGTTTAGGCCCCACAGCTGCCCATGGTATTTTGAGTGGAACGTTGTGCTGACGAGGCATGTAATGTGCGACTGGGGTGGGCATGCTGTGAGAGGCTGATGTCTACTACGCAACTTTATTCTTGTAGACTCGTGTTGGGCCTCCAAGCGCAGAGTTTTGTAGGACAGTGGCAATTTTCCCTCAAGTGGATGACCTAAGGTTTATCAATCCGTGGGAGGTGTAGGATGAAGATGGTCTCTCTCGAACAACCCTGCAACCAAATAGCAAAAAGTCGCTTGTGTCCCCAACACACCAAATACAATGGTAAATTGTATAGGTGCACTAGTTCGGCGAAGAGATGGTGATAAAAGTGTAATATGGATAGTAGATGGTTTTTATAATAGGAACAATAAAAAAGCAAGGTAACAATTAACAAAAGTGAGCACAAAGAGTATCGCAATGCTTGAAAACAAGGCCTAGGGTCCGTACTTTTGCTAGTGCAATCTCTCAACCAAGGTTGTCAGAATCGCGATTTTGAATCGGATCGGAGCCCTGATGGTAGGATCGCAAATCGTGGAATCTTCACTATCAGGATCGTAGAAACGTAGATTCTATGAACTAAAGTCGTAGAATCAGAGGGGTTAGTTTGGATCGTAAAGTCGTAGAATCGTACAACAGAATCGCGATTCTGACAACCTTGCTCTCAACAATGCTAACATAATTGGATCATACGATTATCCCTCAAAGTGCAATAGAGAATCACTCTCGAGTTCCTATTAGCGGAGAACAAAAGATAGAAATTGTTTGTAGGGTACGAAACCACCTCAAAGCTATTCTTTCCGATCAATCTATCCTAGTGTCCGTACTAAAATAACGCAATCTATTCTTGTCGATCGATCTAATCAAGAGTTTGTACTAAAATAACACCATATGACACACATCAACCAACTCTAATGTCACCTAGATACTCCAATGTCACCACGAGTATCCGTGAGTTAATTCTACGATATGCATCAAACAACTTCATGATCATAATATTCAATCCACTCAAAGAACTACAAGGAGACCCCAAAGTTTTTATCGGAGAAAAGATAATAAAAACGTGCATCAACCCCTATGCATAGATTACCCCAATGTCACCTCGGGAATCCGCAAGTTGAGTGCCATAACATATATCATGTGTTCTCATATCTGAACATTCAATCCGACAAGACAAAACTTCAAAGGGTAAAGATTCAATTCATCACAACAAGAGTATAGAGGGCAGAAACATCATAAGATCCATCTATGTTACCAAAGCCTATGATATATCAAGATCGTGACATCTCAAGATCACAAGAGAGAGAGAGAGAGATTAAACACGTAGCTACTGGTACAAACCCTCAGCCCCGAGGGTGGACTACTCCCTCCTCATCGTGGTGGTCGCCGGGATGATGAATATGGCCACCGGTGATGATTCCCCCCCCCCCCGACAGGGTGCCGGAACGGGCTCCCGATTGGTTTTCGGTGGCTACGGAGGCTTGCGGCGACGGAACTTCCCGTCTAGGTTCGCCCTGAAGGGTTTTGGAATATTTCTGAATTTATAGGGCGAAGAGGGGGTGCGGGAGGCCACCGAGGTGCGCACAACCCACCTGGGTGCGCCGGGGGGGCCCAGGCACGCCTTGGAGGGCTGTGCCCCCCTCGGGGCACCTCGTAGGTGCTCCTCTGGCCCATATTGGGTGTTCTTGTCCATAAAAAATCTCCAGGACGTTTCGCTGTGTTTGGACTCCGTTTGATATTGATTTCCTGCGATGTAAAAAACAAGCAAAAAACAGCAACTGTCATTGGGCACTGGGTCAATAGGTTAGTCCAAAAAATGATATAAAGTTGCTATAAAATGATTGTAAAACATCCAAGAATGATAAATAATAGCATGAATACTTCATAAATTATAGATACGTTGGAGACGTATCACAGGCATATCCCTATTTTTGTGGAACATAGGGAGGCTCCTCAAACGGAACAGGGTTCGGGCCCGTTTCCTTTCTTCACGTGCCTTGACAAAGGGCTAGTACTTGGGCCCCTCGATAATGGATTGGACTTCGGCTGCTAGGCCCGTTGTATGTTACTCGGTCCGGAGTGAGCACTCCATGTTGCCATTGACTATGATGATGCCCTTGGGTTCGGGCATCTTTAACTTTAGGTATGCATAATGGGGGACAACATTGAAACGAGCCGACGCTGTTCAGCCCAGGAGTGTGTGATAACCGCTACAAAAAGGGACAATGTCGAAGATCAAGTCTTTGCTGTGGAAGTTATCTGGTGAGCCGAACACCACTTCCAAAGTTCCAAAGTCAGGGTGCCCGAGCAACGAGCCTCCACAACTGGGATTATCCCTTTAAATGTAGTGTTGTTGTGCTGCATCCTTGATGGGTCAATACCCATTTTCATCAATGTATCTGAGTAAATCAGATTGAGGCTACTGCCTCCATCCATAAGGACTCTAGTGAGGTGGTATCCGTCGATAATGGGGTCAAGAACCAGGGCTGTCGATCCTCCATGGCGGATACTAGTCGGATGGTCCCTGCGGTCGAAGCTGATCGGGCATGCCAACCATGGGATAAATTTCGGGGCTACAGGCTCTACGGCGTAGACGTCCCAAAGTGTGTGTTTCCGCTCCTTCTTGGATATATGGGTGGCATAGATCATATTCACCGTCTTTACCTCGGGAGGGAATTTTTTTTCTAGCTCCGTTGTTCGACCTACGACGTTCCTCATCGTCCGCGCTACGGAGCCTTTTGCCTGCATCCTCGGTTGTGAGCTTACCGGCCTGTCTGATCACCCAACAGTTACGGTTGGTGTGGTTGGCGGGCTTATCAGATGTGCCATGGATCTGGTAGGGCCTGTCCAGAATTGTGTCCAACTTGGTGGGTCCATCCTTGTTCCCTTTAGAGGGTTTCTTTTGCGGTCTAGATTTGGAGTTGTGGAATCCGGCATTTACTACTGTGTCTTCGGCTTCACTGCCGTTGTGGCGGTGCTTATTTCTGTTGCGCCGTGGCTTCACGTTTCCGTCCCGGATTTCCGAGGTGCCGGGGTGTTCGGGGTTGGTGCTTCTCCCAGCCAACCAGCTATCTTCTCCCGCACAAAAGCAGGTCATGAGAGAGGTTAGTGCCGACATCGTCCTCAGCTTATCTTGGCCGACCTGGCATGCGAGCCATTCGTCCCGGACACAATGTTTGAATGTGGCTATAGCTTTGGCGTCCGGGCAGTCGATGATTTGGTTCTTTTTGGTCAAAAATCAATTCGAAAACTACCCGGTTGATTCGCCGGGTAGTTGGACCACATGGCTCAGGTCATCGGCATCAGGAGGCCGTACATAAGTGCCTTGAAAGTTAGCTCAGAAAGCATCCTCGAGTTCTTCCCAGCTCCCTATGGACTTTTCTAGGAGGTTATTGAGCCAGTGCCTGGCCGGTCACTTGAGCTTAAGTGGTAGGTATTTTATGGCGCGGAGATTGTCTCCTCAAACCATATTAATGTGGAGAAGAAAAATCTTCGATCCATACTGTCGGGTCTGTCCAGTCGTATTGTTCAAACGGGTTTAAACCCTTTGGGGAACTGATGTCGCATTACCTCATCTGTGAATCACATCGGATGAGCGGTGCCCCTGACCCGGGCTACATCGCGCTAGAGATCGGCTGTCATATCGGCCCAGTGCTGCTCCCGAACTCCGTCGTTTCGGTCGCGCCAAGTTTGGTATTTGTCCCATCTAGCTGGAGCGTAATCTCGAGATCCGTAGATGGATCTTGTATGTCCTGCTCTAATGGCCAGGACGTGACAGAGATCGTATTGGTATTCTGGTTGTGCTGCCTCCTTGCCTTTACGGTGAGGGGAGCGGGTGGGTGTTCAGCCTCTCTAGCTGGCTTGTCCCATCCTCGAGGGGGTGGTCTGGCTGATTTGCCTGGGTGTATCTTGGTGGTGCGGGCTCAAGGGTATGGTCTTTGAATTGTGACAGCAGCTTTCGCTTTGGGTGGCTTTTTGTTTGATGTTGGTAGTCGTACCCATCTTCGGCTGCCAGGACTTCTGTCCATCTATCATTGAGGGTGTTTTGCTCGGCCTTTAGCTACTGTTGCTTCTTCTTTGCATTAAGAGCTTGCACATCCAAAAATAAAAAGCGCATGACAACCTCTGCTTCTCTTTGCGAAGGGCCTATCTTTTACTTTTATGCATTTACTTTTCATGAAAGAGTCAATAGTGTTCCCCTCTATTCCTTTTTATTTTTCTCTTTTGCAAGCATCATGTGGTGGGGAAATATCTAAGCATATATATCCAATTGGATATATGTGATCATGAGTTATTATCGTTGACATCACCCTTGAGGTGAATAAGTTGGGAGGCAAAATTATAAGCCCCTATCTTTCTATGTATCTGGCTGAAACTTTTTGCTCCATATATATGTCGTGAGTGTTAGAAATCATAGAAGAATAAATGATAGTTGATAACCCACAAGTGTAGGGGATCGCAACAGTTTTCAAGGGTAAAGTATTCAACCCAAATTTATTGATTCGACACAAGGGGGGCCAAAGAATACTCTTAAGTATTAGCAGCTAAGTTATCAATTCAACCACACCTGGAAACTTAGTATATGCAGCAAGATAGTTTAGTAGCAAAGTAATATGATAGTGGCGGTAGCGGCAACAAAGGTAATGATAATGTTTTTGTAGTGTTTGTGATAGTAGCAACGGAAAAGTAAATAAGCAACAAGCAATATGTGAAAAGCTTGTATGCATTGGATCGGTGATCAGAAATTATGTCGGATGCAATTCATCATGTAGAAGTTATAAGCTAGAGTGACACAGAACTAGCTCCAGTTCATCAATGCAATGTAGGCATGTATTCCGAATATAGTCATACATGCTTATGGAAAAGAACTTGCATGACATCTTTTGTCCTACCCTCCCGTGGCAGCGGGGTCCTATTGGAAACTAAGGGATATTAAGGCCTCCTTTTAATAGAGTACCGGACCAAAGCATTAACACATAGTGAATACATTAACTCCTCAAACTAAGGTCATCACCGGGAGTGGTCCCGATTATTGTCACTTCGGGGTTGCCGGATCATAACACATAGTAGGTGACTATAGACTTGCAAGATAGGATCAAGAACACACATATATTTATGGAAACATAATAGGTTCAGATCTGAAATCATGGCACTCGGGCCCTAGTGACAAGCATTAAGCATAGCAAAGCCATAGCAACATCAATCTCAGAACATAGTGGATACTAGGGATCAAACCCTAACAAAACTAACTCGATTACATGATAGATCCCATCCAACCCATCACCGTCCAGCAAGCCTACGATGGAATTACTCACACGGTGAGCATCATGGAATTGGTGATGGAGGAAGGTTGATGATGACGATGGCGACGATCTCCACTCTCCGGAGCCCCGAACGGACTCTAGATCAGCCCTCCCGAGAGAGATTAGGGATTGGCGGCGGCTCCGTATAGTAAAACGCAATAATTCTTCCTCTCTGATTTTTTTCTCCCCGAAAGTGAATATATAGGATCTAGGGATACGTCAGTGGAGCACCAGGGGGCCCACGAGGCAGGGGGCGCGCCCCCCACCCTCGTGGACATGGTGTGGGCCCCCCTGGCCTGGATCTTCGTGCAGGTATTTTTTATATTTTCCAAAATAAATCTCCGTGGATTTTTAGGTCATTCCGAGAACTTTTTTATTTCTGCACAAAAACAACACCATGGCAATTCTGCTGAAAACAGCGTCAGTCCGGGTTAGTTCCATTCAAATCATGCAAGTTAGAGTCCAAAACAAGGGCAAAAGTGTTTGGAAAAGTAGATATGTTGGAGACGTATCAACTCCCCCAAGCTTAAACCTGTGCTTGTCCTCAAGAAATTCAGTTGATAAACTGAAAGTGATAAAGAAAAACTTTGACAAACACTGTTTGCTCTTGTTGTTGTAAATATGTAAGCCAACATTCAGGTTTTCAGCAATAATCATGAACTAACCACATTCACAATAACTTTCAGGTCTCAAGTGTACTCACATCAATGGCTTAATCAGCTAGCGAGCAATAATAATAAACCTTGGATGACAACACTTTTTCAAAACAATCATGATATGATATAACAAGATGGTATCTCGCTAACCCTTTCTGAGACCGCAAAACATAAATGCAGAGCACCTTTAAAGATCAAGGATAGACTAGACATTGTAATTCATGGTAAAAGAGATCCAGTCATGATCATACTCAATGCAAATTAATAGTAATACATGCAAATGACGGAGGTGCTCTCCTACTGGTGCTCTTTTATAAGAGGATGATGACTCTGCATAAAAGTAAATAGATAGGCCCTTCGCAGAGGGAAGCAGGGATTTGTAGAGGTGCCAGAGCTCGATTTTTAAATAGAGATGAATAACATTTTGAGCGGTATACTCTCATTGTCAACATAACAACCATGAATCTCGATATCTCCCATGCTACGCACATCATAGGCGGTTCCCAAACAGAATGATAAAGTTTATACTCCCCCAACCACCAACAAGCACACTCCACGGCTAGCCCGAAACAACGGGTACCGTCCAAACCAGCAACAGCCCTGGGGGAGTTTTGTTTAATTATTATGATTTTTAGCATGGGACTGGGCATCCCGGTTACCAGCCATTTTCTCATGAATGATGAGCGGAGTCCACTCATCGTGAGAATAACCCACCTAGCATGGAAGATATAGATAGCCCTAGTTGATACATGAGCTGTTCGAGCATACAAAACAAAATTTCATTTGAAGGTTTAGTGTTTGGCACATACAAATTTACTTGGAACGGCAGGTAAATACCGCATATAGGAAGGTATGGTGGACTCATGTGGAATAACTTTGCGGTTTATGGAAGTGGATGCACAAGCAGTATTCCCGCTTAGTACAGGTGAAGGCTAGAAGGAGACTGGGAAGCGACCAGCTAGAGAGCAACATCGGTCATGAACATGCATTAAAATTAATCAACAATGAATGCAAGCATGAGTAGGATATAAATCACGATGAACATAAATATCATGGAGGCTATGTTGATTTGTTTCAACTACATGCGTGAACATGTGCCAAGTCAGATCACTTAAATCGTTCAAAGGAGGATACCACCCCATCATACCACATCACAACCATTTTAATATCATGTTGGCATGCAAGATAGACCATTATAAACTCTCAGCTAATTAAGCATGGCATAAGCAGCTATGATCTCTAATTCTCATTGCATGCATGTTTCATTCATAACAAGCTGAATCAGGAACGATGAACTATCATATTTACAAAAACAAGAGAGGTCGAGTTCATACCAGCTTTTCTTATCTCAATTAGTTCATCATATACCATCCTTATTGCCTTTCACTCGCACGACCGAACGGTGTGGATAATAATAATAGTGCACGTGCATTGGACTAAGCTGGAATCTGCAAGCATTTAATACAAGAGAGAAGACAAGGTAATATGGCTCAAGGTTAAATTAACAATAAAGCATATGAGAGCCACTAAGCATTTAAATCATGGTCTTCTACTCTTAACCCCCAAAGAAAAGAAAAGAAACTATTTACACGGGAAAGCTCCCAACAAGCAAAAGAAGAACGAGAAATATTTTTGGGTTACCTTTTAATTACTACTACAAGGAAAGTAAACTAGCTAGAAGCTACGGCTAATATTTTTTTTGTTTTTCTGAAGGTTTTTCTAGCACACGAGAAAAAGAAAAAGAAATTGAAACTAAACATGGATGGTACAATGAAATAGTGTGAGCACCAACAACTAGAATAAGGGTGAACATGAATGTAAAGTCGGTGAGAAACACGTACTCCCCCAAGCTTAGGCTTTTGGCCTAAGTTGGTCTGTGGCCAGTATTGGCCTGACGGATATCCAAAGTCGTAGTTGGGGTTGTACTGAGACGCAGCAGCTACTGCCCGCTGAGCTGCAGCTCGAAGGCGGGCTGATTCCGTCATATTATGATACACATTTGCCTCCTCCATGGTTATAGTGTATCTCCCTTTTGCCTGAAAGTCAAACAAAGTAGGGGCAGGAAGAACAATAGGGATGGCATGATGCCTGTTAAAGATTAGTCGATATTTGAGGGATTGATCATCCCTCTCTATAAACAGGTGACTAGTCATAGCATGGCAGTCCAAATGAGCAGGAGGTAAAGGTTCATCATTCTCGTGCACAGGCACACCAAGACGGCGGGCTATGCGAGTGGCATAAATCCCACCAAATAAATCTCCATGCATACCATTATGGTGTAGCCTACGTGCAACGATGGCTCCCAAGTTATATCGTCTATCACCTAGTACTGCACTCCTGAGAACACTAAGATCTGGGACACACATGTGACAAGCCTCATCTTTACCATTTATGCATCTACCAATAAAGAGAGCAAAGTAATGAATAGCAGGAAAATGGATGCTCCCTATGGTAGCCTGTGTGATTTCCCTATATTCCCCCACTGTGATACTAGCAAGGAAATCTCTAAATTTATATTTGCGAGGATCACCCATACTGCCCCACTCAGGGAGCTTACAAGCATCATTGAAATCCTCTAAGTCCATGGTGTAAGATTTATCATACAGGTCAAACAAGACAGTGTGAGAATTACGTGAAGATGAAAATTTAAACCTTCTCACAAAGCTATCAGTTAAGCCACGGTACTGAGGGCACTTATCTTGTATGAAGCCCTCGAGGTCAGCATTATGCACATATGCGTAAAATTCATCCTTGATGCCAACCTGATCCATAAAGTCATCTGACGGCCATTCACAAGGCCGCATGTCAGCATCCCTCGGTAGTTCATCGTCCGGCTCACGAAACGCGAGCCTCGGTTCTTGCTTCCTTGAAGAACCACCTTGGAAGTTTTTCCTATGCATTTTTCTGACATTTTCTGAATTTTTTAGTAACTCAAAATAAAAATTAACCAAACTCAACAAGATTGATAGCAACAACTCCTACTAGTGCCTAGAGACTATATCATGCATTAGAACTACTTGGGACCAAGAAAATTTGACATGTAAGCTCAAGAACAAGGTCACCACAGCAACAAAGATTTGCAATAAATAAATCACTAAAGCAAAGACTAATTAGGCCAATGGAGGAGTCACATACCAAGGAACAATCTCCCCAAACAGTTTGGTGAATGGTGCTTCGAGCAAGGAGATCGAAAATGGCAGCAAGGTGAGCTAGAACTCGGGTTTGAGATGGTTGGTGATTTTTTTTTGGAGGAAGAAGAAGAGTGTGGGTGCAGGAATAAGTGGAGGGGGGGCCACGTGGGGCCCACGAGGCAGGGGCGCGCCCTGGACCCTCGTGGCCAGGTGATGGCTCCCCTCGCTGTGTGTTCTGTGCCATATATTCTCAAATATTCTAGAAAAAATCATATTTCATTTTCAAGGCATTTGGATAACTTTTATTGTCGGGGTATTTTTTTATTGCACGGATAAGTCTGGAAACAGACAGAAAATACTATTTTTGTTTTATTTATCCTAATTAATAGAAAGTAAAAGGAGGGTACAAAAGGTTGTGCTATCTAAATTCACCTATCCCATGATCATCAAAAGGAATCCATTAACAAGGTTGATCAAGTCTTGTTAATAAACTCTTTCCGAATAACATGAAACCGGAGAATTTTCGAATAACACTAGGTTACCTCAATGGGGATATGTATGTCCCCAATAATAAGAATGTCATATGTCTTCTTGATAGTAGGAAGAGGAAATTCAAAACCTCCAATAGTAATAGTTGAAATTTTTCCAATATAATTGATACTGTGGACCTGAGGTTGTTTCCTCGGAAAGTGTACCATATGCTCATTACCATTGACATGAAAAGTGACATTGCCTTTGTTGCAATCAATAACAGCCCCTGGAGTATTCAAAAAGGGTCTTCCAAGGATAATAGACATACTATCGTCCTCGGGGATATCAAGGATAACAAAGTCCGTTAGAATAGTAACATTTGCAACTACAACAGGCACATCCTCACAAATACCAACAGGTATAGCAGTTGATTTATCAGCCATTTGCAAGGATATTTCAGTAGGTGTCAACTTACTCAAGTCAAGTCTACGATATAAAGAGAGAGGCATAACACTAAAACCAGCTTCAAGATCACATAAAGCAGTTTTAACATAGTTTCCTTTAATGGAGCAAGGTATAGTAGGTACTCCTGGATCTCCTAGTTTCTTAGGTATTCCACCTTTGAAAGTGTAATTGGCAAGCATGGTGGAAATTTTTACTTCCGGTATCTTTCTTTTATTGGTAATTGTCGGGGGAAACTGTCCTCCCACGAGCACCTATGGGACCGGAGCCCCTTCTACGTTGCGGTAAGGGAGCGGAGGGAGCACGAAGAGCAGATCGAGGGGCACACGCGGGCAGTTTACCCAGGTTCGGGCCGCGCGGACGCGTAAAACCCTAGTCCTGCCTTGGTTGTATTGAGCTCGGGAGCTTGAAGAGCTACAGTACTAGCTACACCGAGCGAGAAAGTTGCTTAGGATTCGAACCCTTTCTACGTTGTGCATGGGCCTCCTTTTATAGCTCAAGGGGTCACCAACAGGTGTCAACGTAGAGGAGGGCAAAAATGTAACTTTGGTGGTAGTTGTAACAGTGCGGGAATAGTGCGTGAACAGTGGACTTCACCTAACCTTGACAGTGGGGGACAAGGGCATTAAATGCCCGTCATCGTCGACCCCAAAAGCGTTCGTTCATGCTTCTCCATTCGACACGGCGGTAGCCTCGTCACCGTGGATTGCCACCGTGCGCCCCAGGCTGCACAACCATCCGCCACGCGTCCCTGGAAGGGCCCTAGGGCGACGCGTGGGCAGATGAGCTGGAGCGCGGGCACACAGCGCAAGTCTCCCCTGGCAAGCACCTTGCCGGGGCTATGATCTTGCCGGGCCCGGAAGCTTGGCGCTCCCCGGGCCCTGCCGGGGCGCATGATGTGCCGAGGCATCTCTTCAAGTACGTATTCCTTGGTCTTCCTGGCAAGCTGCTCTTGCCAGGGCCTTGTGCTGGAGTGATGGTCTCGAGCCTGGCAAGGCCTTCCCGGCAAGCTCCTCTTGCCGGGGCCTTTATCTTCTGACTTGTATACTTTGTTCTTGAATGGTTTTATAGGGACCAGAAAGGTTTCCGGCGAGCACGTGGTAAACCCTGCCGCGGGAAGCTGCTACTGCCCGTGCACAAGTTGGGGTACTAAGGTACCCCTACCTTAGTACACCGACAGGAGCCCCCGGGCCTGGGCCACACACGGTGCCGAGCGCTGTTGGGCCAGGCCCAAAACAGTGCACGGGCACGCGCGGCCCACGGCAAGCCGTATCCCCTTCCGCATCCGTCGCGCCCCTCCCTAACGGCACGCGTCGATTGCGGCGTCGTGGGAGAGATCGTGGCCTGTTGTTTAATGGGAAATGCGGAGCGTCCCCCACTTCCCCCTTAAAAGCAGAGGAAGCAGGGGCAGTTTCCTCCTTCGTCTTCATTGCGTCTTGACTCTCCAGAAACCCCCGCTGCTCCTTGCCCCCACCCCTCCTCCGCCGTATTCCGCATCCGCGGCGCCGTCGAGCTCCTCGCTTCTTCCCTCGCCGCCTCCGCCATGGCTCCGAAGAGCGAGAAGGCGAAAGCGGACAAGGCCAAGAAGGAGAAATCCGAGCAGGCGGCGAAGCTGGCCGCCCTGCGGAAGAGGAATGTGGTCTTCGCGCCGAGGCTTGGCGCGAGGGAGCTGCGGAACAAGTACTATCTGTTCTGGTCCGGGGAGACCAAAGCCCATCCCCGCACCAGAGCCTTCCCCGCCGTCGCCAAAGACATGTTCCCCGGCGGGTATTTCTTCTTCGCTGCTTTCTTCCACTGTGGATTGTGCCCTCCGTACTCGGAGTTCTTTTGTGACATTATGAACACATATGGCCTCCACCTCCTAGACTTTACTCCCAACGCCATCCTTACGATGGCCGTTTTCGCACATCTGTGCGAAAACTATGTTGGGATCCATCCGAATGTAGCCCTCTTTCGCCATTTCTTTATGCCTAGAGTAGAGGCTGGCGCTCCCCTTTCCGGTGGCATCTCCTGGATCTTCCGGCTGAACAAGAAAGATTCATACCTGAAGGGAGAACTCCGCGGCAAGTGGGAGGAGTGGCGTGCAGATTGGTGTTGGATAGTGGAGGATAGACCGGAGCCATTCACCGCGCCGCGCACAACTGCCATAGTGCGCGGTAGAAATTGGAGCGAATTAGCCCCGGAGGACAACAAGCTCAGTATTGCCCTCGTCGGGATTATCCGTCTCCGGGTAGCTAATCTGACCATCGGAGAGGTTGGGGCGGATTTCCTCCGCCGCCGCATCGCCCCTCTACAAGAAAGGAAGAGGGCCGCATGGGAATTCGGCAACGCGGCGGATATCATGAGGCTGCGCCCAGGATTGAACTTCAATTTCACTGCTCTGGAGCTGAAGGGAATGGTCCGAGAGCTCTTCAAGCACGACCCGGCCCATCCGGAGTGGTTCAGACCGGCCAAGGGAGTAGTGCCACTGTGCAACAGCACCGCCAGCAATTCCTTGCGCGCGATGATGCCGGAGTGCGACTCTCATGGCATCGTCCCCACTTGGATCGAGCCTCCGCCGGATACAGTGCTGAGCTTCTTCGACAACTTAGTTGAGACGCCCAAGAACTCCGAGGAGAACAGGGGCCTCACCCGGGCCACTACGGCTCGGGACATAGCTTATATTGCTTCCAGGATGGAAGAGGCCGCCGCAGCTGCGGCGGCAGGTGACTTTGGATACACGATGGACGATGCAGAGGCCGCGGACGCGGCGTGCCAAGCAGAGGAGGCAGAAATCCGTAGACTGCTCAAGCTTCCGCCCGAGGAGTTTAGCGGGGTGCCTTCCCTGAGGCTTGCCGGGATACCCGGGGTTGCCGGGGTGAGCGAGGTTGCCGGAGGAAGCGGGGCCGCCGGAGGGAGCGGGACCGCAGGACAAGATGCTGGACCCAGCGGGCCTGCCGGGGAGGAGGAGGAGGACGTCGAGGCCGATGAAGACACCGGTGGATCTCTGGGACTTGACGACGACGCCTCCTCGTCCTCAGAGAACTCCCCGCCTCCGGCAAGTCCTACGCACCCACTGAGGAAGCGCCTCCGCAAGGTGGCCACGGCGACGAGGCCGCAGGCGCCCAGACAGCAGCCTGCGCGCCGGGCGACGCGCGCCACCAAAGCGAGCCAAGCCGCGACGGAGGCGCCACGCGCACCAGCGCCAAGCGGAGGGGGATCCTCCCGGAGCGGAACGGCCGCTCCTCCTGCTCCTCGGGCCTCGGCGACGACGGAGGCTGGGTCTTCGCAGCCCACAGCCCCGGAGACCGCCAAGCGCCCGAGGGAGCCTTCTCCTCCTGCTCCTCGCGCGGGAGCATCTCAGGTGGAGTTTGACTTCTCCGCCCTCAGCTCCGATGACGACGAGGAAGAGGAGTAAGTACTTGCAACTTGTAAATCCTTGAATTTTGTCTTGATCTTCCTTGATGATTCTGATCTTGTTCTTGCTTCGCTTTCAGGTCCCTGGCCCAGCGGATGGCGAAGAGGGCCAAGATCCCCGTGGTTGAGGTCGAAGACGACTCGCCCGCCGCGGCGACCGGAGACGCGCCAGCGGCAAGCTTGCCGGATCAACCTGCTGCTCCGAGGAGCAGCCCCCAGCGCAGCCCCCAGCGTAAGTCCGGTAGTTATATGTCTGCTTGGCGAGCGCGCTTGAGGTTGTTATCTGTATTGATACTTTATTGTCTTGTTTGTCTTGTGCAGAAGTGGAGCCGCAGCCGCAGGAGCGCTCGGAGACTGCCCCCGACGAGCCACCTGCTCCACCCTCCCCGCCAAGGGTGAACTCCCCGGCGAGGGAGAGCGCTCCACCAAGGACGGGCACCCCGCCAAGGGCGGGCTCCCCGTCAAGGGTGAGCAGCCCGACAAGGGTGACCACCCCGCCAAGGGAGGGCGCGGGCGGCCCTCCGCCAGTAGGGGCCACTGCTCCACCGCCAAGGGAGAACTCCCCGGCGACGGAGCCTGTCGTTGAAGAAGTCCGCGAAGGTGAGTCTCGCAACTTCATCTTCTTCAACTTGTCTTTTTGGATATTTGCTTGATCTTTTCTCTCCTTCTTATTCTGCTAGATCCTCCTGCCCCGGAGCGGATGGAAACAGAGGCCACCGCTGAGGAGGAGGTGCGCGGCGACGGCGGCAACGCCAGTGCCACTGAGGGCATGGCTGGAGCCGACGAGCCTGCCGCTGACGAGACCGCCCCGACCGCAGACGCCGCGGCTGGGGAGGGGGACGGCGACCACACTGCTGGCCTGGAGGCAGCAGGAGCGTCAAGCACTGCACCGGCCGCCGACCCCTCCGCCTCCACGGAGTGGTCGGGCGTCTATCTTGAGGCTCCCAACGGGGTCTTCATACAAGTCCCGTGGGCGTCCTCGTCGCGAGCCCCCGTGGAGGGAGAGACCTACGATGGAGAGGTCCTCGCCTCCGCGGGGTTGAAGGTTGTTTAAGCGCTTGGCGGGAGTGACGAGCCCGAAGAAGAGAAGCTACTTCGCCGGCTCCTGGCCCTTTACCGGGCCAAGCAGGCGAAATTGGAGTCCCGGGAAGCTCTCACCGCCAAGGCTGGGGCTGACTTGGAGAAGCGCGCCGCGGAGCTCCGCGCCGCCAACCAGGCAGCCCTCCGCAACTTGGCGAGGAGCGTGAAGGGCTTGCCGAGGAGCAGCAAGCCTTCCTCCTGGAGAAGGCTGAGGCAGAGGAGCGGCAGCGGCTGGCCGCCGAGGAGTTGTCTCGGCGGGAAGGGGCGCTCAACCAGCGGAAGGTTGAGCTCGACGCCCATGACGACGAACTCACCACCCGGGAGCAGGTCCTTGGCGGGGCCCTGAAGGAGGCAAAGGATGCCGCAGCCGCCGCGGAAACCGCCAAGAGGGACCTGGAGCTCAAGGTGGATCAGCTGGAGTGGTACCTTAAAGCAAGTGAGGACAGAGTCACCGCGCTCAACATGGAGCGGGAGAAAGATGCCCACACCAACTCCGACTTGCAGGTACAACTCTCCAAGAAGGGCGACGAGCTCACTGCCGCAAAAGATTCAATTGCTGACTTGGAGTTGAAGGTCTCCACTTTGACTGATTCGCTCGACGCCGCCCGGGATCGCGAGACGAAGCTGAGGGACGAGCTCCGCAAGGAACAAGGCCTGGTGGAGAGCGCCGCCGTCTCAGCGAACAACTTCAGCCGGGCGGTAGAGCAATGGACCGACGATCTGGTCACCTCCGCGGCCAACATCGACAAGGAGATGATGGCGCTGAGGGCGGAGCACCTCGTGTACTCTCCCGACGAGGACCTCCCCCACAGCGCCAAGCTAAGTCTCTTCTTCAGGGGGATCGCGCCGGCGCTTGCACAGCTGCGGGAGAAGCTCCCCGCGCAGCTGGCCGACGAGTCGCGCCAGCTCTGCGCGGGCACCTTGGAGCGCGTCTTGACGAAGATCGTCTACCGCAACCCTGGCATCAACCTTGTGAACGTCCTCCGCAGCTTGCCGGACGATGCAGATCAGGAGGCGTTGAAGGTGCAGGTCGCCCACATCGTCGCCAAGGTGAACAAGATCTCAAGGCGTGAAGGCGACCGCGTATATTAGTCTTCTTTCTTTCTGTTTCCTTTGTCGCTGCAAAGTGCGTTATGAACATGAATCAATTAGTTATTGCGACAAGTTATCTCTGTAATATACTATCTTATTTTTGATCAATCAATGCGCTGTTATCTCCCTTGCTTTTGGTCCTCCACTTTGTATGCTTTTTGCCCTCCGCTTTCAGGGGACTTGCCGGCAAGGGGCCCTTGCCGCGAGCGCTGAGTGCTGGACTCTTAGCAGCTTGCTGGCAAAGGTCTTACCGGCAAGTAACCTTGCCGCAGCTAGTCGCAGCGCACTTAGCTTGCTGAGCGAACTCGAAAACGAAGTAAGGGCGCGACACTTGTCGCAGCTCACTTAAGTCGTTGAGCGTGCTCGAAAACAAGGTAAGGGTGCGGCTAGTCACGGGTAGGTTCCTCCGCGCACAGGTTTTCCATACAAAGTGTGGTTGTTCAAGGAAGATAACTAATTTAAAAATTTGAACTGCTCAAATTCTGGTAACTTAGCTTTCATATATTGCTTGTTCCCCGTCATGGCTTCTCTTTCTTGAACAGCACTTGGTTCATCCTCCACCTCCTCCCCCCCCCCCCCCCCCCCGGCAAACTTGTGCGCGAGGAATATTCCTTCTGCTTAAGAGAGAAAGAAAAAGAGGAGGGAAAACAAGTATATAGCCTCACGGCTTGCTAGCGCTTACCAGGGATGTGCGTTGCACAAGGTGCCAAGCAATGCATGCAAATGACAAAGAAAGGCATGGAAATGGCGAATAGTGCGAAGCACAAAAACTTTACTGATGCACGGGATCTGCGCCCGGCTTTGTACAAAGGTTTACATGCAACGGCGGCAAGACATGTACAAAAGGTGGTTGCCGGAGCGGATCACGGCAACAGCGCCTTATGGGTGAAACTTGCGAAGATGCTCTATGTTCCAGGAGTTGCTCACCGGTAAGCCTTCTTCGGTCTCAAGGCGGACAGCGCCGGGCCTTGTGACTTGTCTCACCCGATAAGGGCCTTCCCACTTTGGCGTCAACTTGTTGGAATTCTTGGCGGACTGAACACGCCGAAGAACAAGGTCGCCTTCCTCGAGACTCCTGGCCTTGACCTTGCGGCTATGATAGCGACGCAAGGCTTGCTGATATCGAGCAGCTCGTACAGCAGCCTGGAGACGTTCCTCCTCAAGGAGCAATGCATCATCTTGTCGCAGTTGCTCTTGCTCGAGCTCATCATAAGCGAGCACTCGAGGAGATCCGTATACGAGTTCCGTGGGGAGAACTGCCTCTGCTCCATAGACTAGAGCAAAGGGTGTCTGTCCGGTGGCTCGATTTGGTGTCGTTCTGATTGACCAAAGAGCCGCCGGCAACTCCTCTATCTAGTTTCTTCCGCACTTGCGCAGCCTATCGAAGGTTCTTGTCTTGAGTCCGCGCAGCACTTCAGCATTGGCCCTCTCCGCTTGACCATTGCTCCTCGGGTGAGCAACAGAAGCGAAGCAGACCTTGGCGCCAAGGTCTTGGACGTACTGCATGAAGGTGCGACTTGTAAACTGTGTGCCGTTGTCAGTGATGATCCTGTTAGGGATTCCGAAACGGCAAACAATTGACCTGAAGAACCTGACTGCTGACTGTGTCGTCACCTTTCTCACTGGTTCCACTTCTGGCCACTTTGTGAACTTGTCGATTGCAACGTACAAGTACTCAAAGCCCCCGACAGCACGGGGGAAAGGGCCGAGAATATCGAGCCCCCAGACCGAGAAGGGCCAGGACAAAGGAATCGTCTGGAGAGCTTGAGCTGGCTGATGAATTTGCTTGGCATGGAACTGGCACGCTTCACACTTCGTTACTTGTGCAGTTGCATCTTGGAGGGCTTCTGGCCAGAAGAACCCTTGCCGGAACGCCTTCCCGGCAAGTGCCCTTGCGCCAATGTGGTGGCCACATATGCCTCCGTGTATCTCTGCCAACAGCTTCTGTCCATCTTCTCTGGAAATGCACTTCAACCTGACACCATTGAGCCTTCTTCTATACAGTTCATTGTCAACGAACTGGTACATACTTGACTGCCTGGTTATCTTCTCTATTTCTTCTGGGTCGTCGGGAAGTTCTCCAGTTTGCAGAAAACGAACGATTTGCTGTGCCCATGCTGGAGCCTGAGGCTCAACAACAAGGACTAAAGGCATGAGGGCTGCTGCGGGAACCTCAGCTTCTACGGCAAGAACCTGCGGTTCTGTCGGAGCTGATTGTCCCCCGGTAAGCCTGCCGGGGCAAGGCTTGTCGGGAACACTTGCTTCAACTGTACAGATCCTTGGATCTGCAGGAGCAAACTGTTCCTCAGCGTCTTGGCTGTTGATCCTGGGGACCTTGGCGGCGGCTTCTGGAAGATCCGCCGGCAAGTAGTCGCCGGAGACCAACTTTCTCTTCTTGTTTTGCCCAACTGATGGTGTAACGGATGGCTGAGTTAGCTTGAGCAAGAAGGTCCCTGGTTCCACAGGTAACTTCATTGCAGCACTCTTTGAGAGGCCATCTGCAATATCATTCTGAGCTCTTGGAACATGCTCCATTTGCAGGCCCTCAAAGTGTTCTTCAAGCTTCCTCACTTCATCAACATAAGCTTTCATCAAAGGGCTCTGGTAACTCTTGTTCACTTGTCGGACCACCAACTGAGAATCTCCCCGCACAATCAACTTCTTGATCCCAAGCTCGGCCGCAATCCTGAGGCCGGCAAGCAATCCTTCATATTTAGCAGTATTGTTTGTCGCTTGTTCCTTGGGAAAGTGCATCTGGACAACATACTTGAGGTGCTCTCCGGTGGGCGCTATGAGTACCACGCCGGCACCGGCGCCTTGCAGCGAGAAGGCACCATCAAAGTACATTACCCATTCGCTGCTCGCTTCTTGGACGGGGACGCTTGTCTCTGGAACTTCTTCATCTGGCGTTGGGGTCCATTCTGCTATGAATTCTGCCAAAGCTCTGCTCTGTATGGTTGAGGTACTCTCAAACTTGAGACCAAAGCTTGACAGCTCTAGTGCCCACTCGACGATCCTGCCTGTTGCTTCTGGATTCTGCAATATCCTCTTCAACGGAAAGCGAGTGACCACTGTTATCTCGTGTGCTTGGAAGTAATGGCGCAGCTTTCTCGAGGCCATGAGGAGGCCGAAAAGCAACTTCTGCACCCCAGAGTATCTTGATCTAGCCCCTTGCAGAAGGGAACTTACAAAATACACTGGGCGCTGCACCATCTTCTTTCGCACTTCTCCTTGTTCCTGCGCAGATTTGTCCTTGTCGGAGCCAGAGCTTGTCGGGGAAGCCCCATGCTTGTGGCTGGATTCGCTTGCCGGTGGTGTAGATTCCTCATCCGCCTCCCTCTCCGCTACTAACGCAGCACTAACCACTTGATTGGTTGCTGCTAAGTATAGCAGCAACTTCTCTTGTGGCCTAGGTGCGACAAGTATTGGAGTAGAGGACAGGTATCCTTTCAAGTCTTGCAGCGCTGCCTCCGCTTCCGGAGTCCACTTCATGGGACCTGCCTTCTTCAAAATTTTGAAGAAAGGCAGGGCGCGTTCTGAAGATTTTGAAATGAACCTACTGAGGGCAGCCACACAACCGGCAAGTCTCCTTACGTCCTTGACGCGCTTCGGGGCTTCGATCTGTTCGATGGCTTTTATCTTGTCGGGATTGGCCTCAATCCCCCTCTGGGACACAAAGAACCCGAGAAGCTTGCCGGAGGGGACTCCGAAGACGCACTTCTCGGGGTTCAACTTGAGCTGGATCTTGCGCAGATTCTCAAACGTCTCTTCCAAATCTTGGATCAGGGTATCTTTGCTCTTGCTCTTGACTACTATGTCATCCATGTAAGCTTCTACATTTCTGTGAATATGTGGCTCAAAAGCAGTGTGCACCACCCTTGCAAATGTCGAGCCTGCATTCTTCAATCCAAAGGGCATGCGTATGAAGCAATATGTGCCGCATGGAGTAATGAATGCAGTCTTCTCTTCATCTTCCTTGGCCATGAAAATCTGGTGGTATCCTGAATATGCATCAAGGAAGGAAAGCAGCTCGCATCCGGCGGTGGAGTCAACAATCTGGTCAATATGCGGCAAGGGAAATGGATCCTTGGGACATGCTTTATTCACATCGGTGAAGTCTATACAAAGTCTCCACTTCCCATTGGCCTTGCGTACGACAACTGGATTGGCCAACCACGTGGGATGGATCACGCCTCTAACCAGGCCTGCTGCTTCTAGCTTCTTTATCTCTTCCGCGATAAACTCTTGGCGCTCCACGGCTTGCTTCCTGACCTTCTATTTGACGGGCCGCGCATGAGGACAAACAGCAAGCTTCTGCTCAATTACCTTCCTGGGAACGCCGGGGATGTAAGATGGTTGCCACGCAAACACATCGACATTCGCCCGCAGGAAGGCAACGAGCGCGCTTTCCTATTTGTTGTCGAGCGTAGCACTGATGGTGAAGGTACCACCAGTGCCGTCCTCCTTGGCGGACACCTTCTTGGTTGCCGGTGGAGCGGCCATCCCCTTCTTGCACTTGCCGGTGGAGCTCGATGGTGCGTCCTCGACGGCAGTGCAGCACTCCGAAGAGGTGCGTTTGCCGGAGTGGGCCCCGGAGCACTTGCCGGACTTGGTCTTGGTCTTCTTCCCCCCGGGAGCTTCAGCGGCAAGTGTGTTGCTTTCTGCCGCGGCTGCTGCATCCCGGTATATCTTGTCGGCGCAGATAAGCGCGTCCTTCTTGTCGCCAGGGACAGAGATGACGCTTATCGGCCCCGGCATCTTGAGTACGTTGTAGGCATAGTGGGAAGCTGCCATGAACTTTGTGAGGGCAGGACGTCCAAGTATCCCATTGTATGGTATGTTTCCCACGAGCACCTATGGGACCAGAGCCCCTTCTACATTGCGGTAAGGGAGCGGAGGGAGCACGAAGAGCAGATCGAGGGGCACACGCGGGCAGTTTACCCAGGTTCGGGCCGCGCGGACGCGTAAAACCCTACTCCTGCCTTGGTTGTATTGAGCTCGGGAGCTTGCAGAGCTACAGTACTAGCTACACCGAGCGAGAAAGTTGCTTAGGATTCGAACCATTTCTACGTTGTGCATGGGCCTCCTTTTATAGCTCAAGGGGTCACCGACAGGTGTCAACGTAGAGGAGGGCAAAAATGTAACTTTGGTGGTAGTTGTAACAGTGCGGGAATAGTGCGTGAACAGTGGACTTCACCTAACCTTGACAGTGGGGGACAAGGGCATTAAATGCCCGTCACCGTCGACCCCAAAAGCGTTCGTCCATGCTTCTCCATTCGACACGGCGGTAGCCTCGTCACCGTGGATTGCCACCGTGCGCCCCAGGCTGCACAACCATCCGCCACGCGTCCCTGGAAGGGCCCCAGGGCGACGCGTGGGCAGATGAGCTGGAGCGCGGGCACACAGCGCAAGTCTCCCCCGGCAAGCACCTTGCCGGGGCTATGATCTTGCCGGGCCCGGAAGCTTGTCGCTCCCCGGGCCCTGCCGGGGCGCATGATGCGCCGAGGCATCTCTTCAAGTACGTATTCCTTGGTCTTCCTGGCAAGCTCCTCTTGCCAGGGCCTTGTGCTGGAGTGATGGTCTCGAGCCTGGCACGGCCTTCCCGGCAAGCTCCTCTTGCCGGGGCCTTGATCTTCTGACTTGTATACTTTGTTCTTGATTGGTTTTATAGGGACCAGAAAGGTTTCCGGCGAGCACGTGGTAAACCCTGCCGCGGGAAGCTGCTACTGCCCGTGCACAAGTTGGGGTACTAAGGTACCCCTACCTTAGTACACCGACAGTAATAATATCTTTCATATACTTAGCATAAGGATTTTTTAAGCACATCAGTCAACCGCATACGCAAAAAGATAGGTCTAATCATTTCAGCAAAGCACTCAAAATCCTCATCATCCTTTTTCTTGGATGGTTTTGGAGGAAAAGGCATCGGTTTCTGAACCCGTGGTTCTCTTTCCCTACCGCGCTTCCTAGCAATAAGGTCTCTCTTATCATAACGTTGATTCTTTGATTGTGGGTTATCAAGATCAACTGCAGGTTCAATCTCTACATCATTATCATTGCTAGGTTGAGCATCATCATGAACGTCATCATTTATATTATCACTAGGTTCATGCTCATTACCAGATTGTGTCTCAGCATCAGAAACAGATATATCATTGGGATTCTCAGGTCTGTCAGCTACAGGTCCACTAGAAGCATGCAAAGTCCTATCATTTTTCTTTTTCTTCTTCTTATAAGAACTAGGTGCATATAAATTAGCTCTCTGAGAATCTTGCTCAGTTCTCTTAGGGTGGCCTTCAGGATACAGAGGTTCCTGAGTCATTTTACCACCTCTAGTAGCAACTCTAACAGCATAGTCATTATTCTTACTATTTAATTCATTGAGCCAATCATTCTGAGCCTTAAGTACTTGTTCTACTTGAGTGGTAACCATGGAAGCATGTTTACTAATGAGTTTCAATTCACCTTTAACTCTAGACAGATAATCACTCAAGCGTTCAATCATATAAGCATTGTGTTGTAATTGTCTACCAACATAAGCATTGAAGCTTTCTTATTTCACAATAAAATTGTCAAACTCATCTAAGCATTGGCTAGCAGACTTATAACGAGGAATATCACCTTCGTCAAACCTATAAAGAGAATTTACCTTTACTACCTGTGTCGGGTTATCAAGACCATGTATTTCTTCAATAGGCAGTAAATTCTTAACATCTTCAGCTTTAATACTTTTTTCTTTCAAAGATTTCTTTGCCTCTTGCATATCTTCAGGACTGAGAAATAGAACACCTCTTTTCTTTGGAGTTGGCTTAGGGGCTGGTTCAGGAAGTGTCCAATTATTTTCATTGGCCGGCATATTATTCAATAGTAATTCAGCTTGATCAACTGTTCTTTCCCTGAAAACACAACCAGCACAACTATCCAAGTGGTCTCTGGAAGCATCGGTTAGCCCATTATAAAATACATCAAGTATATCATTCATCTCAAGAGGATGATCAGGCAAAGCATTAAGTAATTGGAGAAGCCTCCCCCAAGCTTGTGGGAGACTCTCTTCTTCAGTTTGCACAAAGTTATATGTTTCCCGTAAGGCAGCTTGTTTCTTATGAGCGGGAAAATATTTAGCAGAGAAGTAATACAACATATCCTGGGGACTACGCACACAACCAGGATCAAGAGAATTAAACCAAGTCTTAGCATCACCCTTTAACGAGAAAAGAAATAACTTAAGGATATAGTAGTAACGGATCTTTTCATCGTTGGTAAACAGGGTGGCTATATCATTCAACTTAGTAAGATGTGCCACAACAGTTTCAGATTCATAGCCATGGAAAGGATCAGATTCAACCAAAGTAATTAACTCAAGATCAACATAGAATTCATAATCCTTATTAGTAACACAGATAGGTGAAGTAGCAAAAGCAGGGTCATGTTTCATTCTAGCATTCAAGGACTTTTCTTTCAGCTTAGCTAATAATTTCTTAAGATCATATCTATCATTGCAAGCAAGAAAGTCTCTAGCAGTTTCTTCATCCATAACATAACCCTCAGGAACAACAGGCAATTCATATCTATTGGGAGAAGCTTCATCATCACTTTCATAAATATTATCAGTTTCAATATTTGCATTCTCCCTAACCTTAGCAATTTGTTCATCTAGAAATTCTCCTAGTGGCACAGTATTATCAAGCATAGAAGTAGTTTCATTATACATAGCAGAAGTGGCATCATCAAGAACATACGACATATCAGATTCAATAGTATGAGTAGGTGTCGCAAATTTACCCATAACAGAAGGAGAATCAAGTGCAGAGCTAGATGGCAGTTCCTTACCTCCCCTCATAGTTGAGGGTAAGATCTTGGTTTTTGAGTCCTTCAAATTCTTCATAGTGATCAACAGATATAAATCCCAAGTGACTTAAAGAATAGAGCTATGCTCCCCGGCAACGGCGCCAGAAAATAGTCTTGATAACCCACAAGTGTAGGGGATCGCAACAGTTTTCGAGGGTAAAGTATTCAGCTCAAATTTATTGATTCGACACAAGGGGAGCCAAAGAATACTCTTAAGTATTAGCACCTGAGTTGTCAATTCAACCACACCCAGAAACTTAGTATCTGCTGCAAGACGGTGTAGTAGCAAAGTAATATGATAGTGGCGGTAGCGGCAACAAAGGTAACGATAATGTTTTTGTAGTTTTTGTGATAGTAGCAACGGAAAAGTAAATAAGCAACAAGCAATATGTGAAAAGCTCGTAGGCATTGGATCAGTGATGGGAAATTATGTAGGATGCAATTCATCATGTAGAAGTTATAACCTAGGGTGACATCAATGCAATGTAGGCATGTATTCCGAATATAGTCATACGTGCTTATGGAAAAGAACTTGCATGAAATCTTTTGTCCTACCCTCCCATGGCAGCGGGGTCCTATTGGAAACTAAGGGATATTAAGGCCTCCTTTTAATAGAGTACCGGACCAAAGCATTAACACATAGTGAATACATGAACTCCTCAAACTAAGGTCATCACCGGGAATGGTCCCAATTATTGTCACTTCGGGGTTGTCGGATCATAACACATAGTAGGTGACCATAGACTTGCAAGATAGGATCAAGAAGACACATATATTCATGAAAACATAATAGGTTCAGCTCTAAAATCATGGCACTCGGGCCTTAGTGACAAGCATTAAGCATAGCAATGTCATAGCAACATCAATCTCAGAACATAGTGGATACTAGGGATCAAACCCTAAAAAAACTAACTCGATTACATGATAGATCTCATCCAACCCATCACCGTCCAGCAAGCCTACGATGGAATTACTCACGCACGGCGGTGAGCATCATGGAATTGGTGATGGAGGAAGGTTGATGGCGACGGTGTCCACTCTCCGGAGCCCCGAACGGACTCCAGATCAGCCTCCCGAGAGATATTAGGGCTTGGCGGCGGCTTCGTATCGTAAAACGCTATAATTCTTCCTCTCTGATTTTTTTCTCCCCGAAAGTGAATATATAGGATCTGGGGATACGTCGGTGGAGCACCAGGGGGCCCACAAGGCAGGGGGCGCGCCCTGGGGGGCGCCCCCCACCCTCGTGGACAGGGTGTGGGCCCCCTGGTCTGGATCTTCTTGTAGGTATTTTTTATATTTTCCAAAATAATTCTCCATGGATTTTCAGGTCATTCCGAGAACTTTTTTTATTTCTGCACAAAAACAACACCATGGCAATTCTGCTGAAAACAGTGTTAGTCCGGATTAGTTCCATTCAAATCATGCAAGGTAGAGTCTAAAACAAGGGCAAAAGTGTTTGGAAAAGTAGATACGTTGGAGACGTATCAATAGTTGAGTATGTGGACTTGCTAAAAAGCTCCTACATGAGACCCTTCCTGAAAACATGATGAATTGTAATTGCCTTGTTGACTGAGAACATAGTTTGTTAGTTTTCAAGAAAGTTGATGCCTTATATTTTGTTGTTGTGATGAATTGTTACTTTCTAATGAGAAGTTCTATGATAATGTATATTGCTTCTATAATAATTATCATGATGCTACTATGTCTGTATGTCGTATTTATCAATACCTCTCTCTCTAAACATGTGGACATGATTATCGATATCAGCTTTCGCTTGAGGACAAGCGAGTTCTAAGCTTGGCGGAGTAGATACGTCCATTTTGCATCATTTTTTCCAACTATTGTTTATAGTATTTTTAATCAATATAACACTTTGTGGGGCAATTCTAATGCCTTTTATCTCTTAATATGAAAGATTTACATGAGATTGCAGGCAGCTGGAATTCTGGACCTGAATAAGCTATGTCAGATATACCTATTCTGCACATCTCTAAATGGGCTGAAATTACACAGAGATTTATTTTGTAATAAATAAAAAATATTGGAGAAAATAAGTACCAGAGGGGGCCACCCAGGTGCCCACAAGGCACCATGGCGCGCCCTGGTGGCTTGTGGGGCACCTGGCCAGCCTTCGGTGCCCATCTTCTGATATATAAGCCCATTTTCCCTAGAAAAAATAAGGAGAAGACTTTCGGGATGGAGCGTTGTCATCTCGAGGCGGAACTTGGGAAGGAGCACTTTTGCTCTCCGGCGTAGCAATTCTGCTGGGAGGGGGAAATCGAAGCCATCGTCATCACCAACAACCCTCTCATCGTGGGAGGACCAAACTTCATCAACATCTTCACCAGCACCATCTCATCTCCAACCCTAGTTCATCTCTTGTATTCAATCTTTGTATCAAAACCTCAGATTGGTACATGTGGGTTGCTAGTAGTGTTGATTACATCTTGTAGTTGATGCTAGTTGGTTTATTTGGTGGAAGATTATATGTTCAGATCTATTATGCTATTCAATACCTCTCTGATCTTGGACATGAATATGATGTGTGAGTAGTTACTTTTGTTCTTGAGGACATGGGAGAAGTCTTGTCATAAGTAATCATGTGAATTTGGTATTCATTCGATATTTTGATGATATATATGTTGTTGTTTCCCTTAGTGGTGTTATGTGAACGTCGAGTACATGAAACTTCACCATCTTTGGGCCTAAGGGAAGGCATTGTGGAGTGGTAGTTATGTGATGGGTTGCCAGAGTGACAAAAGCTTAAACCATAGTTTATGTGATATTCCGTAAGGGGCTGATTTGGATTCATATGTTTAATGCTATGGTTAGAGTTATCTTAATTCTTTTTTCATAGTTGTGGATGCTTGCGAGAGGGGTTAATCATAAGTGGGAGGCTTGTTCAATTAAGAATAGCACCCAAGCACAGGTCCACCCACAAATCAAATTATCAAAGTAGCGAACGCGAATCAAACAAACACGATGAAAGTGACTAGATGAAATTCCCGTGTGTCCTTAAGAACACTTTGCTTATTATAAGAGACTGTTCCGGCCTGTCCTTTGCTACAAAAAGGATTGGGCTACCTTGCTACACCTTAGCTACTATTGCTACTTGTCACTTGTTACAAATTATCTTGCTATCAACTACTCATTACTGATAATTTCAGTGCTTACAAAAAAAACCTTGCTAAAAAACGTTTGTCATTTCCTTCCGCTCCTCATTGTGTTCGACACTCTTACTTATGGAAAAGACAACGATTGATCCCCTATACTTGTGGGTCATCAAGACTCTTTTTTGGGGCCGTTGCCGGAGAGTGAAGCGTCTTTGGTGGGTGGAATTTGGAAGGAAACATTGTGGATTTAAGGGGCGTCGTTGCCAGGGCGCGGGGACGGCCTAACTACTATGGATTTAAGCCTCTACTGTCCGAATGGTGTATCCACTACTTGGACCATTGGGAGAGTGGTGGAGCTGTGTGGGAACACTCGCCCCGCGGCAAGATTCGTGGCGGAGCCCCTGGGAAGGACTGAGCGAAAGCGGATCTAAGCGCGGGGAGGTGCTGCGCGAGCGGGAGCATGGGGATATGATGGAGCCATGGGCGGTGATGTGGCCCATGGTAGCGACGCTGCCCGACGGGGGTGGTGGCCGCCGAGGCCGGAAGTGGCCGCGTGGCGCGAGCAAGGGTGTGGAGAAGCGCGGCAAAAAAAGTGATGGACAAATCTTAAAAAACAGGAATACAATCTGTATGGACAAACCTTGAAACAACAGGAATTATTCCTACAAATAAACTACTACAGAAACTTTGTGTGTATTAAGCCCATAATAAAATAATAGCAAACATGCTCGTGCCTTACAACTTTAGGGTGGCATTGGGCTGTAATTTTTGACAACTTTAGGGGCAATTCTATGACAAATGGGAAGAAGCACTCTTTCCTGTATTATTAGGTAGATAAATGGTCAGTACTTCTAACGCCAACGTCGAATCCTTTGAAACTACTAGAAAACGGCCATAAAAATGTTGAATGCTTAGAAAAGCAAGTCATTTGATTCGCGAGTTCCACGTCCCAGTAATTCATTCAATCGATCAGATCACACACCTTCTCTAACAATTGCTCGACACGGGAAGAAGATTCTATTCTACAGACCGTTGCCAACTCTCCGGATATAATACCATCGTGTAGCGCCCGACAGTCAGGCGCCACACTGCACTGTGCAGCGCCTAGCTATCAGGCGATGCACGTCTTGTCAGCGTGGCACAGTTGGGCCCCGCACCGAGCAGTGCAACGCCTTGGAGCTAGGCGCCACACATGTAATAATGTGCAGCGCCTAGCTCTTAGGCGCTGCACATTCTATTAGTACTTGGTAGGATGCCCCTCCCTACCCTCCTGACACACACACCCAACCCCACCGCCACCTGTGATTTCCCCTCTCTCCCCTCTCAAATCCTTCTCTAAATCTTCCAAATCTAAAGATTTTCTCCGTGGATTTCAAACCCAATCCCCCCCTCAAGGTAATATCCTTCGTTCCCCTCGCTTTCATCCAAAAATGCTCACATTTCCTCATTTGTTGCTAGTTTGGGGAAACCCTAGTTTTTTATGGATCTTGAAATTTGTATGGATATATGAGATGTTTGTTTGTCAATTTGCTAGGATTCAGCTTCTTAGTATGTTAGGGTTAGGGTTATGGGTGTTGTTGTTTTGGTGCTAGGGTTAGGGTTGTTAGTATGTTAGGGTTGTGCTGGTCATTGTTAAGTGGGGGTTAGGGTTAATGTTTCATATCTATGTTAGGGCTTTGTATTTCGTGTTAATCTTCGGATGAGTACTTATAGAAGATAAGTTACGTTTTATTGTTTTAATTATTACTAGCAAATATGCCCGTACGTTGCAATGGGCGATAAAATAGTATGCATTTAAAGTTAGTGAGAATTATATGTGCAAGCAAAACATGTGTGCATACGAAAAAGGAACATTTAGCTTATCGATTTCGCTGCGCATGGAGGAATCAATTTCCTATTTTTCCATTCATTGATCAAGGGCATTTAAGAGTTTTTACGTCATTGTACGCCAGAGAAGGCCCATGAGTTATTCAATCTACTCTTCCTTTCAATATTTTCAATCGAGGGGTATGAAGTTTCTGAATATTCTAAGAAACATGAACAATTTTCTAAATCCTGAAAAAAATTGAAAATTATGTACACTTTCAAAAAAACGCAAACCAAATATGAAAGGGGACATCTTTTAAAATTCACAAACATTTTCTGAAAACACCAACTTTTTTACAAAAACATGAACATTATTTGAATTTGTCAACATTTTTTTAAAACGGGAACATGTGTTGAAAATTCATAAGATTTTTAGAAAATGTGTATCTTTTATACACGAACATTATTTTTAATTTTGAAAATTTCACTAAAATAAGAATATTTCCCCAATTTGGGGCATTTTTTGAAATGCCATTTTCTTTTTAGAAATCTCGAACAATCTTGAAAAACAATATTTGAAAAAAAATGGGCAACTTTTTGCAAGTTCTGAATATTTCTCAAAATAGCAACAAGATTTTGGAATTATGAACATTTTCCAAAAAAAAGTTAGAATACTTGGAAGGGGAAAAAGAGATAGTGAAAGGAGAATACAAATAGAATTAAAACACAGAAAAAAGGAAAATTGGCCAACCCATTATTTGTTGTCCTGTGCGAAACTCCGACTATTTGTCGCCCAGTGCGGAAAATGGAATTTTCCTAGCTGTGTGGGCACAATAAGTGGGATGGCTTCGCTGGGCCACAACGCGCGGACCACGTAGGAAAATTCTTTTTCTAGCACACAAATGCATAAGAATTTAGTACCACCTCGGGTAGAAAATTCTTTTCGACAGTGAACGGATGAAAAAATTGGCGAAATGCACCTTGCTTTATTAGCAGGTAGGTATAGGTATATATAGATATGGATGGGAAGAACATGTGTGTATGTTCATCATGTGGACGAAGACACCTTTTTGAAAGGCAATATTGAACCGGACTCGGATGAGCTTGACATGGTATTTGAGAGTAGTCCTAGCTATGTCAAGGTCTTAGAACAAGTGAGGAAAGATTTGCATTGGATGACGCAAGTGATATCGTTGAGTTTGAGGGAAGGCATAATGTGGGTTTTGGAATGCACATCCGTTGGAAGACCATGTGTGTGAACTCCAAGCAATGTTGGGTTGCATACAAGGAGATGGTGGTCGAATCACTTGACAAGGCTCTTGAGTTATTTGCTACGAAGAAGGTTGAGTCTAGTTCGCATTTGGACTTGAACTGGGACGCTTCCCGTTGGTTGCTAATAGTCCCCCACCCATGAACCAAGATGGAATGAGTGAACCCGATTTCAAACAACCAAAATGACTCAACAAGTGAGGCCAACATTGAGCCTGATTTCAAACAAGCAAAATGAAGCTTTGGAAGAGGAGCATTGTTCAAGAACTCGGCCGAGTTACCATTTAAATGCCCATTTAATCGCTACTCAGTGCCTAACTAAGGCGAATAGCACATATTCGGTTTATTAAATGGTCAAGCCGATTAACTGGCATTTAATCGGTTGTCAGACGATTAACTGGTCGTCAAACCAATTAATTGGTGATGGGTTAGGCAACTGAAGCGGCATCCATAGAAAAGGGGGGGTAACCGAAGCGGCAATCCAGGCCATTATTTAGCCTCGTAACCTCCGGCGTTGCATCCTCCCTCTCCCAAATCGCAGCGTCCCTTCCTCTCCTGACTCCTCACGAGTCATGACCATGGCTTCTCCTCACCGGCCTTAGCCATCGCCGGCGATCGTCCTTCTCCCGACGTCGGCCCTAGCGTCCTTCTCTAACCCCCATACCCTCCCATCTTTTTATCCCAGTCTCTCCTCCAGCCCCTACCTGCAGGCTGCAGCAGCGGCGACATAGGACAGGCAACAACATCAACCTAGGCCAGGCAGCAGTGTCAGCGACCTAAGCCAGGCAGCAGCGTCGGCGACCCCTCGAACCAGGTCCCCAAGGATTCATCAACCAACAAGGTACAGTTCTGCTAAGATTCATCTCATGTGCAGCTGTGAGCATTGGATTATGTGGTGTACAATAAATGAAAACTAGTTACATGTTGCCAATATATTCTCATTTGCAGCCGATTAATATCGACCGATTAATTCAGTTAAATGGCCGATTAACCGATTAATCGTTAATCAGTAGTCGAATGAGCAGTTACCAGTTACCGAATTCCCGAACAATGAAGAGGAGAATGTTGAGTATGAGGACAATGACAATGAAGTTGATCTCCATGACAACAATGTGGGTTATCTCGACAAATATTATGTGCAAGAGACAATGGAACCTTCCATCCCTTATTTTCGTGGCTATGCATCGAAGTCGGATGATGAAGGTCCCAATGAAGAAGTTTATGAAGAGGGGTTCACAGTGAAGGAGGCCAAAACTTTTGAGAAGGTATTTCCATGGGATCATCGGACACCATTGTTCAAGGATATTAGTCTCGCGGATGAAGCTGTGGTAGATGGTGGCAAAGGTGTATTTCTTGGAGTTAGGCCAACTTCTCACCGGGATTTGGAGCACGACAAGAACATGATTGCTCCTGGGTCTAAGTTTGGAACTTTCTTGGAATTGAAGATGTGGCTCGACGACTACTCGGTTACACATTATCGTCCACACAAGGTGGTTCACTCGGACATCAATGTGCATTACACAGTTGCATGTGAGGAGGTCTGATGTCCTTGGATTTTGCGTGCAAGACCATGGAAAGGAGGACCCACTTCATAGTGAGTTGTGTACCAAATCACATGTGCCGAGGCAGGAAGGTGGATGGCAAGGTTGTGTCCTGAGACCATAGACAACTCACGTCTGAGTTCATCGCTTACAGGCTTTCCAACTCAATATCCTCACTTCCAACCATGAGCATTGAACAAGTCATGGACTTGTGAAAGCCAGCTTTCATTACAAGGTAAAATACGGTAAGGCATGGAAGGCGAAGCTAGCCGCATTCAAGATGTTGTATGGTAGTTGGGAGGAAGCATACAGCCGAAACCCACTTGTAATCCCAAGTGGGGAGCCGTAGTGCATCGTTTTGTCATCCCAATCCTCGTACTTCACCGTCTTCGGGCGTCCAACCAACAAGTGCTCCCAGCTTCATACTGAAAGTACGAGCATTCAACCACTAATACATCCGTCCTTTGAGATCCAACATGAAGCGTCATCCAACTGCACATAAAAGAAAACATGGTTCACTTAAGAGGGAGATTGCATTTATAATGTAGCAATAAAGTGAAAACAAACAACTGACTACCTCTCTATATAAGTAAGCCAGTGCCGCCGAACCCCAACTCCATTTGCTATCGAAGACGGTCAACACCTTCAGCCACAACCATGGAGCATTCTTGCCTGTGGCGTCAGCAAACAAAGTCCTGGAGATAACGTACCACATGTAGACACAAGCATATGTCTGGACCACTTCATCGGTAGCATCCTCAGGGCAATGCGCAAAGTGGCATGCAATCCAGGTGAAAGGAGCACCAGCTGCGACTCTTTCCTTCTTCTCTCCTTCTCGTACTTGAGGCTCTAGAGGAGACATGCCGATAAGGGCCTCCATCTGCTGGTGCCACCCATCAGAATCGGTGTTCATACAGAGAGGATTCCCTTCGATAGGAAGAGTAACAATCATAGAGATATCCTGGAGCGTCACGGTCATCTCTTTGATCCGAAGATGGAAACTGTGCGTCTCCGTGCTCCACCAATCAACAAGTGTGGTGATTGCTGCAGCATTGAGGCGCGGCGTCGACTGACTGACCCGCTAAATGAAAGAGAAGACTCATGTCTCCTTGATGCATGGTGTGTACCCCTCATCGTAGCGCATGCCACCGCCGGAGACCCCGTGAGATCGAACCTTCAGAGGTTGAAGCGTCTACAAACAAGCAAATCAGAAAATTACATATGGGGCATGTTGTTTGAAATAAACTCAAAATTCAAAATACCAACCACTTTGATTTTTACTTATTGCTTCTCTGACATAAAGTAGGCCCAGTGTCGAGTGTCATAGTAATCATGGAGAAGCCAAAACCATCCTACAAATTTCAAACAATAAACATACATGAGCTAACTACGAAAGTTCCTACGCAATATTTCAACAATCGGTAGAAACTAAAAGGAAAATTGAATACTAATGACATACAATCAAAGCATGCCAACAATCATCAGAAAACATATACTCCCTCCGTTCTTTTATATAAGGTGTATTTTTTTCAAAAGTCAAACGAGTGCATGTATGGCCAAGTTTTTAGAGAAATATATCAATATCTACAATACGAAATTTATATCATTTGATCCAACATGAAAAGTATTTTCGTATTTTATCTATTAGGTATTTGTGACACCCCGAGACCGATGCACCAGGTGTCAGTCAGTTATTCGTCGTCGTTGCCATGTCATCTGCTTGCGTGTTGCATTTTGCCATGTCATCTTGTGCATTGCATCAGCATGTTTTCAAAACTTGCATCCGTCCGAGTCCCCTCGTCCTTTTCGTTGTCCGTTCTAAGCCCAGACACACTTGCACGCGCCCGCGGCGCCTTCGAATTTTTATTTTGTGAGTGGCCGCAAAATGTTCTCGGAATGGGGTGAAACTTGGCGTGTGGTCTTATTATAGCATAGGTAGACCGCCTGTCAAGTTTCGTCGCGTTCGGAGTTCGTTTGATAGCCCAACGGTTAACCGTGTTAACCACCGGAAGCCTTTCTCTTTTGGCCCAACACCCCTCTCCAACAGCCCGCTAACCCGTCCCAACCACATCCATGCTCTCGGTCGCTGGATCGTGATTGCGTGGCCGAAAACCGCTCCTCATTTGGACACTACTAGCTCCCTCTACCTATAAATAGGCCTCCCCCTCCGAAATTTCGGGTCCAAACCCTAACCTCTTCCTCCTCTGCGCGCCGGACATGTCCACCCCGTCGCCGGCACGTCCAGCCGCGCCCTCAGCCAATACCCCGCTGCCACGTCGCCTCCACCGCGCCTCCCACCGCCGCGGCCCGCCAGGCCCGTCGTGGGCCCGCGCGAGCCCGCAGCCATCGCCGCCTGCCTCCCGCGCCCAAGGCGCCCCGCCTCCTCGCTCGCCGGCGTGCCCTGCCGTCTCCGCTGTTCCGCCGCCCCGCAGCTCCTGGCCCCGCCGCCGACTCCGCACCCTGTCGCCGGACTCTACATGCGCCAGCCGCCGTTCCCCTGCTCCGTCAGCTCGCCCCGCGGCACTCTTACCGCCTCCTCGCCGGCCCCCGGCGCCGCCTGTTGCGCCACCCTCCGCCGCCCATTGCGCCGGCCGGCCGCCCCTCACCGGCTGGCGCCGCCGCCATGGTCATCCCGATCCGATCGGGATCGGGGAGGACGACAGGCGCCCGATCGAGCCGCCGCCTCCCTGGGCCTCCTCCCCGCGGGCCCAGCCGCCGGCCCATCTGCCACGGCCCCGGGCTAGGCCCTTGGTGAGATTCTGGCCCAGTGCATGTTTTTTTTCGTTCGGCGATTTTCTTATTTTTTTTCAGAGTTTTCATATTTATAGTTTAGTCCCTGGCAGTTGTAAATAAGTATGCGTGTTTGAGTGGCTGTAACTTTTTGTGTGGTTATCCAAATTGAGCATATAATATGTCAAAATGATCGTGGTGTTATGCTCTTCATATTGTTCCACTGTGGCATGCTTGTTTGAGTTCATCTTGATGCCCTAATCATCGTTGCAAGAGTGCTATATGTCTAAAACTGCTGTTAACTATAAATTTGTTGCATGCTTGTGGTGATGATTACTTTGTGCATGTTGGTCCAAATGGGGCATATGATATGTAAAAATGTTCATTGTGAAGTGCTCTACATTATGTTTGCTGTAGCATTCATGTTAGGTGCCATCTTGCTATGTTAATCTCTGTTGCAAAAGTGCATGTGGTTGTTAAGTGCTAAAACTTGTTATAAGATGCTGTTTTGACTTGCTCATTGCTATTGGTGTGATTGTCTTCATGCCACATGTCAATATGTTTTAGAAGCCCAATCATATGGTCTTTGTTGTGGTGCAATTCTTTTTCCATGATATGCCTTGAGGTGACTTAAACAAGCTTGTAAACATGCCATGCCAATGTTGTTGTCTTATACTTAGTGAAAAAACTACTAAGTCTGGAACCTGTTAAACCTGATGCTATGTTTGCTTGATGCCCCACTCAAATCCATGCATGTTTTAGTATGTCAAATGATCATTCCTTGTTGTCCATGTTATTGCCTATCCATCCATGCCCTTGTTTGCATATATGGCTTGATGTGGCTTATTTATTTCTTGCTCTCAAGTTGCTATAAATTTTACCTGTCAGACTTTTATCAGCATGATCAATTTGGTGAAGCTTGTTGTTATTGATCCATGCCTCCTATGGAGTTGCTCCAATGGAGTTATTTGATGTATGCTATGTCTATTACATGTCCATGATCTTTATATACTTAGTAGAGTTGATATGTGTCGGGGGAAACTGTCCTCCCACGAACACCTATGGGACCGGAGCCCCTTCTACGTTGCGGTAAGGGAGCGGAGGGAGCACGGAGAGCAGATCGAGGAGCACACGCGGGCAGTTTTACCCAGGTTCGGGCCGCGCGGACGCGTAAAACCCTACTCCTGCTTAGGTTGTATTGGGTTCTTGAGCTCGGGAGCTTGAAGAGCTACAGTACTAGCTACACCGAGCGAGAGAGTTGTCTAGGTTTCGAACCCTTTCTACGTTGTGCATGGGCCTCCTTTTATAGCTCAAAGGGGTCACCGACAGGTGTCAACGTAGAGGAGGGTAAAAGTGTAATTTTGGTGGTAGTTGCAACAGTGCGTGAACAGTATATGAACAGTGGTCTTCACCTAACTTTGACAGTGGGGGACAAGGGCATTAAATGCCCGTCGCCGTCGCCCCAAAAGCGTCCGTCCATGCTTCTCCGTTCGCCACGGCGGTAGCCTCGTCACCGTGGCTTGCCACCGTGTGCCCCAGGCTGCACAGCCGTCTGCCACGCGCCCCTGGAAGGGCCCCAGGGCGACGCGTGGGCAGACGAGCTGGAGCGCGGGCACACAGCGTAGGTTTCCCCGGCAAGCACCTTGCCGGGGTTGTAATCTTGCCGGGCCCGGAAGCTTGTCGCTCTCCGGGTCCTGCCGGGGCGCATGATGCGATATGTATTCCTTGGCCTTCCTGGCAAGCTCCTCTTGCTAGGGTCTTGTGCTAAAGTGATAACCTTGAGCCTGGTGCGGCCTTCCCGGCAAGCTCCTCTTGCCGGGGCCTTGATCTTCTGACTTGCATACTTTGTTCTTGAATGGCTTTATAGGGGCCAGAAAGGTTCCCGGCGAGCACGTGGTAAGCCCTGCCACGGGAAGCTGCTACTGCCCGTGCACAAGTTGGGGTACTAAGGTACCCCTATCTTAGTACACCGACAATATGCTTGTTGTTTTGTGCCTCCGAAGGCAGCATCGTGATGATGTTTTTGCCTTCCCAGATTTTGGCTAAGTGTGGATAAATTTATTGCAACTTGCCATGCTTGTTTAATTGTGTTCCAGCAAGTTTTTGGGTGTGCTCTAAGTTCATGCTTGTTAAGTATCATGTCTATTTCACATCCATGCCTCTTGTTATCATGTTTGGGTGCTGTAGCATATCTATACCTTGCTCCAAAGTTGCTATGTTGCTGAATTTGGACAGCTTGTTGTTATATCTTGTTTCATGAGTATGTGTTGAACCGTTGCTTCGTTTTGAGCGTGCCCTGTATGAAACTTGTGTGATTTTGCATGTAGAAGCATAATATCATGTTGTTTTCATGTTTGGAGTGTGTTTGCTTGTTGTTTGGATGCATCTTGCATATTTGACATGCTTGACTTGTTTTGCTCATATCTTCTAGGCCGTAGCTCCGAATTAAACAAACTTTATATGAAACTTGACTAGAATTTCGAGTAGATCATCATGGTGCATGTTAACTTGCTGTTTAACAAGTTGAACATAAGGTTTGTTCAGATCTGGACCAATTTCAAAATATGCTTATGAGGACTTACCGGAATTGTTATATGTTGATTCCGGCCTCATTTAAACTTGTTGGTTTGTGTTGTTCTTGTTTGCTTCATCCCTTGCCATGTTTTTCACCATATAGACTTGTCTTGCATCATACTTGGTTGAGCATCTTGTCATGTTCTTGTGTTGTGTGTTTACCTTGTTGTATGCTTCTTCTCGCTAGTTCTTTTCCGTTGCGATCGTGAGGATTCGTTCGACTACACGTGGTTCGTCTTCGTGGATTCTTCTTCGTCTTCTTCATGGACTCATTCTTCTTCCTTGCGGGATCTCAGGCAAGATGACCATCACCTTGGATACCTTTACTATCATTGCTATGCTAGAAGTCTCGGTGCTATCGCTATATGTCGCGCTGCCCATCTTTTATTGTCAGCCCCTCTCCTTGTTGCCATGAAACCTCTAACCTTTTGACACCTTCCCAGCAAACCATTGTTTGGCTATGTTACCCGCTTGCTCAGCCCCTCTTGTAGCATTGTTAGTTGTAGGTGAAGATGAAATTTGTTCCATGTTGGAACTTGGTGCTTTGGAATATCACAATATCTATTACTATATTAACACACCTATATACTTGGCAATGGGTGGAAGGCTTGGCCTTTTGCTCGGTGTTTTGTTCCACTCATGCCACCTTAGGAGCCATTAAACTGGCGTTATGTTCCTTGATTTTGCATTCCTTACACGGTTGGGTATATGAGGACACCTTGACAGTTCGTCTTTGAATAAAACTCCTCCAGCAAGGCCCAACATTGGTTTTAATTTGCAACATAATAATAACTTAATTAATTAATTAAATTTGCATAGGGGGTCGCGTCCCCGAGGATTCTTCTACATAGCAGGGGGGCCAGTGCTGATGGTGTTGGTCCCAAACTAGAGCCACTTGCGGTGCTACCCAGTTATCTGGGGTCTTCGGTTGTTGTACGTAGTGCTCATACGGACGTGGCCTGAGAAGATATACGCGCGGCTACTATCAGGGTGTCGGCACACCGGGAGGTCTTGCTGGACTTGTTTTACCATTGTCGAAATGTCTTATGCACCGGGATTCCGAGCCTGATCGGATTGTCCCTAAGATAAGGGGTAATATTATTATTATCTCTGCTGATCGTGAGAGCTTGTGATGGGCTAAATTGGGACACCCCTGCAGGGTTATGATCTTTCGAAAGCCGTGCCCGCGGTTATGTGGCAGATTGGAATTTGTTAATGTCCGGTTGTAGAAAACTTGACAGAGGATCTGAGATAAAACACACAACCGCGTGAGTAACCGTGACTGTCTCTTTTCACTTTGAGAAGAGAACACGGTGGGGTTATGTTTGAATCGTAGGTAGTCAGGATCTTTAGCGATCACTACTAGTTGCGACCGTTTTGCATAGATGCTCATCTTATTCTTTTACTCGTAAGTTAGCCACCATACTATTGCTTAGCCGCTGCTGCAACCTCACCACCTTACCTCTTCCTACCCATTAAGCTTTGATAGTCTTGTTACCCATGGTTATCGGGTTGCTGAGTCCTTGTGGCTCACACATACTACAACAACAGTTGCAGGTGCAGGTTTCCGATGACTTGACGTGAGAGCGATGTCCTTTTTGTTGGAGTTATTTCTTCTTCTGCTTCGCCAGTCTTGGATTAGGTTCCGGTTCGGCAGTCTGGAATAGCAGATGGATGTCGTTGTGTTTTTCATGTCTGCATCCGTAGTCGGATGCCTTGTATTGATGTTGTTATATTCGTGTGACTTGTAAGTATTGTTGTATCCCCCATGTATGTATGTAATGGTACGACGTAATGATATCCATCTAGCTAAGCGCCTGAGATGCGGTTGTGCCCCAATCACGTATGAGTCACGTGATCAGGATAGAATCGCATCTTGGGCCTGACAGTATTGTAGATATTGTTATTTTATTCTATAATCTTGGTCAAACATTGCAATGGTTGACTTGCACGGAAATCAATACACCTTATATTCTAGAACGAAGGAAGTATGTATCCAAAACAATATAGGATTCCATAATGGTTTCATCTCGGTCATCTCAAAAAGATCTCAACATGTAGGGTTCCTCAACGAAAGCATTCTTGTCAATACAAATCTAGTATTCCATCTCACTCATCTAAAAAAAACATCAACACAAACATCTCAACATGTATATGTTTCATCTCAACAATCTAGGTTTTCACTATGGAAGCATATATGTCAATACAAATCAACTAAACTAGGGTTACAAAATGATTACAAATCATGTACAAATCCTAAATCCCGCAAATATATTTCAAAATTTACATGCAAATTTCTAATCCAACCAAACAAGGGTTCCACAAACCTAAAAAATACGTAACATTTTCTGGATAGAAAGAAGGGGATCGGAGGAGAATACCTTCTAGGATGGGATCGGAGGAGAATACCTTCTAGGACGGATTGGTAAAGAAGTCCACACAACAAATCGTCAGATCTGAAGATTTGGGGAGAGGGGATTGAGAGGGGGAGAGGAGGAAGCCGCTGCCTCGTCTGTTTCTGTAACTTGAATGAACGGGGTGGGATTGGGGGAGGGCTAGCACGCAGCCGTTACAAAGTCAGAGTGCAGCGCCTTACATGTGGCGCTAGGCACTGCACATTACATGTGGGGCGCTAGGCACTGCACTACACGATACGAGGCCCAACTGTGCCACGCTGCCAGACGTGCAGCGCCTGAGAGTTGGGTATGGCGCCTAGCTATCGGAGACTACACGAAAGGGTCAGCTGAGCTACTTTTTTCTGAAAGCAGTTCATCGTATGCTACACGAAAGGGTCAGCTGAGCAAAAAAATTCTGAAAGCAGTTCAATTTGTGAAAAAAAAACGTCCTCAAATCAATTTTGTCGTTTTTGTCACAGAAATGTAAATCACATACCTTCAATATGCAAACAGACTATATATTCTATACCAATATAAAAAGACCCAAAGATACAGATCCAATTAATCTCAGCCATCAAATCATGTCAATCCAACGACCTAGACGGGTTCAATGTCGAGCGCTCAACATCTTTAGCGTGCAGTTAATTTCATGCCAAATATAGTGCTAATCACATAATAACACGTAAATAATATCTTACTTAATATTTGCATGCACTTAATATACTTCCAAATTAATGTGCATTGCACGTACACATTGACTAGTTACCTACTAATAAACCAGCTATTGCTTCTGGGCGTACGTCCCTGGTGTTTTTGCAGAAAAGTCCCTGTATTTTCCGATATTCAACCCACAGTCCATATCAAACAGGCACGAAGGAGAAAAAACGCAGCTACGCTTTTGCTTGCAGCGTGCGGCGCTCTGCCCCCCTCGCCTCCGGCCGCCTCCTGCCTCTCTCATCCCGCCCTGCCCGGCACCGCCTCAGCACGCGCTGCCGGACGCCTAATGCCTCCCATCACCTCCTCACCACGGCTTTCATCACCCTTCACGGCTGGCCTCCACCTACTGGTCACCCACGACACAAACGATATTGGCCATTGGCGGCGGCCTTGCACGGGCTTGCGGTAGCGCGGCCACCGAGAACCTACCGGATCTCGCCAGATCCAGAGAAAAGGGAGGACATGAGGAAGGATATGAGAGGCCGGAGGGAGAGAGAAGGGAGCAGTGACCGCCTATGTCCACTATGGCCACGCGGTTGCGGGTCGGCCTTCGCACGGAGCTGGGCGACTACGACCAGCCGGAGGTGGAGGCCATCATGTGGCAGGCTGTGGGATCGCGCATCGAGGATGACGTAGTTCTACTCTGCATCGTCAGCGGCGCCCATCGCCAACCCCCGCGGCTTCGCCAACCTGCTCTAGAAGTAGCTCGACCACCTCGGCAACGCCGGCTTTGACCCGACGGTCTTCCGCGTCGACGCCTACGGGAAAGTGCTCTACCTCCACGTTGACGCAGCCTCGCCCCTCGCCTGGGACATCCACCACTGGTTCTCCCGCGCTAGAAAGAAGAATTTTACATGTTTCTTACTGGTTCTGAATTTACCACATGTTTCTGAATTCTGACGAACGGTGGATGGATGTTTGGTTTTCATCTATCTGTAGTGTGAGGATCATGCAGCTGCAGGCGTCCGGGAAGAAGCACAACAAGCTGGAGTTCCTCGTCCCATGGTGGGATCTGCAGGTGGGCATCTCCGTCAACTAGTTCCTCTCCATCTTTGCCTCCAAGAACAACGAATTTAGGCGAGCTCCTGTCTGACGCCCTTTGCTGACCCACACTGTACCAACAGATTGCAGGCAAACTAACGGATCATTCTGAAACTGTACATGCGGGAACAGAGCATTCGCGTTCCTCTTGGCCGACAGGGCCAACAAGGAGCTGAGCTCGCTGCAAGCGGTGGAGGCGCACGCGTACCCACACCATTTCACCGACATGAAGAAGAAAGTAGGCCTCATGCCCACCACAAGGGGCTCCGACAGTTTTGTGCTCAAATCAGTTCACCCCAACAGACCAGTGAGGTTGAATTATCCTTTGATCGGTATGCCGTTGTCAGAGAATTTCTTGCATTAGTTTCATCATTTTTGTCACATATGCATATGAGAGCTATGGATGATTGAGGGACTGCTTTTCCTGTAGCTGCAAAGAAGTTTCCGGCGAAAAGGACAAGAACCTAGCAGCCCACGGCCGTGGTGGTAACTCCATTATGAAAGAGAACAACTACCCAGATGTTGGCGGCTACATCAGCAATCCATACCTATCCATAGCCATGGCTAGGGACTCGCTCAGGCAAAGAGAAGAGGCGAAGAAGAAGCAAGCTGAGCTCACTAAACTGGAGAATGAGGCGACCGGGATGCAGCATAAGAATGTGGAGGAGAGGGTAGCCATCCATGACTTGGAGGCTCAGCTGATCAAGATGTGTTGGCGAGTAGAGAAATGCCATCGCTTGGCAGATGCCCAGGCAAACTACAAGACAATGCTCGAGAAGATGATCAGAGACGCCATGCACCAGTAGGATGATCCTATAAAACCAAGAGTTGATAGTTTCTTTAAAGAATCTTGTTTAATTGGTGGTAATTTTCCATTGTGGTGCAAAATACAGCACATGCACCCATGAACTGCTCGGCCAGGGGAGAAAATAGAGCAGCGGTGTGCAGTTAGAACAGAGGAGCACACACGGTCAGGTTTCAGGAACCAATGCATTTATAAATTTTCTTTTTCAACCGAGTGCTAGCTATACAAGCACAACCCTCTTATCAACTCGAGGCTGGTAGTAATGGCTTCAAATGAGCTAGAATGGCCGAGACTGGACATTATAGATTTGGTAGTGTAATGGTAGCATGGTCTTTTATGGCTATTTTTTGAATCAATAATACAGTACGGTCTTCCTCGGCAGTGCACATACTGATGAATAATTGTTGCTTTCAAATATTTGGTTCACATATTGAACCAGAGTTTTGTTGTTGAAATTGGATACCTTGCTTCTGAGAATCAAACACTAGACAACATTGATGTGAGCTAATTTTATCCTCGATGGCAACAATACAATACGTGCCTTGCTGCCCCTATTGTCACTGGGAAAGGACACCGCAAGATTGAACCCCAAAGCCAAGCACTTCTCCCATTGCAAGAACTATAGATCTAGTAGGCCAAACCAAACCAATAATTCGAAGAGACTTGCAAGGATATTATGAGCACACATAAAAAGTTAAGAGAAGAACCAAATATTTCTCATAGATAATCTTGATCATAAACTCACAATTCATCGGATCTCGACAAACACACCGCAAAAAGAGATTACATCGAATAGATCTCCTCGAAGACCAAGGAGAACTTTGTATTGAGATCTAGAGAGAGAGAAGAAGCCATCTAGATACTAGCTATGGACCCGAAGGTCTGTGATAAACTACTCACAACTCATGGTGAGGGCGATGATGATGATGAAGTAGATCTCTGTGATGGATCCTCCTCCGGTGGAGCTCTGGAACAGGCTCCAAGATGAGATCTTCACGGAACAAAAGGTACGGCGGTGGAATTAGGGTTTTCTCTCTGTTCACGGAGTTTCAGGGGTACGTAGACCTATATAGGAGGAAGGAGGACACTAGGGGGTGCTCGAGGGGCCCACGAGGCAGGGGGTGCGCCCTGGGAAGGGGGCGCGCCCCCCACCCTCGTGGACACCCCGAGACTCCCTGACGTGGTTCTCAAGTCCCTCGTGCATGATTTTCTCCAAAAATATCTCTCGCGAAGGTTTCATTCCGTTTGGACTCCGTTTGATATTGTTTTTCTGCAAAACCGTGAAACAGGCAAAAAACAGCAATCTGGACTGGGCCTTTGGGTTAGTAGGTTAGTCCCAAAAATGGTATAGAAGTGTATGATAAAGCCCATTAAACAGCCAAGACTTTATAAATAATAGCATGGAACAATCAAAAATTATAGATACGTTGGAGACGTATCAAGCATCCCTAAGCTTAATTCATGCTCGTCCTCGAGTAGGTAAATGATAAAGAAAGAATTTTTGATGTGGAATGCTAACCAATATAGTTTCTCAATGTAATTCTCTTAATTGTGGCATGAATGTTTAGATATGAAAGATTCAAGATAAAAGTCTATATTGACATAAGAAATAACAATACTTCAAGCATACTAATCAAAGCAATCATGTCTTCTCAAAATACTATGGCTAAAGAAAGTTATCCCTACAAAATCATATCGTCTGGCTATGCTCCCTCTTCATCACACAAAATATTCATATCATGCACAACCCCGATTTCAGCCAAGCACTTGTTTTCATACTCTACCTTTTCAAACCTTTCAACTTTCACGCAATACATGAGCGTGAGCCATGGACATAGCACTATGGGTGGAATAGAGGTCGTTGTGGAGAAGACAAAAAGGAGGGAGATAGTCTCACATTAACTAGGCGTATCAACGAGCTATGGAGATGCCCATCAATAGATATCAATGTGAGTGAGTAGGGATTGCCATGCAACGGATGCACTAGAGCTAAATATGAATGAAAGCTCAACAAAAAAACTAGTGGGTGTGCATCCAACTTGCTTGCTCACGAATACCTAGGGCATTTGAGGAAGCCCATTGTTAGAATATACAATCCAAGTTCTATAATGAAAATTCCCACTAGTATATGAAAGTGACTAAACATGAGACTCTCTAGAATGAAGAACATGGTGCTACTTTGAAGCACAAGTGTGGAAAAAAGATAGTAGCAATTGTCCCTTTTTTTCTTCTTTTTTGGGCCTTTCTTTTTTCTTTGGCCTTTCTTTTTTTTCTTTTTCCCTTTTTTTTGTAGAGGGGCTTTATAAATTTAGCCTTTCCTCCCATGGGACAATGCTCTAATAATGATGATCATCACACTTTCATTACAACTCGATATTACAACTCGATACTACAACAAAGTATGACTCTATATGAATGCCTCCGGCGGTGTACAGGTATGTGCAATGAAACAAGAGTGACATGTATTAAAAATTATGCATGGTGGCCTTGCCACAAATACGATGTCAACTACATGATCATGCATGGCAATATGACAATATGATGCGTGTCATATGAACAGAACTGTGGAAAGTTGCATGTCAATATATCTCGGAATGGCTATGGAAATGCCATGATAGGTATGTATGGTGGCTGTTTTGAGGAATAATATGGTGGCTGTTTTGAGGAAGGATATATAGTGGGTTTATGGTACTGGCGAAAGTTGCGCGGTACAAGAGAGGCTAGCAATGGTGGAAGGGTGAGAGTGCGTATAATCCATGGACTCAACATTAGTCATAAGAACTCATATACTTATTGCAAAAATCTATGAGTCATCAAAACAAAGCATTCAACGCATGCTCCTAGGGGGGAGGTTGGTAGGAGTTAACCATCACGCGCCCCCGACCTCCACACAAAGTTTGGCACTTTACAAATACCTCATGCTCTAACTTCGTCACATAGCGGTTCACCATACGTGTATGCTACGGGAATCACTAACCTTAACACAAGTATTTCTCAATTTCATAATAACTCCACTAGCATGACTCTAATATCACTATCCGCATATCTCAAAACAATTATCAAGCATCCAACATCTCATTCTATTCAATGCACTTAGTGTGAATTTTTTTACTACATTGACATTGGATGTCTATCATGTGAAGACTAGTTTTTATAGCCTAAACACATTACCACATTGTTTTAATAGACTCTCAAAAGTATATAAGTGAAGCATGAGAGTTCAACAATTTCTACAAAATATAACCACCACCGTGCTCTAAAAGATATAAGTGAAGCACTAGAGCAAAAACTATTCAACTCAAAAGATATAACTGAAGCCCATAGAGTGTTCTAACAATTCCTAGGCCATATTTAACTCTCTCAAATGGGTGTGTCCAGAAAGGATGATTGTGGCAAACTAACAAGCAAAGACTCAAATTATACAAGACGCTCCAAGCAAAATACATATCATGTGGTGAATAAAAATATAGCTCCAAGTATAGTTACCGATGGATGAAGATGAAAGAGGGGATGCCTTCCCGGGGCATCCCCAAGGTTAGGCTTTAGATTATCCTTGCATTTTACTTGGGGTGCCATGGGCATACCCAAGCTTAGGCCTTTGCTACCCTTTGTTTCGTAGTCCATCAAAGCAATACTCAAAACTTGAAAACTTCACAACACCAAACTTAGACAAAAATTCTCGTGAGCTCCATTAGTATAACAAAGCAAACCACAACTCAAAGTTACTGCAATGAATTCATTCTTTGTTAATATTGGTGTTAAACCTATTGTATTCCAACTTCTCTATGGTTCATACCACCAAATATTACTCATAGATGCATTGAAATAAGCAAACAACACACGAAAAACAGAATTTCTCAAGAACAGAACAGTCTGTAGTAATCTGCAGGTTTTGCCTACTTATGGAACTCCAAAAAATTCAAAATAAATTGTTAAATTCGAGGAATTTGTCTAGTAATCATCTGCAAAAAGAATCAACTAAATAGCACGCTCCAGTAAAATCTTACGACCACTTTAGCGAGCGCTAACGATTCTGTTTTTCACAGCAAGATCACATAAACTTCACACAAGTCTTACCTAAGGTTCTACTTGGCACAAACACTAAACAAAACATGAAACCACATCTAAACAGAGGCTAGATGCAAAATTTATTCCCTAACAGCAACAAAAACAAAAAACAAAAAATTGGGTTGCCTCCCAACAAGCGCTATCGTTTTAGGCCCCTAGCTAGGCACGATACAAGATAGATCTAAGTATTGCCATCTTTGGAAGGCAATCCATAAGTGACTCTCATGATATATTCATATGGTAATTTGTTTTTATTTCTAGGAAAGTGTTCCATGCCTTTCCTTAACAGAAATTGGAATCTAATATTTCCTTCCTTCATATCAATAATTGCACCAATCGTTCTATGGAAAGGTCTATCAAGAATAATAGGACATGAAGGATTACAATCTATATCAGGAACAATGAAATCTATGGGCACATAATTCCTATTTGCGACAATAAGAACACCATTAATTCTTCCCATAGGTTTCTTAATAGTGGAACCCGCAAGATGCAAATTTAAAGAACAATCATGAAGCTCATGGAAACCTAGCAAATCACACAAAGTTTTTGGGATAGTGGAGACACTAGCACCCAAATCACACAAAGCATAGCATTCATGATCTTTTATTTTTATTTTGATAGTAGGTTCCCACTCATCATAAAGCTTTCTAGGGATAGAAACTTCTAACTCAAGTTTTTCTTCATAAGATTGCATCAAAGCATCAACTATGTGTTTGGTGAAAGCTTTATTTTGACTATAAGCATGCGGAGAATTTAGCACGGATTGCAACAAGGAAATACAATCAATCAAAGAGGAATTATCATAATTGAATCCCTTGAAATCCAAAGTAGTGGGTTCATCACTATGCAAAGTTTTAATCTCTTCACTCCCACTTTTAGCAATTTTAGCATCAAGATCTAAAAACTTTGAATCATTGGGACACCTTAAAGCAGAATCATCTCCAATCCTATCTTCATCAAGATTTATACTAGAGAACAAGGATCTAATAGGAGACACATAAATAACTTTCAAATCTTCATCTTTATTTTCATGATAACTAGAAGAACACGCTTTAATATAATCCTCTCTTTTAGCACGCATCCTAGCGGTTCTTTCTTTGCATTCATCAATGGAAATTCTCATGGCTTTGAGAGACTCATTGATATCATGCTTATGTGGGATAGATCTAAGTTTCAAAGAATCAACATCAAGAGTAATTCTATCCACACTTCTAGCCAATTCATCAAACTTGAGCAATTTCTCTTCAAGCATAGCATTGAAATTCTTTTGCGAGATCATAAACTCCTTAACACTAGTTTCAAATTCAGAAGGCATCTTTCCATAAGAGTTGTTGTAGGAATTACCATAATTATTAGAGGAATTACTAGGAAAAGGCCTAGGATTAAAATTACCTCTATAAGCATTGTTACCAAAATTATTCCTACCAACAAAATTCACATCCAAAGATTCATTGATATTCTCAATCAAACTGGACAAAGGCATATCGTTAGGATCAGAAGAAGCACTCTTAGCAGCAAACAATTTCATAAGTTCATCCATCTTCCCACTCAAAACACTAATTTCTTCAATAGCATGCACTTTTTTACTAGTAGATCCTTCGGTGTGCCATTGAGAATAATTAACCATAATATTATCTAGGAGTTTGGTAGCTTCTCCTAAGGTAGTTTCCATGAAAGTGCCTCCTGCGGCCGAATCTAAAAGATTTCTAGAAGCAAAATTCAAGCCAGCATAAAAGTTCTGAATAATCATCCATAGATTCAAACCATGTGTAGGGCAATTACGTATCATCAATTTCATTCTCTCCCAAGCTTGTGCAACATGCTCATGATCTAGTTGCTTAAAACTCATAATATCGTTCCTAAGAGAGATGATCTTAGCAGGAGGGAAATACTTAGAGATAAAAGCAACTTTGCACTTATTCCACGAATCAATACTATTTCTAGGCAAAGAGGAAAACCAAGTTTTAGCATGATCTCTAAGTGAAAATGGAAATAACATCAATTTAACAATATCGTTATCAATATCCCTTTTCTTTTGCATATCACACAAATCAACAAAGTTGTTCAGATGGGTAGCGGCATCTTCACTAGGAAGGCCGGAGAATTGATCTTTCATGACAAGATTCAACAAAGCAGCAATGATCTCACAAGATTCAGCATCGGTAATAGGAGCAATCGGAGTACTAATAAAAGCATTGTTGTTGGTATTGGAGAAGTCACACAATTTGGTATTGTTCTGAGCCATAGTGACTAGCAAGCAATCCAACACATACAAGCAAACAAGAAGCAAGCGAACGATAAACACACGGTGGAATAAGGGCAAATAAAACGGCAAGGGTGAAGTGGGGGAGAGGAAAACGAGAGGCAAATAAATGTAATGCGAAGGATAAGGGTTTGTGATAGGTACTTGGTATATGAATTTTGCGTAAGCCTCCCCAGCAACGGCGCCAGAAATTCTTCTTGCTACTTCTCGAGCTTGCGTTCCCTCGAAGAGGAAAGGGAGATGCAGCACAGTAGCATAAGTATTTCCCTCAGTTTTTGAGAACCAAGGTATCAATCCAGTAGGAGACCATGCGCGAGTACCTCGCACCTGCACAAACAAATAAGAACTTCGCAGCCAACGCGATAAGGGGTTGTCAATCCCTTTACGGTCACTTACGAAAGTGAGATCTGATAGAGATGATAGTTTATATTTTTGGTATTTTTGTTTATAAGAACAGAAAGTAAAAGCGATAAAGGTAAAGTAGATGTAGATTGATATGTTGAGAATAGACCTGGGGGCCATAGTTTTCTCTAGTGGCTTCTCTCATGATAGCGATATTCTATGGCGGGTAGACAAATTACTGTCGAGCAATTGATAGAAAAGCGAATAATTATGAGACTATCTAGGCATGATCATTGTATATAGGCATCACATTCGAGACAAGTAGACCGAAACGATTCTGCATCTACTACTATTACTCCGCACATCGACCGCTATCCAGCATGTATCTAGTGTATTGAGTTCTGCAATGCCCAGGATGGGACTATACCTCCTACGTGTCGAGGCACGACTTAAAGGTATAAGCCCATCCTAGAATGATCTCAAGTTTGGTATCTTTGCACGACTCATGTAAAAGAGGGATTAAATTGCAAAAGAAGATAGTTGGCTTACACTCGCCACTTCACACAATACAATACATAAGCAAGACATCATTCAAAACATCACAACCCGACTACGGGCGAAGATCCAAAGAAAGATACCAAAACAACATAAAGCCACAGGTCCGCATCGAATCCTAGTAGAAACCACTACTGATCGTCGAAACGTCACAAGCATACGGCCACTCTCTTCATCGAGCTCCTGGTGATGAACTGATCCATCTCCTGCATCAAACTCGGCTGAACCTGCAACTGGTGTGGTGAAGTAACTGTGAGCCACAGAGGACTCAGCAATCCTGTTCCCGGGTAACATGACTATTTAAGCCTTGGGTGTGGAACAAGACTGAAGAAAGAACAAGAGGTGAAGGAATAACAAGAGCCTGCAGCAGCAACTAGCACTAGCTTACGTAATAGAGAGCGAGAAGAGAAGTGCCTCGGTCGAGAGATGATCACGAAGTGATCCTAGCTAAAAGCTCAACAAACATAACCCCACCGTGTTCAACTCCCGAATCCCTATTCGGAAATTGACAGTCACGGAACACACGCTGGTAGTGTATTGAAACATTGTGTCAAGTTATCTACAACCGGATATTAACAAGCTCCCATCTGCCACATAACCGCGGGCACGGCTTTCGAAAGTTCAAACCCTGCAGGGGTGTTCCAACTTGACCCATTAAAAGCCCACGATCCGCGGAGTCGCAACTCCATAGGTGGGAAGACCCGAGTATTCTCGGAATCCCGTGCTCAAGTTAAACCGAACTAAGGTAAGGCTAATCCAGCAAATCCTCCCGGCGTGTCGACACCCTGATAGGTAGCCGCGCGTATCTAGTCTCAGGACACGACCGGATGGGCGATTCTACAGGTTTTTACCAAACCTCGAGTTTCCTCGTGGTGGCCCCGCAGACTCCCCGTTTCGGACCAACACTCATGTGGAGCACTGGCCCGGGGTTGTTGAATTAAAATAAAAGGGATAGCTAGTCCACATGCAAGTTTTATTAGTTATTAGGCAAATAGTACCAAATGTTGGGACTTGCTGGAAAAGACTTAGCACTTAGCGGTTTATCAAGGGGGTCCCATACACCCCAACCGTGTTAGGAACGCATAATCAAGGAACATAACACCGGTTTATACGGTTCCTAACGGCATGAGTGGAACAAATCACCAAGCAAAAGGCTTAGCCTTCCACCCTTGCCAATATATAGATGATTTCATTTTAAGCATTTATATAGTGTGATATAACCCAACCAAACTTCAACATGAAGCAAGCATCTTCGATCTTCACCTGCAACTAGCAATGCTATAAGAAGGGCTGAGCGAAGCCTACGTATAGCCAAACAATGGTTTGCATAGGTAGGGTGGTTAAACAGGTTCATGGTTACAATAGGAGGCTGACAGGAAAACATGGGCATCGAGGCAATATACTAAAGAGTGATACTCTAGCAATAGGCAAAGATAGTAATGGTATCCGGGTTCGGTCATCTTGCCTGGGATTCCACAAGGGAGAAGAAAGGATCCATGAAGTAGACGGAGCAACACAGTCGAGCGAATCCTCACAACTCCGGAACGAAACCAAAGCTAACAGGAGAAGCAACCGGAAAGAAGCAAACAACACGGTAAACACACAAGCATAAACATGGCATACGATGCACATCCAAGTATGATGCATGTCCGGTTTAAATATGCATGGCATGGCAAAGTGCACAAACAACACTACAAGTTAAGTGGAGCTCAATATGCAACGAGTTGCATATTGACGAAACACCACATGTTAATTATTTAAATGACTCTCGTTATTTACAAGACAAGATTAAATGTTTTTAGCATGGAAAGAGGTGAAGCAAAAGTAAACTAACTATTAAGACATTTTAAATGAGGCCGGAAAATAACAACAACATATCCGGGAAAATCCCCATGAGCATGTTTAGCAATTATAAACAAACAACAAACCACACTTATAATGTTGTTAACATGATGCGGATGACATGATCAAGTTTATGCAATTTTTATTAAAAGGTTAACAAGAAGAAGATATGAAGTATTGTCACCGCGGTGGAAGGAAAGGGTGCCACGGCAACGATCCGAAAATGATGCCACGCAACATATCAGTTCCGGTAACTCGTTGAGAGTCCGGTGCAAAAGATGGATGGCGTGAGCGAGTCAAGCAAGAAGAAAGTGGGGCGATCCCGTTACCGGGTTCCCACGAGTCGGCGACGCGGCAACCGAGGAACATGACAAAAGGACGAAACGGGCACGGTGCACACACGGGAAACATTTCATACAACACAAGCATTCCACGGGTCATCCACGGGGTCGTCTCATATACCTTTGAAGCGTGCGTTTCGGGGCGGTTCGAGTCGTCGAAGGACGTAGTGGTACACGGGTCGTAGAGGAAGTAGTTGTTCACGTTTCCGAAGAGGAAGAAGTAGTTGTTCCTCGGGCGACGGTAGCGGAAGTAGACGTTCTCGTAGATGTACATGTCGATGGTAGTGGTACTTGTCGGGATCTTCGTCGACGTAGGGGTACACGTTCCGTAGTTGTACTTGAGGGTCTTCGGCGACGTAGTCGTTCACGGTTCGTAGACGTACTCGTCATCGTAGCCGTTCGGTCGTCGTGGTACTTGGTCGTGGTACTTGGCATCGGTAGATGTACTCGTTCCGTTCGGTCTTGCCGGTCTCGTCTCGAGTCGTCGTGTAGGCGTTCCCGTTCGTAGACGTACTTGTCATCGGAGGGGTACTTGGTGTTTCCGGGCGTCGGTAGTGGTACTTGTTCTCGGCGACGGTAGTCGTGCTCGGTCGTAGACGTTCGGTTCTTGCGTAGAGGTACTTGGCGCATCCGGAAACACGGTAGATGAACTTGACGGTCCTTGTCGTCCTGGTGCTTGGCGATCCGGGGATACCTGCTGGCCCAAAACAAAACACCGAGCCAAAACAGAAGAAGCACAGCAGCAGCAAGGAGGCGAGACAAGGCCATGGCAGCGGCTTTGACTTAGTGAGGAGGCGAGGCGCAGGAAGTTGCACGGGGCGAGCACACGGGAGAGGAGGGCAGCTCCAAGGCGAGGCGGTGGCGCAGAAAAACTCGGGGCCACGGCCCTGGCTGGTCGCCGACGTTGCCGACGGGGAGGACGGGCGCTGCGGGAAGAGTGTCTGGCGGCGGGGCGCCGGACCTGGGGAACGAAGGCAGCACGGGGAGGCGAGGAACGAGTCCATGGCAAGGCTCTGGACGAGGGAGGCGCGTGGCAGCAAACTTGGCAACGAAGGGGAGGGACGCGGGCTCCTGGCGCGCGGGATCGGGCGGGCGGGCCTGGAGGAGACGGCGGCGAAGGGCTGATGGCGACGGCGGCGACCTGGTGATGGAGAGGCGCGGCGCTCGCGGGGCACAGAAGGTGAGGCGGTCCTGGCCGCGGCGTCGCTCGGGGAGGGACGCGGTCAAGGAGGAGTGGAGACGAGAGGGAGAGGGTGGCCGGGGCGGTCGGGCGCTCGGGGTGAGGGAGAGAAAGGGAGATCGAGGGGAGGGGCGCTGCGGGAGAACGAGAGGGTGGCGGCGGAGAGGGAGGATGAGAGGCTGCGGGAGGGAGGTCGGGCCTCGCTAGGGTTAGGAGTCTGGCGGCTGGGCCAATGGGCCGGCTGGAGAGGTGGCTGTGCCTATGGGCCAAGAGGCTGCTGGCCTGGGCCTGCTCTCCTCTATTTAATCTTTAGCAGAAAAGAAAAAATAGAGATAGTTCAAAATATTAAGAAAAAGGCCACGCACAAGAAATAAAATATGGAACAATTTTGAAAGGCTTTATGGAATAATTCCAACCCCACAAAAATAGTACCAACAAAAAGGGAAGTGCAAACTAAAAATAAATAGCTTGCCTTAACGAAGTTCAAAAGGGGTCTAGATTTTAGGAGGAGCCTCGATAATTGGGAAAAGAAATATTGGCAAGGTTTTTGATGGGGAAACTCGAAGTGAAAAAGACATGGGGAAATATTGCAAGTGTGTTGCAGGTAATTCCAAACAATGGAATATTTATTATATAGCTCCCTAAAATATTGGGATGATATGTTTTAAAGAGAAGTCACACTTCCCTCGATTTAAATGGATCGAAGGTCCACACGATTTATTTAGGTTGAGATGCAAAAAATAAATAAACATGACAATGATGGCATGATGACATGATGCAATGCGAAAATAAATAGCATAAGCAAAAATAAAACACACGGGAGATCCCGGAACATCTGGAATCTCTGGAATCTTCTGGAATCTTCTGGGACATCGGTCTTCGGGCGTCACAACTCTCCCACACTAACAGAGGATCTCGACCCGAGATCCTAGAGATATCACCGGGTAAAACGGAAGAGGAAGAGGTAAAACAAAGTTGCTTTTTTGACAGACGAGTGAAACCAAAGAACCTTGAGAGGTTGAACAAACTTGAAAGAAAGAATGCAACGGAGATGAACGAATATAAAAACTCCGTTAGAAAAGAGGAACAAGGAGCATTATGAGAACCTTGAAGGTTGAAAGACATGAATCAAGAGCTCACGGACGAAAAGAATATGAAACCGCAATGGTATAGCCAAGGAATAAGAATGACAGAATTTGGACAGCACTCCGTCTGAAAATGGAAGGAATTGAACATGAACTAGAGAAGATGGAGTGATACTTGATGAAATCAATAAAACACTGCCTCCGAAACAATTGAAAGAATGGCACAAGAGGTAAGAAAGATTCAGACAGCACTCCGGTTAAAAGATAGGCAAAACTTGATAAGATGAGAGAACTAGAATGAAGAATACAACACTCCGGTTAAATGATAAGCAAGAGAGAGTATGATCTTGATAAAACGAGAAGATGGTTTGGAGAGAGCAACATCACAAAGCCTCCGGAATGAAAGAATAGAATATAAATCAATGAAAGAAATGAACGGAGAAGAAAAGACAACTTCTCCCATGAATGCATTTGAAAGAGCATTCTTACGAAGAAGGGTTGAACGGAGTTGTTGGAAAAAATCAACAACGAAAAGAATAAGCTCGATGTGGGCTTATGGAAAACATCTCAAAATTAAGAGGTGACAACCAGCCACTAACAGAACGAATTGCTTGGATTGAGATCAACAAGGAGACGATAAACTTAATTCACCGGAATGAAAAATGAAGAACTTGGGTCATTTATAAGCACCACAATACAACAATCCTTAGGGAAAGCTTTAGGTGAAATACAACCCAAGATAACTCCAATGAATAAATTGAAGGGTTGGAAAGATCTCCTGAACAAAGAAAATGATGGGTTTAAATCTTTCATTCCTGACAACTCGTGAATCATGAAACATGAAGGGAAATTGCCAAAAATGGCATACCACCATCTCAAACAATAAAGGTAGAAAGAATTGCACTTGGAAAGCATGATGAAGAATGCTTGAGCTCCAACAAGAATCTTGATGAAGACTACGAGGATGAATTAAAACATGATGAACCACCAATAGAACTCCGGTAATGAAAGCATTAGAAGTGAAAGATGAAAAGAATAAGGTTGAAGGCTCGCGATGAATTAGATGGAGGTTTGAAATGATAATAGAAATAACTTGGATCTCCGGAAAACAAGATGAACAACTTAGGACCGAGAATATGATATGATGAACAAGCTCCAGACAAAAGAATTAAATCACCTTGAAGGAATAAGAATAAGAATTATGTTATGCATCTCCTTCACCAATTTATATTGATGACAACCAAAGGATTTGGCATACTACTTATTCTCGTTGCAAGGAATTAAAAAGAGATCTCGCACGAACTTGGATAAATCTTCAACGAACCACCGGTAGGATTATGAAAGAACAAATGAATTAAAACGATAACAACGGAAGGGTAATCTTGAACGAGCCACCGTAAGAATATGGAGACGAACGAAGAGACATCAATGAAGAATATTTGGAGGACGAAGTTGCAAACAGAGAACGAAGAAATATTCTGAAATGATGGCCTTCGGAGGAACACAAAGGAAAAGAATTCATGAAATGCTTCGGATGGGTATAAAAAGAATTCCTCACAAACGAAACAATAATGAGGATGGCATGAAGCTAGAACCACGAATCTTCAAGAAGACGGGCCAAGATTAAGATAAACACTTCTCCGGTCTCCAAATACTGAGAAAGAAGACGAGAAAAGCCATGAAGAATATCGAGATACTCCGGACGAATGACAAGAGGAAGGTGGAGCTAAAGATGGAAATAATTGAAAACAAGCTTGGAGAAGGCATGTGACTGATGGAAATCATTCTTACGTCACACTTTGAAAAGAATTTCAGAATACTCCGGAAAAATTAGAAGAGTCAGGTAAGATCCTGTGAAAAGACCTGTGGGTTCGGGCCCACTAAAGAAATCACCGTTGAAAAGATTGCTTAAGAGATATTGCACCGGTTGAATTAAATGGCTTGAATAAGAAGACAATGCTCCGGAAAAAAAAAATTTGAACGGATTAAGAATGGAATTATGAATCTTCAGCACTCCGGATATGAATAACAAGAGGAGAATGATTAATTGGTGCACCGGAATAAGAAAGCATTGTGAAATGAGGAAAAGGACAAGATCAACACCGAAATCTTGAATTACATCCACCGGAAGAATTTGAGAACAAAAGAATGATGAACTTGAAGCTCTTGAGCATCTTCACGACAAATCACCGGATAAGAACATTGAAGGAAAAGAATGAAGGAATGTCACATGAATAAATGGATACTTCATCTGAGAATTTCTTGCTCCGAGAAGAAGGGTGGGAGGGTGGGGAAAAACAAAGACAACTTGGGATGAATGAAACAGACAAATCATCAGATTTCTCAACGGCGTCCGTATGGAATAACTTGAAGAGAAGGCACACCGGTTGAAAAGAATTAACATGAATATCTCGATGGTCAAGAAGAATTAGCACTCACATAGAATTATGAGAACACCGATTAAGAAAGGTATGGAATCAACATTTGACATCGAAGCAACTCGAATACTAGAATCAAAACAAGAACAAAGGATAGATATTCAACATGATCTTCACAATATCATCCGAACAGAGAATTGAACGAATGAATTCCGTAGTTACATCAACTTGTCGAGAAGCCACTTGGAGAACAAAAAGGTAAATAAAAAAAGGAACAAGGAACAGATAGAACAAATACAAGATAGAAGTTTCGTTCGACATATTCGTGCTGAAAGCTCATGGAACATGTTACAAAAGGGTTTTGCAATCCCCAGATCAGCATAGCCAAGGACCCTTTAAGATGCAACTCCCGATCAGAACAAGTCCATAAAACCACTTCACTCAATGTAGAACCCCAAACTTCATATTATGCATCCGTTGGAAGAATACCTAGAACTACTAGATGAACCCACCTATAGATTTCCGAAAGTTTCCAGTTATGCAATCAGGTGTTGGGGATACACGGGAAGCACCGCGCAATCAACTCTAAACCTACATCCAGGTGTATCCATCCTTCAACACATAACCAGTCTTTCTCGGAAACCGTTTACCTCGGACCTTCGAAACGCATCCACTATATAAGCTATGGCAATACTCTCGAGCTACCTCCCCAGTACTGGGTGATGTCGGGGTTATCTTGCCACTAACCGCATAGGAGAGTTTTCGATGTCGGCCGTCTTAAGTATTCTAGTACTGCCGCGATGGATTTGTGACGACAACACCTCGGAGCTCAACTCCCGGGACACTGCCATAACCCCTAATGACAGGAGGCATTGAGAACAATATCCTCGTCACAAGGACATCGAAACAATCCTAGAATACTCGCGGGATCCTAAAAAAAATTGGTGCAATTTTGAAAGTAGAAGAGGCAAGAGTAGACGTCGGGAGTCCTCACAAGAATGAAAGGGGATGAGAAGCAAAGAATTCCTACTCTCCGATATAAATATAGGACTCAAAACATTTTCAGTGTGTGCCTAGACTCAACCGTCAACGATTCGATCAATCAGTGGGGGCTTCTAGGTCGGAGAAGGCTCTGAATACCAACTTGTAATGCCCAGGATGGGACTATACCTCCTACATGTCGAGGCACGACTTAAAGGTATAAGCCCATCCTAGAATGATCTCAAGTTTGGTATCTTTGCATGACTCATGTAAAAAAGGGATTAAATTGCAAAAGAAGATAGTTGGCTTACACTCGCCACTTCACACAATACAATACATAAGCAAGACATCATTCAAAACATCACAACCCGACTACGGGCGAAGATCCAAAGAAAGATACCAAAACAACATAAAGCCACAGGTCCGGATCGAATCCTAGTAGAAACCACTACTGATCATCGAAACGTCACAAGCATACGGCCACTCTCTTCATCGAGCTCCTGGTGATGAACTGATCCATCTCTTGCATCAAACTCGGCTGAACCTGCAACTGGTGTGGTGAAGTAACTGTGAGCCACAGAGGACTCAGCAATCCCGTTCCCGGGTAACATGACTATTTAAGCCTTGGGTGTGGAACAAGACTGAAGAAAGAACAAGAGGTGAAGGAATAACAAGAGTCTGCAGCAGCAACTAGCACTAGCTTACGTAATAGAGAGCGAGAAGAGAAGTGCCTCGGTCGAGAGACGATCACGAAGTGATCCTAGCTAAAAGCTCAACAAACATAACCCCACCGTGTTCAACTCCCGAATCCCTATTCGGAAATTGACAGTCACGGAACACACGCTGGTAGTGTATTGAAACATTGTGTCAAGTTATCTACAACCGGATATTAACAAGCTCCCGTCTGCCACATAACCGCGGGCACGGCTTTCGAAAGTTCAAACCCTGCAGGGGTGTTCCAACTTGACCCATTACAAGCCCACGATCCGCGGAGTCGCAACTCCATAGGTGGGAAGACCCGAGTATTCTCAGAATCCCGTGCTCAAGTTAAACCGAACTAAGGTAAGGCTAATCCAGCAAATCCTCCCGGCGTGTCGACACCCTGATAGGTAGCCGCGCGTATCTAGCCTCAGGACACAACCGGATGGGCGATTCTACAGGTTTTTACCAAACCTCGAGTTTCCTCGTGGTGGCCCCGCAGACTCCCCATTTCGGACCAACACTCATGTGGAGCACTGGCCCGGGGTTGTTGAATTAAAATAAAAGGGATAGCTAGTCCACATGCAAGTTTTATTAGTTATTAGGCAAATAGCACCAAATGTTGGGACTTGCTGGAAAAGACTTAGCACTTAGCGGTTTATCAAGGGGGTCCCATACACCCCAACCGTGTTAGGAACGCATAATCAAGGAACATAACACCGGTTTATACGGTTCCTAACGGCATGAGTGGAACAAATCACCAAGCAAAAGGCTTAGCCTTCCACCCTTGCCAATATATAGATGATTTCATTTTAAGCATTTATATAGTGTGATATAACCCAACCAAACTTCAACATGAAGCAAGCATCTTCGATCTTCACCTGCAACTAGCAATGCTATAAGAAGGGCTGAGCGAAGCCTACGTATAGCCAAACAATGGTTTGCATAGGTAGGGTGGTTAAACAGGTTCATGGTTACAATAGGAGGCTGACAGGAAAACATGGGCATCGAGGCAATATACTAAAGAGCGATACTCTAGCAATAGGCAAAGATAGTAATGGTATCTGGGTTCGGTCATCTTGCCTGGGATTCCACAAGGGAGAAGAAAGGATCCATGAAGTAGACGGAGCAACACAGTCGAGCGAATCCTCACAACTCCGGAACGAAACCGAAGCTAACAGGAGAAGCAACCGGAAAGAAGCAAACAACACGGTAAACACACAAGCATAAACATGGCATACGATGCACATCCAAGTATGATGCATGTCCGGTTTAAATATGCATGGCATGGCAAAGTGCACAAACAACACTACAAGTTAAGTGGAGCTCAATATGCAACGAGTTGCATATTGACGAAACACCACATGTTAATTATTTAAATGACTCTCGTTATTTACAAGACAAGATTAAATGTTTTTAGCATGGAAAGAGGTGAAGCAAAAGTAAACTAACTATTAAGACATTTTAAATGAGGCCGGAAAATAACAACAACATATCTGGGAAAATCCCCATGAGCATGTTTAGCAATTATAAACAAACAACAAACCACACTTATAATGTTGTTAACATGATGCGGATGACATGATCAAGTTTATGCAATTTTTATTAAAAGGTTAACAAGAAGAAGATATGAAGTATTGTCACCGCGGTGGAAGGAAAGGGTGCCACGGCAACGATCCGAAAATGATGCCACGCAACATATCAGTTCCGGTAACTCGTTGAGAGTCCGGTGCAAAAGATGGATGGCGTGAGCGAGTCAAGCAAGAAGAAAGTGGGGTGATCCCGTTACCGGGTTCCCACGAGTCGGCGACGCGGCAACCGAGGAACATGACAAAAGGACGAAACGAGCACGGTGCACACACGGGAAACATTTCATACAACACAAGCATTCCACGGGTCATCCACGGGGTCGTCTCATATACCTTTGAAGCGTGCGTTTCGGGGCGGTTCGAGTCGTCGAAGGACGTAATGGTACACGGGTCGTAGAGGAAGTAGTTGTTCACGTTTCCGAAGAGGAAGAAGTAGTTGTTCCTCGGGCGACGGTAGCGGAAGTAGACGTTCTCGTAGATGTACATGTCGACGGTAGTGGTACTTGTCGGGATCGTCGTCGACGTAGGGGTACACGTTTCGTAGTTGTACTTGAGGGTCTTCGGCGACGTAGTCGTTCACGGTTCGTAGACGTACTCGTCATCGTAGCCGTACGATCGTCGTGGTACTTGGTCGTGGTACTTGGCATCGGTAGATGTACTCGTTCTGTTCGGTCTTGCCGGTCTCGTCTCGAGTCGTCGTGTAGGCGTTCCCGTTCGTAGACGTACTTGTCATCGGAGGGGTACTTGGTGTTTCCGGGCGTCGGTAGTGGTACTTGTTCTCGGCGACGGTAGTCGTGCTCGGTCGTAGACGTTCGGTTCTTGCGTAGAGGTACTTGGCGCATCCGGAAACACGGTAGATGAACTTGACGGTCCTCGTCGTCCTGGTGCTTGGCGATCCGGGGATACCTGCTGGCCCAAAACAAAACACCGAGCCAAAACAGAAGAAGCACAGCAGCAGCAAGGAGGCGAGACAAGGCCATGGCAGCGGCTTCGACTTAGTGAGGAGGCGAGGCGCAGGAAGTTGCACGGGGCGAGCACACGGGAGAGGAGGGCAGCTCCAAGGCGAGGCGGTGGCGCAGAAAAACTCGGGGCCGCGGCCCTGGCTGGTCGCCGACGTTGCCGACGGGGAGGACGGGCGCTGCGGGAAGAGTGTCTGGCGGCGGGGCGCCGGACCTGGGGAACGAAGGCAGCACGGGGAGGCGGGGAACGAGGCCATGGCGAGGCTCTGGACGAGGGAGGCGCGTGGCAGCAAACTTGGCAACGAAGGGGAAGGACGCGGGCTCCTGGCGCGCGGGATCCGGCCGGCGGGCCTGGAGGAGACGGCGGCGAAGGGCTGATGGCGACGGCGGCGACCTGGTGATGGAGAGGCGCGGCGCTCGCGGGGCGCAGAAGGTGAGGCGGTCCTGGCCGCGGCGTCGCTCGGGGAGGGACGCGGTCAAGGAGGAGTGGAGACGAGAGGGAGAGGGTGGCCGGGGCGGTCGGGCGCTCGGGGTGAGGGAGAGAAAGGGAGATCGAGGGGAGGGGCGCTGCGGGAGAACGAGAGGGTGGCGGCGGAGAGGGAGGATGAGAGGCTGCGGGAGGGAGGTCGGGCCTCGCTAGGGTTAGGAGTCTGGCGGCTGGGCCAATGGGCCGGCTGGAGAGGTGGTTGTGCCTATGGGCCAAGAGGCTGCTGGCTTGGGCCTGCTCTCCTCTATTTAATCTTTAGCAGAAAAGAAAAAATAGAGATAGTTCAAAATATTAAGAAAAAGGCCACGCACAAGAAATAAAATATGGAACAATTTTGAAAGGCTTTATGGAATAATTCCAACCCCACAAAAATAGTTCCAACAAAAAGGGAAGTGCAAACTAAAAATAAATAGCTTGCCTTAACGGAGTTCAAAAGGGGTCTAGATTTTAGGAGGAGCCTCGATAATTGGGAAAAGAAATATTGGCAAGGTTTTTGAAGGGGAAACTCGAAGTGAAAAAGACATGGGGAAATATTGCAAGTGTGTTGCGGGTAATTCCAAACAATGGAATATTTATTATATAGCTCCCTAAAATATTGGGATGATATGTTTTAAAGAGAAGTCACACTTCCCTCGATTTAAATGGACCGAAGGTCCACACGATTTATTTAGGTTGAGATGCAAAAAATAAATAAACATGACAATGATGGCATGATGACATGATGCAATGCGAAAATAAATAGCACAAGCAAAAATAAAACACACAGGAGATCCCGGAACATCTGGAATCTCTGGAATCTTCTGGAATCTTCTGGGACGTCGGTCTTCGGGCGTCACAAGTTCATACGAACAGAGTAACGCCTTAAGCAAGATGACATGATGTAGAGGGATAAACTCAAGCAATATGATGAAAACCCCATCTTTTTATCCTCGATGGCAACAATACAATACGTGCCTTGCTGCCCCTACTGTCACTGGGAAAGGACACCGCAAGATTGAACTCAAAGCCAAGCACTTCTCCCATTGCAAGAACTATAGATCTAGTAGGCCAAACCAAACCAATAATTCAAAGAGACTTGCAAGGATATTATGAGCACACATAAAAAGTTCAGAGAAAAACCAAATATCTCTCATAGATAACCTTGATTATAAACTCACAATTCATCGGATCTCGACAAACACACTGCAAAAAGAGATTAAATCGAATAGATCTCCTCGAAGACCGAGGAGAACTTTGTATTGAGATCCGGAGAGAGAGAAGAAGCCATCTAGATACTAGCTATGAACCCAAAGGTCTGTGGTAAACTACTCACAACTCATGGTGAGGGCGATGATGATGATGATGATGAAGAACTCCGTGATGGATCCCCCTCCGGTGGAGCTCCGGAACAGGCTCCAAGATGGGATCTCATGGGAACAGAAGGTTACGGCGGTGGAATTAGGGTTTTCTCTCTGTTTTCGAAGGTTTCGGGGTACGTAGACTTATATAGGAGGAAGGAGGACACCAGGGGGTGCTCGAGGGGCCCACGAGGCAGGGGGGCGCGCCCCCCACCCTTGTGGACACCCCGAGGCTCCCCTGACGTGGTTCTCAAGTCCCCCGTGCGTTATTTTCTCCAAAAATATCTCTCGCGAAGGTTTCATTCCGTTTGGACTCCGTTTGATATTCTTTTTCTGCAAAACCCTGAAACAGGCAAAAAACAGCAATCTGGACTGGGCCTTTGGGTTAGCAGGTTAGTCCCAAAAATGATATAAAAGTGTATGATAAAGCCCATTAAGCATCCAAGACTTCATAAATAAGCATGGAACAATCAAAAATTATAGATACGTTGGAGACGTATCAGCTAACCGTTTACATGAGGCTTTATTGATTTGGATTCCAGCTTACCTTAATGTGTACATGAGGCTTTTTTCTAGCTTAGCTGATCTAATATTTGCTGATTGTAGTGTGAGCTAATGAAATCAGATGGCCTTTCGGACGTAGTGTGTTATTTGTTGTTTCTTCATAACACACAGCTAAATTTCAAGTCATCTTCATTGTACAACTAATCCTTCTGTCCCTGTGGTATTAAGCCTAGAATCTGAGTATTTTATACTCTGACAGTTCAGCATATAATCGTTCCATCAGAATTAAGAACTCTTCCTAGCCAAATTAATTAAGCCTATATGAAATACTTGACTTATACAAGAAATGAATGGCAATATTTCTATTTTATACAGCAGCAATGACCCAGATTAGTGATGATTACATGTAAAGAAAGCAGTATGTAATTTGCATGCAACTGTTTATTTTTTGCACACACACACACATACATATATATGAACCGAAAACCATGTCTAAAGTTCAGATTGCAGATTATTTTTTTGGCCTACTATAAATTTGATGATAATAACTTGGACGGTGGTCATTGGTTTCTGTTTAGCAATTCGTACACCGATTTGAGAATTTCCCGTAATTATTCTACAAAGGACAGATGAGGCCGGCTCAATCCCATGCCTCGCTTAATGTGTGAATGGCCCTAATTTAGGTCAGCTTACTTATGTTGTTTTAGTCATTCCAATTTAAATCGTCGGAAAATAAATTAATTTGAAATGCATAATGCACCTTTTGGTTCTATAATTTTGGATGTTAGGTAGCATAAGTTTGTCAAGTTCACTCAATTTTTTTGTTAGGAAGGGTGATGCAATCTTTGCGGGGCTGTGGACCATGCTACTCGGATCATAGGGTAAGCTAGCTACATCCATTGCAGTATCTAGCTATTCGGAGTATTATTTTCAAGAATGGATACCGAGTTTAAATAGAGCACCGTGGAGTTATGCGGGTCTTGAGCTATATTTATTGGGCTATAGATGTGTGATATAATTTTCTCCCGTTGCAACGCACGGGCATGTTTACTAGTCTTTGCCTACTAATAAAGCAGGTATTGTTTCTGGTCGTACAGTCAAAAAATTCATAAAAGTCCCTCGGTTTCTAAGAAATCAACCCGCGGCCCTATTATAAAGTGAAAAAAACGTTTCGTCCGGGGTTGTAAATGGAAAAAGTGAACAAACACGAGCACGGCTGCACGGGATCTCCTCTCGCCCTCGCCTCCTGATCCCAGCCGCCAGGAGGCCCGCGCGGCGCTCGATCTGGTGATGCGTCGACCGCCGGAATACGCCGGCAACGGCAGCACCCTGCACCACTGTTCCACCTTAGCTCCCCCCTGCACACAAGGTGTTTGTGCGTTTGTCCGAGCCAGTTTCAGTCACAGATCCTTGAGGTAAACTCCCACATGAATACATCATGAGACTAAATCTCCTTCCATATGATTCAAAGCATGTTATGATGGTGGGAGTGAATCCGGTTACTAGAATAATGGTTTGCTAATTAATTTACATCATGTGGAGTCTCAAGACACATGGGTACGCTGACTCCTATTGCTTGACAAATGTATATCTGCAGATTTTCTTTAATCGTATGAAGAAGTTACAGTTAGGTGTTGACCTTTTTTTTTGCCTAGACACGGCACCTCCAACAAGATCTGGGAGCTCATAATGAGATATACACAACAAGATCAGAGGTAACCCACACAGTTGAAAATTGTTGCTCAAGTTCTTGCTTCAACAAATTTTGTTCCGGATATAATTTATGGACATGTCATGTATTAATTATTCTTATAATGGTCATCTGAACTTGCAGAGAAAATTATATTTTGGAAGCAGGAACCCTTACCTCATAAGATGGGTGAGCTGTAGGATTTGGTTCTATTCAACTTGAATTAGTTTTTGCTCATCATGTTCTCTGTATTAGGAATTCACATGCCTTCCAGCTCTAATCTTTTCGTATTGTTGGTGCATGTTGGGACTCACATTATTATGCATGTTAGCAAACATTAGGATTGGAAGTTTTACCCTCTAGGTTATTACTATCTTTTCTACTATACTGAGATTTAGCAATTTAATTCGTATGGTCGCACAAGCAGTTTTGTTTTCGGATTTTTCTTGACAAACATATTGGGTACATCAATTTAATTCATATTAAGGTCACACAAGCAGTTAGTTACATTACACTTGGGTCACCGACGGTTGCCGAGCCACTATGCTTCTCTCATGTTGTGGTGGCTAGCTGCTGCAATTCATGGATCATGCTCTCTCGTGGGAAGGAGGCTGTGGCTTTCTCAATTGATGAGAAGAACAGAACCCCACATAGTTTTTTTCTAGATATATATTGTTATTTTTTATGTTGTGCGGACCATCAGAAACCTGATGTGTGTGTGAAATCATAGAATGTCTTGCTATTTATGTATATTGCTTCCGTTTTATTCATGTACTACTTCTATAAATATAAGCCACTTCTTTTCTATTGTTAGCGCTATCTTTTAATGTTAATGCACTAAAAATCTAAAGCCTTTCCCTCAGAAAAATGATGATATTAGAGCTATGCGTCTTATAATCCGTACTGTATATGACAATGATGATATTATGTTTGTAGCATGGCATTTTTCCATTCCTTTTTTCCCGATGAATCACATGGTAAATTATGATGTACAATGACTGCTCTTGCAAAAAGTTTGGAATTCAAGCAAGGTTCTAGGTTCTGGATATAAATGACCTCTTCTTCTGCTCAGTCCTAGCAAAAGCTGAAGAAGAAGAAGAAGAAGAAGAAGAAGAAGAAGAAGAAGAAGAAGAAGAAGAAGAAGGAGGAGGAGGAGGAGGAGGAGGAGGAGGAGGAGGAGAAGGAGGAGAAGG